>CM039674.1:380680413-381280413 GCA_022496015.1 Hordeum marinum
CCTCACTTAATTTCCAGATAAATTGTGTTCTCCCCGAGTGTGCACCATTGCGAAAGTTCGTCGTGTTGAGACATCACGTGATGATCGGGTGTGATAGATTCTACGTTCACATACAACGGGTGCAAGCCAGTGTTGCACATGCAGAACACTCGGGTTAAACTTGACGAGCCTAGCATGTACAGACATGGCCTAGGAACATAAGAGACCGAAAGGTCGAACATGAGTCATATAGCAGATATGATCAACATGATGATGTTCACCATTGAAACCACCTCAACTCACGTGATGATCAGACTTGAGTTGGTGAATTTGGATCATGTATCACTCGAATGACCGGAGGTATGTCAATTTGAGTTGGAGTTCTTAAGTTATATGATTAATTTAACTCATTATCATGAACATAGTCAGTAGTGTCTTTGCAAACTGTGTTGTAGATTACTAGCTCATGCTGTAGCTCCCTTGAATTTTTATATGTTCCTAGAGAAATAGATTTGAAAGATGATGGTAGATATATTGTGGAATAGGTCCGTGATCTGAGGATTGTCCTCATTGCTGCACAGAAGGCTTATGTCCTTAATGCACCACTCGGTGTGCCAACCCCTCTTGCGTCATCTGTAGATGTTGTGAACATCTGACATACACGTTCTGATGACTACTTGATAGTTTAGTGCGTCATGCATCACGGCTTAGAATTGAGGCTCTAAAACGTTCTGAATGTCATGGAACATATGAGATGTTCTAAGAGCTGAAATTAGGATCTCAGGCTCGTGCCCGTGTTGCGAGATATGAGATCTCTAACAAGATTCTTTGCCTGCAAGATGAAAGATAATAGCTCAATCGTTGAGCATGTGCTCAGATTGTCTGGGTGCTATAATCGCTTGAATCGAGTGGGAGTTGATCTTCCAGATAAGATAGTGATTGATATAGTTCTCCAAGTCACTGTCACTAAGCTACTAGAACTTGGTGATGAACTATAAAACGCCAGGGATAGAAATAATGATCCCTGAGCTGTTCACGATGTTTGACACCGCGAAGGTAGAAATCAAGAAGGAGCATCAAGTGTTGATGGTTAGTAAAACCACTAGTTTCGAGAAGGGCAAGGGCAAGGAGGGAAACTTCATGGATGGCAAGTCAGTTGTTGCTCCAGTGAAGCAACCCAAAGTTGAACCTAAACCCGAGACTAAGTGATTCTATTATGAGGTGAGCGGTCACTGAAGCGGAACAACCCTAGATACTTGGTAAATAAGAAGGCTGGCCACATCGACAGAAGTATATTTGATATACGTGTTAATGATGTGTACCTTGCGAGTACTCCCAGTAGCACCAGGGTATTGGATACCGGTTCGGTTGCTAAATGTTAGTAACTCAAAGTAAAAGCTGCGGAATAAACAGATACTAGCTAAGTGTGAGGTGATGATGTGTGTTGGAAATGTTTCCAAGGTTGATGTGATCAACATCGCACGCTCTCTCTACCTTCGGGATTAGTGACGAACCTAAATAAATGTTATTTGGTGTTTTGCGTTGAGCATGAACATGATTAGATCGTGTTTATTGCAACACGGTTATTCATTTAAGTTAGAGAATAATGGTTATTCTGTTTACATGAATAATACCTTCAATGGTCATGCACCCAATGAGAATGGTTTGTTGAATCTTGATCGTAGTAATGCACATGTTCATGACATTGATGCCAAAAGATACAAATTTAATAATAATAGTACCACATACTTGTGGCACTGCCGCTAAATTTCATATTGGTATAAAACGCATGAAGAAACTCCATGCTGATGGATCTTTGGACTCATTCGATTTCGAATCGATTGAGACATGCGAACCATGCCTCTTGGTCAAGATGACTAAGGAACCCGTTTTCTGGTTTGATGGAGCGGGCAAGTGATTTATTGGAACTGATACATGTTGATGTATGCAATCCAATGAGTCTTGTAGCGTGCGGTGGATATCGTTATTTTCTTGACTTCACTGATGATTTGAGTAGATATAGTGTATATTTACTTAACGAAACACAAGTTTGAATGGTTTGAAAGGTTCAAGCAAATTCAGAGTGAAGTTTAAGATCTTCGTGACAAGAGGATAAAAATGTCTGTGATATGATCGTGGAGGTGAATATCTGAGTTACGAGTTTGGCATACAACTTTTGACAATGTGAAAGTTGTTTCACAACTCACGCCACCTGGAACACCATAGAATGATGGTGTGTCCGAACGTCATAGTCGTGCTCTATTAGATATGGTGCGTGCTATGATGTCTCTTATCGTTTTGCTACTATAATTTTGGGGTTATGCATTAGAGACAACTACATTCACTTTAAATAGGGCACCATCTAAATCTGTTGAGATGACACCGTGTGAATTATGGTTTGATAGAAACTTAAGCCGTCATTTCTTAAAGTTTGGGGCTGCGACTCTTGTGTGGAAAATGTTTTCACCTAATGAGCTCGAACCCAAAGCGGACAAATGCATCTTCATAGAATACCCTAAGAACAGTTGGGTGAACCTTCTATCTCAGATCCAAGCATAAAATGTTTGTTGCTAAAACTGGGTCCTTTCTCGAGAAAAAGTTTCTCTCGAAAGAATTGAGTGGGAGGAAGATAGAACTTGATGAGGTTGTTGAACCTTTGTTTCAACCAGAGAGTAGCGCAGCGCAGGAAGATGTTTCTGTGAAGCCTGCGTTAGTTGAAGAGGAAGTTAATGTTGATGATCATGAAGCTTCAGATCAAGTTACTATCAAACCTCATAGGTCGACAAGGACGTGTACTGCTCCTGAGTAGTATGACAACCCTTTCTTAGAGGTCATGTTGTTGGACAACGATGAACCTACGAGCTATGGAGAAGCGATGATGGGCCCGGATTCCGAAAAATGGTTAGAGGCCATGAAATCCGACAAAGGATCCATATATGAAAACCAAGTATAGACTTTGGTAGACTTGCTCGTTGGACGGCAGGTTGTTGAGTACAAATGGATCTTTAAAATGAAGACAGACGCTGATGGTGAATGTCACCATTTATAAAGCTTCACTTGTCGCAAAGAAGTTTCCGACAAGTTCAAGGAGTTGACTACGATGAGACTTTCTCACTCGTAGCGATGCTAAAGTCTGTTGGAATTATGTTAGCAGTTGCTGCCTTTTTCAATTATGAAATCTGGCAAATGGATGCCAAAACATCGTTTCCTTCCTTAAGGAAAGGTTGTATGAGATACAACTAGAAGGTTTCGTCAGTCCTAAGGATGCTAAAAGGTGAGCAAGCTTCAGTGATCCTTCTATGGACTGAAGCAAGCATCTCGGAGTTGGAATATACACTTTGATGAGGTGATCAAAGTTTTTGAGTCTATACATAGTTTACGAGAAACTTGTATTTACAATAAAGTGAGTGGGAGCACTATAGAGTTTCTGATAAGCATATGTGTTTGACATATTGTTGATCGGAAATGATATAGAATTTCTGGAAAGCATAAAGGGTTGATTGAAAAGAGTTTTTCAAAGAAAGACCTGTATAAAGCTACCTAATTGTTGAGCATCAAGATCTATGGAGATAGATCAAGATACTTGATGAGACTTTGAATGAGTACATACCTTGACAGATTTTGAAAGAGTTCAAAATGGATTAGTTAAAGAGAAGTGTTCTCGCCTGCTTTGTAAGGTGTGAAGTTGAGTGAGACTCAAAGCTCGACCACGACAGAAGAAAGAGAAAGGACGATGTCGTCCCCTATGCCTTAGCCATAGGCTTTGTATAGTATGCCATGCTGTGTACCGCTCCTGTGTGTGCCTTGCCATGAGTCTGTCAAGGGGTACAAGAGTGATCCAGGAGTGGATCACTGGACAGCGGTCAATATTATCCTTAGTAACTGAAAACTAAGGAGATGTTTCTCGATTATGGAGGTGATAAAGAGTTTGTCATAAAGAGTTACGTCGATGCAAGCTTTAACACCAATCCGGATGACTCGTAGTAGCAATCTGGATGCGTATAGTGGAGCAGCCATTTGGAATAATACCAAGCGGAGTGTG
Organism: Hordeum marinum; assembly: GCA_022496015.1. Lineage (NCBI taxonomy): Eukaryota > Viridiplantae > Streptophyta > Magnoliopsida > Poales > Poaceae > Hordeum > Hordeum marinum. The sequence goes on from CM039674.1 coordinate 380,684,435, forward strand.
GTAGCAGTGTTTACGATTTGACATGGAGATTTGCAAAGTACACACGGATCTGAATATCGCAGACCCGTTGACTATAAAACCTCTTCCAAGGGCTAAAAATGATCAACACCAGAACTGCATGGGTGTTCGATTCATTACAATGTAAATCACATAGTGATGTGAACTAGATTATTGACTCTAGTGCAAGTGGGAGACTATTGGAAATATGCCCTAGAGGCAATAAATAAAGTTTTTATTATTATATATCCTTGTTCATGATAATCGTTTATTATCCATGCTATAATTGTATTGATTGGAAACACATTACATGTGTGGGTAAATAGACAACACTTTGTCCCTAGTATGCCTCTAGTGAACTAGATCGTTGATCAAAGATGGTCAAGGTTTCCTAGCCATTGACATGTGATGTCATTTGATAACAGGATCACATCATTAGTAGAATGATGTGATGGACAAGACCCAAATTACAAACGTAGCATATGATCGTGTCAGTTTATTGCTACTGTTTTCTACATGTCAAGTATATGTTCCTATGACCATGAGATCATGCAACTCACGGACACCGGAGGAGTGCCTTGTGTGTATCAAACATCGCAACGTAACTGGGTGACTATAAAGGTGCTCTACAGGTATCTCCCAGGGTGTCTGTTGAGTTGGCATGGATCAAGACTGGGATTTGTTACTCCGTGTGACGGAGAGGTATCTCAGGGCCCACTCGGTAATACAACATCACAATAAGCCTTGCAGGCAATGTGACTAAGTGTTAGTCACGGTATCTTGTATTACGGAACGAGTAAAGAGACTTGCCGGTAACGAGGTTGAAGTAGGTATGGAGATACCGATGATCGAATCTCGGGCAAGTAATATACCGAAGAACAAAGGGAACATCATGCGGGATTAACTGAATCCTTGACATAGAGGTTCGACCGATAAAGATCTTCGTACAATATGTAGGAACCAATATGGGCATCCAGGTCCCGCTATTGGTTATTGACCGTAGAGGTGTCTCGGTCATGTCTACATAGTTCTCAAACCTGTAGGGTCTGCACACTTAAGGTTTGGTGATGTTTCGGTAGTATAGAGTTATGTATTATGGTGACAAAAGGTTGTTCAGAGTCCCGTATGAGATCCCGGACATCACGAGGAGCTCCGGAATGGTCCGGAGGTAAAGATTCATATATAGGAAGTCCTGTTTTGGTCGCCGAAAAAGTTTCGAGCTCATCGGTAGTGTACCGGGAGTGCCGGGAGTGTACCGGGAGACCACCGGGAGGGGTATTTCGACCCAAGAGGCTTCATGGGCTGTGGGAGAGTAAATACCAGCCCTTAGTGGGCTTGTGTAAGTCCCACACAAGGCCCATGCAGCTGGGAAGAAAAGCCCAAAGAGAAAAAGGTGGAAAAAGGCAAAAAGGCAAAAATAAGGAGGAGTCCTAGTCCTACTAGGATTGGAGGAGGAATCCTCCAATCCTCCTTGGTTCGGCCGACGCAAGGGCTGGCTCCTTGGGATCCAAGCCTCCTCCTCCTCTCCTCCTATATATACTAGAGGGTTTTAGGGTTTTGGCACAAGATTTTCAGCCACGTGCTACCCGTTCCTCCAGTGCATAGTTTCTCCTCTAGATCGGATTTCTGCAGTGCTTAGGCGAAGCCCTGCCGGAATAGCTCCACCACCATCGCCAAAGCGTCATCACGCTGCTGGAGAACTCTCCTACCTCTCCACTCCCTCTTTCTGGATCAAGAAGGCGGAGGTCGTCATCGAGCTGTACGTGTGCTGAACGCGGAGGTGCCGTCCGTTCAGCGCTAGATCGGAAGGACCGTGATTAAGATTGCGAGACGGATCATGATGAGATCGCGGGACGGATCATGATGAGTTCACGGGACGGATCGTGATTGGATCGCGGGATGGATCATGATGAGATCATGGGACGTTCGGCGATTTGGATCGCGAAGATGTTCGACTACACCAACCGCGTTTCTTAACGCTTCCCGCTTAGCGATCTACAAGGGTATGTAGATCCACTCTCACCCTCGTAGATGCTCATCACCATGGATAGGTCTTGCGTGAGTGTAGGAATTTTTTTGTTTCCCATGCGACGTTCCCCAACACCAGTATGCCATCACATTCGATCAAACAGACCATCCTTCTCATGTGGCCACTCCCAGTCGACAGGCTCTGGTGGTTGATCCGTTGGTGGGGGCACTCGACTCCAAAAGGTCCTCATGAATGGTGGCAGTGGCCTGGACATCCTCTATGCAGATACCCTTAAAGGGATGGGCATTCCGATGTCCCAACTAAGTGAGAGCAACATGCAATTTCATGGAGTCATCCTAGGGAATAAGGCCAAGTCACTCAGCCAGATTGGATTGGATGTGACATTCGGGAATGATAGAAATTTTGAAAAGGAAAAGTTGATGTTTCAAGTCGTGGATTTCCAGAGCGCTTATCATGCCATTCTAGGTCCATGTTATGTGTATCTCAAGTTGAAGATGCCAGGCCCTTAGGGTGTGATCACGGTCACGAGCAATCGACAGCGGGCTGAAGAGTGCCTCTAGCAAGGCTCCAAGATCGTCGATCACCAGATGGCCATGGTTGAGCTGGAGGAATACAAGAAGAGCACCGACCCTGCTAATTTGCTGCGCGCAAAGAAGCCCGCTTCTGAGTCGGCAATTCAGTCGGGAGGGGAAGTGAATAAAGTGCACATCCACTCGACGGATCTAACTGCCACCCCGACCAATATATCCTCAACACTTGACAACAAATAGGAAGCCAAGCTCATCCAGTTCCTCCATGAGAACTGGGATATCTTCGCATGGAAGCATGCTGACAAGCCGGGGGTTCCCAGGGAGCTGGCTGAGCACTGACTGAGAGTTGATCCGAAGGCCAAGCCCGTCAAGGAGCATTTGCGTCGATCGGCGGCAGAAAAGCGTAAAGCAATTGGTGAAGAGGTGGCTTGTCTCTTGCAAGCCAAGTTCATTCGGGAGATTTACCACTCTGAGTGGCTCTCAAATGTTGTCATGGTTCCCAAGAAAGACAAGTCACTACGTATGTGCATTGACTTCAAGCATATCAATCGAGTCTGCCTGAAGGATCATTTTCCGCTCCCCCGCATAGATCAGATTGTTGACTCGACTGCGGGGTGCGAGCGTTTATCGTTTCTAGATGCTTACTCTAGGTACCATCAGATCCGTCTGTTTGGCCCAGATGAAATAAAAACAGCCTTCATCACCCCATTTGGGTGTTTTTGCTACATCACCATGCCATTCGGTTTGAAGAATGCCGGCACTACTTTCATGCGTATGATTCAGAAGTGCTTACTCGACCAGATCCCTCGGAATGTTGAGGCGTACATGGACGATATAGTTGTCAAGTCCCGCAAAGGTTCCACCTGCTGGCTGACTTGGTCGAAACATTCGCCAATCTGAGGAGGTACGATATAAAGCTGAATCCGGCCAAGTGTACTTTCGTTATCCCTGGCAGCAAGTTAATCGGTTTTCTCGTTTCCGAACGAGGGATCGATGTCAACCCTAAGAAAATAAGCGCCATTACCCAAATGAAGACTCCCGTGCGAGTGCACGATGTTCAGAAGCTCACATGTTGCTTGGCAGCATTGAGTCGATTCATTTCTCGTCTCGATGAGAAGGCACTGCCTTTGTACCGACTGATGAAGAAGTCCGACACGTTCGAGTGGACTCCAGAAGCCAAAGCAACATTTGTCGAGATCAAAGCCCTGCTCTCCACCCAGCCGGTGCTTGCTGCTCCTCGCAGCAAAGAGCCCTTGCTCCTGTACATCATGGCCACTAACCAAGTCGTGAGTACAGTGCTAACGGTCGAGCGGGAAGAGGAGGGTAAAGCGTACAAAGTCCAACAACCAGTCTATTACGTCTCTAAAGTTCTGTCTCCCTCGAAGCAAAGGTATCCACACAACCAGAAGCTAGCTTATGGCATTTACCTATCAGCGAAGAAGGTGGCACATTATTTTCAAGACCACTCGATTTCAGTCGTCAGTGATGTTCCGTTATCCGAGATTCTTAATAATCGAGACGCAACTGGTTGAGTGGCTAAGTGGGCAATCGAACTCCTATATTTTGACATTAAGTTTGAAGCCCAGAAAGCGATCAAGTCTCAGGCACTTGCAGATTTTATGGCCGAGTGGTTTGAATAGCAACAACCAATCAAAATCCTCGGCACACTGGACCATGTTCTTTGACGGCTCCAAAATGTTGAATGGATCAGGTGCTGGTGTTGTCTTGATATCTCCAAAGGGCGATAAACTCAGTTACGTCCTGCAAATCCACTTCGATTCCTCCAACAATGAGGCAGAGTATGAAGCACTTTTGTACGGGTTGTGCATGGCTATCTCACTCGGCGTCAAGTGCCTGATGGTTTATGGCGACTCAGATTTGGTGGTCAATCAAGTGATGAAGGAGTGGGACGTTCAAAACCCCATGTTGACTGGATATTGTAGTGCTGTTAGGAAGCTTGAGAAAAAGTTTGAAGGTTTGGAACTTCATCATGTTCCCCGAGTGAAGAATCAAGCAGCTGATGAGCTGGCAAAGATTGGATCCACTCGACGACCTGCCCCAGCAATGTGTTTTTAGAACATCTTCATACTCCCTCGGTACAGAAGGATCCTTTCACCGAAGAGCCCCCGCAAGCTATGAGCTCGACTGATCAGACTGAAGTCGATGTCCCCGCAGTAATTGATCTAGTTATGGAGATTCTGGTCATCATTCCCAATTGGAAAGTGCCCTATATTGCATATATCTTAAGACAGGAACTCCCTGAAGATGAGACAGAAGCACGACAGGTTGTGCGCAGGTCGAAAGCTTTTACTATGATAGGGGATCATCTGTTCAGAGAAAGCGCGACTGGCATAACGCAGCCGTGCATTTCCCCCGAAGAAGGTCGAGTGATTTTGGATGAAATCCACTCGGGAACTTGCGGCCATCATGCGTCCTCACGGGCAATCGTCGCTAAAGCATACCGAGCTGGTTTTTTCTGGCCACGGGCCAATGAGATGACCAAAGATATCGTCGATCATTGTGAGGGGTGCCAGTATTATGCAAACTTATCCCACAAGCCGGTGTCTACCCTGAAGACAATCCCACTTTCCTGGTCGTTTGCTGTCTGGGGCCTAGACATGGTTGGTCACTTTCGGACTGGAAAGGGTGGATTCACTCATTTGCTGGTCGCGGTCAACAAATTTACGAAGTGGATAGAGGCCAAGCCGATAAAGAAGTTGAACTCCCGCACGACGGTCACATTCATGAGGGAAATAATTTTCCGATACAGCATTCCTCACAGCATTATCACGGATAACGGCACCAACTTCGACTCGGAAGAGTTCAGAAACTTCTGTACCTCTCAAGGCACTCGGATGGATTATGTGTCTATTGCACATCCTCAAACCAATGGACAAGTTGAGCGAGCTAATGGCCGCATCCTGCAAGGTCTGAAGCCTTGTCTCATGCATGATTTAGATCATGGCACCGGAGCCTGGGTGACTGAGTTGTCGTCTGTTTTGTGGGGCCTCAGGACAACGCCTAATCGGTCGACTGGACGGACTCCTTTTTTCCTAGTCTATGGAGCCGAAGCTGTCGTGTCGAGGGATTTGTTTCACAACTCTCCCTGAGTGGAACTTTATTCCGAAGCTGAAGCTGAACAAGCCAGGTGGGATGGCATCTACCTCTTAGAGGAAGAGCCGGAGATGGCCTTGATCCAAACCACAACTTAGCAGCAAGACCTACGACGCTCCCATGCAAAGAATGTCAAGAGTCGGTCATTTCACGAGGGAGATTTGGTACTCTGAGTGGATCAGCAACGACCTCATATGCTTGCTCCTACCTGGGAGGGTCCCTTTGTCGTCACAAAGGTGTTGAACAACGGAGCTTACCACTTGTACAACCTCAAGAAGTAGATGGACGAAACGCGAGCTTGGAATGCGGATCTGGTCCAACGTTTCTATACTTAAGAACCGAGTGATTTTGATGTAATAAAGATACTTCAGAACATGTCATGTATGAAAATTTGGCCTATGTAGCCTTTTCGTCGACTCCGGTCAAGTAATTTTTCATTTGAAATCATTCTGAGTGATGAGCAAACCTCTCACTTGGGGGCTTAGCTGCGAACATGCTTTCGCCTAAGCTAAAGACCCTGTCGAGTGGATAGCAGTCCATTCACTCGACGACTTAGTTACGAACCAGTCTTCGCCTAAGTTCAAACGGCTCCGAGTGTTGAGCAGTCCTCGCACTCGGGGGCTTAGCTGCGAACATGCTTTCGCCTAAGTTGAAAACTCCGTCGAGTGGATACTAGTGCATCCACTCAATGACTTAGTTGCGAACCAGTCTTCGCCTAAGTTCAAAACTGCTCCGAGTGTTGAGCAATCCTCACACTCGGGGGCTTAGTTACGAACATGCTTTCGCCTAAGTTGAAAACCCCGCCGAGTGGATAGTAGTCCATCCGCTTGACAACCTAGTTGCGAATCAGTCTTTGCTTAGGTTCAAAAATACTCCGAGTGTTGAGCAATCCTCACACCCAGGGACTTAGCTGCGAACCAGCTTTCGCATAAGTCCAAAAAAACAAATTCAGTCGAACAAACGATTGAAAGCCAAATGCAGTTCCATCACGGATAAATGTTTCACGAGAAAATAAACGTGCTCAGGCTTAAGGCCTGAATGAAGTTTTAAAGCTGATACAATTCCACTCGGCATACCAAGGCAAATAAAGTTTTTCCCAAAGACCAAGTTTCTCAAGCACCCGACAGGATCCTAGTGGCTGCATCAATGAAAGTCTCCATGAAATCTTCAAATTGAAGTTTCTTTGTGTTCACCACTCGGAGCTCCTTCAATTTTTATTCCCTTGCCTCCTTGCAATGGACCCTAACAAGGGAGAGCGCCACATCGGCTTCACAGCGGGCAACCGATTTCTTGCAGGCCTGCACTCGACTGGGAAGGTCATTAAGGCATGCCATCATGGATGTGAGGTCAAGCTGAAGAGTGTCTTCAGGCCACAGTTCCTTGTCGATCCTCTCCATCACATTTTTCAGTCGGAGGACATATGCCTGGACCCCTTGGAGCCTGACATTGAGTCGGAACATGTTCATGGCCACCGCATCTCCAACAGGTGACTTGGTGGGATCCAGATTGGGCTTGATCTCTTCAGTTTCTTTTTCAAAATCTTGGCAGAATTCTGTTGAGCAGAAGAAATGGGAGGAGAATTCATGAGATACACTCGTCAAAGATTTTATGAAGTTCAGTCGACAGAGATACTCACCGTCGAGCATGATGTACATCTTCCTCGCAAATTCCCCCAAGTGCTTCTCCAAACCATTGCTCCTCTTGGTTAGCTGCTTAGTTTTTTTGATGAGGTCCACATGCTCCTGTTTCAGCTTCGAGTTCTCCACCACCATCTACTTGGCAGCAGCCAACTTCTAATCGGCAGCTTCGGTGTTCTCCTTTGCTACCCGTTGGGCGTCAGCAAGTGCTTTGTCCTTGTCCTCCAGCGCCTTCTACATCGTATCTAAAGATATAGCATTGTTGAGTCACGCTTGGAGTCCACGATTTTAATCGCATACGTCTGTTCGAGTGAAAGCACTCGGTTCAAAGCATGGAAAGTGAGGATAAGAATGCATTGGGTCGATGGAAATTACCTCCCAGAGTTTTTAGTTCTGTCCGCACTCGGTCCAAACTGCTGTTGGAAGCCTCCAAGTCCACTCGCAGCTGGTTCCTTTCATCTTCGAGGTCCTTGTACTGCATGCCAAGTTCACAAGCTCTCTGAAATCAACAAAGAAAGAAATTCAATCGACAAAAAATACTGGCACTCCGGAGTGCAAAAGGTCAAAGACGGTTGACTGGGCGGCGTGCATCGCCCCACCCACTACCCTGAAGTAGCGTCATATCATGGTTGATGAAATGATGTCCATGAAACCTGCATTCAGGAAAGGAAGAATTCAAGCAAAAGTCCACCTGACATGTCGGGTGGCTCGTGTACTCCGTGTACCATAAACAACTTCAAGATGGTCTCTATCAGACCCCCGCCAGTGCAAGCACTCAACAACGGTCTCGGGAACTACACCCAGTGGGTGCACTCAGAGTGCCCCCACTGGAACGGTTAACACTCGATCTATTGAGTGATCCGTCGGCCCCACTCCGCACCTTTGAATCAGCGTCATATCATGGTTGATCAGATGATGTCCATGAAACTTACAAGGTAGCTTCGGTGTGGGACAACTGAGAAAAATAAAATACACTCGACATGTCGAGTGACGACCGTACTTTGCGTACGACAAAAATTCTGATTTTAGGTTTTCAAGACTACTACTCATCATCTACGATCAACAGTAGCCTCAGGGACTACACCCAGTGGGTGCACTCAGCATGCCCCCATTGGTTATTAAAACATTCGACAAGGCTGCCCTGTCTAAGCATTCAACGGTCTCTATCAGACCCTCGCTAGTGCAAACACTCGCCGATGGTCTCGAGGACTACACCCAGTGGGTGCACTCAGCGTGCCCCCACTCGATCTGCTAACTCTCGACCTGTTGAGTGGCACAGAAAAAAACATGTGCAAGCATAGGAATATCGTCTCTTTTAAAGACCCCTGCCGGTGCAAGCACTCGACAACTGTCTCGGGGACTACACCCAATGGGTGCACTCGGCGTGCCCCCACTAGAACATCCATCACTTGATTTGTCGAGTGACACGCCACCCCACTCCGTACCCTTGGAATAGCGTCATATCATGGTTGATCAATGATATCCATGAAACCTACAAGGTAGCTTCGGAGTGGTGCGATCAACGATAAATGTATCCCGCATACGACAAGCTCTAAGACCTCTGCCGGTGCAAGCACTCGGCAACGGTCTCGGGGACTACACCCGGTGGGTGCACTCAGAGTGCCCCCACTGTCTCAAAACCTACTTGATTAAGACCTGATCTATTTGAGTGGAGAACTTTTTAATATTCTACAAGCGGAAAGCAAACACCCAGTGGGTGTACAATCAAAGAAGACAGGAATTCAATCGGAAATGTACTTACAATCGAACTTACTCGGACATTGGTGCGAAGCGCCGTGCTAGCATCATAAGCCAACTTGCTGGCCTCATATGTCTCCTTGGTGCGCATCATCATCTGCTTCGCCTAGATCATGGCCTCCTTTATAGCTCCAGTCTGATCTTCCGGGATGCGGTGCAGGGGGAAAACAGTCATCGGCAAGATCGGCATAATGGCTGGGACAGTCGAGGTGGTGTGAGCTGGTTCGGTTGGAGCCGATGTCACAATAGTCGAAGCAGCTAGTGGAGCACTCGACAAAGGCACCGCTAGATCAGCTCTGACACGTGTCGAGTGGCTTATCCCCTGGGAGGATCCAACAGTCGACCGCTGAGGCGTCTGTGCTGACGGAGTTCTTCGGGTGCGTACGCGTGGGGTGCTTAAGGTCTCACCTTCACCCCTCGTACCCCAAGGCTGTTCTTCATCATCTTCCAATTGAATGATTTCTACGAACATCAATCGACAACGTAAACCTCTGCAATTGAAGAATCCCATTCAAGAAGCAGAACTAGGTAAAGAATTGTTTACCTCTGCGGGAAGTGGCCGCGTCAGCAGTATGTACATCCATTGCCTCCTCTCCGTCCCATGGAGGCAACATCACTAAGGTAGTAGCTCTGGTAGATCAAATGACACTCGGTCAACAAGAATTCAAGGTCACACTCGACAGTGAGAGTTGGAAGTAAACACTTACGTGGAGATGACAGGCACATCCACCTTCATGCGGGGCAAAGCTTTGCGAGGTTTTGTTGCGTTGGGCTTGAGTTGCTTCGCTGATGGTTCACTTGACTCGACGGTTGAGGGTCGACTCTGCTCCAAGTTTTTTCACTCGGAGCCGGGACCTTGTCCGCAGCAGTTGCCGTGTCTTTTATGGGACTTGGAGCGTCATTCAATGCGTGGAGGGGACTCGACCTCCTTCTCGTTCTCGCCCGAGTCTTCGTATTCGTCTTCATTGTCATAAGATCCCTCGACGTCCATGCTGCCGCCCTCGCTCTCCCCACCTTCTTCAAGCTGGTTCCTGTTAGGCACGGGCGAGTACATGTGCGTCCACTCCTGCATGGTCCAACAATGAAGTCATTCAGCAAGTTAATCAACCACTCGACAGTATGGTGAATCAGTTGACAAGATGTAATTTACTAGATTCTTTGGCAGGTTTCGGCTGAATAAGGTTGGATCCTCTTGGCTCCCAGGGGATTGTCACAAGCCCCGGTGATGCTACGAAGCCACTGCTCGACAGTTTCTTGTGAAACCTCTTCTGGATGCGTCTGGGTCGAGTCACCAGGACCTGCATAATGCCACATAGTGTGGTCCCTGTCCTGGAGTGGCTGGATCTGTCGACTGAGGAAAGTCTCCAGGAGGTCCATGCTGGTCACCCCGCCATGAATAATTTTCACTACGACGTCCACCAAGATTCCCACTTGGACTTTTTCTCCTTCTGACACTTTTAGGGACTTGGGAACGGCAGGGCGTTCGGATGTGAAAGGGGAAAGGCCAGTCGACATATTGGGAGAAGCTACATCTTTGCAGTAGAATCATGTCGACTGCCAGCCTCTAATGGATCCGGGAAAGGTCATGAAAGGAAAGGCACTACGAGATCTCTTCTGAATTCCTAGACCCCCACACAACTGCATTACATGAGTCTTACCATCCTCGGGGAGGGCTTTTTTCACAGTCTGCGATCTAACAGTGAAAATGTGCTTGAACAATCTCGAGTGGGGAGAGCAGCCCAGGAAGCACTCGCACAAAGTGATGAAGGCAGACAAGTACGAGATAGCATTCAGTGGAAATTGGTGGAGCTGAGCTCCAAAGAAGTTCAAAAACCCTCTCAGAAATGGGTGGGGAGGCATGGAAAAACCACTTTCGACGTGGGAGAGGAGAAGAACCCGCTCCCCTTCGCGCGGCTCCGGCTCGTGCTCTCCCTCCGACAACCGCCAGGCGACTTCCGCCACGAGCTCGTCGATGACAAGATTCTCGACATCCGCACGGGTAACCACCGAGGGGAGAAAATCCCCCTGGATCCACCCCGGCGGAACGATGAACCGAGCGGTCCAGGGCTTCTTGCCCTTGCCCTTCACAGCTCCCTTCTTGGTGCGCTCCAACTTCTCCATGGTTCCCTTCATCATGGCTACGGTAGAGCTCGTCGAAGCCAAACGGAGCGGAGTGCTGGAGGCTAGGGAGGCAAGGAAGGGAGGAAATGTGGGTAAAAGTACTGTGCAACCCGCAGCGCCTCAGGATTTATATTCCGCTGAGTGTCTCACTAAAAGGTGGTCCCGCGAGATCCCCGCATATCCCAACCGCAGACGGCGCTCTATACGTGGCGAAAAGAGCGGCGCAAAAATTGAGGCATCATGCCCCCACCCACTCCGGTCATGGCGTCATCAGCATAGACACGCGCACTTCCCAAATTTTCGTATCCCGCAAGATCCGGGCCTGATAGGCCGACCCGTCACCTTCAAAGATCCCTTCAAATCACTCGGAACAAGATTGACGTCAAACATTCACTTGGGCACTTTCAAGGTTGAATCGATCCGGATGAGTGTTGAAGGGTTCAGTCGACACAAGTTCCGTCGAAGCCCCGAATATCATTCGGAAGATCTGGTGCATCATTCTGAACTGGCATCGATACCCTCCTTTCACCACTCGAACCCTGATCCATTCAGGGGCTAATAACGAGGATATGTACCTAGGGTAGGGTCCTAGGCCTGACCTACATACCCTACCTAAAGACATACCATCGGAGGACTTAAAGATCACAAGAAAGATTCCGACTGTATTCCCCATGATGCTCAAGTTACTCGACAAGCAATCCACTCGGAGGCTTCTTCCTCCACTCGACAGTCACCTGTTACTCGGAAGATCACACTTCCAGTCGACGCCAGAAGACCAGAAGCCATCCTCAGGAGGCCAACAGGCAAGTGTTAGGCCAGTCGTCATTAGTAGCGATTATGATGTACGTTACCAGTAACGCTAGTCTTTATACCCACGATCGGACCCTTGGATGCCTGGTAATTATGAGGGGCAGCGAACTCTATATAAGCCGCCCCTCCCCTCTGGCACAAGGGTTTGCAACCATTGTAATCACTATTATACACATGACAAAGCTCCAGAGCACTGAGACATAGGGATGTTACCTCCACGAGAGGGGCCTAAACTCATACATCCGTGTGTACATCTTCGCCGTAGCTAGGACTCTACCCTCTCCCTTCGTACCCCTACCTTCTACTGCCAGGCTTGTTCCCACGACAGACCCCCTATACTTGTGGGTTATCAAGACCTTTTTCTGGTGCTGTTGCCGGGGATCATAGTATTCTCTAAGTCACTTGGGATATATATCTGTTGATCACTATGAAGAATCTGAAGGATCCAAAAACCAAAATCTATCCCTCTACTACGAGGGGAGGTAAGGAAGTGCCATCTAGCTCTGCACTTGATTCACCTTCTATTATGGGTAAGTTTGCGACACCACCACCTGCTAGTAATTCTGATATGTCGTAAGTAATTGATGATGCTACTTCTGCTATACACAATGTGTTTGATAATACTTTGTTTGATGATACTGTGCCACTAGATGAACTTCTTGATGAACAAATTGCTAGAGCCAATGCTGAAACTGATAATATTTCTGAATCTGATGAAATTATTGAAACTGAACACTATAATTCACCTGCTAGACCTAGCTCTCCTAGATATGAATTGCCCGATATACCTAAGGGTTATGTTATGGAAGGAGAGGTAGCTAGGGACTTTCTTGCTTGTAAGGATAGAGATGATCTTAAGAAATTGCTTCGCAAGTGGAAGGAAAAATCTCTGAATGCTAGAATGCAATATGATCCTAAGTTTGCTACATCACCTATCTTTGTTACTGATACGGATTATGAATTCTCAGTCGATCCTGAGTTAATTGCTTTGGTTGAATCTGATCCTTTACATGGTTATGAATCTGAAACTGTTGTGGCACATCTTACCAAATTGAATGATATAACCACCCTATTTACTCATGAGGAACAAATTCGCTATTACTATATTCTTAAGTTGTTTCCTTTCTCATTAAAGGGTGATGCTAAGAAATGGTTTAATTCTCTTGCTCTAGTTGTGTGCATAGTATCGAGGACATGGTGGGTTATTCTATTCCACTTCTAGATAGAGAAAAAAACTAAAGGAGAATGAATGAAAAAAGACATAGTTTGGAAGTTAGATCCTTTTATAAGACTCTCTTTCAATTTCAAAAAAGAGGACGTTTGAAACTTTTAACAGGCGTAATCGTGAGTCAACATGCTAGAACTAGATAAGGAAGTTTTCTATAACCTTGATAAAAAGGATAAAAAGGTAGTTTTAGTTTATGACTCCGATCAAGAGCGAGAAATCCTTGATTTGGGATTGGACATAGAACCTGGACCCATCGTAGAGACGTTTAGTTCAAAAGAAAGGATCGTATCCTGATGGTAAGAATTATACTTTCGTGGAAATACAACGCTATAGACTTCAATGTGGTAGAGTAGACGTTTTGTTCCTAATTTTTCTGGACCAAACCTCCTCTCTGAAAAATATTTTCCTTCCCATAAGAAACAAGCTGCCTTGCAAGAAATATTTAACTTTGTGAAAAATAAAGAAGAGAGTCTCCCACAAGCTTGGGGGAGGCTTCTCCAATTACTTAATGCTTTGCCTGATCAACGTCTCAAGAAAAATGAAATACCTGATATCTTTTATAATGGACTAACTGATACTTCTAGGGACTACCTAGATAGTTGTGCTGGTTGTGTTTTCAGGGAACGAACTGTTGAACAAGCTGAATTACTATTGAATAATATATTGAGCAATGATAATGATTGGACTATTCCTGAACCACCTCCAAAGCCAATTCCAAATAAAAGAGGTATTCTATTCCTCAGTCCTGAAGATATGCAAGAGGCAAAGAAATCTATGAAAGAAAAGGGTATTAAAGCTGAAGATGTCAAGAATCTGCCACCTATTGAAGAAATACATGGTCTTGATAACCCGACACAGGTAGTAGAGGTAAATTCTCTCAGAAGATTTGATGAAAGAGATATCCCTTATAGTAAGCCTGCTAGCCAATGCTTGGATGAATTTGATAATTTTATTATGAAGCAAGAGAATTTCAATGCCTATGTTAGTAGACAATTGAAACATAATGCTTATATGCTTGATCGCTTGGGTGATTATTTGAGTAGAACTGTCAATCATCTTAAGCTTATTAGTAAACATGCTTCCATGGTAACCACTCAAGTAGAACAAGTACTTAAGGCTCAAAATGATTTGCTTAATGAGATGAATAGTAAAGACAATGATCATTCTGTTAAAGTTGTGACTAGAGGTGGTAGAATGACTCAGGAACCTTTGTATCCCGAGGGCCATCCTAGGAGAATTGAGCAAGATTCTCAGAGAGTTAATACTGATGCACCTATTCCTTCCAATAAGAGTAGGAAAAAGAATGATGATAGTACTTTGCATGCTGCTAGTGAACCTGTTATATATACGTCTGAGAATCCAAATGATATTTCTATTTTTGATGTTGAGACAGAATCTGGTGATGAACATGAGCCTAGTGATAACATTAATAATGATGTCCATGCTGATGCTCAACCTAGTAATGATAATGATGTGGAGATTGAACCTGGTGATGATCTTGATAACCCACAACCTAAGAATAAAAGATACGATAAAAGAGACTTCATTGATAGGAAACATGGTAGAGAAAGAGAACCATGGGTTCAGAAACCCACGCCCTTTCCTCCTAAAACATCCAAGGAAAAGGATGTTGAGGACTTTGAGCGCTTTGCTGAAATGTTTAGACCTGTCTTTTTACGTATGCGCCTGACTGATATTTTGAAAATGTATCCTTATGCTAAGTATATGAAAGATATTGTGACAAATAAAAGAAAGATACCAAAAGTTGAGATTTCCACCATGCTTGCTAATTATACTTTTAAAGATTGAATACCTAAGAAACTAGGAGATCCCAGAGTACCTACTATACCATGCTCTATTAAAGGAAATTATGTTAAAACTGCTTTATGTGATCTTGGAGCTGGTGTTAGTGTTATGGCTTTCTCTTTATACCATAGACTTGATTTGAATAAGTTGAAACCTACTAAAATCTCTTTGCAAATGGCTGATAAATCAAGTGCTCTACCTATCGGTATTTGTGAGGATGTACCTGTCGTAGTTGCAAATGCTACTATCTTGACGGACTTTGTTATTCTTGATATTCCTGAGGATGACAGTATGTCGATCATCCTTGGTAGACCCTTTTTGAATACTGCAGGGGTTGTTATTGATTGCAACAAGGGCAATGTCACTTTTCATATTAATGGTAATGATCATACGATACACTTTCTGAAGAAACAACCTCAAGTTCATAGTATCAACTCTATTGAAAAAAATCCAACAATTATTATTGGAGACTTTGAGTTCCCTCTTCCTACTGTTAATAAGAAATATGATATACTTATTGTTGGGGGAAATGCATATCCCCATTAAGGTAACTTAGTGTTATTCAAAAATTCTTTGGTTTCATTTCATTCGAAAGAAGTTCGTTAATAATACTTGATCAACCTTATTGATGGATTCCTTTTGAGGAGCATGAGATGGACGAATTTAGAAAGCACAACTTCCTGCACCTAACTTTTACTTTCTGTTACCTAGATGAAATTAAGTAAAAATGCCATTATTTTTCTGTTTTCTGAGTTTTCCGTGCAATAGAAAAATGACCTGAAAATAAAAGTTCCCAGAATCCCCTAAAAATTTTAGTATGATTTTCTCTCTCGAATATTTAAGAATTTTTGGCACTGAGAATGCATCAGGGGGCTACACTAGTGGGCCACAAGCCTATAGGGCACGGCCACCCTCTGGCCGCGCCTAGCAAGCTTGTGGGTCCTACATGGCCCCCTCCACTTATTCCAGCACCCATTCACGTCACCTTCCTCCAAAAAAATCCGACCATTGCTCAAACCCATGTTCTAGCTCATCTTGCTGCCATTTTCGATCTCCTTGCTCAAAGCTCCATTTGCAAAACTATTTTAGGGGATTGCTCACCGGTATGTGACTCCTCAATGGTCCAATTAGTTTTTGTTCTAGTGCCTTATATATTGCAAATTTGTGTTGTTGTGGTGACCTTGTTCTTGAGCTTGCATGTCAATTTTTATGGTCCCAAGTAGTTTTGATGCATGATATGGTCTCTAGGCACTTGAGGGAGTAGTTGCTATGAATTTTGATGAGTTTTGTTCACCTTTATTTTCACTCACTAAAAATTTCAGAATTTTTCAGAAATGTTGAGAAGGTTACTAAAAGGATCTTCAAGTTGGGGTTCTAAGGAAGATGAAAATGAAACAAAGGAGAAACCCAAATACAATCTTCCTCACGTCGTAGAAATCCGACCATGTGAATGGTCGTGTGACACATTCTTGAGGGCAGCCATAATTTACGAAGATTACTATTATTTGGCCGAGAATGCAGGCATCACCGACTTCCTCAATGATAAGTGTGACCAATACCTCTTGCTCACTAATACCTTTGTGCAAAATTTTCACTTTCATCCTAGGGAAGACCCTCCTACAGTAGAATTTCATTTATATGATGTGCCTAAGAAAATGAATCTTTATGATTTTTGCAAAGTTTGCAAGATACCCTATGAGGGCAGCATCAGGGAACCACGTCCTCGAGACATGGAAGATTGTATTGCCTCAATCATTGTAGGAGAAGAGAGAGGTATGTCAAAGGCAAGAGCAGCTAGTTTACATTTTTCCTATGCTACGCTATTATTCATTATTTGCGGGAAGATGTTTAGTTGGTCGCTGAGAGAGTGGTAGCCTTAGTGCTCCTGACCTCGCTTTTTTTGTCATGCTTTACTTGCTGATACAAATTTTAGTCTAGGCCCTATGGTGGCCCAACGGTTGAACACCAACCGTTTGAAGGGGCCCATATTCGGAGGTATCTATGCATCTCGTTTAGCCAAACATTTTGAGATACCCATTGGGCTTCATGAGAAAGATGAGATACTGGTACCCGTGAAGTTTTTAGATTATGACCGTATGGTAGCCCATGATTTTATTAAGAAAAATAATGATAGGAGGCTGCTTTACAACTTAGTATTTAGTTAGGGTACTTTTGAGATTATTACTCTGCCTGCTTCTTTGTTGTTCGATATTCATTCAGGCAGGTACACTGTTATGTCCGATGACATCTACCAATATTGGGGTTTGGCGCAACCCCCAGCACGTGAGCCGGCACCGGCTCTGGATCCATATCAGACCCCGGTTTTGGGAGCCACAGGAGATCGCTAATCAGTGGAACCATTAGTGTCCTTCGGAGTACCCCGGAGAAGGTTATTTCCATCCATGGCCCTAGACCAACTTAGGCCAAAATCCTAAGCTTGGGGGAGTACGTATTTCTCACCGACATTACATTCATGTTCACACACTTATTTTAGTTGTCGGTGTTCATAACTTTTCATTGTACTATCCATGGCAGTTTATTTTTTTCTTTTTGCTTTCTTCTTGTGTGTTTAATAAACTTTGAGAAAATACGAAAAAATAGTTCTAGCTTTATTTCCTAGTTGCTTAGTTGTAGCATTAAACAAAAAACCCAAAAAGATTTCTTGCTCTTGTTTTTGCTTGTTGGGAGCTTTCCCGTGTAAATAATTTTCCTTCCTTTTCTTTGGGTCGTAAAGAGAAGACCATGATGACGTGTTGAGTGGCTCTCACATGCACTTTCGTTTATCTTACAAAGAGCCCATATTGCCTTGTCTTCCTCTTTGGTTTATTGTTTGCAGATTCCAGCATAGTCCAATGCACGTGCACTCTTATTATTATTCACATCGTTCGTTCGTGCAAGTGAAAGGCAATAATGACGATATTTGATGAAAAGATTGAGATGGAGAAAAGCTGGTATGAACTCAACCTATCTTGCCTTTGTAAATATGATTAGCTCATTGTTCCGAATTCAGCACATTATGGGTTGAACATGTTTGCAATAACAATTAGAGATTATAGTTATTCATGCCATGCTTAATTAGCTAAGAGTGGATAATGGTTCGTCTTGAGTGCCAACATGCGCATTAAAATGATTGTGATGTAGTATGATAGAATGGTATCCTCCTCTAAAATGATTCAAGTGGCTTGACTTGGCACATGCTCACGCATGTAGTTGAAACAAATCAACATAGCCTCCACGATATTTATGTTCACAGTGAATTATATCCTACTCATGCTTGCATTCAATGTTGGTTAATATAAAAGCATGTTGATGGCTGTGTTGCCCTCTAGTTGGTCGCTCCCTAGTCTTTTGCTAGCATTCACTTGTACTAAGCGGGAATACTGCTTGTGCATCCATCTCAATAAACCCAAAGTTGTTCCATATGAGTCCACCATATCTACCTATATGCGGTATTTACCTACCGTTCCAAGTAAACTTGCATGTGCTAAACTTTAAACCTTCAAATAAACCTTTTGTTTTGTATGCCCATATCGCTCATGTGGCGGTCAGTATCTTCCATGCTAGGTGTGTTATTCTCACGATATGTGTTGATTCACTATCATTCACAAGAAAGTGGCTGGTAATCGAGGTGCCCAGTTCCATGCTCGAAATAAAAAGCAAAATATAATTAAACAGAACTCCCCCATGAATGTATTTGTATGGACGGTACCCATGAATTCGGCCCGCTGTGGAGTGTGACTGATTGGTGGAGGGGGAGTAAAAACTTTACCATTATGTCTGGGAACCGCCTATAATGTATCTAGCATGGAAGATATTGAAAACCTTTAGTCGTTATGTGAGCAACGAAAGCATACCGCTCCAAAATCATTACCTATCTCTGTTTTAAAAGCTTGAGCTCTGGCACCTCTACAAATCAATGCTTCCCTCTGCGAAATGATGTTGAGCATGAGCATGACTGGATCTCTCTCATCGTGAATTACAATGTTTAGTCAGTCCTTGTTCTCCAGAGGTGCTCTGCATTTATGTTTTGCGGTCTCGGAAAGGGCTAGCGAGATACCATTATGTCATATTGTATCATGATTGTTTTGATAAATTGTTGTCATTCGAGACTTGTTATTATTGCTCGCTAGTTGGTTATGCCTTTGACATGAGTAAATGTGAGACCTAAATGTTATTGTGAATGTGGTTAGTTTATAATCTTTGCTGAAAATCTGAACATAAGTTAGACATATTTACAACACCAAGATCAAATAGAGTTTGTAAAAGTTTTTCTTTATCACTTTCAGTTTATCAATTGAATTGCTTTACGACAAGCAAAGTTTTAAGCTTGGGGGAGTTGATACTTCTCCAACGTATCTATTTTTCCAAACTCTTTTGCCCTTGTTTTGGACTCTAATTTGCATTATTTAAATGGAACTAACCCGGACTGACACTATTTTCAGCAGAATTGCATTGGTGTTATTTTTGTGCAGAAATAAAAGTTCTCGGATCATCCTAAAAATTTACGGAGAATATTTTGGAATTAATAAAAAATAGTGGCGCAAGAATTAACCAGAGGGGGCCACCAGCAGGCCACAAGCCTGCTAGCCGCGGCCATGCCGAGCAGGCTTGTGGGGCCCAGTGGCTCCTCCGACCTCCTCTCTAGCTCCATATAACCCTATTTGTCAAGAAAAAAATCAGAGAGAAGAGTTCATTGCGTTTCACGATACGGAGCCGCCGCCATCGCCAGTTCTTCCTCGGGAGACCAGATTTGGAGTACGTTTTGGGCTCCGGAGAGGGGAAATCGACGCCTTCGTCATCACCAATTCCATGATGCTCCCCACCGTTCGTGAGTAATCTCATCGCAGGCTTGCTAGACGGTCGATGGGTTGGATGAGATTTATCATGTAATCAAGTTAGTTTGGTTAGGGTTTGATCCCTAGTATCCACTATGTTTTGAGATTGATGTTGCTATGACTTTGCTATGCTTAATGCTTGTCACTAGGGCCCGAGTGCCATGATTTCAGATCTAAACCTATTATGTTTTCATGAATATGTGTGTGTTCTTGATCCTATCTTGCAAGTTGTAGACACCTATTACGAGTTATGATCCGCATCCCCTAGGGTGATAATAACTGGGATTCTTTCCAGTGATTACCGTAGTTTGAGGAGTTCATGTATTCACTAAGTGCTAATGCTTTGGTCCGGTTCTCTATTAAAAGGAGGTCTTAATATCCCTTAGTTTCCAATAGGACCCCGCTGCCACGGGAGGGTAGGACAAAAGAGGTCATGCAAGTTCTTTTCCATAAGCACGTATGACTATATATGGAATCCATGCCTACATTACATTGATGAATTGGAGCTAGCTCTATGTCACCCTATGTTATAACTGTTGCATGATGAATGCCATCCAACATAATTATCCATCACCGATCCATTGCCTACGAGCTTTCCATATATTGATCTTTGCTCAGTTACTTTTCCGTTGCTACTGTTACGAAGTGCTACTATCACTTTGCCACCGTTACCGTTACTACCATATTACTTTGCTACTGAACACTTTTCTATAGATATTAAGTCCCACGGGTTTGGTTGAATTGACAACTCAGTTGCTAATACTCGAGAATATTCTTTGGCTCCTCTTGTGTAGAATCAATAAATTTGGGTTGAATACTCTACCCTCGAAAACTGTTGCGATCCCCTATACTTGTGGGTTGGCAATCTTCATGATAGAGAGTCTCCTATTTTATCACTTTCATATAACTAGTGGATATTCAGTTTGCACGACCACTTATTTTTCTTTTTGAGCTTTCATACACTTATAGCTCTTAAGTGCATTTGTTGCATGGCAATCCCTAATCACTCACATTGATATCTATTGACGGGCATCTCCATAACCCCTTGATACGCCTAGTTGATGTGAGACTATCTTCTCCTTTTTCCCTTGCACCTCCTCCATATTCTATTCCACCTATAATGTTATATCCGTGGCTCACGCTCATGTATTGCATGAGAGTTGAAAAGGTTTGGGAACACCAAAAGTGTGAAACAATTGCTTGACTTGTTCATCGGGGTTGTGCATGATTAAGATACTTTGTGTGGGGAAGATGGAGCATAGCCAGACCATATGATTTTGTAGGGATGACTTTCTGAGGCCATGTTATTTCGAAAGGACATGACTACCTTGTTGGTGTGCTCGAAGTAATACTGTTTTTATGTCAATATTAGACTATTGTTTTGAATCTTACGGATCTGAATATTCATGCCACAATAAAGAATATTACATGGATAAATATGTTGGGTAGCATTCCACATCAAAAGTTCTATTTTTATCATTTACCTACTCGAGGATGAACATGAATTAAGCTTGGGGATGCTGATACGTCTCCAATGTATCTATAATTTTTGACTGTTCCATGCTATTATATTATCTGTTTTGGATGTTTGATATGCATTAGTATGCTATTTTATATTATTTTTGGGACTAACCTATTAATCTAAAGCCTAGTGCCAGTTTTTGGTTTTTCCTTGTTTTTGAGTTTTGTAGATAAGGAATATTAAACGGATTCCAAACGGAATAAAACCTCCGGAAAGATTTTTTTCTAGAATAAAAGGAAGCCACGAGACTTGAGAACCAAGGCAGAGGAGCTGCCACGGGGCCACAAGCCCGCTAGCCGCGGCCAGGGGGTACCTCGCACTGGGCAGGCTTGTGGGCCCCTGGTAACTCCCCTAACCCTAATCTTTGGCCTATAAATTCCCAAATATTCCATCATTATCAGAACAAGCCATGAAAACACTTTTCCGCCGCCAGAAATCTCCGTTCCCGAGAGATCCAATCTTGGAGCCTTTTCCGGTAATCTATCGGAGGGGGATTCAATGACGGAGGGCATCTACATCAACTCCATTACCCCTCCGATGATGCGTAAGTAGTTCACCACAGACCTATGGGTCCATAGCTAGTAGCTAGATGGCTTCTTCTCTCTCTTTGCTTCTCAATACCATGTTCTTGATGATCTTCATGGAGATCTATCCGATGTAATATTCTTTTGTGGTGTGTTTGTGGAGATCCGATGAATTGTGGGTTTATGTTCAGATTATCCATGAATATTATTTGAGTCTCTCCTAAATTCTTATATGCATGATTTCATATCTTTGCAAGTCTCTTCGATTTATTGGTTTGGTTTGGCCAACTAGATTGGTAATTCTTGCAATAGGAGAAGTGGTTAGTTTTGGGTTCAATCTTGCGGTGTCCTCACCCAGTGAAAAAGTAGGGGTAGCGAGGCACGTATTGTATTGTTGCCATAAAGGGTAAAAAGATGGGGTTTTCATCATATTGCTTGAGTTTATCCCTCTACTTCATGTCATCTTACCTAATGCGTTACTCTGTTCTTCATGAACTTAATACTCTAGATGCAGGCAGGAGTCGGTTGATGTGTGGAGTAATAGTAGTAGATGCGGAATCGCTTTAGTCTACTTGTCACGGACGTGATGCCTATATGCATAATCATTGCCTTGGATATCTTCATAATTATTCGCTTTTCTATCAATTGCTCGACAGTAATTTGTTCACCCACCATAATACTTGTCAGCATGAGAGAAACCATCTAGTGAAACCTATGGCCCCCGGGTCTATTTTCCATATTATACTTTCAGATCTAAAACCAAAAATACCAAAAATACTTGCTGCCAATTTTTACTTTTAGTTTTACTTTCCGTTCAAGCATCCTATTATATATATATCTATTAGATCTCATCCTTGCAAGTAAACGTGAAGGGATTGACAACCCCTTTATAGCGTTGGGTGCAAGAGTTTGATTCTTTGTGCAGGTACATCTATTGGTGACTCGCTTGTATCTCCCACTAGATTGATACCTTGGTTCTCAAAAACTGAGGGAAATACTTATCTACTTTGTTGCATCAAACTATTCCTCTTCACGGGAAACCAACGCATGCTCGAGAAGTGGCAGGCACCTCCGCGTTCAACACACATACAACACGATGATGATCTCCGCCTTCTTGATCCAGAAAGAGGGAGCGGAGACGTACATGAGTTCTCCGGCAGCGCGACGGCACGGCGGCGATGGTGGTGGAACTATTCCGGCAGGGCTTCGCCTAAGCACCGCCAAAAATTAGAGGGAAAGATCTATCGGGGAGAGAGGGTTGCACTGTGGCTTAGAGTTTTCTGGTGCGGCTGCCGTCTCTCCCCTCCAGTATATATAGGAGGAAGGGGAGGGAGGCCGGCGCCCCTAGAGTTCCCCCTAGGCTGCGGCCGAAAGGGGGAGGTGGAGTAGTCCAACTCCAATCCTACTAGGAGTAGGATTCCTCCCCCACTTGGAAACCCTTTCCTCCTCTTGGGTTTTTTCACCCCTAGCTGCATGGGCCTTAGTGGGGGGGGTCGGCCAGCCCAACAGGGGCTGGTTTGCCTCCTCCCACATCCCATGATGCCCTTTGGGGTGAGAGGCCCCTCCCGATGGTCCCCTGGTACCCTCCCGGCACTTCCGGTATGCTACCGAAGTACACGAAACTTTTCCGGTGACAAAAATGGGACCTACTATATATAAATATTTACCTCCAGACAATTCCGGATCTCCTCGTGACGTACGGGATCTCATTCGGGACTCCGAACAACCTTCGGTCACCACCATACATAACTCTATACTACCGAAACATCACCGAACATTAAGTGTGCAGGCCCTGTAGGTTCGAGAACTATGTAGACATCACCGAGACAATTCTACGGTCAATAACCAATAGAGGGACCTGGATGCCCATATTGGTACCTACATATTCTACGAAGATCTTTATCGATTGAACCTCTATGTCAAGGATTCAGTTAATCCCGTATGTTGTTCCCTTTGTTCTCCGGTATGTTACTTTCCTAAGATTCGATCGTCGGTATCTCTATACCTAGTTCAATCTCGTTACCGGCAAGTCTCTTTACTCATTTCGTAATACAAGATCCCGTGGCTAACACTTTATTCACATTGCTTGCAAGGTTTGTTGTGATGTTGTATTATCGAGTGGGCCCTGAGATACCTCCTCGTCACACGGAGTAACAAATCCTAGTCTTGATCCATGGCCACTCAGTAGACACCATCAGAGATACCTATAGAGCATCTTTATAGTCGCCCAGTTACGTTGCGATGTTTGATACACACCAGGTAATCCTTCGGTGTCAGTGAGTTGCATGATCTCATGGTCATAGGAACAGATACTTGACATGCAGAAAACTATAGCAATAAACTGACACGGTCATATGCTATGTTTATAGTTTGGGTCTTGTCCATCACATCATTCTCCCAATGATGTGATCCTGTCATCAAATGACATCTTATGTCTATGTCTAGGAAATCTTGACCATCTTTGATCAACAAGCTAGTCTACTAGAGGCACACTAGGGACACAATGTTGTCTATGTATCCACACATGCAATGTGTTTTCAATCAATAAAATTATAGCATGGATAATAAACAATTATCATGAACAAGGAAATATAATAATAACCATTTATTATTACCTCTAGGGAATATTTCCAACATTGCGTAGGTAAGAGTCGTTCTTGCTAGATACCCATAGCAGCCACGTAAAACATGCAACAACAATTAGAGGACGTCTAACTTGTTTTTGCAGGGTATGTTGTGATATGATATGACCAAAGACATAATCAGATATATTTGATGTATGAGATGATCATGCTTGTAATATTTCATATCGACTTGCATGTCGATGCATACAGCAACCGGTAGGAGCCATAGGGTTGTCTTTAATTACTGTATGACCTGCGTGTCAGTCATTTAGCGCTATGTAATGCTTTACTTTATCGCTAAGCGGTAGCAATAGTAGTAGAAGCATGGTGGGAGTGACAACCCCGATGGTGACACAATGATGGAGATCATGATGATGGAGATCATGGTGTTATGCCGGTGACGATGGAGATCATGCCGGTGCTTTGGAGATGGAGATCAAAAGCACAAGTTCATTGCCATATCATGTCACTTATGATTTGCATGTGATGTTAATCCTTTATGCATCTTATTTTGCTTAGGACAACGGTAACATTATAAGGTGATCCCTCACTAAAATTTCAACATAAAATTGTGTTCTCCTCGAGTGTGCACTGTTGCAAAAGTTCGTCGTTTCGAAGCACCACATGATGATCAGTGTGATAGACTCTATGTTCACATACAATGGGTGCAAGCCAGTTTTGCACATGCGGAACACTCGGGGTTAAACTTGACGAGCCTAGCATGTACAAACATGGCCTCGGAACACAGGAGACCGAATGGTCGAACATAAGTCATATAGTAGATATGATCAACATGGAGATGTTCACCATTGAAACCACGTCATCTCACGTGATGGTCGGACTTGGGTTGGTGGATTTGGATCATATCACACTTAGATAACCTGAGGGATGTTGATTTGAGTGTGAGTTCTTAAGTAATATGATTAATTGAACTCATTACCACGAACATAGTCTAAGTTGTCTTTGCAAATTATGTTGTAGATCAATAGCTCGCGCTATAGCTCCCCTATGTTTTGATACGTTCCTAGAGAAAAACTAAGTTGAAAGATGGTAGTAGCAATTATGCGAACTGGGTCCGTAAACTTAGATTGTCCTCACTACTGCACAGACGGCTTATGTCCTTGATGCACCGCTCGGTGCGCTAACCCCTAAAGTGTCGTCCATAGATGTTGTGAACAACTATCAGGCACGTTCTGATGACTACTTGATAGTTTAGTGTGTCATACATTACGGCTTAGAATTAAGGCTTCAAAGAAGTTTTGAACGTCACGATGCATATGAGATGTTCCAAGAGCTGAAACTAGGATTTTAGGCTCGTGCCCGTGTTGAGAGGTATGAGACCTCCAACAAGATTCTTTGCCTTCAACATGAAGGAGAATAGCTCAATCCGTGAGCGTGTGCTCGGATTGTCTGGGTGCTTCAATCGCTTGAATCAAGTGGGGGTTGATCTTCCAAATAAGATAGTGATTGATATAGTTCTCCAAGTCACCGCCACAATGTTGGAAATATGCCCTAGAGGCAATAAATAAAGTGTTTATTATTATATTTCCTTGTTCATGATGATCGTTTATTATCCATGCTATAATTGTATTGATTGGAAACACGTTACATGTGTGGGTAAATAGACAACACTTTGTCCCTAGTATGCCTCTAATGAACTAGCTCGTTGATCAAAGATGGTCAAGGTTTCCTAGCCATTGACATGGGATGTCATTTGATAACGGGATCACATCATTAGGAGAATGATGTGATGGACAAGACCCAAACTACAAATGTAGCATATGATCGTGTCAGTTTATTGCTACTGTTTTCTACATGTCAAGTATATGTTCCTATGACCATGAGATCATGTAACTCACGGACACCGGAAGAGTGCCTTGTGTGTATCAAACGTCACAATGTAACTGGGTGACTATAAAGGTGCTCTAAAGGTATCTTCGAAGGTGTTTGTTGAGTTGGCATGGATCAAGACTGGGATTTGTTACTCCGTGTGACGGAGAGGTATCTCAGGGCCCACTCGGTAATACAACATCACAATAAGCCTTGCAAGCAATGTGACTAACTGTTGGTCACAGGATCTTGTATTACGAAACGAGTAAAGAGACTTGCCAATAACGAGGTTGAACTAGGTACGAAGATACCGACGATCGAATCTCGGGCAAGTAACATACCGAAGAACAAAGGGAACATCATACGAGATTAACTGAATCCTTGACATAGAGGTTCGACCGATAAAGATCTTTGTAGAATATGTAGGAACCAATATGGACATCCAGGTCCCGCTATTGGTTATTGACCGTAGAGGTGTCTCGGTCATGTCTACATAGTTCTCGAACCCGCAGGGTCTGCACACTTAAGGTTTGGTGACGTTTCGGTAGTATAGAGTTATGTATGGTGGTGACCAAAGGTTGTTCGGAGTCTCAAATGAGATCTTGGATGTCACGAGGAGCTCCAGAATGGTTCGGAGGTAAAGGTTGATATATAGGAAGTCCTATTTTGGTTGCCGGAAAAGTTTCGGGCTAATGGGTAGTGTACGGGGAGTGCCGGTAGTGTACCGGGAGACCATCGGGAGGGGTATTTCGACCCAAGAGGCTACATGGGCTGTGGGAGAGTGAATACCAGCCCTTAGTGGGATGGTGGAAGTCCCACACAAGGCCCATGCGACTGGGATAGAAAACCCAAAGAGATAAGGTGGAAAAAAAGGCAAAATAGGGAGGAATCCTAGTCCTACGAGGATTGGAGGAGGATTCCTCCTCTCCCACTTGGTTCGGCTGAACCAAGGGCTGGCCCCTTGAGGGCCAAGCCTCCTACTCTCTTCCTCCTATATATACTGGAGGTTTTAGGGTTTGGGCACTAGATTTTCAGCCACGTGCTACCCGTTCCCCCAGTGCATAGTTTCTCCTCTAGATCGGATTTCTACAGTGCTTAGACGAAGCCCTACCGGAATAGCTCCACCACCATCGTCGGAGCGCCGTCATGCTATCGGAGAACTCTTCTACCTCTCCGCTCCCTCTTGCTGGATCAAGAAGGTGGAGATCGTCATCAAGCTGTACGTGTGCTGAACGCGGAGGTGCCGTCCGTTACGTGCTAGATCGGGACGGATCGTGATTGGATCGCGGGACGCTCGGCGATTTGGATCGCGAAGACGTTCGACTACACCAATCGCGTTTCTTAATGATTCCCTCTTAGCGATATACAAGGGTATGTAGATCCACTCTCCCTCTCGTAGATGCTCATCACCATGGATAGGTCTTGCGTGAGCGTAGGAATTTTTTTGTTTCCCATGCGACGTTCCCCAACAGTGGTATCAGAGCTAGGTCTATGTGTAGATGAGATCTCGAGTACAACACAAATAGTTTGTGGGCGTTGATTCTTAGATTGCTTCCTCCCTTGGTTGTGTTTTGGTTCAGTGGTATTGTGGGATGAAGCGGTCCGGACCAACATTACTCGTATGCTTACGAGAGACCGGTTCCCTCGACTGCAACTTGTTGCAAAATATGGATGGTGGGTGGCAGTTTCTCCTACTTTAGTTGGATCAGATTCGACAAAGGCAGTCCTTGGGAAGGTTGAAAAGCAACTTATGCATCACTGTTGTGGTTTATGCGTAGGTGAGAATTGTTCTTGCTAGATACCCGTAGCAGCCACGTAAAACATGCAACAACAATTAGAGGACGTCTAACTTGTTTTTGCAGGGTATGTTGTGATGTGATATGGCCAATTACATGATGTGATATATGTGATGTATGAGATGATCATGTGTTGTATAGAATATCACGACTTGCATGTCGATGAGTACGGCAACCGGCAGGAGCCATAGGGTTGGCTTTAATTATTGTATGACCTGCGTGTCAATCATTAAGCGCTATGTAATGCTTTACTTTATCGCTAAACGGTAGCAATAGTAGTAGAAGCATGATGGGTGCGACAACCCCGATGGCGACACGTTGATGGAGATCAAGAAGATGGAGATCATGGTGTCGTGTCGGTGATGATGGAGATCATGCTGGTGCTTTCTAGATGGAGATCAAAAGCACAAGTTCACGGCCATATGATGTCACTTATGATTTGCATGTGATGTTAATCCTTTTATGCACCATGTTTTGCTTAGTACGATGGTAGCATTATAAGGTGATCCCTCACTTAAATTTCAAGATGAATTGTGTTCTCCCCGAGTGTGCACCGTTGCGAAAGTTCGTCGTGTCGAGACACCACGCGATGATCGG
This sequence comes from Hordeum marinum, assembly GCA_022496015.1. Lineage (NCBI taxonomy): Eukaryota > Viridiplantae > Streptophyta > Magnoliopsida > Poales > Poaceae > Hordeum > Hordeum marinum. Next base: position 380,713,154 of record CM039674.1, read on the forward strand.
GTGTGATAGACTCTATGTTCACGTACAAGGGGTGCAAGACAACGTTGCATGTGCAGAACACTCGGGTTAAACTTGACGAGCCTGGCATGTACAGACATGGACTCGAAACACAAGAGACCGAAAGGTCGAACATGAGTCATATAGTAGATATGATCAACATGATGATGTTCACCATTGAAACCACCTCAACTCATGTGATGATCGGACTTGAGTTGGTGAATTTTGATCATGTGACACTCAGATGACCTGAGGGATGTCAATTTGAGTGGGAGCTTTAGTAATTTGATTAACTAAACACATTATCTTGAACAATAGTCTAAGTAACCTTTGCATATTTATGTTGTAGATCAGTGGCTCGCGCAGTAGCACCCCTGAATTTTAATGCGTTCCTAGAGAAAGCTAAGTTGAAAGATAATGGAAGTAACTTTGTTGAGTGGGCCCGTAATCTGAGGATTATCCTCATGGCTTCCCAGAAATCATATGTCCTTGATGCACCGCTTGGTGACCAACCAGAAGACATGTCATGCGAAGACGTTACGAATGCTTGGGAGGCACGTTCTGGAGATTACTCAATAGTTCAATGTGCAATATTGTATGGCTTAGAACCAGGACTTCAAAGACGTTTTGAACGTCATGGAGCATATGAGATGTTCCAGGAGTTGAAGTTTATCTTTCAAAATAATGCCCGAATCGAGAGGTATGAGACCTCCGATAAGTTCTATGATTGCAAGATGGAGGAGAACGGGTCTATCAGTGAACATATACTCAGAATGTCTGGGTATTCGACTCGTCTAGCGGAGTTGGGAATTACCCTCCCGCTAGAGGCGATCATTGATAGAGTTCTTCAATCACTGTCACCTAGTTACAAGAGCTTTGTGATGAACTATAACATGCACGGGATGAACAAGTCAATCGTCGAGCTGTTTGCGATGCTAAAAGTCGCTGAGTTTGAAATCCAGAAAGAACATCAAGTGTTGATGGTCAATAAAACAACTAGTTTCAAGAAGAATGGCAAGGTCAAGGGCAAGAAGGGTAAAACCAAGAAGGATGGCAAAGCAGTTGCTACTCCTGTAAAGAAGCCCAAGCATGGACCCAAGCCAGAAACTGAGTGCTTTCATTGCAAGGGAACTGGTCACTGGAAGCGGAACTGCCCCAAGTACCTGGCTGACAAGAAGGCGGCCAACGACAAACAAGGTATATATGATATACATGTTATTGATGTGTACCTTACTAGCTCTCGTTGTAGTGCCTGGGTATTTGATACCGGTTCGGTTGCTCACATTTGCAACTCAAAACAGGAACTACGGAATAGACAAAGGCTGGCAAAGGATGAAGTGACGATGCGCGTGGGAAATGGTTCCAAGGTTGATGTGATCACCGTCGGCATGTTGTGTCTTCGATTACCATCGGGATTAGTGATGAACCTAAATAATTGTTATTTAGTGCCTGTGTTAAGCATGAACATTATATCTGGATCTTGTTTATTGCAACACAGTTACTCGTTTAAATCAGAGAATAAAGGTTGTTCTATTTATATGAGTAATATCTTTTATGGTCATGCACCCAATGTGAGGGGTTTATTCATATTGAATCTTGATAGTGATGACACACATGTTCATAACATTGATGCCAAAGATGTAGAGTTGATAATGATAGTACTACTTTCTTGTGGCACTGTTGTTTAGGTCATATTGGTGTAACACGCATGAGGAAGCTCCATGCTAATGGACTTTTGGAGTCACTTGATTTTAAATCACTTGACACATGTGAACCATGCCTCATGGGCAAAATGACTAAAACGCCGTTCTCTAGAACAATGGAACGGGCGAGTGACTTATTGGAAATCATACATACTGATGTGTGCGGTCCAATGAATGTTACAACGCATGGTGGATATCGTTATTTTCTCACCTTCACTGATGACTTAAGTAGATATGGGTATATTTACTTAATGAAACACAAGTATGAAACTTTTGAAAAGTTCAAGCAATTTCAGAGTGAAGTTGAGAATCATCATAACAAGAAGATTAAATTCCTGTGATCTGATCGAGGAGGTGAATATCTCAGTTATGAGTTTGGCAGTCACTTAAGACAGTGTCGAATTGTTTCACAGTTGACACCGCCTGGAACACCACAACATAATGGTGTGTCCGAACATCGTAATCGAACCTTATTAGATATGGTGCGTTCTATGATGTCTCTTGCTGATTTGCCACTATCGTTTTTGGGTTATGCATTAGAGACAGTTGCATTCACTTTAAATAGGGCACCATCGAAATCTGTTGAGACGATGCCATATGAACTATGGTTTGGCAAGAGGCCAAAGTTGTCGTTCCTTAAAGTTTGGGGATGTGATGCTTATGTCAAAAAGCTTCAATCTGAAAAGCTGGAACCCAAAGCGGAGAAATGCGTCTTCATAGGATACCCGACGGAGACAGACGGGTATACCTTCTATCTCAGATCCTAAGGCAAAGTGTTTGTCGCTAAGAACGGAACATTTATTGAGAAAGAGTTTCTCTCGAAAAAATTGAGTGGGAGGAAAATAGAGCTTGATGAGGTTATTGAACCTTTACTTCAACCAGAAAGTAGCGTGGCGCAAAAAGATGTTTCTATGGAACCTACAATGGTAGAAGAGGAAGTTAATGATGATGATCATGAAGCTTCGGATCAAGATACTATTGAACCTCGTAGGTCGACAAGGGCGTGTACTACTCCTGAGTGGTACGGCAACCCTTTCTTGGAGGTCATGTTGTTGGATAACAATGAACCTACGAGCTATGGAGGAGCGGTGATGGGCACGGATTCTGAGAAATGGTTAGAGGCCATGGAATCCGAGATGGGATCCATATATGAAAACAAAGTATGGACTTTGGTAGTATTACCTGAAGGGCAAAAGGCCATTCAGAACAAATGGATTTTTAAGAAGAAGACGGACGCGAATGGTAATGTCACCGTCTATAAAGCTAGACTTGTGGCAAAGGGTTTTTCACAAGTTCAAGGAGTTGACTATGATGAGACATTCTCACCCGTAGGCGATGCTTAAGTCTGTCAGAATCATGTTTTTAATAGCTGCTTATTTCGATTATGAAATTTGGCAGATGGATGTCAAAACAGCGTTCCTCAACGGTGAGGAAGAGTTGTATATGATGCAACTAGAAGGTTTCGTCGATCTAGAGAATGCTGACAAAGTTTGCAAACTCCAGCGATCCATTTATGGGCTGGTGCAAGCATCTCGGAGTTGGAATAAGCGTTTTGATGAGGTGATCAAAGCGTTTGAGTTTATACAAGTTTATGGAGAAGCTTGTATTTACAAGAAAGTGAGTGGGAGATCTATAGCGTTTCTAATATTATATGTGGATGACATATTGCTGATTGGAAACAATATAGAAATGCTGGAAAGCGTGAAGGAATATTTGAACAAGAGTTTTTCAATGAAGGACCTAGGAGAAGCTACTTTCATATTAGGCATTAAGATCTATAGAGATAGATCGAGACGCTTAATAGCACTTTCACAGAGCACATACCTTGATAAAGTTTTGAAGAAGTTCAAAATGGATCAGTCCAAGAAGGGGTTCTTGCCTATGTTACAAGGTGTGAAGTTGAGTAAGACTCAATGCCAAGTGACTGCAGAAGATAGAGAAAAGATGAGTGTCATCCCCTTTGCTTCAGCCATAGGCTCTATCATGTATGCAATGCTATGCACAAGACCCGATGTCAGCCTAGCCATAAGTATGGCTGAAACGTTTCAAAGTGATCCTAGAATGGAGCACTGGGCAGCGGTCAAGAATATCCTTAAGTATCTAAAAAGGACTAAGGAAATGTTTCTCTTTTATGGAGGTGATGAAGAGCTCGTCGTAAAGGGTTACGTCGATGCAAGCTTTGACACTGTCCGGATGACTCTAAGTCACAAACCGGATACATATTTATTCTCAATGGGGCAGCGGTAAGCTGGTGCAGTTCCAAGCAAAGTGTGGTTGCCGATTCTCAGGGCCCACTCGGTAATACAACATCACAATAAGCCTTGCAAGCAATGTGACTAAGTGTTAGTCACGGGATCTTGTATTACAGAACGAGTAAAGAGACTTGCCGGTAATGAGGTTGAACTAGGTATGGAGATACCGACGATCGAATCTCGGGCAAGTAACATACCGAAGAACAAAGGGAACATCATACGGGATTAACTCAATCCTTGACATAAAGGTTCGACCGATAAAGATCTTCGTAGAATATGTAGGAAATAATATGGACATCTAGGTCCCCCTATTGGTTATTGACGTAGAGGTGTCTCGGTCATGTCTACATAGTTCTCGAACCCGTAGGGTCTGCACACTTTAGGTTTGGTGACGTTTCGGTAGTATAGAGTTATGTATGGTGGTGACTGAAGGTTGTTCGGAGTCCTGGATAAGATCCCGGATGTCACGAGGAGCTCCGGAATGGTCCGGAGGTAAATATTGATATATAGGAAGTCCTATTTTGGTCACCGGAAAAGTTTCCCGCTTAGCGATCTACAAGGGTATGTAGATCCACTCTCCCTCTCGTAGATGCTCATCACCATGGATAGGTCTTGCGTGAGCGTAGAATTTTTTTGTTTCCCATGCGACGTTCCCCAATAGTGGTATCAGAGCTAGGTCTATGTGTAGATGAGATCTCTTGTAGAACACAAAGAGTTTGTGGGCGTTGATGCTTAGATTTCTTCCTCCCTTGGTCGTGTTTTGGTTCAGCGGTATTGTGGGATGAAGCGGCCCGGACCAACATTACTCGTACGCTTACGATGGACCGGTTCCCTCAACTGCAACTTGTTGCAAAAGATGGCTGGCGGGTGGCAGTTTCTCCTACTTTAGTTGGATCGGATTCGACAAAGGTGGTCGTTGAGCAGGTTGAAAAGCAACTTATGTATCACCATTGTGGTTTATGTGTAGGTGAGAATTGTTCTTGCTAGATAACCATAGCAGCCACGTAAAACATGCAACAACAATTAGAGGACGTCTAACTTGTTTTTGCAGGATATTTTGTGGTGTGATATGGCCAATTACATGATATTATATATGTGATGTATGAGATGATCATGTGTTCTATAGAATATCATGACTTGCATGTCGATGAGTACGACAACCGGCATGAGCCATAGGGTTGTCTTTAATTATTGTATGACCTGTGTGTCAATCATTAAGCTCTATGTAATGCTTTACTTTATCGCTAAACGGTAGCAATAGTAGTAGAATAATGATGGGCGCGACAACCCCGATGGCGACACGTTGATGGAGATCAAGATGATGGAGATCATGGTGTCGTGCCGGTGACGATGGAGATCATGCCGGTGCTTTCTAGATGGAGATCAAAAGCACAAGTTCATGGCCATATCATTTCACTTATGATTTGCGATGTTAATCACTTATGCCGGTGCTTTCTAGATATAGATGCTCATCACCATATCATGCTACTAGAGCTTGTGATGAACTATAAACATGCCAGGGATGTTAAAGATGATCCCTGCTATTCGCGATGTTTGACACCGCGAAGGTAGAAATCAAGAAGAAGCATCAAATGTTAATGGTTAGTAAAACCACTAGTTTCAAGAAGGGCAAGAAGGGAAACTTCATGAATGGCAAGCCAGTTGCTGCTCCAGTGAAGAAACCCAAGGTTGAACCCAAACCCGAGACTAAGTGCTTGTATTATGAGGAGAACGGTCACTGAAGCGGAACAACCCTATATACTTGGTAGATAAGAAGGCTGGCAACGTCAACGGAAGTATATTTGGTATACGTGTTATTGATATGCACCTTACTAGTACTCATAGAAACACATGGGTATTAGATACCGGTTCAGTTGCTAACGTTAGTAACTTGAAGTAAAAGCTACGTAATAAACGGAGACTAACTAAGGGTGAGGTGACGATGTGTGTTGGAAGTGTTTCCAAGGTTGATGCGATCACCATCGCACGCTCCCTCTACCTTCGGGATTAGTGTTGAACCTAAAAAAATGTTATTCGGTGTTTGCATTGAGCATGAACATGATTAGATCGTGTTTATTGCAATATGATTAATAATTTAAGTCAGAGAATAATAGTTATTCTGTTTACATGAATAAAACCTTCAATGGTCATGCACCCAATGTGAATGGTTTATTGAATCTCGTTCATGGTGATACACATGTTCATAATATTGATGCCAAAAAGATGCAAAGTTAATAATGAAAGTACCACATACTTGTGGCACTGCCGCTAAAGGTCATATTGGTGTAAAGCGCATGAAGAAACTCCATGCTGATGGATCTTTGGAATCACTCGATTTTGAATCGGTTGAGCATGCGGACCATGCCACATAGGCAAGATGACTAAGACCCCGTTTTCCGATTTGATGGACCGGGCAAGTGACTTATTGGAAATGATACATGTTGATGTATGCGTTCCAATGAGTGTTGTAGCATGCGGTGGATATCGTTATTTTCTTACCTTCACTGATGATTTGAGTAGATATGGGTATATTTAATTAATGAAACACAAGTCTAAAACGTTTGAAAAGTTCAAGCAAATTCAGAGTGAAGTTTGAGATCATCGTGACAAGAAGATAAAATGTCTATGATATGATCATGGAGGTGAATATCTGACTTACGAGTTTGGTATACAACTTAAGACAATGTGGAAGTTCACAACTCAACGCCACCTGGAACACCATAGTGTGATGGTGTGTCCGAACATTGTAGTCGTGCTCTATTGGATATGGTGTGTACTATGATGTCTCTTATCGTTTTGCCACTATCGTTTTGGGGTTATGCATTAGAGACAACTACATTCACTTTAAATAGGGCACCATCTAAATCCGTTGACATGAAACAGTATGAATTATGGTTTGGCAGAAACCTAAGCTGTCATTTCTCAGAGTTTGGGAATGCGACGCTTATGTCTGATAAGCTCGAACCCAAAGCGGAAAAGTGCATCTTCATAGGATACCCTAAGTAAACAGTTGGGTATACCTTTTATCTCAGATCCGAGGGCAAAGTGTTTGTTGCTAAAAATGGGTCCTTTCTAGAGAAAGAGTTTCTCTTGAAAGAATTGAGTGGGAGGAAAGTAGAACTTGATGAGGTTGTTGAACCGTCACTTCAGTTGGATAGTAGCACGACACGGAAAGATGTTTCTACGATGCCTACACCAAGTGAAGAGTAAGCAAATGATGATGATCACGAAGCTTCAGATCAAGTTACTACCAAACCTCGCAGGTCGACTAGGACTCGTACCACCCTTGAGTGGTACGTCAATCCTGTCTTGGAGGTCATGTTGTCACACAACAGTGAACCTACGAGCTATGAAGAAGCAATGGTGGGCCCGAATTCCAAAAAATGGCTAGGAGCCATGAAATCCAAGAAAGGATCCATGTATGAAAAACGATTATGGACTTTGGTAGACTTGCCCATTGAACGGCAAGCCGTTGAATACAAATGGACCTTTAAGAAGAAGACAGACGCTGATGGTAAATGTCACCATTTATGAAGATCGACTTGTCACAAAGAAGTTCCCGATAAGTTCAAGGAGTTGACTACAATGAGACTTTCTCATTCGTAGATGCTAAAGTTTGTTGGAATTATGTTAGCAGTTGCTGCATTTTTCGATAATGAAATCTAGCAGATGGATGTCAAAAAAGATTTTCCTTAATGGTTTCCGTGAGGAATGGTTGTATGTGATACAACCAGAAGGTTTTGTCGGTCCTAAGGATGCTAAAAGGTATGCAAGCTCTAGATCTCCTGCTATGGACTGGAGCAAGCATCTCAGAGTTGGAATATATGCTTTGATGAGGTAATCAAAGCTTTTGGGTTTATACAAAGTTTATAAGAAACTTGTACTTACAAGAAAGAGAGTGGGAGCAGTATAGAATTTCTGATAAGTATATGTGGATGACATATTGTTGATTGGAAATGATGTAGAATTTTTGGAAAGCATAAAGGGTTGTTTGAAAGGAGTTTTTCAAAGGAAGACCTGGAATGAAGCTACTTAAATATTGGGCATTATGATCTATAGAGATAGATCAAGACGTGTGATAAGACATTCAATGAGTACATACCTTGACAAGATTTTGAAAGAGTTCAAAATGGATCAGTCAAAGAAAGAGTTCTTGCCTGATTTGTAAGGTGTGGAGTTGAGTGAGACTCAAAGCTCAAGCATGGTAGAAGAAAGAGAAATGACGAAGGTCGTCCCTTATGCATTATCCATAGGCTGTGTATAGTACGCCATGCTGTGTACCGCACCTGGTGCGTGCCTTGCCATGAGTCTGTCAAGGGGTACAAGAATGTTCCAGGAGTGGATCACTGGACAACGGCAAAATTATCCTTACTAACTAGAGGACTAAGGAAATGTTTCTCGATTATGGAGGTGATAAAGAGTTCGTCGTAAAGGGTTACGTCGATGCAAGCTTTAACACCAATCTGGATGACTGTGAGTAGCAATTCGGATATGTATAGTGGAGCAGTCATTTGGAATAGCCCCAAGTGGAGTGTGGTAACATCATCTACATTATGACATAGAGATTTGCAAAGTACACATGGATATGAATGTCACAAACCCGTTGACTACAACATGATCATCACCAAAACTATATGGGTGTTAGATTCATTACAATGTAAATCACATAGTGATGTGAGCTAGATGATTGACTCTAGTACAAGTGGGAGACTGTTGGAAATATGCCCTAGAGGCAATAATAAATTGGTTATTATCATATTTCCTTGTTTGATAGTTGTTTATTATCCATGCTAGAATTGTATTGATTGGAAACTCAAATACATGTGTGGGTACATAGACAACACGGTGTCCCTAGTGATCCTCTAATAGACTAGCTCATTGACCAAACATGGTCAAGGTTTCCTGGCAGACATGAGTTTTCATTTGATAATGAGATCACATCATTAGGAGAATGATGTGATGGACAAGACCCAAACTATGAATGTAGCATATGACCGTGTTAGTTTATTGCTATTGTTTTCTGCATGTCAATGATCATGCAACTCACTAACACCGGAGGAGTGCCTTGTGTGTATCAAACGTCACAACGTAACTAGGTGACCATAAAGGTGCTCTATAGGTATCTCCGAGGGTGTCTCACTACTGGAATCAGAAGATTTGCCATCTGCCACAGCTTTGTCATCTGCTAGCGGATGACAAAGAGTGGCTTTGCCATCAGCTAGCAGAAAACAGACGGCAAAGAGCTAGCAGATGGCAAAGGGTAGCTTTGCCATCAGCCACTTCTTTGCCGTCTGCTAGCGGACGGCAAAGGAGGTTTGTCGTTAGCTAGCGGACGGCAAAGAGGGAGGGGGCCCCACTGACGAGCTGCTTACAACTTAACCTAATGCCCCCCTCTTTGTTGTCCGCTAGCGGATGGCAAAGAGGGGGTTAACTAACGGCAGCGCCCCACCCCGGCCCACCTCTCTCTCTTTGTTTCTCTCCCTCTCCTCCCCGCCGCCCACTGCACGCGCGCCGCCGCCCCATCGCCCCATCATCCCGCCGCCCCACCGGCCCACCGCCCTCCGACGCCACCGACGCCCCGTAGCCCCTGCCGCCGCGTCGCCCCTGCCGCCGCGCGCCCAGCCCCCCTGCACCCCACCGCCCCGGAACCGTTTGCCGTGTCGCCAGCGCCGCCCGTCGCCCGCCAGCGCCGCCCACCGCCCGTCGGCGCCGCCCCACCGGCCCGGCCGGTGCCTTGCGGCCCCCCTGTGCCCCCTTCGGCCCTGCCACAAGCCGCTCCCAGGCGCCCGAGGGCCCCTGTCCCTGCCGCCCGGCCGCCACAGCCGCCCTCCCTGGTGCTCCCTGGCCCTCCCCGGCGCTCCCCACCCCTCCCTGGCGCTCCCCCAACCCTCCCCGACGCCCCCTACCCCGCCCCCCTCTAGTAAGCTCTTCCCCCTCCTATTTTTTATTTTTTTATTTAGTTTAGGTTTAGATTATATTATTAGGTTAATGTTAATTAGGTTAGTGTTAGTTAGGTTAGTCTTAGTTTAGGTTTATTAGGTTAGTGTTAATTACGTTAGTGTTAGTTTAGGTTTATTAGGTTAGTGCAAAAAGGAGAAGAAGAAGAAGAAGAAGAAGATGAGGAGAAGAGGAGAAGAAGAAGAAGGAGAAGGAGAAGGAGGAGGAGGAGGAGGAGAAGAAGAAGAAGAAGAAGAGAAGAGCCCCTGATCCCCGATGCCACTAACCCCCAACCTCCGACGCCACCGACCCCCGATGCCCTGAACCCCCGACCACCGACGCCATCGCCCCCCGACCACCGACACCGTCGACCCCTGTCCGCCAACGCCACCGACCCCCGACACCCCCGACACCTCGACCCCCGACACGACACCCCGACACCCCAACACGGCACCCCAGACCCCGACACAGCACCCCTACCCCGACACGACACCCCTGACACCCCGACCCCGACACGACACCCCCGACACCCCGATCCCGAAAAAGGTGCTCTTCGGCCTTCCAGAGGCCGACGGGACATATATTTGTGAATTATGAGTTAGGTCATATATTTTTCGATTTTGTTATACAGAACATCATATTTATGTTGATCAGGTGGACTCTAGCTCGGGTGCAGGCTATTCGAGACTACTACGCCTCGACTAACATTAAGAGGGCCAAGAACAAGTGCCGCAAAAATTATCTGAGTAAGAAGAAGTTAATGAAGGTAATTATCTATTGTTAAGGCCTTGTACTTAGTTTCTTTGATTTGATTGGTAGGCGTAGCGCTGAAATTTCTCTTGTCTAACTTAGATGCCCCCGAGATGGTGTGCGGATAGGATGGACTGTTGGGAGGCATTGGTGGATGAGTGGTGCTCTCCCGAATGGCTAGCCGAACACAACAAGGCCAAGGATAAGCATGCCCAAATGAGAGGTGTGCCACACCATCAAGGGAGCTCCAACATGTTTGAGTACGGGGATAACTGGGTATGTGGTTTGCTTCATGATTCATGCAATTTCATTCTTCATGCTAGCTTGAGCCCTTAACTAATATTTTGTTCCTCTCTTTTAGGCGCGAGAAAACAAGAAGGAGGTGCCACCTCTGTTAGACCTCTATGCCATGGCCCATACTGCCTCATACAAGAAGGCCAAGGCATTCTCTGAGGATGACCTCGATCATCCAGAGAGCTTCAGCAACATCTCCTCCCACAACAAGCTCATGAGGTATAGAGATGAGGGGAAGGCGAGGAAAGAGGAGGACTTCAACCCGAGCCAGAGTCCTTTTGATCCAGAGCTCGTGATGATATCTAGTGGCGGGAGGCCCCATGGCTCGATAGCCATTGGGGATGGACTGATACGTTGTCCTAGAACTCTCCCGAAGATTAAGAAGCGCTAGACGAGCTCTGATCCTGAGATAAGGCCTCGTCCATGGCCAATGGAGCTCGCCATTGAGGCTAGGTCCCAAGAGCTTCTGGCGGAGGCAAATAGGCAGGCGGCGTAGAGGGAGAGGGACATGGAGGAGAGGACGGCTAGGCTGTTGGAGGAGGAGAGGAACCGGAACGACGCGTCTCATCGGGCCCTATACGAGCTCCTCGTGGTAAGTTTCTCCTGCATATTAGCCAAATCATGCACGTAATGTTCGTTTCATCACTAACTAATATGAATGACTCGTGAAAACAAAATGTGCAGACCGTGTGCCAGAACAATGGTCAGACCCCTTCGTCGATGCCCCATATTGCTATAGCACCCACGGTGAGTTTCATTTGAATGGTCATTAGTTACTAGTATTCACATTTGAGTTGCATCATGCTAAGGAGACATTGCAAATGATCTTTGGTGCAGCGTGCCTCCCGACAAGCATCGACCGATCCTTCTACGTCTGCCGCAACCCCGACCGGTGCTTCTACGTCTCACCCTGGCGCAAACCCGACCGGTCCTTCACCTCCATGATGATGGTAAGTTTTCCCAAGTGTTTTAATTAACAAATGCATACTTAGCTTAAGAAATGACCTGCTTAGCTCCAAAATGACCTATACTTAGCTTATTTTCCTCAAAAATGACATAATAACCTTACTTACCTCCAAAATGATATATTCTACCTAGGATAGCTATAAAATGACCTATACTTAGCATTTTTTTCCTCCAAAATGACTTGATATGCTTAGTTAGCTAGAAAATGGCATAACTATCCAGGATAGCTCAATAATGATCTATAGCTAGCTTAGCTAGTTCATTTATGACATAATTAGCTTACTTAGGTACAAAATGGCATAACTACCTAGGATAGCTCAATAATGATCTATAATTAGCTTAGCTAGTTCATTTATGACATAATTAGCTCACTTAGGTAAAAAATGGCATAACAACCTTGGTTTAGCTCCAAAATAACCTATACTTAGCTTATTTTCCTCAAAAATGACATAATAACCTTACTTACCTCCAAAATGATATGTTCTACCTAGGATAGCTATAAAATGACCTATACTTAGCATTTTTTCCTCCAAAATGACTTGATATGCTTAGTTAGCTAGAAAATGGCATAACTACCCAGGATAGCTCAATAATGATCTATAGCTAGCTTAGCTAGTTCATTTATGACATAATTAGCTTACTTAGGTACAAAATGGCATAGCTACCTAGTATAGCTCAATAATGATCTATAATTAGCTTAGCTAGTTCATTTATGACATAATTAGCTCACTTAGGTAAAAAATGGCATAATAACCTTTGTTTAGCTCCAAAATGACCTATACTTAGCTTATTTTCCTCAAAAATGACATAATAACCTTACTTACCTCCAAAATGATATATTCTACCTAGGATAGTTATAAAATGACCTATACTTAGCATTTTTTCCTCCAAAATGACTTGATATGCTTAGTTAGCTAGAAAATGGCATAACGACCTAGGATAGCTCAATAATGATCTATAACTAGCTTAGCTAGTTCATTTATGACATAATTAGCTCACTTAGCATTTTTACCTACCTTAGCTAAAAATGGCATTTTTACCTACCTTAGTTAGAAGAAGAAGAAGATAAAGAAGAGGAGAGGAGAAAAAGAAAGAGAAGATAAATTCTTCTTCTTCTTCTTCCTTTTCCTCTTTTTCTTCTAGCTAGTATTCTTCTGGTTCTAACTTTCATCTTTCCTAATTTACAGGTTTGCTATAGATGAGGAAGCTTGCATTGATGGAGTGTACTCTTCTACTTGTGCTTCCTTTTTGTTTATGGAAACTTGTTGGAAACTTGTTTTGTTTTGGATATGTATGTATGGATATGTTGTTGGAAACCATTGTATGTTGGATATGTTGTTGGAAACTTGTATGTTGGATATGTTGTTGGAAACTTATTGTTGGTATGCTTGTTGAAATTATTTTTAAATGTGTGTGTATATATATATATGAAATTATGTCAAATTGAATGAATTTAAGAAAAAACAGAAAAAACAGGGGCTATATAGCCACTTTGTCGTCTGCTGGCAGACGGCAAAGAGCTTTGCCGTCTGCCAGCAGACGGCAAAGCTGCCACGTGGCAGCTACCTATGCAACCTGGGGTAGCAGTAGGCTGGCCTAGGTGGGTTCTTTGCCGTCCGCTAGCGGACGGCAAAGACCTATGGTTCTTTGCCATCTGCCAGTGGACGGCAAAGAACCCACCTTGGCCGGCAAAGAAACATGTGCTTTGCCCCGCTAGCGAACGGCAAAGACCTAAGGTCTTTGCCGTCCGCCAGCGAACGACAAAGCACGCCGTTAAGCCCTTAATGGACCTAAGTTACCATGTGTGTCGTCCATGCCCTTTGTCGTCTACTGGCGGACGACAAAGATGCAAAGGTCTTTGCCGTCCGCCAGCAGAACGCAAAGCGCCCTTTACCGTGGCTTATTCGACCGGACGGTTGGCCGTCTGCTGGCAGACGACAAAGCCTTTGCCGTCCTGCATGCATGCCTTTGCCGTCCGGGATGGCTGATGGCAAAGTACCCGATTCCTGTAGTGTGTGTTGGGTTGGCGTGGATCGAGACTAAGATTTGTCACTCGGTATGACGGAGAGGTATATCTAGGCCCACTCGGTAACTCATCATCATACGAAGCTTGCAAGCAATGTGACTAAGGAGTTAGTCACGGGATCTTGTGTTATGAAACGAGTAAAGAGACTTGCTGGTAACGAGATTGAACTAGGTATGGAGATACCGACGATTGAATCTCGGACAAATAACATATCGATGGACAAAGGGAATTGTATACGGGATTGCCTGAATCCTTGACATCGTGGTTCGACCAATAAAGATCTTTGTAGAATATGTAGGAACCAACATGGGCATCCAGGTCCCGCTATTTGTTATTGCCCGTAGAGTTGTCTCGGTCATGTGTACATAGTTCTCGAACCCGCAGGGTCTGCACACTTAACGTTCGGTGACGATTTGATATTGTTGAGTTATGTATGTTGGTGACCGAAGGTTTTTAGAAGTCCAGGATTAGATCCCGAACGTCACGAGGAGTTCTGAAATGGTCCATAGGTAAAGATTTATATATGGAAAGTCATATTTTGGCTAACGAAAAAGTTTCAGGTTTTTTCCGGTATTGTACCGGGAAGCTTCTAGAAGGTCCCGGAAAATTCCGAAGGAGTCCGGAAGTCCACCAAGGGTTCCACCACGTCCCAAGGGTTTGCATGGGCTGAGGGGAGGTGCTCTGGCCTTATTGGGCCAGGCGCACAAGTCCCTCAAGGCCCATGTGGCTTGGGAGGTGAAAAGTCCACTTGTTTATGGAAAGGGAGGGAATTGGACTAGGAGTTCAACTCCTCCCCCCTTGGCTGCGCCCTAGGGCTTGGAAGGGCTGATCTCCATGCCCCTCCACCTATATATAGAGGGGAGGGGCGCCCCAAGAGCACACACGAAGCCCTTGGCGCCCCTCTCTCTCCCTAGATCGTTTTCTCCTTCGTTCGCGGTTTCGGTAGCACTAGGTGTAGCCTTGCGGGGATAGCACCATCACCATCACCGCCATGTCGTTGCGTTGTCGGAGAACTCGTCTACTTCTCCGCCTCCGCTTGCTGGATCAAGAAGGCGGAGACGTCATCGAGCTATACGTGTGTTGAACGTGGAGGTGTCGTCCGTTCGGCGCTAGATCGGGATGGATCGTGTTTAGATCGGGGGACAGATTGCGATTTCGATCGCGAAGACGTTCGACTACATCAACCATGTTTCTTAACGCTTCCCGCTTAGCGATCTACAAGGTTATGCAGATCAACTCTCCCTCTCATAGTTGTTAATCTCCATAGATAGATATTGGGTGTTCGTAGAATTTTTTTGTTTTCCACGTAACGTTCCCAACGGGATCATGTGGACGCGGTCGGACAACAGTTCCCCAAAGGGGATCAATGACGAATATTTAATTATTTGTTCAGTACTCAAACGCTTCACGTCTCCTATTGAATTGCATTAGCTACTCAAAAAGGTCTTAGACACTTCCGTAGGAGGAATGACCTTACCATGAACCAAGTAATTAATAGATTCCATATTCTCCATATGATCATGATAATCATGTCTCTTACATCCCAGTTTTGCTCGGTTAATAGGCGAAGCAACCACTTTGCACCCGAAGTTCATGAACTGCTCCTTGGGGCGTATGGACCAAATCCCCATCCCCCTAGCATCTCACAACTTTGCAATATTCTCACATGCTACAAGTGAATGGTAAGTGTCCTCGTCAGCCATGCCACATAGTGGACATGTAACCCAACACGGCAGGTGACACGCCCGTTTGCATTGCATGGTAGCTTGCGCACCAGTTGTCACCTTCCAGACATTCAACCTCATCCTGTGTGGAACATCCGCATGCCAAATTAAATTCCAGATTTTCCTCTTGCCATTCGTACTTGCGCTCGATGCACCTTGCCATTCTCTGATATATGAAAATATCATCATAATGATTTAGAAGCAAAATATATATCTATGGAAGCATGACGTCTGTATTGTGGCCAGGCGATGCAAACCTGGTCACGTGCGTCATTTTTGTTGTATATGGAAGCAAATCATCATCTTTTTCTAGAAGCAAGCTCCTGATTCTTCGGAAGCAAATTGCCATTTCTTTGGACGCAAATACCAAATTCTTTGGAAGTAAATTCCTATTTCTTTGGACGCAAATACCAAATTCTTTGGAAGCAAGGCCCCAATATATTTTGTTTGAAACCGTTAGTCACAATGGTAGAAAAAAGCTGTGTTTGATAGAATCATAGTATATTTGTATTGTTCGAAGCATTTTATTGTTACATTGCAGACACTTCTATGGTCATTTGAAGCAAATTTCCCGCAGTATAAACAAAATAAAAGGTCGCGCTGGACAAAATACTCACGAGGTTGAAACAATCTAGTTTGATATGGAAGCAAAACGAATTATTCATGTGCTAGCCAACAACATATGCATGAGATGCACCAGTTTTCTCTAGTTTAGTGCAGATTTCAAAACACGTACTGATGAAGCATTAAGGAAGGGACTAGTGCTAAAATAGTGTAGGTCTAACATGATTTATGGGAGTATTTGACGGGAAACAAATCACAATTAATACTAGATGCAAACTAACTTCCTAAGCCCATCTCTCTAATCTCATGTTCCAGGCTGCATCAATCCAACGGTGGACTAGTAGTTTGATGGAAAGCTAAATATCAGTAGTATGATTCTTAACGCTGCACATAGTTAAAACAGAAGACTATGCACACCTAGATCATGATCAATTGATTGCAACCTCACAGCAAGTTGCCATATTAAAACAGCCGTTTGGCTGCGATCTGTACCTGAGGAGGTTGTAAACTTATGCTCCTTGGAAAGCTAAATAGAAGGTTTTGCATCCTGATCCAGACTGATTAATAGAAGGTTTTTCACCCTGCAAAAAAAAGCAAGTTGCCACATGGCGCGCCTTGGCGAGGCAAGCTATCTTCTTCACATAATGGCATAATGCATCTTCTTTTTGTTTGAAAAAACAATGCATCTTCTTCTGTTGCAAAGGGAAAAGTTCTCTTGCTCTAACCGACGGAGCTAATTGAGAGGCACTTCCAAGTGCAGCGTACTTAGCACTCCCGAGACCCCAGCTGACAAGGCAGCAAGTGGCTAATCGCACTGCAAATCGCGCAATGATTATGAGCCTCATTACGGTGCATGCACCTTAATTTTCAGATAGGGTGGGGGTGACACGGGAAGAGCCCCCATTTCCCCCTTCCGTTCCAGGCCAGGGGGGGAGAACGGAGAACGGAGGACCCTCTGCGCGCCAGCTGGTCCGGTCTTTGCTGGAATTTAAACAACCGCAGTTTTGTACAACAAGGTGGACCGGCCTAGCTAGGCCCAAAGCCTGTCTTTTCTCGCGACGGGGGGAAACATGCAGGGCCCAAGTAGCCAACCTGTCCATGGAGCGGACGGGCCCATGCCTGACCCGAACACGAGACTCACGCGCGCTGCAACGGCCCGCGCGCGCTTTAGGAACGCTCGTGCATGTACGAAGAAGAAGAAGGCGCTCTCAAAAGAAAAAAAATGTACTACGTACGAAGAACGCCATCCTCCGTACGCGTAGGTGCCGCAGCTACTGAATCCTCCAGATGGACCGCTAGCTGCTGCACTGACTGCATAATCCACGGGGCTAGCTAGAGAAACAGAGCTAGCTTGCTAGCTCTCACCGGCAGGAATGGCCGCGGTGGCAGCATTATTGGCACGGCGCCCGTCGTCAGGGCTCAGGCCACAACGATCACCGGTAATATTCGGGAGTACGTATTTCCATCGACCGCATGCATGCATGCAATGACCGGCCCTACGACGCAGCCAGTACGGGACGGACTACGGGGTACGGGCGCCGTCCCATCAGGTACACAGTGCGCATGTGACGGCATGTCGACGCCACGAGTGCATGTTCTTCAAATTTTATTACGCGAGAGAGCACAGCGTTTTCACAAGTTACCCAGATAGTTAAGCTGCGCTAGCTCTGCTGGCGAAGGGGCCCATTCGTGTGGGGAGAGGTACGCAGTGCACGGTGCGTCCAGCTGAGCGGCGTAGCCTGCCTGCCGCTTTGGTCTCGAGCATGCCTGTGTGGCCGTTGAGCATAGGACCAGAGACGATAGAGCAAAGCTCCCATGCTAGCCACCTATAGCTTGATGCGCCGTACGAGCAGTTATGTGAGTTAGTTATTTGGTTAGCGCACACTCGCACAGGACTCCGCCACCATGGGGACGAAAGCCGTTTGGCCTGACAACTCAGCGATCTTCTGTTTAGAGATTCGCCAGCCCAAGGTATGTACGTACGTGCATGATTCGGCGATGTTCTCTTGAAAACTTGAAATCTGTTGCGACGAATGGAAAAGGCGGTTTACAAGAATTGTGCCCTGGTTTAGACCGATGGTGACTGCGGTGCATGCTAGTGAGATCTCGAAAAAATGAACATTAGTTGTAACAAGAGCAGCATGTCCGAGGACCCGGCCCAGCTCAGGAGTAGTACGAGTAGCAGCAGCGAAGAACTTTAGTGGCGTGCAACTAAAAATCTGCGTGGCCCCTACAAATTCAGAAGTCCAGAAGAGAAAAAAAGAGGTCACCGGCCGGCCGAGAGAAGCAACGTGCAGCTGATCAGCAGCGGTAAGCGGCACCGGCGGGCAGGCCAGGCAGCAGCAGCAGTCGACACACATGCGCGCGCTTCTTCATTCGCGTCGGTAGTTCCGGTGTCGCGGGGGGCCGCTCGAGCAGGCCCGAAGTTCTCCGGTCAATGGACCCCTTTGGACCGGGCCTATCAGGATTCGCAATGCCAACGAGGTGCTGGACTGCCAGCAATAAAGGCACCGTTGCCAAAAAAAAGCAATAAATGAGACCTGCAAATTTTCTCCACGGACAAATTCACTATTTTGATTCTTTGCCGTTTGTTTAGCATGATTTTTTTGGATCTGATTTTTTTCTATCGTTATTGTCTTTGGCAGTAGGATAACACATCCTACTGCCAAGTCCTTCGGCGGTAAGACATCATTGTCTTTGGCGGTAGGATAACACATCCTATTGTCAAGATCTTTGGCGATAGGACTTACTTACACCGTCACTCCTGTTTGGTGCGAGAAAAGATCATATTGCCATAGTCAATGACGGTAGGAACTTGCATGTAATTATAATAAAATGATAACTGCATGCAGGTCCCTAGTGCCATAGACTTTGGAGGTACTGTAACATATCCTACTGCCACAGACCATGGAGCTAGGGTTTTTTTCGCACTGAACGGACGTGGCGGGTAAGTTCTACCGTCGAAGAACTTGGCGGTTGGATGTGTTACCCTACTACCGAAGTCAATGACCGTAAGAAAAGGGTCAGATTCAAAAAACTTTCAGACATAGGGGTCAAATCGTGTTAAATTGACGACAAAGGGTCAAAACAGTGAATTTGGCCACTGTTTGCAGACAAGGGACCAGCCCGCGGACATTGATGTCGGACGAAATTAGTGCAAACCTGTCGGATTTTGGTATGAACCGGACAAAATTCATTTAAACTAGGATAATTTCAACATACAACCTCACGAAATAAACTAAAAAACCTTAAAACAAACAATCTAAACTACCTTGTACTTGACGGTGACCTCGTAGGCCATACCGGGTTGTCTAGCACCTCCTCCTCACTCATCATCGTCGGTCCGGCGTCGTCGGCGTCGTCTTCGTTAGGCTTCGGGCAATGGAAGAGGTGGCGTCGCGACAGGGCTTCCCGACAGCTACCCGATGCTTGCGAATGATCTTATCTGCTTCCTCGAGCGTCTTGCGCGGTGCGTACACACGCACCAAGGACATGGATTGGGTGAGAGGGGCGGCTGTCCTTTTGAGGAGGCAGCGTTGGCGGTGGCGATCTTGTTGAGAGACGACTCCTCAGTGTACTTGACTATCTCCCCATCGAGGCGGCGGAGATGGCGCTTGGCCATCATCGATGGCATCATGGAGCGATCCACGACCCAGGCATACATCAGGTCCGTGTATGCCATGATGTGTGGCGGCGGGACATCAGAGTCAATGAACTTTGACCGATGCGCCGGGTTGCGCCTCTCTCACCGGTGCTGCTTCCTGTCGGCGTACTCCTGCGTTGTCATGGCGCTCCGGCATGACGAATAGCTGCCGCCGCCCCCGCCGCTGCCGAGGTAGTTCAGAATGCGACTGCGGGCCTTTTGCCGCAATCGCATTGGGCAGGGCGGCCGCGAGCGACGCTCCTCCTTGACGCGTTGGGGCGGCGAAGAGATCCACTCCTCCTTCACGTGTCGGGGCGGCGGCGACATCCGCTCGTCCTTCAAGCGCCATTACTGCCGCAAAGAAGGGACCCTCCTTCACGCGACGTACGATTTGGACGTCACGGTTGCACGGTGGAGAAAGCAGAGGGGATGCCGACTCTGGCATCATAGGGAGTAGCGTCCCCGATGGTGCCACCAGGCCATTCAGGTGAAGGGCAGAGTGACGGAGCATTAGCCCTCTACTGCTCGTACTCCTTGTCCGCGGCGGTGTACACCAGGGCTTGTGTCGCCAGCACGGACTGCCGTTCGGCGGATTGTCCTCCTCGTCGCGAAAGGAGATGATGATCTTTGCCTTCATCGAGGACCCGCCCGCCGATGAGGACGACAACCCCAGAGTTCGAGGGTGGCGTCGCCACGATCCTCCAGAGCTTGTCCCGGAACCGCCGCCTGTTGGCGCCGAGCCTTATGACTTGCCCATTCCTGGAGTTTTGGAGGAAGAGGGGAGGGGATGAGGAGGAGAAAGAGCGGAGAGATTGCGATGTGGGCGCGAATGCACGACTTAAATAGCCGCGGCTAGACCATGCGAAGGCCCGATCGGTCGTTACAATGCGGCACAGCGGCCGAAGTTAGTCCCTCGAAAAGTTTGTTTCTGCATTGAAGCGGCGACCGCTGAGAGGTCGCGTCGGTCAACGCCATCGTCCCTCCAGTCACATCGTGGTATGCTCTGGGTTGGCACTTATATTGCGCAGGAAGCGGGGCGTGCATCGAAAAAAAGCGCAGATGAGGCAGGTAAGGTTCTTGGGTGAGCCAGGACGATCAGACAATAAGGTGACGGCAATTCGGCGTCCAAAAAGTCCTCACATTTGTCTCCGATTTATGAGAAAAAACACGTCCGGACAGACCTGCGGACGGGTATAGATCCGCGGTGGATGGCCCGGACAGCGTGCCCCCGGTTTATGCAGACGGTTTGAAGATGGAAATGCCTGAAGCCACCATTTTAGATTTGAATTAAAGACAGAGATCTCTATCACCGCGCGTACAAGCCGCACGCTACGAAAGACTGAAGGAGTGCGCAAACGAGAGTCTGTTACTCGAAAGGGAAATGTTGGATCATTCGCAGGTTAAAACAGAAGGTCCACGTGCACACACGACTACGTTACGTACACCGCAATTACAGTTATCTGAAGATCAGAAGACCACAAATACAGAAACAAGATCGAAGCCAGCTACTCACGAATATGAGAAAAAGATGAGAAGACTGTCACCCTCTGCTATACTATTTGGTTGACACTAGCTACTGAAGTTAACCTTATCTGTTCATCGTTCGTCCGGCATTCCCGAATAGGAAAGGCGAGTCTTAGCAACTATGAACACACACACGCACACGTACACGCACGCACGCAAAAAAAGTTCTTGCCTAGCTACCTCCGCAGCTCCGCATGTGAATCTTGAGACTATCTTCTTTTAGCTCTGTCACTTTGTCTTTCCTAGTAGCTTTCCTCGTCTTCATCTTCATCGTGTGCGAAATACTAAGCCAGCGCTAGCA
Organism: Hordeum marinum; assembly: GCA_022496015.1. Taxonomy (NCBI): domain Eukaryota; kingdom Viridiplantae; phylum Streptophyta; class Magnoliopsida; order Poales; family Poaceae; genus Hordeum; species Hordeum marinum. The sequence continues at coordinate 380,734,835 of CM039674.1, forward strand.
TAGGCAGCTAGCTGGCTTGGTAAAAGCTGTTCCTTGATCGGGCCCAGGCGGCAGGCGCGGCTACCTGTGGAACTGAGCCAGCCTGTTGTCCCCGAGCCTCGAATTGTAGGCAGCCTTCTTGTACTCGCCCCATGTGAAGTCCTTGTACAGGCTCTGCTCTCCCTCGCCCAGCAGCTGTGGCAATGGTGCAATCCTCTGCGTCAATGTTGGCCCTCCAAAGTAGATCATGGAAACCCTAGACTTGAGGCTGTTGGCCACCACCCTATGCTTCACGCTCTTGAACCTCCCGTTGGTCAGGACCTATACACACACAGATCCAAAGTTAAAAACTGTATCATGTGAGATCAGAACATGCATCGTACGTATGCAGCAAGCACACAGCTAGCAATGTCTCTCTGTGTGCGCCGCAATAGGGTGTTGCAATTAGATGCCATGCAGCAATCACGCGAATCCCGTGTGCCTAACGGATTGTACTCATGTTGGCGAATATGCCATCGGTTGCCGTCGCGGTTATCCCAGAAAACACACGTTCCTGTTTCTGCCGTGGCGATCGTACCAACGCCCATGACAACCATCTCTTTCTTTCTAGCTCAGATTATTTAACCGTGCTTTGTTTTAGTAGTTCAGGGTGATCTCACTCCCAGTTGACTTGTGCAGTAGCTCCAATTTAATCGTCGCGAAAAATAAAAAAAACAGTGTAATCAAGCCGCACGTCATTTTAGAATAGCATATACTAGTGCATTTTGTTTTAGAAAAGCACCAGGACATGCGCTAGAAAAAGAAGAAGCCAGCGCGTGCACGAAAAGGCGTCACGTGTCAGGGCAAGGAACAGGCAGCATACCTGCAAGGAATCGCCGACGTTGACGAAGAAGGCGTCGCGGTCCGAAGGCACGGACACCCACTGCCCGCTCTGGAGCGCGATCTGCAGGCCGGACGTGCCGTTGGAGCGCAGCACGGAGATGAGCTGTGGGTCGGTGTGCTCGCCGAAGCCGGTGGCGCTGCAGCCGAGCCCCTGCAGCGCGTGGCACGGCGGGTAGTGGTTCACCCGGAACACCTGGTCGCTCCCTTCCGCCGTCACCATCGCGCTCAGCGCGTCCACGGCCGCAATGCCCAGCCCCTCCGCCATCGCCTCCATCACCCGCACCGCCACCTTCCGCACCGCCGCGATGTACTCGTTCAGCGCCGCCCTGCAAGCACGCCACCACACCACGTAAGTAAGTACTCGGTGAGACCAGCCAGCCACGCGTCGTGTCGTGGTGGCTTGCATCCCGTTGGCGCGGGCGTTTGAACTTACCGGAAGACCGCGCAGGACGGGACGGCGCAGGCGCCGGAGAGCGACGCGGACTTGACGGCGAGGAGCAGGTACTCGAGCCACCCCATGTCGCCATTGAGCCCGATGCGCTTGCTGCCGTAGCCGAACGGGTAGGCCGGGCCGGAGCGGTCCTTGTCGGCCTGCGGCAGCGAGAAGAACCTGACGGCCTCCGACTCGAGCCGCTCCATCGTGTCCACGGCCACTCCGTGGTTGACGAGCTTGAAGAAGCCGAAGCGCTCGCACGCGTCGGCGATGGCCCGCGGCGCGCCAGGGCTGGAGAGGTCGACGACCGGCATGCCCGTGAAGTAGTCCCCGGGGTCGGGCGACCTGAGGAGCGGGATGTGATCGACGGCGGGCGTGCCTGCGAGAACCACCATGGCTGTGCTACCAAATATGGTATGTGCGATCGAGAGAGGCGAGGAGCAGAGCAGAGCAGAGCTGAACGCCTCTGGAAAGAAGAGAAGAGAAAAGAAAAGAAACAGAGGCGAGCGGGCGAAGCAGGGGAGATGCTGTGGTGCGTGGTGCGCTGCGTTGCTGTTGTCACTGAGTTGGAGTGTGTGTGGGGGAGGGCCGTGGGGCATATATATAGAGGCGAGGGCACCTGCCGATCGACGGAGAGCGGCGCGCGGTGGGGGCAGGGCCAAGGCCAACTGACAGTGGGAAAGGAGGAGGAGAGAAGGGGTGAATCGGGAGCGGAGGATGGGGGTTGGTTGCCTTGCCTCGCTGCTTCATCGCATCCGGCCTCGCAGATGGTTGGGGGAATGCCCCGCTCATGTCGCGAGCTCCTCTTTTCTCGCTTGGTGGTCTGTGGTGGCAATGGAGCCAGGCGATCGTGGCGGGGTCTCGGACGTGTCCCAACCAGATCCACCGGTCACCGCCCGGTCCTGCGTACGGCACCCATCACGCCAGGGGTTCACTCGCGCCCATACTGTATTTTCCGTATGGTACTACGAGGCAGCAGACGAAAAAAAAAGGACTTCCTTTCGCTAATCTCTGCCCCGGCTGTCGATCGTTGATAGCTGCTAGTAGTTCGCTCCATTTGGCAAATGGCATGTTTGATCGGCCATGGAGCGCGACACGCAATGCGCGCTCGATTAGATCACCACGGTACGCGTTTGTTAGGCCAGCATCATGCATGCATCGTTTATTCCCTTCTGGATAGTCAATCTGCGGGCGAGGCAAGGGGCGAGTAAAGTAGGAGGGGAAACGATGATTCAGAGATTGACCCGACCATTGTCCGTCTCAGGCTCACCATCTCGCGATTTCAGCTGAACTCGCTCGCGGTCACCTAGTCTAGTGTGGTGCCTCGCGATTTCAGCACCATGCATGCGTCGTCTATTCCCTTCTGGATAGTCAATCTGCGGGCGAGGCGAGGGCCGAGTGGCGAGTAAGACCAACTCCAAAGCATGATTCTAAATCGTTAGTCCACGTCCGTTCCGTTTGATAATAAATGGATACATATCGCGGTCCAACGTACAACCGTAAATGGATAAATATTCGTTTTCGATTTATTCCTGGTCTAAGTTTGAACCGCGTTTGCGGACAAATGAACACGTACGGACGGCCGCGTCATGTGCCTTTGTCCTTTTCTGATCCGCACGTTGGGGACACAACCCATTTTATTGCTACTCTCTCCTCCTTGCTTCTGTCTCCTCGCTTAGCATCTTGCCATCGTCGACGCCATTCACGTCGTCCACCTTGCCCGTCGGCGCCACAACCCCTTTTCTTCCTTCACATGTTCTGGCTCCGCCCTCCGCTCGCGGTTGTCCACCTTGATTTGGTGCCCGAGAAGGGACTCGACGTGTCCTTTTCGACCGTGTCCCCATCATGACCACAATGTGTTTGACGCTTTGCCGCTTTGCTCGCAAGGTATCATGGATAGCAGGGAAAAGTATTTCTTTCACAACTTTGTTTGTTCATCGGATGACTCATGCTCGGACGATGAGGACATAGTCGTGGCATCATTGGTTGTCCATGACCACATCAGTAGGATGCTGCCTCGGTTCAGAGGATCAATCCCCGTCCATGCTCCGGCCTTGAACAATAATAGGGAGAAAGGGCACGCCCTCCTCTATTTCGATTACTATGAGAATAACGTACTTTACAAACCTTATCAATTTCGACATCACTTTCGAATGAGAAGGCATGTGTTCAATTGTATTCGGGAGGCAGTAATAGCATATGACCCTTACTTTGACCGTAAAGAGGATGCCCTTGGGAAGCTTGTCTTCTTTTCTTATCAGAAATGCACTGCGGCTATTCGCATGTTTGAATATGGAATTCCTGATGATCTTGTGGATGAGTACGTTCGTATGAGTGAGTCGTCGAGACTGCAATCAATGTACAATTTATGCAAGGCCGTGGTTGCCGTGTTTGTCCCCGAATGCCTGAGAGAGCCAAATGCTGCACATATGGAGAGGTTGTTGACGATCAATGCATAAAGGGGTTTTCCGGGCATGCTTGATAGTATTGATTGTATGCATTGGAAGTGGAAGAGCTGTCCATTTGCTTGACAGGGGCAACACAAAGGGCATGTGAAAGCTGCCACTGTCATATTTGAAACGGTGGCCTTACAAGATCTGTGGACATGGCATTCTTTCTTTGGCATGGTTGGTTCTCACAATGATATTAGCGTTCTTCAACATTCTCTAGTGTTTGCAAGGCTTGCAAAAGGCCACTCTTTGAAGGTCAACTTTGAGATCAATGTCCACCATTACAACAAGGGATATTACCTTGCTGATAGTATGTATCCCCAGTGGTCAACTCCTGTGAAGACCATACCCAATCCACAAGGAGAGAAAAAGACAGAGGTTTGCCCTAAAAGCAGGAGAGTGTTAAGAAAAATGTGGAGCGTGCATTTGGTGTGCTTTAGTCTTGATGGAGTATCATTCGAAACTCTGCATCGATATGGAGCACTCAAAAACTTTAAAAGGTGATGATTGCTTGTGTGATCATGCATAACACGATCGTTGAGGATGAACGTGATGGCAGCATCTACGACCAATGGTTTGATTTCCAGGATGAGAATGTTGAGCCTGATCATCCATCCGCTGCAACCTTTCAACAGCGTCTAGTTTCATCGTGAGATGCATGATCGGGACACTCATAACCAGCTACAAGATGACTTGGTTGAGCACATGTGAAAATACATTGACAATGAGTAGATGTATCCGCTTAATCTCTATACATGCGTAGAAATTTTGAGTGATTTTGTAAGACTATTTCATATTTTTAAAATTTTGATTGGGTTGTAATAAAAGACTATTTTAGACATGAAACCATTTATTTTGTATGATTTGAACTGTTTTTGCTATGCTTCATTTTTATTGTGTTTGGCCTTCGACGGACAACATGGGATCTAAGATGCGGCCGTACGTTGGACGCATAGCCAACGCAAACGAAGATTCAGACGAATACGACTTCATTTTTATTCTAAACAGACAAAATCCGAACAAAACAGACGTTTGTTTGACATCATACGTTAGAGTTGGTCTAGGAGAAACGATGATTCAGAGATTGACCCGACTATTGTCCGTCTCAGCCTCACCATCTCGCGATTTCAGCTGAATTCGCTAGTGGTCACCTAGTCTAGGGGCGTGGCATTGGGAACTAGGTTGCTGACAAGGAAAAACTCGCCGAGGGGACGAACAATGCTTTCCGGTCAATAATCGATGGGCGGCCAATCACGGGGTGACTGCAGTCCGCAGGAAGGCTCGTGAGCTACGTAGACAGATGGTCTCGCATATTCCGCTGATTCGCGCGGCGCATCGAAAGCACAGATGGCGCGCGGCGCCGCCCGCCCGCCCGACATTGGGTCACTTGCTGCACGTCGGCCATGGCCCTTCGATCTTCTCATAAACTGCTACCGGTCAATGCGTGCATCGTACTACCGAGCTTTCCCATGCTACTAACTTTCAGAAGTCCTTTTGAACTTGAAGATGCTGTACTTACTCCTGCTGCTAGATATAGTATATAGGTAAAATAGCGGCGGTGTGTTTTTCTCTTTTCTGCAGGTTGTTAAGTCTACATTCGCTACGTCTGCAGCTATTCTCCCTCATTATTGTAATCCGATCCCATTGTACACCTGCCATGACTGCCTGCCCAGTGCACGCACATGTCCAGCAACGACCAGACATTCGGTGCAAATTAGTCCTAAACTGCCTTCAGCGAGATTCCGGTGGTGCAGATCGAGGAAAACTGTCGTTGACCACATGTCCATCTGATCTGATCACTCACAATCACAGGAGCCGATCCAGAGAGCCGGGCCGGAACTCCTGTGCGTCCGTGTGTGTCTGGATAACTACGTATTCCGACACGGGGATACTCGTCTATCATCTGACTCACGATCCACCGGTATGACCAGGGCTTTGTTCCCTGACCCAATTATATGCGCTCTGTAGCCCCGTAGAGAGTACGAAATGGAGTGCAGTCCGTATTAAAATTCAGCGCAACGTGCATCCGACATCGCGCCCGGGGATCCGTGAAAAGTCGAGGTTATCTTTCTTTCTTTCTTTCTTTCTTGCCGTGGTTGCCAAGGAAATCGCGGTGTGTACGCCGGACTATTTGGTCGTTCCAGAGTGTAAAGAGGCGGGACGGGTCACGGATCCAGTGCCCGGTGGGCAGAGAGACAGGGAATGTTTGCTCCGTTGGTCAAAGCTGAAGTGTCAAACGCGTGGCCGGCCGTGCTGGCCGGCACATTTCTCCATGAGGCAACTGAACTAAAACCACTCCCGCACACAACTAGCCGTATAGAAAAAACCCAGGACACGTTTCCCTGAAGGTGCAAAACCTCCTCGAGCATGACGCTCACGCGGCACGACGACGTATCGCATATACCATGTGCCACGACCGGTGTGAAACTAGCTCCGCTCCTGTGTAAAGTTTCTTGAACCGGGAACCAAAACCGGCTGACTGTTGGCAACAATTATTCGGCGCCTGGGTCTGGGTGCACATGTCGTGCTTCTTTTAAACACTGCGTACTACGTGCGGCGATGGACGGACTGAGGAGCCGCCTAGGCTAACGAGTGATCGATGATATGCCGTACCGCCATAGGCTTTTGCGTCTGCTCGAGCAACGGAAACACGCAGGTAGGTACGATAGTGGCAGCCATGACGTGCATGGCCAGCGCGCCGATAAAAATGCAAAGCAGCACGCACCAGGCGCTCGAATGGACGGCTAGGAAGCAAAGCTTTGGCCCGTCCACACGTCCAAATCATCCACACAGCAGTGCGTGCGCGCGCGTCATGGCCGGGTTTGACAAACCCATATCATTGGCCGGCCCAAGAAACAAAAAGAAAGAAAGCGACGACGGATTGACCAACTTGTTCAAGGGACGTCCGATCAATCCACTAGGCTCGCTGCTCGATCTAAGAAAAAGTACTTAGCCAAGTAGCATATCGTAGTAGTTAATCAAAGCGGATTCTTAATCAAGTACAAAGATATGTCAGCTGGGTTACTGGCGACAACTGGCAAGGGCATTTGCTAGCCCAACTATTTTAGTGCGTTTTGATTTACCATCCTCGTTGGTTATAGCCTTAGGACATCTCCAAGGCTTACGCGTAAATTTCTTCGGTATATATTTATTTTTAAATCCGGACATAGTTCGTGAAAATGACACGGGACAAAGTCATCCAACACTTTACAAAGTATCTGACTGGGGAGGGGAGAAAATAGGTGAGGACCATGCATGTGGGGGAGGAAAATTGACGATGACCATGCATGTGGTGGGCTATTTGTGTTGTGGTGTCCGGTTGGGTGGAGAGAGAGAGAAAAGAGGGACCACGCATGTGCGGTTGAGATTGAGAGAGAGAAGAGAGGAACATGCATGTGATTGGTCAAAATGTATGTCCGGACTCCCGCAAAGCTTCCCACGGCATGTCTCCATTTTGTCAGAATCCTTACGTCCGGACTGCTAAGCGGACATATATAGGTCCCCGTTGGATGGCGAAAATGGTCCAGACACTGCGGTCCGGACATATATTGGAGGTTTGAGGGTCCGCCTCGAGATGCCCTTAGTCATCAATGGAGCAAATCCCGTTTTAAAGTTAGCATTTTCTGAGTGTTAGTGCATCTTCAACGTCAACCAGTATATTTGCTCCCTCATTTGTCCGTGGATAGTGGGACCAGTCCACGGACATAGATGCGGGAGTCGGCCCTCCAATGCTGCAGGCATACACTTCAACTGTTGTTTGAATAGACGAAATTCATGCAATCACGGTGGGTTTCATATAAACCGGAAGAAATTCATTACGTTTTGGACAATTTTTAACTAAAAACTACACTGGACTAAGGTAAAACTAGTCTACGGCCGACGCTGGTGGATACCCTTGACTTGTCTAACGCTGGCCGCGACGGGTTTCCCTTGCCTTCCCCATGTCCAACAACCCATTCATGGGGCTGCTATGAGCCCGGAAGGTATATGCTTCATCACAGAGGACCACTCCCCCTTGTTCGGCAACATCGTTCATCTCAGTGGCGCTAGAGTGATATGCATTCGCCGAAGGGGAAGGGTGCCCCACTCTCATGAAGCATGTATGGGGGTTGGTTTTGCGGGTGGGTGTAGGACGATGGCCTACGAGCGGGCAAGTCACTGGTTATGCACGTTGGCGACGCCACCGCGTTGGCCTTCCTGGGACCCAAGCGACGGCGACCTCCCATGTTCTAGTTTCCCTCGTTGATGGCGGCAGGTGAGGATGTGTTGGACGCCGCATCGTCGATCTCTTGGAATCCAACTTCTTTCTCCGATAGTAAGGAGGGGTTCCACCAACGTTCCGAGTGGATGGCATAGTCGCATGGACGGGAGGATCAGTGTGACACGACCTCTTCCATTGCAGCCATGATGTCGGTGTCGGTGTCGGTGTCAAAACCGGAGGATCTTTGGTAGGGGGTCCCGAGCTGTGAGACTAGAATCGTTGGTAACAGGAGACGATATTTACCCAGGTTCGGGCCCTCCTATGGAGGTAATACCCTACATCCTGCTTGATTGTATTGATGATATGTAGGTTACAGAGTTGATCTACCTCGATATTGAATAGCTAAACCCTAGATGAGTTGTTCTCTGTCTACAACCTAAAACCCTCCAGCTTATATAGACGCCGAGGGTACCTAGGGTTTACACATGGTCGGTTACATGTTGAAAGGATAAACATGCCTATTCACTGCTCCAAACGTGGAGGACACGCCACGATTCCCGAAGCTTCCTTCCTGGAGACAGGGCCTTCGATCGATCTAATGCTCGGCAAGCGGCCCATACAGTCCAACCCATAAGAAACAGGTTGGCCTCCTGAGGACCCCTTAAACCAGGACTCCCTCACTCGTCGTTCTCCCTCGTGTGTTGGCTGGAATAACTAGCCATCCCATGACGAACTGGCTTGGAGCAGCGAGTTGCTGAACCACACGCATGCTTGTAGCAGCCTTCAACCAAAGATGGCCTATAGAGGCCCAGAGCGGGAAGGGAGGTGGAGCAGCGAGATGCCTTGCTCGTATACAGGGAGCTTGGTGGGACACCCAGATGGCTTTTATGCCGAAGAACTGTTCTTCCTAGTCACCACATGCCATGGAGAGTGTGGATAAACTGATGCAAGGAGGAGATGGGGAGTGGAGGTGTGGTGTGATTTTTTGCCCGGCGTGTGGCATTGTTTAAATAGCATGCGGAGGCCTAAAGCCAGCCATTGTTGTGTTTAATGTCGACCGGCTAGCGAACGGACATGTGTCCGGAGTAGGTTTCTCGGCACACACACGAGTTTAATGAAGGAAGGTGGGCAGACTGTGCTTGTTTGAATGCGGTGAGGAGGCATGTTCAATCGAGCATGCAACGGGTGGTGCTATCTTGGTTGGCACGCCACTTTAATGCCAGTAGTGAGAGGTCCCGTCCGCTCTAGGCCGACGTCATTTCGGAGCGGTCGCTCTACAGCTGTATAAATACACGTAGTTGGCCACAGGCAGGAACACACGTGGATGAGGGAGGAGGGTTTTGAGTAGACCGGGATAGTCATGCACGGGTGTGGCAGCGGTTCGGACGCTCGCACCCCCCACAAACTTTGTTTGTGATTTGCGTGAAAATGTGCGTCTGGACCACCAAGCGGATCGATACAAGACCACGTTGGATGGAAAAATACGTTCAGACCGCTCGATCCGGATGGTTGCGGGTGGTTTGAGGGTCGATGTTGGAGATGCCTTTACACCTTAGTTTGTAGGTACTCCTTGTATACTTTTTATTTTTTGACCTGTTACTATAAATATTTTTTAGTAGAGTGGCATTACATTTGGTTTATATGCTAGATTAGAACAAGTTAAGCTAATAAATGGAGGAGGCAAAATATGTAAGCCACACTCCCCACATTTTAGGGTGAAGATAGCAAAAAGGGGGTAGACCCTCAAAGAAAGAAAGGGTTTGTCTTCAATATTCATGTGGATGGTTCGATCATTGGCCCTAGTGGACCGCTGAAAGTGCAACTACGCGGGTAGTTTTGTTTTGGTAATTAATAACAACATGTACATCATTGAACTAATGTGTATTCAAATAATTTCAGGAAAGTCCATTTAGGTATGGCAATGGACATGGATGTGGACCCCTCAAAATACAATGGACATGGGATTGGCAAAACCTCCAAGATTGTACTTTTTTGGTTTAGTGATCCAAGATCACATTGAGGCCATAGGAAATGCACTACTATTAATAGGGGATGAGGTTTTGATCATGTGTCATTTGCTCAAGTGCTTGAGGATATTGCTCCAAAACTCTCAACCACACCCTCCAAATCCTATCTCTCCAAAACCCTAAAGCCTATCTCAGTCCCATCGAAACACCTACTTTCGGACCCATTGAGATACACTTTACAGATCCATTGCCTGAACCCTAATAGATTGAATGCACCGAGATGAACCTTCGGTCCCACCGAAGTGACCATGCAAACCTTCTCTTACCCATCGACTTCATTTTGGAATTTTTGAGATGAACAGGATGGTGTCACTGAAGTGCACTTGCCAACCTTCTGTTGTCTATGAATTTTGTTTTGGAATGAATCGATCGTCTCACCGAAGTGTGAAAATTTCTTAGGTCATCACTCATTAGTCCCTCTGAGATGTTTTATTCGATCTCACCAAAAAACTTAAAGTTCTAGACTTTTGTATTAATCGGTCCCACCGAGTGATTTCACTCGGTCCCACCGAGTAGTGCATAAAGTTGTGTAACAGTTAGACTTTTGGTGATGGCTATATAACCCCCCCACCCACTCCACCAGCTGAGAGAGAGCAACCAGAACAAAACTACCACTTCCCATATCCATTTTCGAGAGAGAACCACCTGCACTTGTGTTGAGATCAAGTGATTCCACTCCAACCATATGATCCTTCATTTCTAGCATCCCCAAGTTGCTTTCCACTCCAATCTACCTCCCACCACCATGCCAAATCCGTGAGAGAGTGATTCAGTGTTGAGGAGACTATCTTTTAAAGAACAAGAGCAAGGCATTCATCATCAACAACAACATATATTACCTTTCGAAGAGTGGTGTCTCCTTGATTTGTTAGGTGTCACTTGGGAGCCTCCAAATCTTGTGTAGTTGAACCAAGGAGTTTGTAAGGGAAAGTAGATCGCCTACTTCGCGAAGATCTACCCCGAGTGAGGCTAGTACTCCTTGGACGTAAGCTATGATGGCATAAACAAGGTTGCTTGTTCGTTGATCCTTAGTGTGTGGAGCCATCCATGAACTCGTGCAGCCGTTAGACCCTCTATGGGTTAAAGTCTCCATCAAAGTGTACATAAGATAGCACCATCTATCGGAACCACGCCGAAGAATCACCGTGTCTTCATTGCATTTCATTTCTCCAATCCCCCCTGTACGTTCATACGCAAAGTCTTTACTTTCCGCTGCTTACTATCTAGACTTGCATGTGTAGTGTGTTACTTGACTTCTTTGAATTGCCAAAACTTGATAGAACTGAAATTGGGAAAAGGCTAGATTTTTATTTGGTTAAGTGGTTTAATCACCCCCTATAGACCTACTTGCCATCCAACCGCACTTGGTTTTGCTACCAATGGTCTAACCTTCCACCCTGCAAGACCTTTAGGGTTAAGTAGGGTCAAACGCGTTCGACCCCATGGCCAAACCGCACGCATGCACACACACACATGCAACACATAACCACCACCGCTACAAGATAGAGATTGCAACCTTACACGTAGTCCTTGCTGTCGGAGTGAGCATGCCGACATGTCTGCTGGTGGTTCCTCTATTACCCATCTCTCCTCTCTCTCGTCAGAGTCAACATGCCCCCATTGTTGCATTCGGGTCAAGCAAGTCGTAGGATGTCAAAATTTCCCGGAGCATGCTCTGTCAGAGTTGAGCTCGCCCAAAGCGCAATCTCGTTGAAGGCTTTCCTCGTGCATTTCTCCTCTCCCCACCTGACGGTGTCCTAGACTAGTCAATGACCCATAGAACAAAACAGGAAGGCTAACCGAAGTCATCGCCCTCGACGTAATCAATATGGAAACTTCCAAATACTTGGCGTATACTTCAAGGAGAGTTCTAGTAGTCGACATGTTCCTAATTGGCAACCAACCATATGTGTAACCTAGGTACCCCCGGTGCATATATAAACCGAGGGGTTTTAGTCTTCAGGGACACGATTACCAGCCTTAGGGTTTAGAACACAATCATTCGATCTCGAGGTAGATCATCTTGTACTCGGTGGCCCATCATATCAATACAATCAAATCATGACATAGGGTTTTACCTATTCGAGAGGGTCCGAACCTAGGTAAAATATCATCTCCCTTGTCTCATGTTACCATTGTTCCTAGATCCATAGCTCATGATACCCTCCTCGAGTTCCACCGGTATTACCACCAACATTGGTGGCCCATACAAGTCCCGTTGTGTGGTCACAAAGGATCTATGGCTCGCCTCTAGATCAACAACGACATCGGTTGTGGGGCAATTGATATGTCTCCGACGTATCTATATTTTTTGATTGTTTCATGCTATTATATTATCAATCTAGGACACTTTTGATGCAATTATATGCTACTCTATATCATTTTTGGGACTAACCTATTAACTCAATGCCGAGTGCTAGTTTCTATTTTTCCTATATTTGGAATTCCCAAAAAAATCAGTATCAAACGGAGTCCAAATTGGATAAAAAATTGTGGTAGTTATTTTTTGACCAGAAGACTATTGGAAATAAGCCCTAGAGGCAATAATAAATTAGTTATTATCATATTTCTTTATTCATGATAATCTTTTATTATCCATGCTATAATTGTGTTGATCGGAGACTTAGATGCATGTGTGGATACATAGACAAAACCATGTCCCTAGTATGCCTCTAATAGACTAGCTCGTTGATCAAAAGATGGTTAAGGTTTCCTAGCCATGGACATGAGATGTCATTTGATAACGGGATCACATCATTAGGAGAATGATGTGATGGACAAAGACCCAAACTACAAACGTAGCATATGATCATGTCAGTTTATTGCTACTGTTTTCTGCATGTCAAGTATATGTTCCTATGACCATGAGATCATGCAACTCACGGATATCGGAGGAGTGCCTTGTGTGTATCAAACGTCGCAACGTAACTGGGTGACTATAAAGGTGCTCTATAGGTATCTCCGATGGTGTCTGTTGAGTTGGCATGGATCGAGACTAGGATTTGTTACTCCGTGTGATGAAGAGGTATCTCGGGGCCCACTCGGTAATACAACATCACAATAAGCCTTGCAAGCAATGTGACTAATTGTTATTTGCGGGATCTTGTATTACGGAACGAGTAAAGAGACTTGCCAATAACGAGGTTGAACTAGGTATGGAGATACCGACGATCGAATCTCGGGCAAGTAACATACCGAAGAACAAAGGGAACATCATACAGGATTAACTGAATTCTTGACATAGAGGTTCGACTGATAAAGATATTCGTAGAATATGTAGGAACCAATGTGGACATCCAGGTCCCGCCATTGGTTATTGACCGTAGAGGTGTCTCGGTCATGTCTACATAGTTCTCGAACCCGCAGGATCTGCACACTTAAGGTTTGGTGACGTTTCGGTAGTATAGAGTTGTGTATGGTGGTGACCGAAGTTTGTTCGGAGTCCCTAATGAGATATTGGACGTCACGAGGAGCTCCGGAATGGTCCAGAGGTAAAGATTCATATATAGGAAGTCCTGTTTTGGTCGCTGGAAAAGTTCCGGGCTTATCGGTAGTGTATCGGGAGTGCCGGTAGTGTACCGGGAGACCTCCGGGAGGGGTATTTCGACCCAAGAGGCTTCATGGGCTGTGAGAAAGTAATAACCAGACCTTATTGGGCTGGTGGAACAACCACAATAGGCCCATGCGGCTAGGAGAAAAAGCCCAAAGGGAAAAAGGTGGAAAAAGGCCAAAAAAAGGAGGAATCCTAGTCCTACTAGGATTGGAGGAGGAGTCCTCCTCTCCTCCCCACTTTGGTCGACCCAAGGGCTGGCCTTTTGGCAGCCAAGCCTCCTCCTCCTCTCCTCCTATATATACTAGAGGATTTTAGGGTTTTGGCACAGAATTTTCAGCCACGTGCTACCCGTTCCTCTAGTGCATAGTTTCTCCTCTAGATCGGTTTTCTGCAGTGCTTAGGCGAAGCCCTGCCGGAATTGCTCCACCACCATCGCCGGAGCGCCATTAGGCTGCCGGAGAACTCTTCTTTCTCTCCACTCCTTCTTGCTGGATCAAGACGGTGGAGATCATTATCAAGCTGTACGTGTGCTGAACGCGGAGGTGCCGTCCGTTCGGCGCTAGATCGGAAGGACCGTGAACAAGATCACGAGACCGTTCGTGATGAGTTCACGGGACGGATCATGATGAGATCGCAGGACGGATCGTGATGAGTTCGCGGGACGGATCGTGATTGGATCACGGGACGGATCGTGATGTGATCGCGGGACGCTCGGCGATTTGGATTGCGAAGATGTTCGACTACACCAACCGCGTTTCTTAACGCTTCCCGCTTAGCGATCTACAAGGGTATGTAGATCCACTCTCTCTCTCGTAGATGCTCATCACCATGGATAGATCTTGCGTGTGCGTAGGAAATTTTTTGTTTCCCATGCAACGTTCCCCAACAGTGGAATCAGAGCTAGGTCTATGTGTAGATGAGATCTCGAGTAGAACACAAAAGGTTTGTGGGCGTTGATGCTTAGATTGCTTCCTCCCTTGGTTGGATTTTGGTTCAGCGGTATTGTGAGATGAAGCGGCCCGGACCAACATTACTCGTACGCTTACGAGAGACCGGTTCCCTCGAAGCAACTTGTTGCCTAGATGGCTTGCGGGTGACAGTTTCTCTCACTTTAGTTGGATCGGATTTGACAAAGGCGGTCCTTGAGAAGGTTGAAAAGAAAATTATGTATCATCGTTGTGGTTTATGCGTAGGTGAGAATCGTTCTTGCTAGAAACCCGTAGCAGCCACGTAAAACATGCAACAACAATTAGAGGACGTCTAACTTGTTTTTGCAGGGTATGTTGTGATGTGATATGGCCAATTACATGATGTGATATATGTGATGTATGAGATGATCATGTGATGTATATAATTTCATGACTTGCATGTCGATGAGTACGGAAACCGGCAAGAGCCATAGGGTTGTCTTTAAATTATTGTATGACCTGCGTGTCAATCATTAAGCGCTATGTAATGCTTTACTTTATCGCTACGGTAGCAATAGTAGTAGAAGCATGTTGGGCGCGACAACCCCGATGGCGACACGTTGATGGAGATCAAGATGATGGATATCATGGTGTCATGCCGGTGACGATGGAGATAATGTCGGTGCTTTCAAGATGGAGATCTAAAGCACAAGTTCATGGCCATATCATGTCACTTATGAATTGCATGTGATGTTAATCCTGTTATGCACCTTGTTTTGCTTAGTACGACGGTAGCATCATAAGGTGATCCCTCACTTAAATTTCAAGGTAAAATTGTGTTCTCCCCGAGTGTGCACCGTTGTGAAAGTTCGTCGTGTTGAGACACCACGTGATGATCGGGTGTGATAGACTCTACGTTCACATACAACGGGTGCAAGCCAGTGTTGCACATGCAGAACACTCGGGTTTAACTTGACGAGCCTAGCATGTATAGACATGGCCTCGGAACACAAGAGACCGAAAGGTCGAACATGAGTCATATAGTAGATATGATCAACATGATGATGTTCACCATTGTAACCACCTCAAATCACGTGATGATCGGACTTGAGTTGGTGAATTTGGATCATGTATCACTTGAATGACCGGAGGGATGTCAATTTGAGTGGGAGTTCTTAAGTAACATGATTAATTGAACTCTTTATCATGAACATAGTCAGTAGTGTCTTTGCAAACTATGTTGTAGATTACTAGCTTACGCTGTAGCTCCCTTGTATTTTTATATGTTCCTAGAGAAATAGAGTTGAAAGATGTTGGTAGCAATATTTCGGACTGGCTCCGTGATCTGAGGATTGTCCTCATTGCTGCACAGAAGGCTTATGTCCTTAATGCACCTCTCGGTGCGCCAACCCCTCTAGCGTCGTCTGTAGATGTTTTGAACATCTGACAGGCACGTTCTGATGACTACTTGATAGTTTAGTGCGTCATGCATTACGGCTTAGAATTGAGGCTCCGAAACATTTTGAACGTCACAGAACATATGAGATGTTCTAAGAGCTGAAATTAGGATCTCAGGCTCATGCCCGTGTTGCGAGATATGAGATCTCCAACAAGATTCTTTGCATGTAATATGAAATAGAATAGCTCAATCGTTGAGCATGTGCTCAGATTGTCTGGGTGCTAGAATCGCTTGAATCGAGTGGGAGTTGATCTTCCAGATAAGATAGTGATTGATACAGTTCTCCAAGTCACTGTCACTAAGTTACTAGAACTTGGTGATGAACTATAAAATGCTAGGGATAGAATTAATGATCCCTGAGCTGTTCGCGATGTTTGACACCGCGAAGGTAGATATCAAAGAAGGAGCATCAAGTGTTGATGGTTAGTATAACCACTAGTTTCGAGAAGGGCAAGGGCAAGGAGGGAAACTTCATGGATGGCAAGTCAGTTGCTGCTCCTGTGAAGCAACCCAAAGTTGAACCCAAACCCGAGACTAAGTGCTTCAATTATGAGGAGAGAGGTCGCTGAAGTGGAACAACCCTAGATACTTGGTAGATAAGAAGGCTGGCAACGTCGACAAAAGTATATTTGATATACGTGTTATTGATGTGTACCTTGCTTGTACTCCTAGTAGCACATGGGTATTGGATACTGGTTCAATTGCTAAATGTTAGTAACTCGAAATAAAGGCTACGGAATAAACGGAGAACTAGCTAAATGTGAGGTGATGATGTGTGTTGGAAATGTTTCCAAGGTTGATGTGATCAACATCGCACGCTCTCTCTACCTTCGAGATTAGTGACGAACCTAAATAAATGTTATTTGGTGTTTTTGCGTTGAGCATGAACGTGATTTGATCATGTTCATTGCAACATGGTTATTCATTTAAGTTAGAGAATAATGGTTATTCTATTTACATGAATAATACCTTCAATGGTCATGCACCCAGTGAGGATGGTTTGTTGAAATCTTGATCATAGTAATACACATGTTCATAACATTGATGTCAAAAGATACAAAGTTAATAATGATAGTACCACATACTTGTGGCACTGCCGCTAAATGTCATATTGGTATAAAGCGCATGAAGAAACTCCATGCTGATGGATCTTTGGACTCTTTCGATTTTGAATCGATTGAGATATGCGAACCATGCCTCTTGGGCAAGATGACTCAAAAACCCCGTTGGATGGAGCGGGCAAGTGTTTCATTGGAAATGATACATGTTGATGTATGCAATCCAATGAGTCTTATAGCGTGCAGTGGATATCATTATTTTCTTACCTTCACTAATGATTTAAGTAGATATAGTGTATATTTACTTAATGAAACACAAGTCTGAATCGTTTGAAAGGTTCAAGCAAATTCAAAGTGAAGTTTAAGATCATCGTGACAAGAAGATAAAAATGACTACGATATGATCGTGGAGGTGAATATCTGAGTTACGAGTTTGGCATACAACTTAAGACAATGTGAAATTTGTTTCACAACTAACGCCACCTGGAACACCATAGTGTGATGGTGTGTCCGAACATCATAGTCATGCTCTATTGGATATGGTGCGTGCTATGATGTCTCTTATCATTTTACTACTATAATTTTGGGGTTATGCATTAGAGACAACTACATTCACTTTAAATAGGGCACCATCTAAATCCGTTGAGATGACACTGTGTGAATTATGGTTTCATAGAAACCTAAGCTGTCATTTCTTAATGTTTGGGGCTGCGACACTTGTGTGGAAAATGTTTTCACCTAATGAGGTCGAACCCAAGGCGGACAAATGCATCTTCATAGAATACCCTAAGAATAGTTGGGTGAAACCTTCTATCTCAGATCCAAGTGCAAAGTGTTTGTTGCTAAAACGGATCCTTTCTCGAGGAAAAGTTTCTCTTGAAAGAATTGAGTGGGAGGAAGATAGAACTTGATGAGGTTGTTAAACCTTTGTTCAACCAGAGAGTAGCGCAGTGCAGAAAGATGTTTCTATGAAGCCTACGTTAGTTGAAGAGGAAGTTAATGATGATGATCATGAAGCTTCAGGATCAAGTTACTATCGAACTTCGTAGGTCGACAAGGATGTGTACTGCTCCTAAGCGGTACGACAACTCTGTCTTTGAGGTCATGTTGTTGGACAACGATGAACCTACGAGCTGTGGAGAAGCGATGATGGGCCCGGATTCCGACAAATGGTTAGAGGCCATGAAATCCGAGAAAGGATCCATATATGAAAACCAAGTATAGACTTTGGTAGACTTGCTCGTTGGACGGCAGGTCGTTGAGTACAAATGGATCTTTAAAATGAAGACAGACGCTGATGGTAATTATCACCTTTTGTAAAGCTCGACTTGTTGCAAAGATGTTTGTGACAAGTTCAAGGAGTTGACTGCGATGAGACTTTCTCACTCGTAGCGATGCTAAAGTGTGTTAGAATTATGTTAGCAGTTGCTGCATTTTTCAATTATGAAATCTGGCAGATGGATGCCAAAACATCGTTTCCTTTCTTGAGGAAAGGTTGTATGTGATACAACCAGAAGGTTTTGTCAGTCCTAAGGATGCTAAAAGGTGTGCAAGCTTCAGTGATCCTTCTATGAACTGAAGCAAGCATCTCAGAGTTGGAATATACACTTTGATGAGGTGATTAAAGTTTTTGAGTCTATACAAAGTTTACGAGAAACTTGTATTTACAATAAACTGAGTGGGAGCACTGTAGAGTTTCTGATAAGCATATGTGGTTGACATATTGTTGATCGGAAATGATATAGAATTTCTGGAAAGCATAAAGCGTTGTTTGAAAAGATTTTTTCAAAGGAAGACCTGGATAAAGCTACCTAATTGTTGAGCACCAAGATCTATAGAGATAGATCAAGATACTTGATGAGACTTTCAATGAGTACATACCTTGACAAGATTTTGAAAGAGTTCAAAATGGATCAGTCAGAGAAAGAGTTCTTGCCTGATTTGTAAGGTATAAAGTTGAGTAAGACTCAATGCCCAGTGACTGCAGAAGATAGAGAAAAGATGAGTGTCATCCCCTATGCTTCAGCCATAGGCTCTATCATGTATGCAATGTTGTGCACAAGACCCGATGTCAGCCTTGCCATAAGTACGGCCGGAAGGTTTCAAAGTGATCCTGGAATGGAGCACTGGACAGTGGTCAAGATTATCCTTAGTAACTAAATGACTAAGGAGATGTTTCTCGATTATGGAGGTGATAAAGAGTTCATCGTAGAGAGTCACGTCAATGCAAGCTTTAACACCAATCCGGATGACTCGTAGTAGCAATCTGGATACGTATAGTGGAGCAGCCATTTGGAATAGTACCAAGTGGAGTGTGGTAGCAGTGTTTACAGTTTGACATAGAGATTTGCAAAGTACACACGGATCTGAATATTGCACACCCGTTGACTATAAGACCTCTCTCACATGCAAAGCATGATCGAGCCCCAGAACTCATTGGGTGTTGGATTCATAACAATGCGAATCACATAGTGATGTGAACTAGATTATTGACTCTAGTGCAAGTGGGAGACTATTGGAAATATGCTCTAGAGGCAATAATAAATTAGTTATTATCATATTTCTTTATTCATGATAATCTTTTATTATCCATGCTATAATTGTGTTGATCGGAGACTTAGATGCATGTGTGGATACATAGACAATACCATGTCCCTAGTATGCCTCTAATAGACTAGCTCGTTGATCAAAAGATGGTTAAGGTTTCCTAGCCATGGACATGAGATGTCATTTGATAACGGGATCACATCATTAGGAGAATGATGCGATGGACAAAGACCCAAACTACAAACGTAGCATATGATCGTGTCAGTTTATTGCTACTGTTTTCTGCATGTCAAGTATATGTTCCTATGACCATGAGATCATGCAACTCACGGATATCGGAGGAGTGCCTTGTGTGTATCAAACGTCGCAACGTAACTGGGTGACTATAAAGGTGCTCTACAGGTATCTCCGATGGTGTCTGTTGAGTTGGCATGGATCGAGACTAGGATTTGTTACTCCGTGTGATGGAGAGGTATCTCGGGGCCCACTCGGTAATACAACATCACAATAAGCCTTGCAAGCAATGTGACTAATTGTTATTTGCGGTATCTTGTATTACGGAACGAGTAAAGAGACTTGCCGGTAACGAGGTTGAACTAGGTATGGAGATACCGACGATCGAATCTCGGGCAAGTAACATACCGAAGAACAAAGGGAACATCATACAGGATTAACTGAATCCTTGACATAGAGGTTCGACTGATAAAGATCTTCGTAGAATATGTAGGAACCAATGTGGACATCCAGGTCCCGCCATTGGTTATTGACCGTAGAGGTGTCTCGGTCATGTCTACATAGTTCTCGAACCCGCAGGATCTGCACACTTAAGGTTTGGTGACGTTTCGGTAGTATAGAGTTGTGTATGGTGGTGACCGAAGTTTTTTTGGAGTCCCGAATGAGATCCTGGATGTCACGAGGAGCTCCGGAATGGTCCAGAGGTAAATATTCATATATAGGAAGTCCTGTTTTGGTTGCCGGAAAAGTTCCGGGCTTATCGGTAGTGTACCGGGAGTGCCGGTAGTGTACCGGGAGACCTCCGGGAGGGGTATTTCGACCCAAGAGGCTTCATGGGCTGTGAGAAAGTAATAACCAGCCCTTATTGGGCTGGTGGAACAACCACAATAGGCCCATGCGGCTGGGAGAAAAAGCCCAAAGGGAAAAAGGTGGAAAAAGGCCAAAAAAAGGAGGAATCCTAGTCCTACTAGGATTGGAGGAGGAGTCCTCCTCTCCTCCCCACTTTGGTCGACCCAAGGGCTGGCTTTTTGGCAGCCAAGCCTCCTCCTCCTCTCCTCCTATATATACTAGAGGATTTTAGGGTTTTGGCACAGAATTTTCAGCCACGTGCTACCCGTTCCTCTAGTGCATAGTTTCTCCTCTAGATCGGTTTTCTGCAGTGCTTAGGCGAAGCCCTGCCGGAATTGCTACACCACCATCGCCGGAGCGCCGTTAGGCTGCCGGAGAACTCTTCTTCCTCTCCACTCCTTCTTGCTGGATCAAGATGGTGGAGATCGTCATCAAGCTGTACGTGTGCTGAACGCGGAGGTGTCGTCCGTTCGGCGCTAGATCGGAAGGACCGTGAACAAGATCGCGAGACCGTTCGTGATGAGTTCACGGGACGGATCATGATGAGATCGCGGGACATATCATGATGAGTTCGCGGGACGGATCGTGATTGGATCACGGGACGGATCGTGATGTGATCGCGGGACGCTCGGCGATTTGGATCGCGAAGATGTTCGACTACACCAACCGCGTTTCTTAACGCTTCCCGCTTAGCGATCTACAAGGGTATGTAGATCCACTCTCTCTCTCATAGATGCTCATCACCATGGATAGATCTTGCGTGTGCGTAGGAATTTTTTTGTTTCCCATGCAACGTTCCCCAACAAAGACACCCAGGAAGCTTCGAGATGAGGCTAGAAGACCCACAAGGTGGCCACAAGCCACGTGACACACCCTGGGGGGTAGGGCATGCCCTCATGGCTTGTGGACCCCTAGTGGAACATCCTTACCTAATTCCACTTATATATATATATATTCACAATTACCCCCAAACCATCAGAGATCCACTCGAGACATTTTTTTCACCGTTGCAAGTCTCTGTTCTTACGTAATCCCATCTGGAGGCCTTTTCTGGTATTCTGCTAGAGGGGGAATCCATCACCGAGGTCATCTCCATCAACCTTGCTGCCTCCATGATGATTTGTGAGTAGTTCATCATAGACCTACGGGTCCATAGCTAGTAGCTAGATGGATTCTCTCTCTCTCTCTCTCTCTCTTTGATCTTCAATACAAAATTATTGTGTTGATCTATCCAATGTAATCTTCCTTTGCGGTGTGTTTGTTGGGATTCGATGAATTGTGGGTTTATGATCATATTATTCATGGAAAGTAATTGAGTCTTCTCCTAATTCCATTATGCATGATTGTTATTGCTTCATAAGTCTCTCCGATCTATTATTTTGGTTTGGTCAACTAGATCAATTTATCTTTAGTGGGAGGTGCGCATTGTAGTGGGTTCAATCTTGCAGTGCTTTATATCCCAGAGATAAAAGGGAAAAAGACACAATTGCTACTAAGAATAAAACGATGGGATTTTAACATATTTCTTGTACTTACTCTATCTACATCATGTCATCTTTCTCAAAGCATTACTCTGTATGAATAAACTTAATACCATAGATGCATGCTGAATAGGTGTCAATTGGTGGAGTAATAATAGTAGATGCAGAATCATTTCGGTCTACTTGTCATGGACATGATGCCTATATACATGACCATTGCCATGAATATATAATCATAACTATGCACTTTTCTATCAATTGCCTAACAGTAATTTGTCTATCTACCGTATGCTACTTTCGAGCGAGAAGCCTACAGTGAAAACTATGGGCCCCGGGTCTACTTAATCATATTTCCTAAAAACCTAAAAATACCTTGCTGCAATTTATTTACTTTACTTTTATTTTGCTTTTTATCATTATATACTTACCACTATCAGAAGTAATCCTTGCAAGTAACAACTTCAAGGAGCTTGACAACCCTCTTGCCCGCATTGGGTGCAAGTGTTTGGTTTTGTGTGTGCAGGTACCACTTGAAAGACGAGTTGTTGTGATTCTCCTACTGGTTAAATAACCTTTGTTTTCATTGTGGGCAATACTTATCGCTACTATATTGCTTCACCCTTCTTCATAGAAAAACCCAACGCAACTCACAAGAAGCAGAAAGAATTTCTGGCGCCGTTGTCGGGGAGACATCACCAACTTTGCTTGAAGGTCCCTTCACACAAAGTATCAATCACTTCTTTTCCCTTTTTGTCTTTTATTTTATCTTTATATTTTCTTTCACATAAAAATCAAATACATTTTTTCTATTTGCTTAGTTATCTAGTTTACTTGTTTGATCGTTTTGCTTGAATTTTCCAACATGTCTGAGTTTGAAAAGGTTATTGTTGAAAGTGCCATTGAAGATAGTGCTAGCGAATCTTATGAGGAAAACCCTAAATCTTCTGATTCTAATCATGATCCACCAAAGAATCAAGTTCTTCATGTTGAACGTCCTCCATTCTTAAAAACTAAAATCTCTCATGTGGGACATGGTAACACTATTGCAGGAATGTTCTAAGATGACACATGTATCATAGACCTTCGACGAAACTATGTGCGATGCACGAATCATAAATAATATAGTTCTAGCTCCATTGCCAATAACGTGAATTGTGTGCGATGACGGATCCATCAACCACAATTCATATAAGAGGTGCGTGTGCAGTACATGGCATACAATTGACTTTTATGAACTATTTGTGATGAGGCAAATGGCACAAAAGGTTAATCAAACAGAGATGTGTGCGATGTACGACATACATTTCAAAGAGTAGAACTGTTTGCGAAGATCAAATATAACGCAAACGATTACGTAGATCAAGATGTGTGTTGTAGAAGGCATACATGTCACTCAGATGAACTGTTTGTGATGATACGAAAGAACACAAACAGTTCGGTGTAAGAAGGTGTGTGTGATATGATGCAAGCAGTTCAGTAATCAGAATTGTGTGCTATAATTCTGGACATCACATATGATTTGTTGTTCTAAATTGAGTGCTCGATAGGGCACACAATTCAAGAAACCAACTGTGTGTGACATTGTGAATGTCACCGTCGAATCCATATTATTAAACGTTTGTGATGAGATCGATAGGGGAAACAGAGTTAATGAATAAATATGAGCAAACGACAACAGAGTTAAGGAGTATAGTCTGTTTACTTCTTATTGTTGTTGTTGGATGGCCCCGCGATATCGTCTTGGTCTGGATGTTTCTTGTCAGTGACCGCTGGCTTTCACTACTTCAGGATGGTCCTAAGACTCACGTTGGGCGTTCGGGTTTACCCGAAATTTTGGGTCGGTTTTTTTTTCAATTCGTGTTTTCAGATATTATACCCTAAGTTTCATAAAAGAATTTGAAACCCGACAATTCGGGTACCCGAAAATTTGGGTTTGGGTTTTCCCTATTTACCCGAACATAGCACTAAACGGGGTATGCGGGGAAGCCTGGGAGGAATTCGCCGCTCGTCATCCAGAATTATGGGGTGCGTGAGGAAGATGAAGGGGGTCACTAGCAGCGAGGCCGTGAGGGTGACGAGCAATATAATGGAGTGCCTAAGGAAGTCGAAGGTGTTTTCCAGTGGCGAGGGCAATGAGTAGGGCTATAGGGTGAGGAAGCTAGAGGAGGTCATCGGCGAAGACTGTGGTAGCAGCCAGTCCTGTGGTGACCACGGGAGACATCCTGGGGGGATGCTCTCTCCAGAGGTCTTGACGTCCTCCTCCTAGCGAGATGGGGGGTCCTCATGAGGGTCTTGCCTGGAGGAGCTTGTTGCTGGCCCGTACCACACCATTGTGGTGGGCCACGCGCTGGGCCGCAGGCAGGCAAGTCTAGGTACTCCCGGTCCGAGAACACCGACAACAACCCCCGAGCCCAAGACTTATCCGGGCTAGCTTCTAAGCGAAGCCAAGGGGGAAGACCGAGGCGACACGTCCCCTAACAACCTACGGTCCAAGATCGACGCGTGGCGCATGATGAAGCGCGGGCGCCTCCACTTCCCCATACTGCTTCGGTAATTGCCCTCGCTGATATGGGTTGGTGTGCATTGTGGGGCTTTCATTGCCGAGGATGTGGGGCGATGCCGACTGGTCCCTGACTGGCTATAAATGAGTGAGAGCGGCAAGGAACTCGGCCCAGCTTCATCTTCTCCCGTTCCCCTTCCAACTCTTTATCTCCACAACCATGGTGCCGGTGAGGAGGTTCTCCGCCACTAAGAAAGGGAAGGCCCCCTTTGAGGAGCCGGGCTCGCCGTCGCCCAGGAGGGGTCGCGACCGACCCCGAAAGTGCACTGCTACACCGACGCCGACCCCTAGAGGGCACGGGAGCACTCCCACTCGGGCTGGCGCCACCTCCGGTGGTCGTGGTTAGGCTCCCTTCCGCACGGGCGGTCACGATGATCGCGGTGGCTGCGCTCGAGAGGGGAGATCTATCGAAGCCGTCCGGCCACCGCCGCCCTTGACTCCACTCGGCTGACGCAGTCGAGGAGTTCGTGGTGTGGGCGGCGAGTCCGAAAGTAACCTGGTTTTCGCTCCCGCATTTCTTTGCGGATGCACTGCCAGCCGGGGGGCCTAACGGCCTATGGGTGCTGGCCAACGGTTGTTGCAGCGCGGCCTCGTGGGCGGAGGTCGAGGTTACCCCCGCGGGCTATCTATTGTTGACCCGCAAATGGAAGGTGTTTGCCTGCGCCCGTAGCCTGAAGGGGAGGTGCACCCTCCACTTCAAGCACGACGGGGCGGCGACGCTCTTCATCAAGATCTTTGGGGAAGATGGTAGGCGCCTGGGATGCTGCCCGGAGGGCGATGACGGAAGCATTGACCGCCTTCCCGCCGGTGACAGTCGTTGCGACGACAGTGCCCTCGGCAGTGAACTTGCCCTTGGCGGCGGCAGCATCTCCTCCACCAACGATGACACTTCCTCCGAGGGAGCTCGAGCAATGACGACTTCGATGAGCCGCCGCTCCGCCACGCTCGGACCAGGGAGGGTGACGAGCCGCCGCGGTGTCGCGCCTTCGCCCGGGAGGATGTTGAGCCGCTGCGTCGCCATGCCTATGTCAAGGAAGAGGAGGACACCGGCTGAGTGTGGATGGCGCCGGGGCCAGGCCTCGGGAGCAACAGTCTTAAGGAGGCCGTCTTCCGCTCTTGTTTCCCGCATAAAAAAATCATGGGCACCCCGTGGGGCGTGTAATGAACCGCGATGCTTGCGCCTTTTGTGTTAGCATTTTTCTTTTTGCATTCCATCTTTTCGTCACTGCAAACTGAAAAATTCATGCGTATTGCGGTTTAGGTAACCCGCGATTAGGATAAATTAGCTTGGCGTGCCCGTGGTAGGCTCTTCTGTCATAGGGGCGCATTCCTCCGAAGTACCTTTCCTTAGCCATAGATCCCCCGAGCCCCCTTGCGAGGGTCGACCAGTGTTCTCATTCAAGACGTCTTTGAGTTCATGCTATTCTCTCTTAAATCTTTTCAAGACGAATAAGTAGTATGCCAAATCTGTTGCTTGTCATCAATTTAACTTGATGAAGGATAAACATAATATAATTCTTATTCTTGGTTCATCAAGTGATTTCAATCCTTCTTCTAGTGTTGTGCATGATATATAATTCGTGATTCTAAGTGTTTCATCTTTTCTTTTCCGGAGCTTCAAGTTTTCTCAAGCATTTCATTGCAAAGCTCCATCTAAATCTTTGCAAGGTCATAATCTTATACTTGTCAACGTTCATTCCTTTTCATCATTCTTTTGTATACGGAGGCTCTTCATGGTGGTTCATCAAGAATTTAATTCACTCTCCAAGTGTTCTTCATTTTTCATTTCAAAGTGCAATTCATTCTACCTTATCTATTGATATGGTGTTATAACATTCTTGATTAATGAGGAGTCCCGAAGAAAATTTGTTTCAAGAATGTGTCGTGGTTTTATCACGGCAGATGTCCAGGTGAACGGACTTGGATTCGAGGCCGTCGCTAAGGTGATGGACTCAAAGGGGTTGATTGGGACAAAAGACACAGGTTTACCCAGGTTCGGCCCCTCAAGTCAAGGTAACAGCCTACGTCCAGCTTGTGTTTATATTGCTTGGTGTATCGATTACAAGGGAGCTATTGCTTGACCTAGTTCTCGATAGTCTGCCCTCTAAGTCGCCCCGGGTCTCGCCTTTATATAGGAGGTCAAGCCCATGGGTCACACAAGTTGTAACCGACTCTCTCTACGTGTCTGAATCCGTCTCTATGTTGTCTTGCTTTCTTGAGCAAATTGTCTTTGGGCGGCTCACCCGCCCGGGTCTTCATGCTTTCTTCGTCCGGGCCACGTACCGGCCCATCTTGCTAAACCGCCCAACGTCTTGGGCTTGAGTCTTCACGACCCATTCTTAAGATGGGGTACGAGCCACCCGGTGTGACCTGGAGCCTCAGGGGCGGGTCTCACCGTGGGGTTATATCCCCAACAATAGGCCCCAGGTTGATTTGAGCCTGCTCACTTCAGCCTCCTTCTCAATCATCGGCGAGTCTCCCTTATGTCACCTGAAAATAATGACCCGCCATGACGTCATGTCAAATCTGTCAGAAAGATCCTCTAATGTCCGCAATGAATCTTTCCCTTATTAAATGGACAGTCTGGGAATCAAGGCGTCCGCCTCGGTCAAATGACATCCGTCGCCTGGATTTTCGCGCCTGTTTCCACCTTTTCCTATTAAATAGGACCGCAAGGGGTGGCATTTGCCTTCCTTCCCGCTCGCTCTTCATCTTCCTCCTTCCAGCGCCGCCGCTCTAGCACACCTCGCTCCGATGCCGTCTCCACACTGTCGTCGTCGAGGCCGCTGCATCAACCTGTTGGTTCCAGAATTCTACCCACATCCGCCGCATCGTCTCCGGTGAGTCCTTCCCCTAGATCCGTAGCCATTCCGGTAGGGTTTCATGGAGCTCTCCCGCCGCCTAGAACACGAGCTTCTTTCAATGCCGACCATGCTTAGTCCACACAAACCCGATAATATCCTGTCCCCAATGCGGCATTTTGTAGGAAATCGATAGTAGCACAGCGCAGATCTGTAACGGCTCTGCCCGCCGTTTTCAAACTTTTGCCGTTTTGACTGTTCGTCTCTATGTTTGGAAATAAAACCATTTCCCTATGTTTTGTAGATCCGTAATCTCAGGGATACTTTGTGAAACCTGTTTTCTACACTTAGCCAAATTTTGCCTTGTCTTCTCATAAACTCGACCCGCCATGTAATTCCGGCTGTCACCAGTCAGATCCTGGCGACTCAATCTTAAAATCTTAAGCTTTTAACCGCCCGTAGACGTCTGCCGTTCCCTGACTTGCCGTACATTGTTACCTTGCGCAGTTTTAAGCCACTGCCATGTCTCGTGCATCCAACTCATGCAATTGGGTTGGCTCTTGCATCACTGAAGAGTTCCTGATGGACTTTGTACACGCGGGCACCCTTCCCGCCAAAGATGTCATCCATTGGCGGGTTCCGGGTAATGAACTGAAGCCCGTTCCTCAGGAGGGCGAAGTAGTTGTATTTTCAGATCACGTCGAACGTGGGTTTGTACCCCCCGGCTCAAAATTCTTCCGGGATGTCCTTCATTTTTACAAGCTGAGTCCTCAAGACCTTGCCCCCAATTCCATCTCCAACATATGCAACTTCCAAGTGCTCAGCGAAGTCTATTTGCAAATTGAGCCGTCTGTTGGCCTCTTCCATGAGTTCTTTTATGCAAATCGCCAGACTGAAGTGAAGGCCGGCCCAAGCTTAGAACTCGGCGAGATTTCAATTCAGAGGCGCCGGGACATAACTTTTCCGGATGTTCAGATGCCGAGTCATTCGAAAGATTGGAACAAGACTTGGTTTTACTGTAAAGATACCTCCCCAGATGGTGAGAATCCCCTACCGGGTTACCTCCCATCCCGTCTCAAGACGACCTCTAAGCTTCCTGGCCGGCTGTCAACTGCTGACCGGGCAAAGCATGAGCCGGCTTATGCCAATATTAAAGCCCTTATGGCCAACGATCTGACGGGATTTGATTTTATTCTTTGCTGGATCTCTTGGAGGATTATGCCCTTGAGCCACCGAAATCGCCTTATGTGCGAATACCCAGGCCAATATGATGATTCCCTCTGCTTCAGCCGGACAACATTAATAGAAGATGGCATTACAATTGTCATCCGGAGTCTTGTCCATGAAACTTCAGGAGGTTGCAGTGCCATTGGGCTAGCACCTTTCTATGTCACTAACCCGGCTCCAGATGTAAGGCGACTCTTCATAGTCTCTTCTCTTTCTAAGCTATGTCTTGGCAATTCCTCACTACTTGCCGGCTTATCTTTTCAGGCTGACTCCGACTTCTGGAAGAAGAAATATGTTCCTCGTCTGAAGAAAACCAAGAAGAAGGCCGCGTACAAGAGGATGAAGAAGACCACTCCTCACGAAGAATGGTTTGAACCGCTGGAATCAGACGGCACAGAGGTATAATTTGACTATTTTTTCCACCTCTTTATTAAGCTTATTGACAACAACCAGTCATAGGACGAGGTAGAGACCAGCCGCACCAACGCCCCCGAGGTAACTTATGTTTCGTCCGACTCTGAATATTTTGTACCCGAGAAGATACGGCGGGTCGTTCGAAAAGTTCCCCTTTCTCATCCTCTTGCTTACTTGGACCCGCAATTTCTTTTGAAAAAGAAACAACAAGCCGATCGACGCCAGACCCGGAGCATCGGCTCTACCGATCTCATGTTCGGGTTACCTAACTCCCTAGCTCGGAAGAAGCGCCCCGCAGAGGTATGCATTTCTTCTCTTCTTGACTTTACTAGCTCATCCTTTGTAATTCCAACATTGCCTTACATTATCTGAACTGCCTTTCAGGGATCATCGCCTTCGTCTAGCGACTCTACGGCCCCTGCTCTGCCGCCTCCAAAGATTAATCCTCCATACATGTTTTTCAAGCCTTACATCCGAGTCTTTGGCGATTATAAACCTTGGGCTCTAACTTTTATGCTTTTCCAGGGCTCAAGCCAAGCGAAGGAAGACCAACAAGTCCTCCACTGGCCCTACTGCTCAAGAACCGGAGCTTGCCAAGCCGGATGCTCCTATGCCGGATGCAAATCCCTCAGCGGCTTCTACAGAGCCGGCAATTGACGATACTATTCTCGAGAGTCCGTAGAAGGACCCTTCCAAGCCGCTGAGCCCTGCCAAGGCTGCTGATGACACCACTACTCCGGACGTCCTGACTACTGACACCGGCTTCCACTCTCCTCCACCTCATGTGCTGACAACGCATAGTGAGACGACTGAGGCCTCCAAGAAGCTAGAGTTTGAGCTCCCCGCCCTTGAGAAGATGACAACTAACGAACTTCATGCTGGCTATATGAGCCGGCTGTCTACAAGCCGAGATCTGGAGCTCAAGCTTGTTAACTTAATGAAGAAGAAATATGAGGTATTCTTTATTCTCCTTATACCCTTACATAGCCCCCAAGGGCCAGGTTAATATTGGCTGATGATAATCCGGCTCTTCAATCTTGGTAGAAGTAGAAATATTTAGCGCATAGGCCTCAACTTACTTAGAGGTAATCTCAAATCATCGTTGTTAGCCCCCAAGGGCCAGCTCAAAGTTGATAACATTGAACCGGAGCTTTATATAAGATAGGTAATAGAGCCAATTAATTGTAGCCCCCAAGGGCCGGCTCAATCTTGTCAAAGTTGAGTTGGGACTTTCATTCCGAATAGCTTGAAAAGCCATTATGTAGCCCCCAAGTTCTGGGTTAACTTGATAAAGATGATCCGGAACTGCCTTTAATCTAGGAGATCAAATAGACATTAGCCCCCAAGTGTCATACATATTGCTTGCAATCTGTTTGAGACTTGCTGAGTTTTTAAACTTCTCCTCCTGCCGGCTCATTCCATACTTTGATATGTCGTAGGAAGCTTTAAATGAAGTCGGGTGAGAAGTGGCCGGCTTAAAAAACAATCTAGCCACGCAACAGGCCGCCCGGAGTGAAGCTGATGAGAAATGTTGGCTCCTTGCTGAAGTACTGACCAAAATCAAGGCCGACTTTGCAACCTTGAAGGAATCCTCTAAGACTGAACAAGCCACCCTGACTAAACAAGCGGATGACGCTGATCAGCGACTTATGATTGTGTATGATGAACTGTAGTCCTTGAAGTGCCACATCACGAAGATGACAGCCGCCATCTTTGGTAAGTATTTGATAACTTAACTCAATTTGTGTATTGTACTTGTGCTGGCGACTTATGATGAGGCGTCCGTCTTATGCAGGTCCTAGGAGCCGCCAACTTGCCTCCGACAGCTTACTGCCCCTAAAGGCCATGTATACTCTAACAGAACAACCTTACTGCGGCGTTGTGTGTACAATCAAAGATGTACTGTACAAGGATAATACCCCTTCAACTATCAAAGGGCTCTTAGAGCTTCTGTCGACGCTGACAAAGCAGATTGTGGAATTGAAGAGATCAGCCGCCCGTCAGGGGGCGATCGTAGCCATAAGCCAGGCATTGGCTTTTGCTCCAGAGCTAACTCCGACTGATATGATGGATGGATTCCCTTCCAAAAAAGATGATGGCTCCGAGTTTACAGAAGCTGACTATGCATGGTGTGTAAAGGTTTCCATAGTCCTTGCCTCTGTGTTAGCAGAAGAAGTCAACCTGGAGACATACCAGGCGGCTTACAATACTGACCAGAAGAGAATCCGCGACCCTCTCTTTGAGTCCAGGGATCTGACGCCTACCCACAGTAAGAATCTTTTCGCCTCTAAACTTGATCCGTCCCGCTTGTTTGAAGAAGGAACCTTTGCGGCTTTAACCAACTGCAACTAGGACTTGGAAAATCTTCAGATCAAGGCAACCGAAGACCCGGAGCAGGGTGACCCGCCAGCCAGCTGATCGCGTTGTGAACGCCTGTTTGACAGCCGGCTCTTTGTGACCCGCCATGAGCGGTGTAAAAAACTTCAAGATATTTTTGGGCTCCACAGAGAGCGTATGTAATAGACTGGTAGTAACTTTTGCCTTTTCTTGAATTATGCCATCGTGCACATATGAAAAGTCTGGCTTAACATACATATGTCATCTTCCTTGTGCTTCTCATTGTATGCTTTACCGGCTCTTGGCAGCTTAATTTCCTACAAGAATAGATGCATCTTTATACCGTTAGGAGGGCGGCTTAAAAGCATAACCCAAACATGTTGTATCTTCCTAACGTGTTGACAGAGTCAACTGCTTGGCTTAAGAGCCGACCGATAGGGTTTGATAAGCTACACCCGTAGGGCAGAAAGCCCCCCTAGATGGCTATGTTGACTTGTCAACATTTTTGGCGTAAGAGCCGGTTGTTAGGGTTAGATAAGCTACACCCGTAGGGTGGGAAGCCCCCTTCGATAGCTATTTTGACTTGTCAACATTTTTTGGCTTGATAGCCGATTGTTAGGGTTAGATAAGCTACACCCGGAGGTGGGAAGCCCCCTTCGACAACCAAGTTTACTTGTCAACTTTTTTGGCATAAGAGCCGGTTGTTAGGGTTAGATAAGCTACACCCGGAGGTGGGAAGCCCCCATCGATAACCAAGTTGACTTGTCAACTTTTTTGGCATAAGAGCCGGTTGTTAGGGTTAGATAAGCTACACCCGTAGGGTGGGAAGCGCCCTTAGACAGCTATGTTGACTTGTCAACATCTTTTCGTTTGAGAGCTGGTTGTTAGGGTTAGAGAAGCTACACCCGAAGGTGGGAAGCCCCCTTCGACAACCAAGTTGACTTGTCAACTTTTTTGGCATAAGAGCCGGCTGTTAGGGTTAGATAAGCTACACCTGGAGGGTGGGAATCCCCCTTCGACATCTATGTTGACTTGTCAACATTTTTTGGCTTGAGAGCCGGTTGTTAGGGTTAGATAAGCTACACCCGGAAGTGGGAAGCCCCCTTCGACAACCAAGTTGACTTGTCAACTTTTTTGGCATAAGAGCCGACTGTTAGGGTTAGATAAGCTACACCCATAGGGTGGGAAGCCCCATTCGATAGCTATGTTGACTTGTCAACATTTTTTGGCTTGAGAGCCGGTTGTTAGGGTTAGATAAGCTACACCCGAAGGTGGGAAGCCCCCTTCGACAACCAAGATTTGGATTTTTCTTGCATGGATGAAGATATGCGAAATGGCGGAGGCCCCGGCTTGTAGGGACACTACTTTATTCATATATAAATATGATATGTACAATGATAGTGTACAATGTCGAGTCTCAACAACTCAGGTATAATAAGGCCACAGATGCGCTATGTTCCATGGCCGGCGGGTCTCCTACCCCGAGGTATCTAAGTCGTCCCAGATGTCAATGAGATAATATGACCCGTTGTTGAGATTTCTGCTGACCACGAAAGGTCCTTCCCATGGAGGAGACAACTTATGCATATTTTTCTGGTCTTGAATCAGCCGCAACACTAAGTCGCCTTCTTGAAACGTTCGGGTCTTGACCCTGCGGCTATGATAGCGACGCGGGTCATGCTGATAGATCGCCGAACGAGCAGCCACCAGTTCTCGTTCCTCCTCCAAAGCATCCAACGCGTCTTGACGCGCCGTCTCATTGTCCGTCTCAACGTAAGCCACCACTCGTGGCGAGTCATGCCGGATGTCACTTGGTAACACGGCCTCTGCACCGTAAACCATGAAGAAAGGTGTATAACCAGTGGATCTGTTGGGGGTAGTTCTGATGCTCCATAAGACGGATGGCAACTCTTCCAACCAGAGGAGGGTAAGGAAATCTTGAATGAAATTCACGTTGGAGATTGCGAACATCATGCCGGCTCAAAATCTCTAGTGGCCAAGGCTTTCCGGCACAGTTTCTTATGGTTGAGACACAACGTTGAAACACCCCGGTGACGCTACACTTGTGCAACTCACCATTAACTATTGTCATGGACTTAGACTGCCAGGTGATCTGTCTGGCCAGATTTTCATCATCAGGTAACTCGCCCCGAGTCAAATACGCCAAGTAAGGCACAGTCCAATCCAGAATAGCATGTAGAGCCGCCACCAATTGCCCCTCCGGGTCAGGAACAGCCAAATCTTCCTCTGAGGGTAACTTGACAATCGGGTGATGTAAGATGTCGAGAAAGATATTGGGCGGCACCGGCGTTCGCTGAGAGCTTAACCTTGATAGGGCATTAGCCGCCTCGTTCCTACGATGATCAATGTGATCTAGCTGATAACCCTTGAAGTGATCAGCAATGACATCCACCGCCTGACGATAAGCCGCCATCCGTGGGTCCCTGGAATCCCAAGTGCCTGAAACTTGCCGAGGCACAAGATCCGAGTCGCCAAAGCACCTTACCCGGCTCAAATTCATCTCCTCAGCTACTCGGAGGCCATGAAGCAAGGCTTCGTATTCAGCTACATTATTGGTGCAAGGGAACATCAGCCAGAGCACATAACAGAACTTATCACCTTTGGGAGATGTTAAAACAACTCCTGCCCCTGATCCTTCCAGCTGCTTGGATCCATCAAAGTGTATAGTCCAGTATGTGTTATCCGACTTTTCCTCGGGCGCTTGACACTCTGTCTAGTCGTTTATGAAATCCACAAGGGCTTGAGACTTGACAGCCGTACGAGGTACGCATTTTAGATTGAGAGGTCCTAGCTCCAACGCCCACTTAGCTACCCTACCAGTGACTTCTCTATTTTGAATTATGTCCCCCAACGGAGCAGAGCTGACCACGGTGATCTGATGCCCTAAGAAGTAGTGCTTTAACTTGCGGTTGGCCATGAACACCCCATACACTAGCTTCTACCAATGTGGATATCTCTTCTTGGACTCTGTTAGGACCTCACTGATATAATAAACCGGCCTCTGAACCGGATATTCCTTCCCTGTTTCCTTGCGCTCGACCACAATTGCAGCGCTGACAACCCGGTTATTAGCCACCACGTATAGGAGCAAAGGCTCTTTTTCAGCCGGAGCAGCTAATATCGGTGGCTCATTGAGCTGCTTCTTGAGCGCCTCAAACGCTTCACCCGCTGCCGTACTCTAGACACAATTGTCTGTCTTTTTCATCATCTGATATAGAGGGATAGCTTTCTCGCCAAGGCGGCTTATGAACCGGCTCAACGCGGCAATCCTTCCTACCAGGCGTTGGACATCATTGACACTAGCCGGCTCAGCTAGGGAGGTGATCACCTTGATCTTATCCGGGTTAGCTTCAATGCCACGCTCAGAAACCAGAAAACCCAAGAGCTTGCCAGCCGGAACACCAAAGACACACTTTGCCGGGTTAAGCATCATCTTATAGATCCATAGATTGTCAAAGGTTTATCTTAAGTCATCAAGCAGGGTCTCCTTCTTCCTTGATTTGATCACAATATCATCCACATAAGCATGAACGTTGCGTCCAATCTAACTGTGAAGAAAATCCTGCACACAACGCTGATAAGTCGCCTGGGCACTCTTGAGCCCAAAAGGCATAAACACATAGCAGAAGGCTCCAAAAGGCGTAATGAAAGTCATCTTCTCTTGGTCCTTAACTGCCATCTTGATCTGATGATATCCCGAATAAGCATCCAGGAATCACAAGCTTTCACAACCCGTCGTAGCATCAATGATTTGATCAGTACGAGTGAGAGCAAAAGGATCAGCCGGACAAGCCTTGTTAAGATCTGTATAGTCCACACACATACGCCACGTGCCGTTCTTCTTGAGCACACGCACTGGGTTAGAAAGCCACTCCGGGTGAAAGACCTCGATGATGAAACCTACCGCTAAGAGCCGGGCGACCTCTTCCCTAATGGCCTTGCGTCTCTCCTCATTGAACAGCCGTAGAAACTGCTTGACAGGTTTAAACTTAGGATCCACATTAAGGTTATGCTCGGTGAACTCTCTCGGTACACCCGACATGTGAGAAGGTTTCCATGCAAAGATGTCCCGATTCTTACGGATGAATTCGATGAGCGCGCTTTCCTATTTGGGATCCATGTTGGCCCTAATGATGAACTATTTGGATGAGTCACCCAGAGTGAAATCTACCGCCTTGGTATCATCCACCGAAAATTTGAGGGGCGGCTCAACCTCTGTCGTAGGCTTGTTCAGCGGGATCATATCCTCCGGGTCAACATTCTCCTTATAGAACTTGAGCTCCGCCTCAGCACAACTAGATTCCGCGTAAGTCGCGTCTCCTTCCTCGCACTCAATAGCCGTATTCCGATCACCATGAGTAGTAATCATGCCTTTTAATCCGGGCATCTTGAGCTGTAAGTAGACATAACAGGGTGTAGCCATGAACTTAGCATAAGCTGGCCACCCAAACAGGGCTCTTGATCTTGACCACTTCAAACCACAAGGACTCCACCCTGTAGTTGTATTCATCACCAAAGGCGACTTCCAAAGAAATCCTTCCCACCGGATAAGCTGACTTGCCCGGTACCACACCATGAAAAATGATTGATGAGGGCTTAAGGTCTTTATGAAGCAGCTTCATCCACCGGAAGGTATCATAATACAGGATGTTGATGCTACTGCCACCATCCGTAAGTACCTTATTCACCATATATCCTCCCACTTGGGGGGCAACTACCAAGGCCAGCCGCCCCGGATCATCAACATGCGGCGGGTCATCCTCTCGACTCCATGTTATGTCATACTCAGACCACTTCAAGTATTGCGAGAGAGCCGGCGCGACTTCATTAACCGCTCGCTTGCGCAATTTTTGATCCTGCTTGTTAAGGTTGGTCATAAAAACATGATACTGGCCTGAACTGAGCTGCTTTGGATTACTCTGATACCCAGACTGGTTATGCTGCTACTGATTGTTGTTACCAGAGTGCTGAGGATGTCCTCCTGGATTGCCCTCACCATGATGACCGGACCCAGAGCCGCCGAATCCAAATCCGGCTCCTGACCCGCCTGGTCCTGAGCCTCCGGGCAGGCCGCCGCCATGGTTGTTGTGTTGCTGCATGCTGTAATCATGAACTTTTGCATAATGTAGCAATCACCCCATGTGTGCGCTAAAGGTTTATCGGGCCAGCTGTGCTCCAGACAGGGTTTTTTGAGCATTTCCTCCAAATTGAAAGGAGTCCTATTTTTGTTAAAAGGCGGCCTGAACTTCCCATTGCCCTTAGGATGATTCTGGCCGGTGCTCGCATTGGCCACTAGCTCTGACCCGCCATCTGGGTTTTTCCGCTTGCTCTGGCTACCATTGTTTGCCGCACCCTTGCCCTGGTTGTTTCTCTTACCTTGGCCGGCCTTCTCCTCATCCGAGCCTGGATCCTTCGTGTTATCAGAGTCAACATACTTTGTGAGAGCCGCCATGAGTTCTCCCATGCCTTGACACGTACGCTTGAGCCGGCCGAGCTTCTGCTTTAGAGGGACGAAGTGACAGTTCTTTTCCAGGATCAGCACCGCTTGAGCCGCCGTGATCTGTTCAGATGAGTGGATGATGGTCGACACCCGTCGGACCCAATGATGAGCCGACTCATTCTCCTGCTGTTCACAATGATCGAGATCCACAATAGTCATCGGCTGTTTGCAAGTCCCTTGAAAGTTTTTGATGAACCTTGCCCTCAGCTCAGCCCATGAATTGATGGTATTGGGTAGCAAATCCTTTAACCATGTGCGAGCCGGTCCTTCAAGCATCATGATGAAGTATTTAGCTCACACCACCTCACTGACATCCAACATCTCCGTAGCCAGCTCATAACTTTCAATCCAGGCCTCGGGAGATAAGTCAGCAGTGTAATTCGGGACCTTGCTAGGTCCTTTGAAATCCTTCGGCAACCGCTCGCTCCGCAGAGCCGGTGCTAAGCACGACACTCCCACGGCCCTAGTGGTCACTCCCACTCCTACTGATGCGGAGGGTGCGGGCTCTTGGTGAGCCGTCATGGCCAAAGCTGTCGCATCTTGCTGTTTTCTCGCCCGGTTTATGAGCGCTTATGCATCTAGAGCCGCCTAATCATCCACCGGAGGCCCTCTGTGCCGATCGCTGCTGGAGACCGCCGGCGATTCATAGCGCCGGCTAAAGCTGCGGCTGGGGAGGGGGGTTGAATGAACACGGCTCCGTCTGTAAGCATATTTCTCCTGCTGGGCCATTGCCTTCTGAAGGTACCCAATGGCGTTCTGTACCTCTTCTGCAAAAGGTGCCTCATCTAGGATAGGGATTGTTTCAAGCCGGGTGGATGTGGCCACCATGTTCTCTGCCAAGTTGGAATAATGACCGACCGGCGTTGGAAAGACCACTGGTGAGGCCTGGTTTCGTCGGGGTGGGTTAAGCTGCGGTCGAGCCGTCGGTCGACTTCTAGGTGCATCCGTTGCCCGTCCTGTTCCTGGCGTATTGAAGAGATTCCTATCCTCATAATGTTCTGGTAAGCAGGATTGATGCCTCATTCGATGCACCGCAGCCTCTGATTGCTGTTCTAGCCCGAGGCGAAAGGCATCCGTCTTAATGCGTTCTACCTCTGCCTCCATCTGAACTTTTAGCTCAGCTATCCTCTGTTGCTCCTCCGCCAGCCGGTCCTTGAGTCTCACAATCTCCAAGTTCCTAGCAGTTTGATTATCTAGGATGCCTTCAGTGGCCATCAGGGCCGCGAGCTCATTCATCAGATCCAGAAGAACTTGAGCCGCCGGCGGCGGCTCAGCCCCTGAGGTTGCTGCTTCGGCGGCTGTGCTGCTCGCACCTGGGGCGGATCCCGCCATGAACACGGCCGCATGAACCGGCAACCCGAAATCATCCGGCTCAAAATGCTCCGACTTAGGGTAAAGTTCATCGTAGCCCTCGAGCCCACCGTTGTGAAGCTGGTAGATCGACTCTGCTTCCCCGCTCGAAGATTTGTCCTCTAAACAGACAAGAGTCTCCTGCGACGCAGAAGCTTCAAGATCCATACCTTCAGTGAAGTCCACGAAGACGTGCTTTCGACTTGGGTTAACACGGGTGGGTTGCGCATCACGGGCGGGTTGCATGTGCCGAGCCGGCTCGACGATGCTGGTGCAGATGTCCGGCCCGGGTGTAGATCCGTCGATCCTGCCGATGAAGACCTGGATCCCACCGAAGGGAATCCAGAATCCATATTCGACAGAGCCGGCATCGGGACCCCAGCCGGCATCGTCGATGTAGGGCCGGCCGCGGCGACTTTTGTTCATCCTTCCAACCACGTATCCATCGAGCCCTGGGAGAGAGCCCTTTGAGAACTCAACACCACCGAGCGTGAGCCCCACGGTGGGCGCCAACTGTTGTGGTTTTATCACGGCAGATGTTCGGGTGAACGGACTTGGATTCGAGGCCATTGCTAAGGCGATGGACTCAAAGGGGTTGATTGGGACGAAAGACACGGGTTTACCCAGGTTCGGCCCCTCAAGTTGAGGTAACAGCCTACGTCCTGCTTGTGTTTATATTGCTTGGTGTATCAATTACAAGGGAGCTATTGCTTGACCTAGTTCTTGATAGTCTGCCCTCTAAGTCGCCCTGGGTCTCGCCTTTATATAGGAGGTTAAGCCCATGGGTCATACAAGTTGTAACCGACTCTCTCTACGTGTCTGAATCCGTCTCTACGTTGTCTTGCTTTCTGGAGCAAGTTGTCTTCGGGAGGCTCACCCACCCGGGTCTTTATGCTTTCTTCGTCCGGGCCACGTATTAGACCATCTTGCTAGACCTCCCAACGTCTTGGGCTTGAGTCTTCACGGCCCATTCTTGGGCTGGGGTACGAGCCGCCCGGTGTGACCCGGAGCCTCAGGGGCGGGTCTCACCATGGGGTTATATCCCCAAC
This sequence comes from Hordeum marinum, assembly GCA_022496015.1. Lineage (NCBI taxonomy): Eukaryota > Viridiplantae > Streptophyta > Magnoliopsida > Poales > Poaceae > Hordeum > Hordeum marinum. The sequence goes on from CM039674.1 coordinate 380,774,155, forward strand.
AGAATGAGTATTTAAACCGATCATTTCTTGCTCGGAGTTATCTTGGTATAGATTTCTCCTTATTCTTGTGACTTATTCTTGTCATAAGGATCATTGCTATCATGGTGTTTATAAATGACCCAAGTGGTCAATGTATCCTCTTGGTGAAAGAAGTTTTGCATGTCTTGTTGCTCACAAGAAACCGTTGTTTTCTGTTAGTGCCCGATTGTCACCTCATAATTTTGAGATGTTTTCATAAGCCCACAAGAAGCTTCTTATTTTCGTAGTTGATGTTCCAAAAACTCTGTTCAATCTCTCCTTTGTAAGGACTCTTTTCAAGTTCAATTGGGATACAAGTTGTCATTTTCTTCTCCATTATTTTCCTTCCATCGATCTAGCTTCTAGTCTTTTGTTCTACAGGCTTTGTGATGTTGCTCTCTTTGAACCATCATATCGTTCTATCAAGATCACTTCTTTCCTTGCTTATCCATTTAAATAGAGTGTTGTGAAATATTTTCGAGTTCTTCCATCTTATCAACTCTTGCCTCTCTTTTCTACCGAAGTGCTGCCCAAATTTCTTTTGAATTCTTGCTTGTTTCTCGTGCCATTGTTCATCTCATTGCAACTATCAAGGTTTGTTGGTTTCACTAGTTTGTTAAAGAAGCAACTAAGTTTTACCCCTTCTTTTCCTTTCTCTTCCTCTTCTCATTCTAAGATCTCAGGGCGAGATCTCTTATTAGTGGAGGAGAGTTGTAACAGCCCGAGACCGACGCTTCAGATGCCTTTCATGTTTTTGTGATAGCCACATTGTTTATTTGTTTTTGCATTGCATCATGTCATCATGCCATCATGTCATTTTTTATTTGCAACTCAAATAAACAATTTGAATAGATCTTGATCTATTTAAATCGAGGGAATTCACATGGTGATTTCTCTTTATAACATATCGCTCCCAATATTATTAGTGAGCTATAATAAAATATTCCATTAATTTGGAATCAACTAACACACTTGCAAAATAATTCCATGCCTTTTCTGCTTCGAGTTTGACACCCAAAGCTTGTCAATAATTCTTTTCCATTTGTCAAGGCTCCTCCATAAATCTTCAACATTTTGAGACATTTCGAATCCCACTTCCTATTCAAACCCATTTGAGTAATTCAAATGAGTTTGTTTTCCAAACCCCTTCAAACTTGTCTCTTTGCATTTTTTTGGATCAAGCACAATTTTGTGAGTTTATGGAAGTAACCCCCTATGCTCAAATTCTTTCCTTGTCCCTCTCTTTCTTTTCTTCATTCAACATTTTGTTTTTTCTCTTTCTTTAATTTAGAGTGAGAGCAGGAGAGAGAGCCCAACCCAACCCAGCCGACCCAAGGCCCAGCCTACCCCTCTTAACCCGAGCTCCCAACCGGCACCTGCATTCACTCTCACGCACTTCCTTCTCTCGATCCCCTCGTTCCTTCTGCCGCCGCCACACTCGCACACATATCAGAAGAGGAGCTCCTCGCCCCGATCCCCGTGGATACAGCCCCACTCCGGCAAGCCCCTTATTGCTTTGTCGCCCTGTTGGCCTCCTCCTTGGCCACACCATGAACCTTGCAGCTGCACCCTTTGGCCTCTGCTCCGCCCAGCCACCACATGTTGGAAGAGAGAGAGCCCGAGCGTGCCGTCGCTCGACCACGATCTCGACCTCTGGCCATGGAGACTGATCAGGCACCTCCTGGCCTCCTCCTGCTCGCAGTCCAGCTACCCTGCCTCTCCTTCATCTGCTCCTCCTCGTTACCTCATGCCCGAGCGCCATCCATGGCCTCCGCCACCCACCTTTGCTCATGGATGCCTCTACCAGTGCCATGGTTGTAGTGCCTCGACCACCTCTCCTTTCTCCTGACTGCTGAGTCGTGCTGTGCTGCCGCAACCTTGCTGCTCATTGTCCTTCCTATCCTCTTCCTCTTCACCTACACTCCCTTCCCCAGCCTGCCTCAGCCATGACCGCTTGACCCTCGTGGCCATTTTCTCTCCTTGGAGCTCTAGCTCGCCCTCTCGTGCACGGGTGCCACCATGGCTATGGCTACCATCGGCCTTGCTACCTCCTCCAGCAGCACTTTTGCATCGCTCGACCTACCCTGCCCAAGCCCTCTGTTTACCTTTGTTGCCTTGGGTCATGTCGTCTAGTGCACCACTTGATGTAAATGACCTTGATTTCAGACCATAAGTGCCAAGTATCCCATCGACAAGACCTCATGGATGCCCAAACGACTACCTCATCGGATCTCCAAGTTCAACAACGACGCCTGAAGAACATGGATATGTCAAGTGCCCAACGACCGTGTACCTCTACGGACGATCCCGAACATCTACAACAAGTGTACATCTACCGTCGTGTGACAGCCCAAGTCCTGTCCCTACTTTGCTCGGCATGTAATCGTAAGTGAACCTTGTTGTCATGAGTTTAATTAGACGAGTTTGCTCCTTGTCATGCTTTGTCTCATGCATTCATGCATCATATCATTCATCATCATGCATGCATATTGATTCGTGATGTGCTATTGACTTGTTGCATATGTGAGTGTTGTTGTGGTTGTGTTGGAGTGGGTTCTTCTCCTCCCCCTCTCTTACTCTTTCAACATACCCAACCTTCTCTCTTTATTCCCTTGCCATTAATCAACATAGTTAATTGCTAAATTAAATTGTTTAAAAAATGTTCAGCAGATAGCCTATAATATTTAAAGCATGTGAGTGTGATTCTTTTGATGTTTTGTGCTTTATGGTCTTGGGGGCTTTTAATAACAAGGGGCTGTTGTTTTAAAATATTTAAATTAGTTGCTCTAAAAAAATTAACTAGTATTTTTTATAAAACAGGTCTTAATTTCTTGTTTGTAAAAGTGTTTTTGTTTTGACAAAAAACCTTGTATTTAATTCTGTGGTTTTTTTCTAAGTTAGCTTTTATTAAAAAAAACCTTCTCCTGTTTCTGTTCAGCAGAGTGAGAGTGTGTGCGAGTGGGCCTTCTCCTCCTCCCTGCAGCACAGCCAGCCCAGCCCCGCATCTGATGGAGACCTGCCCGCGTCTTCTTCTTCCGTCAGGGTTCAGAGAGAGTGAGCACGCGCCCACGCTCACGGACGTCGAGGATGCCGTCTGCCCCCTCCTTTTAAAAGCCCTCGACGTGCGTGCCTTCTCCTAGGGTTCCTCCCCGCCGCCGCCATCTTCCTTCTCCTTCCCCCTCTTCCTTTCTCCTCCATTCTTCCCTCTATCAGGTAAGCCCCAAGCGAGTTCAGAGAGGGGAGCAGTTTATTGAGAGAGAGCCGATCATCGTCGCCGCCGTCTTGGCGTTCCCGGTGGTCTTCGCCGCTCCCGACATGCCGTGGAGGCCGCGGGCCGTCCTCGGAGTCCATTCCTATTGCTAGGAGGGGCCGGGTTTCCCCTCCTCGACGGCCTCGTCCTCGCCGGAGCTGTGGACAGGGTGTTCCCGCGCTGCTTCTTCCTCTGCTTCGGGCCAGCGTCTTGTTCCTTCTTCCTCCTCTTCGTTGTGATCCAAGCCGTCATCGACCCCTCCCTCGGTGAGCCGCCGCGTCCCCGCTCCGTAGCTTGCTAGGTCCGGTCGCTGTAGCCGCGCATTGCCGCTGTTCCACCAAGGCAGAGCCTTGAGGGCCTCGCCCCTGTCCTCCTCGTCACGAGACGAGCCGGGGAACATCTCCCTATAGTTCCCTTCTTCGTGTGTGCCCGATAGCATCGCCGGAACGCCGGTGTGGTCGCCGGAATCGTCGCCACCGTTGCCTGTCGCCGTAGGTGTCGTTTCTTCAGTTTCGTCAGTCTTTTTGCCCTGTTTAGTACTAGAAGTGCAGGTTTCCTTCTCTGTTAGCAGCCGAGGCCACGGCGTAGTGGTTTGCGCTCGGGGGTGAGACCATGAGGTCTGGGGTTCGACCCCGCAGACCCCCCTTTTGTTTTGTTTTTCTTTCCCTTTGTTTTTATTTTCTTTTGCTATGTGGCATGTAAATGTGTGTATGTGTATACATACATGTATATATATGATTGTGTTTTTCCTTTTTTGTTTCAAATATGTGTGTATGTGTGTGTTTAGTGTGTGTATGTGGTGCTACATACATGTGCTTGTGAGTGTATGTGTGTGAGTGTGGTTTTACATGCATGTGTTTGTGCATATATGCACTTGTGCATATATGTGAGCATATGTGTGTGAGTGATGAGCACCCACACACATAGGTGAGTGTGTGCTCATGAGTGTATGTGCCATATGCACTTGTGCCTATGTAGCCATGGATGTGTGCATGCCATGTGTGTGTGTGTGTGTGTGGTTTAGTGTGTGTAGGTTTGGGTGTGTGTGTGAGTGACAAGTGGGCATGTCCCACTTGTCATACAATATTTATTTAGTATTTGGCATGTTTTGTAGGATATATTAGTTCATTTCCATTCATAGCTATATTGCCAAATCTGGACATGTTCATGTTTGCACATGAGCATTTAGGGTAAGTTTTCACTTATAAGAGTGGAGGATGTTTTGCTATGTATTTGTTGTCCTGATGCTCCATGGGACTATATGAGTATGATACGTGATTTTGGGGTAGAAAGACCCAAGGAATCCATTGGTGCAATTACATTTCACTTTTGAGCAAGTTTGCAAAACTGCTATTTTCTGCTGTGATGCTACTTTGTCATTTTTGCATGAAATCCATGCTTGCTTTGGGGCATGTGCCAACATGGAAGTGTTAGCGATTTATGCCTATCATGCCATGGTATTTTTGTTAGATATGATAATCACCCATATAAGTGGGAAACTTGCTGCAAAGTAGCTAACTTAATGTTACTGTTTTCACCATGAAGAACGGTGATAATCACTAAATGTTACTGTATGATAATCACTAAATATTTCTAAGTCTGAGAATCTGCTGTTATTTTTATACCATGAAGAACGGTTGCTATCTTGTGATATGTTGTGAATTAGTTCAAGCTCAGTGCTAGTGTTTTGAACTATATGTTGTCTTATAGCATCCTGTTAATTTTCATGCCATGAGGTGGTCTCTAACACCATTAGTTTCTGCTGTCAACTTGCCATCAGATTAAGTCAGATTCCAGAAAACTGTTATTTTCTCCAAGTCCCAGAAATCTGTTTCATCATGCCAACTTGTGAGCTCCATGCTTATTGATGTGTGCCTCCTTTCCAGTTTGTGTAGTTGGATAAGTTGATAAGCATGTTATGTAGTTTCTGTCAATACGTTGTTTGTTGTTGTAGGATTCCTGTAGCTCAAGTTGGTGGTTGTGAAAGTTGCTATGTTGCTGTTTTGTGGCAGATTGTTTGTTTTATTGTTTTGTGACTTGTGGGAGTTATACTCCATGGAATTGCTTGATATTTGGCTCTATTGTGGTTAGTTTTTTATTGCCTAACCAGTGGCTACCTTGGAATGCCAAGGAATAGCCCATATCTTTCTTGTCTTGTGTTTTGCCTTATCTTGCCGTGAGCGTGTCGTGAGAACCGTAACTCTGTTTACGTTCTTCATATGCATTTTTATCATTTTTGCATGATGCATCCATATTTGCCATGTTCATGCATGTCTAAATAACTTAACATGAGGTTCTGTCCAGATTCATTAATAACCAATCCTTTGCATGTGAAACATGACTAGTTAGGATTGCCATGCTAAAACTCTTCAAATAAGCATGCATCATTCTTGCTTGTGCATTGCACCTTGGTTGCTTGTTCATTCTTGCTGTTTCTTTTGGGTAGACGCGGACGTTGAACCTGAGTATGAAGAGCCAGACATGTACAACTACGAGGATCCCGCTACTTGTTCCACTGAAGAACCAACAAGCAAGATGATCGTACCCGGATCTCGATACTATTTTTGCTTGCTAGTTGTCTCGCTCTTATCGTTAGAATTGTGCTACCTAGCACTTGAATGTCAGCCTCCTAATTTCCATGATAGCCTCTAAACCTCCACATCCTAGCAAACCTTTGATTGGCTAAGTTACCGCTGCTCAGCCCCTTTTATAGCGTTCTTAGTTGCAGGTACAGGTTGTTCCATGGGATAACATGGATTTGGCATATCACAATATTATCCGTTATTTAATTTAATGCACATATATATATTGGTATTGTTGGAAGGCTTTGCCTTTTGCTAGGTGTTTTGTTCCGCTGTTACCGCCATAGTTTCTTGTTACCGATGTTATGTTTCCATACTTTGCGCTCCTAACATGCTCGGGGTTGTTATGGGGACCCCCTTGTTTATTCGGTTGAGATTAAAACTTGTCTGGCAAGACCCAACATTGGTACTACATTTGCTTAACAACTTAATAAAATTTGCATAGGGCTTTGCAACCCCGTGGATTACTCAACAACCCGGGCCAGTGCTCCTCATGAGTGTTGGTCCAACCCAGAGCAGCTTATTAACGCCGCCCAAGGCAACCCTGTGATTGGCGCGGTAACCATCGCTCATCCGTCGTGTCCTGAGAACGAGATACGCGGATCTTATCGGGTTCATCAACACCCCGGGGGGTCTTGCTGGATTTGTTTTACCTTTATCGAGTGCCTTGCGTGAGGGCTCTGACTTTCTTCGGGTTATCTCGAGGTGTTGGAATTCCTTTGGAGTTGCCTAGGATGATCACGAGATCCGTGGTCGAGGCTATTCCCGCGGAGTGTGGTTAATTTGTGATGGACTAGTTGGAGCACGCCTACAGGGTCAAAACTTTCGAAAAGCGATGCCCGCGGTTATGTGGCAACTTGGACATTTGTTTAACACCCGATTCTAGTTAACTTGAAGTAAACTCTAAATAAAATGCACCAACTGTGTGAGTAACCTTGATCGTCTCTGCTCGTGAACATGATCCGAGAGAGAACATTGTGGGGTTATGATTGATGTAAGTAAGTGTTCAGGATCTCATAGAGGTCATTCTAGATTCAATCGTTCATCGTAGGCCACTTACAATTATCTCCATGTTACATAAGTTTAGCCACCATAAATGCTTAGTGCTGCTGCAAACTAAACACATACCCCATCCCAACCTTTAAGCTTGAATAGTCTCGGTACCCGGGCGCATGATTTCCGAGTCCTTGTGGCTCACAGATTACTACAACAATCTAGGTACAGGTACAGATGAGTTCGTGCAGGATGATCTGACGCAGCTCTAGTGGGAGTATGATGAGGAAAGGGCAGGATGTACATGACTTATCCGGATGAGTAGAGGACCATGGTCGTGATCTTCGGGATAGCGATATAGTATCATTGCATCTGCTTTTATCACTTGTTTTCGTGCGTAGCCAGACCCTATCTTCATATTGGTGTTTGAACTCTTGTGTGGATTGTAATTTAGTATGTGGCGAGTGTAAGCCAACTCATATACTCATCTCTTCTGTAATGTATGATGTAATGATGCTATACTTGCGAATGGCAAGATGCGCCTCTATCCCTTGCGAGGCCCCCGTGCCATAATATGGATAGGCGCGCATCTTGGGCATGACACGTCACCCCGAAAGACCTTGATTTCATCAAGTTCATCTTTGATAAGTGTACCACTACTTCCACGACGTCCTTGACGACCCTTGAGCATCTGCACCGCATTGACTTGATCCACCCTGAATGACGCTTCGAAGGTATAACCCCGAGATGGCGTCCGTGCATGAATGCATGTGTGATGTATGAGATGGATCACATATTTGCATCGTTTGCGATTTCCCATTGCACGTTGCCCCTCGTTTGCACCCTCCGATACGTGGGGACCCAGAAACGGGATCACCCCACCATCTTTGCATGACACGCACATGACCACACTTTCTTTTGCACCGACATCTCAATGTGTTGCCGGACACAGAACATTGCGGTGGCACCGTTTAAGTATTCGTTGTCGTGGCACCCCTTTCGTATTCGTTGTCATGGCACCCCTTTCCTTCCCGCCATGATGACAAATGCTCCATATCATATTATATGCCAATGTTTTCATAAAATTGCATATACCTTGGATATGTCATCCTCTTGCATGCTAAAAACATTTAAAATGATGGTGCATTAAAGTTTTTTGCCTAATGACTTGCTACGCGGTTTGTATCATAACTAAATAACCATAGCTCCATTGAATGTTCTATATATGTAAATTGACTAGAAAAACGTGTAGAATCTCATGGTGACATTTATTTTGCTGTTTAACAACTCTAAAACTGTGTTAGGTTAGATCTAGACTAAATTCATAATTTGCATATGGGTCATTTTAGAAATACTATAAGTTGTTTCCGGCCTCATTTAATATGCCTAGATGTTGTAGTTATTTATGCTTCAATGTTTTCTGTGTTAAACAACATTTAATATTGATGAGTATCTAAATGAGAGTGAACTATATAATTCGTGCGTGGAGTTTTGTCAATATGCAACCTCTTGCATATTGAACTTCACTTAATTTGTAGTGTTTGATTGTTGCATCTTGCCATTCCATGCCTTGCATATTTAATCCGAACATGCATCATATTGTTTGCGCATCATGACATGAACATGTTCTGGTGTTTATCATGTGTTGATTGGTTGTTTTCAGATTGCTTCTTCTCGATAGAGTTTCAAAAGCGTTTGGAGTGTGAGGATTCGCTCAACTACTATCATTTCCATGCTAGTTGTCTCGCTTCTATCATTATGTCTCGCTACCTACCACTTGTATGTCAAGCCTCCCAACATTGCCATGATAAGCCTCTAACCCCCTCCACCTCCCAGCAAACCTTGTTTGGCTATGTTACCGCTTGCTCAGCTCTTCTTATAGCGTTTCTAGTTGTAGGTGCAATTGCTTCCATGTGACAACATGGATATATTTTGGATATCACAATATTATTGCTATTTAATTTAATGCACATATTGTAGGGGAACATTGCATGGGAAACAAAAAATTTCCTACGCACACGCAAGATCTATCCATGGTGATGAGCATCTACGAGAGGGAGGGTGGATCTACATACCCTTGTAGATCGCTAAGCAGGAAGCGTTAAGAAACGCGGTTGATGTAGTAGAACGTCTTCGCGATCCAAATTGCTAGCCGTCCCGCGATCCAATCACGAACCGTCCCGATCTAGCGCCGAACGCACGACACCTCCATGTTCATCACACGTACAACTCGATGACGATCTCCGCATTCTTGATCCAACAAGAGGGAGCGGAGAGATAGATGAGAACTCCGGCAGCATGACGGCGCCGCGGCGGTGGTGGTGGAACTATTCCGGCAGGGCTTCGCCTAAGCACCACCGAAACTAGGGGAGACGATCAAGTGGGGATAGAGGGCTACACCGTTGCTTAAGGTTGGGTGTGGCTGCCCTCTCTCCCCTCCAATATATATAGGAGAGAGGGGAGGGGCCGACACCCTAGGGTTTCCCCTAGGGTTCGGCCGAAGGAGATGTGGAGGAGTCCCTCCAATCCTACTCCAAGTAGGATTCCAATCCTATTTGGATTTCCTTCCCCCACTTTGGGGTTTCCTTTCTCGACACCCCAGTCGCATGGGCCCTTAGGGGCTGGATTTCCCAGCCCACTAAGGGCTTATTCGCCACCCCTAAGGCCCATGTGGCCTCCCAGGGTGGGTGGCCCGTCCATAGCCCCCCAGAACCCTCCCGGCACCCCCGGTACACTACCAGAAATACCCAAAACTTTTTCGGTCACCAAAATGGGACTTCCTATATATCAATCTTTACTTCCGGACCATTCCGGAGCTCCTCGTGATGTACGGGATCTCATCCGGGACTCCGAACAACCTTTGTTCACCACCATGAATAACTCAATACTACCGAAACATCATCAAACGTTAAGAGTACAGACCCTGCGGGTTCGAGAACTATGTATTCATGACCGAGACACCTCTACGGTCAATAAGCAATAGCGGGACCTGTATGCCCATATTTGTTCCTACATATTCTATGAATATCTTTATCGGTTGAACCTCTATGTCAAGGATTCAGTTAATCCCGTATGTTGTTCCCTTTGTTCTTCGGTATGTTACTTACCTAAGATTCGATCGTCGATTTCTCTATACCTAGTTCAATATTGTTACCGGCAAGTCTCTTTACTAGTTCCGTAATACAAGATCCCGTGGCTAACACTTTAGTCACTTTGCTTGCAAGGCTTGTTGTTATGTTGTATTACCGAGTGGGCCCTGAGATACCTCTCCGTCACACGGAGTAACAAATCCCAGTCTTGATGCATGCACACTCAACAGACACATTCGAAGATACCTATAGAGCATCTTTATAGTCACCCAGTTATGTTGCAACATTTGATACACACAAGGTATTCCTCCGGTGTCAGTGAGTTGCATGATCTCATGGTCAGAGGAACAGATACTTGACATACAGAAAACTATAGCAATAAACTGACACGATCATATGCCCGTTCATAGTTTGGGTCTTGTCCATCACATCATTCTTCTAATGATGTGATCCCGTTATCAAATGACATCTCATGTATATGGCTAGGAAACCTTGACCATCTTTGATCAACGAGCTAGTCTACTAGAGGCACACTAGGGACATAGTGTTGTCTATGTATCCATACATGCATTTGAGTTTCCAATCAATATAATTATAGCATGGATAATAAACGATTATCTATTATATATAAAATATAATTGATGGGTTAACCGAAAATAAGAGAAATAGACTAGAAAATCCAGCAATAATCATAAATATCTAACTGTCTATTTTATGGAGTAGAAAATTACAACCTTTTGATCGTATTAATATCTCAAAAGTTGAGAAAAATTACCAACCTCTGCCCTTACGTGAAATAACCATCCTATAAAAGAAAAAGGTTCTGCAAGGGACAACGTGATGAAATCATGCTACACCTCTAATTTCCTACTCAATAATCCCTAGAAAAAAACACCACAATCAAAGAACAGAAACACCACGGCCTCTCCCCGTTGCCTCTTACCACACCCATCCATCTTCTCATCGTCGGCATCTCTCCTCGATCAGGTTTAGCTTCCTCTAAATCTGGTTCCCTACCCCCCTTGCCTATTACCACACTCATCCATATTCTCATTGGCAACATCTCTCCTTGATCAGGTTAAGCTTCCTCTTAATCCGATCCCCACCTTAAGCAGCTACATATCTGGTAGATTCTAGCTTCCTCGTGCTGTCTCAAGGGCCTTGCCTGTGCCGGAGAAAGAGCGGCGGCTGCCAAACATCCAGAAAAGACGACAACACACAGTATATGAGATAGAAGGTATGAGTTTGGATTTGTAAAAGAAAGAGTGGCGGCTTCCCAAACGTTTGGAGAGAACAGACCCACACAGCCTAGGAGATTGCCTCGAAGGTATGGGTTTGGCTCTGTTTACGGTATGTACATGTTGAATATTATATATTCTACTAGATCCACCTGATAATTATCATGCTAGAAAATTAAATTCACCTGATCCTCTATTTAGATCAGGGAGAAGTCAGAGCTTGGTTCTTTTGCCTAGTGGGCACACCCACTAGTGAAAGGCATGCACATCAGCGGCCTCAGTTACATACATGCCTCAGATATGCATCTGTACAACAAGTAGCAACCGTGCCTCATCTTTCAACCATGCCCACATATGCAACTACACAACAAGGAACTCGCCAGGTATGAAACTAAAGGATATCAAGGATGCATGTGCTTCACTATACTATATTGTCTCTTTAGGTTTTGTACAATAGTTCCAAGGAGAGGTATGAAGCTGATTGGATGCCAAGGATGCATGTGCTTCACTATACTATCACTAGTACAAAACAGGGCTTTGATTGAGGCTATGATAAGGGCAATAATCTCGGTTCACTTATAAACTGGGACTAAAGGGGCCATCAGTCCCAGTTCGTGAGGCCAGGGCGCCGGCAAGGCCTCGAAGGTCATTGGTCCCGGTTTTTCTGTCACTTTTGGTCCCGGTTCGAGACAAGAACCGGGACCAATGGGCCTCTCTCCTTGACCAGCGCCTTTAGTCCCGGTTGGTAGCTGGAACCGAGACTAGAAGTGTGTCTTCTCTCCCGGTTCTGGCCACCAACCGAGACTAAAGATATAAGCCTATATATACCCCCACCCCGCCCTTGCCCACTCACACTCTGTTTTTTTGGACACCGGCATGTGTGTGTGTGTTACTCTATCTCTCACCTCCTATGCATATGAGGTGTTCGATGAAATGCCCAAGCCACACTTAAGCTTTCTCCTCTCTAAGCTCGACCTCCAAGCTCCATTTTCCTCAAGATTTGTCTATATTTGGTGGTCCATCCTGTCCCGTCCCCGTCCTCACCTACGTCAATCGCTCATGCCGATATCGCCGCCGGCACCACCGTGGTGATCCTCTTGTTCTTATCTTCTTTGTAACAGGAAAAAATCTTACTTGTATGATTTAGATAGATTCTTGTACAATTTTCTTACTTCTATTATTGTTTGTTATTATATAGTGCCATGGTTTTGGTATCCTCCCCCGTCGGTCCTCGTCCTGTCTATGATTCGGATGTGGTATATTATCTTTTATCACTATTTTTTTCATTTGTTGTTTACGAAAATTATGCCAACCAACGTGACATATATGTTTTTATCTAGGAGTTATGTGAACCGAAAATTCTGACCGACATAGAAATTCTTGTCGAGAAGTTAAATTTGGTTGAAAAAGCAAACAATTACTTGAAATAAAACTTAAAAAGAGTTTAAAAAAGTCCGAAGTTGAAATAAGTTTAAAAAAATTGAAATCCTTTTGTAACAGACGAGTTTTTGTCCGAAACACCGATACTTCGAAGGAGATTGTCCATTTTGTATACGAAGTGCATCTAGTTTTTGCCGTAACGCTCTCAAACTTTTAGCACATGCTATGTGGGTGAAATCACATGCCAAGTTTCAACCTCTTCAGAATTTACTTGGGTGATCTTGATTAAAACAAATGAAGGTATAAAACTAAAAGAGTTAAACAAAATCTGATTTTGATTAAACACCTATTTAATTTATCCTAAAAATTCCCAACTTTAACATAATGATAAAACATAGTAATATTAAACAACATGAAAAATAATCACTCAAATATATATTTTTAAACTGAAGTTATTCACAAATTACTGTTTCACACAAATTTCAATTGAATTCAAATTTAAACTATTTCAATTTGAAAACTACTTGCACTAACAGAAAATTTATAATTGTTTTGACCTAAAGCAAAATGATTCATTAAAAAACTATAAATATTCTAATAGTTATTTCAAGTATAAAAACCAAAATTAGAAAAACAAAACAAAACAAAAAAGAGAAAATACAACTGTAGTCCCGGTTGGTGCTACCAACCGAGACTAAAGGTCCCTTCCCACGCGGAATTTTGGCGGCCGAAAAAGACCTTCCCGCACGGAATCCGGGAGGAACTTTAGTCTTGTTTTGGGATACCAATTGGGACTAATGGTATTTAATCCCAGTTGCTGCCACGACCCGGGACCAAAGAGTCCCTTCCCGCATGAAATTTGGGCCGCCGAAAACTTTGGGCACGCGGAATTTGGGCCGTTAGTCCCGGTTGGTGACACGACCCGGGACTAAAGGGTGGACCTTTAGTCCGGTTTGGTGATACCAACCAGGACTAAAGTCTCTTTAGTCCCGGTTGTAGACATGACCCGGGACTAAAGAGTCCCTCTATATATCCAGGACATTACCGTTTCTTCCCCAACCTCTCCCATTCTGCCCGACGCCACCCCTGCCCCGACGCTGATGAGGATATGTACCTAGGGTAGGGTCCTAGGCCTGACCTATATACCCTACCTAAGGACACTATATTGGAGGAGGTGAAGATGACAAGAGAGATCCCGATTGGATTTACCATAGCGCTCAAGTCACTCGACATTTAATCCACTCGGAGGCTTCTCCCTCCACTCGATAGTCACCAGTCACTCGGAAGACCTCGCTACCAGTCGACGCCAGAAGACCAGAAGCCACCCCAGGGAGGACAACAGGTAGGCTATAGGTCAGTCGTCATTAGTAGCAATTATGATGTATGTTACCAGTAACGATCGTCTTTATTCCCACAATCGAACCCTTGGATGCCTGGCACTTATGAGGGGCGGCGTACTCTATACAAGCCGTCCCTCCCCTTTGGCACAAGGGTTTGCACCTCTCGTAACTCATACTTTCCACACAATAAGAGCTCCCCAGCACTGAGATGTAGGGTTGTTAGCTCCAGGAGAGAGGCTTGAACTCATACATCTGTGTGTACATCCTCGCCGTAGCTAGGAATCTGCCCTCTCCTTTCGTACCCCTATCTTCTACTGTTAGACTCGTTCCCACGACAGTTGGTGCCCACCATGGGGTAGGCATCTAAGCGACTTCCAGCGAGGTCGCATTTCCCCCCTTCAACATTTCTTCCGGCGGTGGTTTGTTCCTAGGCCACGAGATCCGTCTCGGAGCGCTCACCTTCATCACCGACGATTTGGCATGGCTTCTGGAGGCGCCTCTAGATGTTGAGGCGCTCCCAATCCACGGGGCGACGCACTTCCATGCAAGCTCCCGTGGTGTTCTTCTACGATAGCCGTCGACTCCGTACTCTACGACCCTCCCTGTTGTTCACCACCGCAAGCGATCCGGTCGCTCACGGCTCCAACGTTGGGTGAGGTATGCGGTGGCTCGCCAAGTTTTGTCTTCGTAGATTGCGGCAATCGGGCCCGCAGTGTCACTTCACAGCATGTTCGACTTGCAGTCTGATCAATCTAACGTTCCCTCCGAGTGCGAGAGCTGCGATCCCACAACGAAGGTTCTTATGGCTGGTTCACATGAGAGCCTGCCACCCGGCTTCGATCATGGCAGGCGAGAGGCTGGTAGTGCGATGAATGAGTAGCCGCACCGGGATGAGGAGGTCCTCCATACGCCCATCGTCGGTGGGACCGCAGAGGCCCAGGCCTTGGAGGCCACGCGCATTTGGCTCGAAGAGCTTCGGAAGGAACTCGACGAGCGCGCTCGCCGGCGTCCACCACTTTCGAGTCGATGTCAGCGACAACTGTTTCCGAGTGGTTCTCAGAACAACGTTGAGGTATACCGCACTCCAGTTTTAAATGTTGCAGCAGCAGCGAGGATAGCAGATTCCATTCAGCCATCACATTCAGAGGCTGGCAGACGTTTTCTGCAGATCAGAGTGTTGTTTGATGCAGTGCAGCGCCAAAACTCAGTTGTTTCACAATCGTGCAACAGAATACACAATAATTCACCAAGAGTAGAGACTGTTCAGTTGGCACACAGTCCAGGTTCGCCTCTGCATTGCAGGGGTGGAGGTTTCCTTCAGGATCAGCACCGGGATCAGGGACAAGATCAGTTTCACCGTGATGACCACCGTCGAGTGCCCACTCCTGTGCGGAGTGGTCTATATGTGCCCCGGCACCAAGACGATAGGTGCCCGTTTGGTGAGGAGCGGAATCTAGGGTTTGATGGAAGAGACGTCCTCACTCAGAGGCAAATCAACAGAGGCAGAGCCCGCACAGATGGTTTCGACATAGATTACACAAGTGGCAGCAGTGCTCTTATTTCTGGTCCCGAGTGCTTTACCATAGCTATTCGTTCTGTAGAGATTCCCCCCAACTTCAAGTTGGCGGCTAGGATAGGAAAGTTTTCTGGTGAGTCAAAGCTAGAAACATGGTTGTATGATTACCGAGTGGCTGTTCAGATTGCTGGTGGCAATGAAAACATTGCAATGAAGCATTTGTCCTTGATGTTAGATTGTTCATCCCGAGCATGGCTGAATCGTTTGGCTCCTTCTAGTATCCACTGCTCGGAGGATCTTGCCCGAGTGTTCATCAGAAGATTCGAGGGCACCTGCAAGCGTCCTACTGGTCTGGTTAATTTGCAACATTGTGTTCAGAAGCCCAATGAGTCATTGAGATATTACATTCATCGCTGGTCCACTTTGCACCATACAGTGGAGAATGTTTCCGAGCATCAGGATGTTTGTGCTTTCAAGGATGGAGTGAAGTACAAAGAGCTTTACCTAAAGTTTGGGAGACTAGGTGATATTTCACAGAGTAAGATGATGGAAATCGCCACTCGATACACAAATTGCGAAGAAGAAGACCGCCTCCACATCGGCAAAGGAAAAGCAGTCGACAACGATGCCAGCGGCAATTCCGATCGGAAGCAAAAGCGGAAGGCTGATGGCCCTGTTCAGGTAGAGGCAGCCGCTCTGGTGGCGCAAGGAAAAAAATAAGGGGAAGTCCAAGGGACAGTTCAACCCCAAGAAAGGAAAGAATCAGTCAGGGACTAATGTCCTGGATTTCCCGTGTGCAATCCACACGAGGAAAGACGAAGATGGCAATTTGATATTACCCAAATATAATTCTCGACAGTGTTGTCTACTGATCCAACAGTTCAAGGAAGATCAGTCAAGTGAGAAAACTCCTCAGAAAGAGGAGGTGAAGACAAAGAAACTTTTCCCGATGTCAATGCCACTCTGATGATTTTTGCTGACGTTGAAAGCAAGAGTCGATTGAATGTTATTAACAGAGAAGTCAACATGGCTGTTCCTACAACCCCCACATACCTCAAGTGGCCCCAGACTACTATCATGTTTGATCAGTCAGATCACCTTGCTACTCCCAATCGACAGGCTTTGGTGGAGGATCCCATTGTGGGGGGCACTCGACTCCGCAAGGTCCTCATGGACGGGGGGAGTGGACTGAATATTCTCTATGCAGATACCCTTAAGGGGATGGACATTCTGATGTCCTGACTCAATGAGAGCCACATGCAGTTCCACAAAGTCATCCCAGGGAAGAAGGCCAAGTCACTCGGCCAGATTGCATTGGATGTGGTGTTCCAGACAGATACAAATTTTCGCAAAGAGAAATTGACATTTGAAGTTGTGAACTTCCAGAGCGTGTACCATGCCATCCTCGGTCGACCAGCTTATGCCCATTTCATGGCTCATCCATGTTACGTGTATCTCAAACTGAAGATGCCTGGACCCAAGGGTGTGATCACAGTCACTAGTTATCGACAAAGGGCTGAGCGATGCCTCCAACAGGGCTCCAAAATTGCCGATCATCACATGGCTATGGTCAAGCTAGAAGAGTATAAGAAGAGCGCTGACCGTGCTGATTTGCTGTGTGCTAAGAAGCCTGCTTCAGAGTCAACTTTTCAGTCATCAGGGGAAGTGAAAAAGGTGCACATTCACACGACAGATCCTACTGCTGCCCCGACCAACATATCTTCGACACTCGATGACAAATAAGAATTCGAGCTCATCTAGTTCCTCCATGAGAACTAGGACATTTTCGCATGGAAGCCAGCTGACATGCCGGGGGTTCCTAGGGAATTGGCTGAGCACCGACTGAGAGTTGATCCGAAGGCCAAGCCGGTGAAAGAACATTTGCGTCAGTCGGTAGCGGAGAAGCAGAAAGCAATCGGCAAAGAGGTGGATCGTCTCTTGGTAGCCAAGTTCATTCGAGAGATTTACCACTCCGAGTAGCTATGGAATATCATCATGGTCCCCAAGAAGGACAAGTCACTCCGCATGTGTATTGACTTCAAGCATATCAATCGGGTCTGCCCGAAAGATCATTTCCCGCTCCCTCACATCAATCAAATTGTTGACTCGACTACGAGGTGTGAGCATTTATCGTTTCTAGATGCATACTACGATTACCATCATATCCGTCTGTTTGGTCCAGATGAAATAAAAACAGCCTTCACCACCCCATTCGGGTGTTTCTGCTATATCACCATGCCTTTTGGCTTGCAGAATGCTGGCGCTACTTTCATGCACGTGATTCAGAAGTGTTTACTCGACCAGATCCCTCGGAATGTCGAAGCTTACATGGACGATATTGTCATTAAGTCCCGCAAAGGTTCTGACCTGTTGGCTGACTTGGCTGAGACATTCGCCAATCTGAGGAAGTATGATATCAAGCTGAATCCGGCTAAGTGTACTTTCAGTGTTCCTGGCAGCAAGTTACTCGGTTTTCTCGTTTCTGAACAAGGAATCGACGTCAATCCTGAGAAAATCAGCGCCATTACCCGAATGAAAAGGCCCGTGCGGGTGCACGATGTTCAGAAGCTCACAGGTTGCCTGATAGTGTTGAGTCGATTCATTTCTCGTTTCGGTGAGAAGGCATTGCCTTTTTACTGACCGATGAAGAAGTCTGACACATTTGAGTGGACTCCAGAAGCTGAAGTAGCGTTTGTCGAGCTCAAAGCCTTGCTTTCCACCCAGCCAGTGCTTGCTGCACCACACAGCAAAGAGCCTTTGCTCCTGTACATTGTGGCCACTAATCGGGTCGTCAGTACAGTTCTGACTATCAAGCGGGAAGAGGAAGGCAATGCCTTCAAGGTCCAACGTCTAGTCTACTACATTTCTTAAGTGTTAACTCCTTCAAAGCAAAGGTACCTGCTTTACCAGAAGCTTGTCTATGGTATTTATCTGTCAGCGAAGAAGGTAGCACACTACTTTTAGGATCACTCAATTTCAGTCGTCAGTGATGCTCCATTGTCTTAGATCCTCAACAATCGAGATGCGACTGGTCGATTGGCTAAATGGGTAATTGAGCTCTTATACTTTGACATCAAGTTCGAGGCTAAAAAGGCGATCAAGTCTCACGCACTTGCTGATTTCTTGGCCGAGTGGGTTGAGCAGTAGCAGCCAATCCAGATTCACTCGGCGCACCGGGCCATGTTCTTTTATGGCTCTAAAATGCTATATGGGTCCGGTGCTGGCGTTGTTTTGGTATCCCAAAAAGGCAACAAACTCAGTTATGTCCCGCAGATTCACTTTGATTCCTCCAACAACGAAGCAGAATACAAAGCTCTCTTGTATGGGTTGCGCATGGCCATCTCACTCGGTGTCAAGCGCCTAATGGTTTACGGTGACTCTGATTTGGTGGTCAATCAAGTGATGAAAGAGTGGGATGTTCGGAACCCTACTATGGCTGGATATTGTAATGCTGTTAGAAAACTTGAGAAGAGGTTCGAAGGTTTGGAACTCCATCATGTTCCCCGAGTGAAGAATCAAGCAGCTAATGAGCAGGCAAAGATTGGATCCACTCGGAGACCTGCCCCCAGCAATGTATTCTTAGAGCATCTTCATACTCCTTCGGTGCAGGAAGATCCCTTCAGTGAAGAGCCCCCACAAGCTATGAGCGCCTCTAATCCCATTGAGTTTGATGTCCCTGTGGTTATTGATCTAGTCATGGAGGTTCTGGTCATCATTCCCGACTGGACAATGCCTTACATTGCATATATTTTGAGGCAAGAACTCCCTGAGGATGAGGTTGAAGCCGACAGATTGTGCGCAGATCCAAAGCTTTTACTATGATGGATGATCAACTTTACACAGAAAGCGCAACAGACATGACTTAACGATGCATTTCTCGGGAAGAAGGCCGAATGATTCTGGAGGAAATTCACTCGGGGACCTGTGGCCACCATGCGTCCTCTCGGACTATTGTCGCCAAAGCATACCGAGCTGGTTTCTTCTGGCCATGCGCTAATGAGATGGCCAAGGACATTTTTGATCACTGCGAAGGATGCCAGTTATACTCTAACTTGTCACACAAACCTGTGTCTGCCCTGAAGACTATTCCACTCGTCTGTCCGTTTGCTGTCTGGGGTTTGGATATGGTTGGTACCTTTCGGACAGGACAAAGTGGATTTACTCATTTGCTTGTTGCATTCGACAAGTTCATGAATTGTATTGAGGCCAAACCTATCAAGAAGTTAAACTCTCGCACAGCGACCAAATTCATGATAGGGATACTCTTCCGATATGGAGTTCCCCACAGTATTATCACAGACAATGGCTCTAACTTCGACTCGGAAGAGTTCAGACACTTGTGCTTCTCAAAGGCACTTGGGTAGATTATGCATCTGTTGCACATCCCCAAACCAATGGCCAAGCTGAGCGAGCCAATGGCCTCATCCTTCAAGGTCTGAAGCCTCGTCTCATGCAAGATCTAGAACATGCAGCCGGAGCCTGGGTGTCCGAGGTGCCATCTGTTTTATGGGGCTTGAGAACAACTCCCAACCGATCGACTGGACGAACTCCTTTCTTCTTGGTGTATGAAGCTGAAGCTATCCTGTCGAGTGATCTACTTCATAATTCCCCACGAGTGGATCTTTATTCCGAAGCTGAAGCTGAGCAAGCAAGACAAGATGGCATAGATCTCCTGGAAGAGGAACGCGAGATGGCTCTGATTCGGACGACTACATACCAGCAAGATCTGCGATGCTTCAATGCGAAGCACGTTAAGAGTCGGTCATTTCATGAAGGCGATTTGGTGCTCCGATTAGATCAACAACGAACTCACAAGCTTGCCTCGGCATGGGAAGGACCTTTTGTCATCACTAAGGTGTTGAACAATGGAGCCTATCACCTCTACAACCTCAAGAAGAAGATTGATGAGCTGTGAGCGTGGAATGCAGATCTACTCCGGCGTTTCTATACCTGAAAACAGAGTTGTGTTGATGTAATAAAAGTATTTCAGATAGTGCCGTTTATGCAAGTATGACTTTCGCAGTCTTTCATCGATTCCTATCACACAATTTCACAATTGGGAACACTCTGAGTGACGAGCAATCCTCGCACTCGGGGGCTTAGCTGCGAACACGCTTTCACCTAAGTTAAAATCCCTGCCGAGTGGATAGCAGTCCATTCACTCGAAGACTTAGCTGCAAACCAGTCTTCGTCTAAGTTCACAACTGCTCCGAGTGCGAGCAATCCTTACACTCGGGGGCTTAGCTTCAAACACGCTTTCTCCTAAGTTAAAAACCTTGTCGAGTGGATAGCAGTCCATTCACTCGAAGACTTAGTTGCGAACCAGTCTTCGTCTAAGTTCAAAATTTCTCCGAGTGTCGAGCGATCCTCACACTCAGGGGCTTAGCTGTGAACACGCTTTCGCCTAAGTTAAAAACCCTGCCGAGTGTATAGCAGTCCGTTCACTTGAAAACTTAGCTACGAACCAGTCTTCGTCTAAGTTCAAAACTTCTCCGAGTGTCGAGCGATCCTCACACTCGGGGGCTTAGCTGCAAACTAGCTTTCGCCTAAGTTAAAAACCCTGCCGAGTGTATAGCAGTCCGTTCACTCGGAAACTTAGCTACGAACCAGTCTTCGTCTAAGTCCAAAACTTCTCCGAGTGTCAAGCGATCCTCACACTCGGGGGCTTAGCTGCGAACCAACTTTTTCCTAAGTTAAATAACCTTTCCGAGGGGATAACATTCCATTCACTCGGAAACTTAGCTATGAACCAATCTTCGTTTAAGTTTAAAACTTCTGCGAGTGTCGAGCGATCCTCACACTCAGGGGCTTAGCTGCGAACCAGCGTTCGCCTAAGTTAAACAACCTTTCTGAGTGGATAACATTCCATTCACTCGGAAACTCAGTTGCGGGCCAGTCTTCGTCTAAGCTCAAGAACTTCTCCGAGCGATGAGTAATCTCATCACTCGGGGGCTTAGCTGCGAACCAGCTTTCGCCTAAGTTAGAAACTCAACCCAAGTGATGAATATACTTCTCATGCGGGGGTTCAGAAAAACAAATTCAGTCAAACAAATGATTGAAAGCAAAGGTGCTCCGGCTTAAGGCCTGAATGAAGTTTTAAGGTGATTACATCTCCACTCGGCATTCCGAGGCGAATAAAGTTTTGACTGCAAATAAAGTTTTTTAAACCCAAGTGGAACTTGCTGGCTCAACAAAGGTGTCCAAGTCGATCCCATCTGCGATCCTTTTGGATGCATCAATGAAGGTCTCCATGAAGACCTCGAACTGAAGTTTCTTCATGTTAATCACCTGGAGATCCTTCAACTTGTCCTATCTTGCCTCCTTGCAATGGACTCTGACGAGCAAGAGCACCACGTCGGCTCCGCAGTGAGCAACTGATTTCTTCCAAGCTTGCACTCGACTGGGAATCTCATTGAGGCAAGTCATCATGGATTTAAGGTCAGTCTGGAGGGTGTCATGGGGCCATAGTTCCTTGTCAATCTTCTCCAACGCAGCCTTCAGTCGAATCATGTATGCTTGAACACCCTGGAGACGGACATTGAGACAGAACATGTTCATGGCCACATCATCTCCAATGGGCGACTTAGTGGGATCCAGATTGGGTTCAATATCTTCAGTCTCTTTTTCTAAGTCCTTGTAGAATTCTATACGGAGGAAGGAATGGAAAGATGGTTACATTACTAGCCTATGGGAATAAAGGAAATTCACTCAACAAGGGAAATTACCGTCGAGCATGATGAACATCTTCTTCGCGAAATCTCCAAAGTGCTTCTCTAGACCATTGCTCCTCTTGGTCAGCTGTTCTGTCTTCTTGATAATTTTAGTCCGTTCTAGTTCCAGCTTGGAGTTTTCTTCCTCTATCTTCTTGACTGCGGCAAGCTTCTTCTCGACGGCTTCGGTATTCTCCCTCGCCACCTTTTGAGCATCAACGAGCACCTTGTCCTTGTCCTCCAGTGCTTTCTTCATGGTATCTAAAGAAATAGCATTGTTGAGTCACACTTGGAGTCGACGATTTTCATCACGCACGTCTGTTCGAGTGAGATCACTCGGTTCAAAGGATGGAATGTCAAAGTAAGAGTGCATTGGGTCGACAAAGATTACCTCCTAGGGTCTTCAACTCAGTCTATGCGCGTTCCAGGTTGTTCTTAGAGACCTCTAGATCCAATTGCAGCTGGTTCCTTTCCTTATCCAAGTCCTTGTACTGGGTGCCAAGTTCGCATGCTCTCTGAGAAAAAACAGTTCAGTCGACATGAAAATTTCTCCACTCCCTAGTGGAAAGGATCAAGAACAGTCGACTGGATGGTGGCCCGCCGCCCCACCCCACACTCCTGAAATAGCATCATATCATGGTTGATGGAAATTATGTCCATGAAACCTGCGTCATTTGATGGTTGATGGAAATTATGTCCATGAAACCCGCATCATATCATGGTTGATGGAAATGATATCCATGAAACCTGCCAGGTAGCTTCGGACCTTTCCGTTTCTTAGGCAAACATTCAGGATTGGAAACACTAAGGCAAAGAGCTCACTCGACGCGTAGAGTCGCAAGCGTACTCCGCATACGACAAAGGACCCTGAGTTCAATATCTTAAGACTACTACTCATCGTCAACGATCAACAGTAGTCTCGGGGACTACACCCAGCGGGTGCACTCAGCGTGCCCTCGCTGGTTTCGAAATCACTCGACCAGGCCTGTCCTGTCCGAGCAGAAAATGGTCTCTATCAGACCCCCACCGATGCAAGCACTCGACGACGGTCTCGGGGACTACACCTAGTGGGTGCACTCAGCGTGCCCCCATTGGATCGGCTAACACTCGATCTGTCGAGTGGCAAGAAAATAAAAAAAATGTGCACAAGCATGTGAATATCGTCTCTATTAAGACCCCCACTAGTGCAAACACTAGACGATGGTCTCGAGGACTACACCTAGTGGGTGCACTCAGCATGCCCCCACTAGACCTTCTATCACTCGATCTGTCAAGCGATTACCAAAATAACTCTAAGACCCCTGCCGATGTCATCACCATTCGAGAGTGGTCTCGGGGACTACACCCAGTGGGTGCACTCAGCGTGCCCCGACTGGACCGAAACTCACTCGACTAAGACCTGACTTATTCGAGAGGAGAACATACAAGTATTCTACAAAAGGAAAACACTCACTGGGTGTACAATCAAGAAAGACAGGAATTCAATTGGAAATGCACTTACAATCGCACTTACTCGGACATTGGTGCAAAGCGTCGTGCTGGCATCATAAGCCAACTTGCTTGCTTCGTATGCCTAATATGAAAGAAACTTCTCCTAGGTCCTTCATTGAAAAACTCTTGTTCAAATATTCCTTCATGCTTTCCAACATTTCTATATTGTTTGCAATAAGCAATATGTCATCCACATATAATATTAGAAACGCTATAGAGCTCCCACTAACTTTCTTGTAAATACAAGCTTCTCCGTAAACTTGTATAAACCCGAGCACTTTGATCAACTCATCAATGCGAAGATTCCAACTCCGAGATGCTTGCACCAGTCCATTAATGGATTGCTAGAGTTTGCAAACTTTGTTAGCATTCCCTGGATCGACAAAACCTTTTGGTTGCATCATATACAACTCTTCCTTAAGAAAATCGTTAAAGAACGCTGTTTTGACATCCATTGTCCATATTTAATAATCGTAAAATGCAGCTATTGCTAACATGATTCCGATGGACTTAAGAATCGCTACGGGTGAGAAGGTCTCATCATAGTCAACTCCTTAAACTTGTTAAAAACCCTTTGCAACAAGTCGAGCTTTATAGACGGTGACATTCCCGTCCGTGCCCGTCTTCTTCTTAAAGATCCATTTGTTCTGAATGACCTTTCGCCCTTCAGGTAATACTTCTGAAGTCCATACTTTGTTTTCATACATGGATCCCATCCCAGATTTCATGGCCACTAACCATTTGTCAGAATCCATGCCCATCATCGCTTCTCCACAGCTCGTAGGTTCATCGTTGTCCAACAACATGACCTCTAAGACAAGGTTGCTGCACCACTGAGGAGCAGTACACGTCCTTGTCAACCTACGAGGTTCGATAGTAACTTGATCCGATGCTTCATGATCATCGTCATTAACTTCCTCTTCAACTTATATAGGCTCCACAGAAACATGTTTCTACGTTGCGCTACTCTCTGGTTGAAACAAAGATTGAATAACCTCATCATGTTCTATCTTCCTCCCACTCAATTCTTTCGAGATAAACTCTTTCTCAATAAATGTTCCGCTTTTAGCGAAAATTACTTTGCCTTTAGATCTGAGGTAGAAGGTATACCCAAGTATCTCTTTTGGGTATCCTATGAAGACGCATTTCTCTGCTTTGGGTTCCAGCTTTTCAAGCTGAAGCTTTTTGACATAAGCATCACATCCCCAAACTTTAACAAACGACATTTTGGTTTCTTGCCAAACCAAAGTTCATATGGCATCGTGTCAATGGATTTCGATGGTGCCCTATTTAAAGTGAATGTAGTTGTCTCTCATGCATAACCCCAAAACGATAGTGGCAAATCGGCAAGAGACATCATAGAGCGCACCATATCCAATAAGGTTTGATTACGACGTCCAGACACACCATTACGCTATGGTGTTCCAGGCGGTGTCAATTGTAAAGCAATTCCACATTGTCTTAAGTGGCTGTCAAACTCATAACTCAGATATTTTCCTCCTCGATCAGATCGTAGGAATTTAATCTTCTTGTTACGATGATTCTCAAATTCACTCTAAAATTGTTTGAACTTTTCAAACATTTCAGACTTGTGTTTCACTAAGTAAATTTACCCATATCTACTTAGGTCATCAGTGAAGGTGAGAAAGTAATGATATCCACCACGTGCCTCAATGTTCATTTGTTCGCACACATCAGTATGTATGATTTCTAACGAGTCATTTGCCGGTTCCATTGTTCCAGAAAACGGGGTCTTAGTCATCTTGCCCATGAGGCATGGTTCACATGTGTCAAGTGATTCAAAATCAAGTGACTCCAAAAGTCCATTAGCATGGAGCTTCTTCATGCGTTTTACACCAAGATGACCTAAGAGGTAGTGCCACAAGAAAGTGGTACTATCATTATCAACTCTACATTTTTTGGCATCAATATTATGAACATGTGTATAATCACTATCAAGATTCAATAAGAATAAACCCCTAACATTGGGTGCATGACCATTTAAAGATATTACTCATATAAATAGAACAACCATTATTCTATGATTTAAATGTGTAACCGTCTCGAATAAATAAGATCCAGATATAATGTTCATGCTTAACGTAGGCACTAAATAACTAAGGTTCATCACTAATCCCTATGGTAATCGAAGAGTGAGCGTGCCGAAGGTGATAGATACATCCATTTTGCATCGTGCTTTTATGTTGATATTTATTGCATTATGGGCTGTTATTACATGTTATGGTACAATACTTATGCCTTTTCTCTCTTATTTTAGAAGCTTTACATGAAGAGGGAGAATGCCGACAGCTGGAATTCTGGACTGGAAAAGGAGCAAATCTGAGATACCTATTCTGTACAACTCCACAACTCCAAAGTTACTGAAAATTTATGGAGAATTATATTGGAATATATAAAAAATATTGGGCAAAACAGATACTAGAGGGGGGCCAGCAGGAGGTGGCAAGCTTGCCAGGCACGACCACCCCCTGGCCACGCCTAGCAGGCTTGTGACCCGCCTGGCAGGCCCTGATGCCCATAATCTCGAGGCGAAACTTGGACAAAACCAATCTAGAGCTCCGGCAGGGCTGTTCTGCTGGGGAAACTTCCCTCCCAAAGGGGGAAATTGAAGCCATCATCATCAGCAACGATCCTCTCATCGAGAGGGGTTCAATCTCAATCAATATCTTCACCAGCACCATCTCCTCTCCAAACTCTAGTTCATCTCTTGTATCCGATCTTTCTCTCAAACCTCAGATTGGTACCTGTGGGTTGCTAGTAGTGTTGATTACTCCTTGTAGTTGATGCTAGTTGGTTTACTTGGTAGAAGATCATATGTTCAGATCCTTTATGATAATTAATACTCCTCTGATTATGAACATGAACATGTTTTGTGAGTAGTTATGTTTGTTCCTGAGGACATGGGATAAGTCTTGTTATAAGTAATCATGTGAATTTGGTATTCATTCGATATTTTGATGATATGTATGTTGTCTCTCCTCTAGTGGTGTTATGTGAACATCGACTACATAACACTTCACCATTATTTGGTCCTAGGGGAAGGCATTGGGAAGTAATAAGTAGATGATGGATTGCTAGAGTGACAGAAACTTAAACCCTAGTTTATGCGTTGCTTCGTAAGGGGCTGATTTGGATCCACACATTTCATGCTATGGTTAGATTTATCTTAATTCTTCATTCGTAGTTGCGGATGATTGCGATAGGGGTTAATCATAAGTGGGAGGTTTGTCCATGTAAGGTGAGGGAGTCCTGGATTAAGGGGTCCTCGGATAGCCGTCAGTTATTCATGGGCCGGACTATATGGGCCGCAAGGCAAGCATTGGAGGGTCGAGGACCATCTGCACAAGGATGGAAGCTTCATGGAGTCTAGACGTGTTCTCCAAGTTATTAGTTGTAGTTAGGCAAGTTATCTCTTTGGCATGTAACCGACCATGTGTAAGCTAAGGGCACCCCTGACATCTATATAAGCCGGAGGGTTTTAGGGCGTAGGGACAGAAAAACTCATCTAGGGTTATACATACGATATCGAGGTAGATCAACTCTATAACCCCTTACACCATCAATACAATCAAGTAGGACTTAGGGTATTACCTCCATAGGAGGGCCCGAACTTGGGTAAACTCGTGTCCCCTTCATCTCCTGTTACCGTCGATCCTAGTCTCACAGTTCGGGACCCCTACCCGAAATCTGCCAGTCTTGACACCAACATAAGGGCAGCACCCAAGCACCGGTCCACCCACATATCAAATTATCAAAGTAACGAACGCGAATCAAATGACCATGATGAAAACTAGCTTGACAGAAATTCCCATGTGTCCTCGGGAGCTCTTTGCTTTATATAAGAGTTTGTCCAGGCCTGTCCTTTGCTACAAAAAGGATTGGACTACCTTTCTGCATCTTTGCTACACTTGTTACTTATTACTCGTCACAAATTATCTTATCACAAAACTATCTGTTACTCATAATTTCAGTGCTTGCAGATAATACCTTACTGGAAACCGCTTGTCATTTCCTTCTGCTCCTCATTGGGTTCGACACTCTTACTTATCGAAAGGACTGCAATTGATCCCCTATACTTGTGGGTCATCAAGCCTCTTTTCTGGCACCATTTCCGGGGAGTGAGGCGCCTTTGCTGAGTGGAATCTGGTAAGGAAAAATTTATATAGTGTGCTGAAATTTACTGTCACTTGTTACTATGGAAAGTAATCCTTTGAGGGTCTTGTTCGGGGTATCTTCACCTTGACCGGAAACACAAAGAGTTGTCCCTCAACCTACTAAACCTACTAAAAATATTTATTATGAAATTCCTTCGGGTATGATAGAGAAACCGTTGGTTATTCCTTATGCAGGAGATGGAACACTACATCCTGATTTGCATCTAATCTATGTGGATTATTTAAGATTGTAGGCCTGCCCGAGGATCACGTCAAGTAGAAGGTCTTTCCTTTATATTTGAAGGAGAAGGCATTGACATGGTATAGGCTATGTGATGATATTGGATCATGGAGATACAACCGATTGAAAATGGAATTTCATCAGAAGTTCTATCCTATGCATCTAGTTCATCGTGATCGGAATTATATTGATAATTTTTGGCATCGTGAAGGAGAAAGAATTGCTCAAGCTTGGGGGAGGCTTAAGTGAATGTTATATTCATGCCCCAATCATGAGCTCTCGAGAGAAATTATTATTCAGAATTTTTATGCTCGGTTTTCTCGCAATGATCAATCCATGCTCGATACTTCTTGTGCTAGTTCCTATATGAAGAAAGATATTGACTTCAAATGGGATTTATTGGTAAGAATTAAATGCAACTTTGAAGACTAGGAACTCGACGAAGGTAAGGAGTCAGGTATGAACCTTAAATTTGATTGTGTTAAATCCTTCGTAGACACCGATGCTTTTCGTGATTTTAGCACTAAATATCGACCTGACTCTGAGATAGTAGCTTCTTTTTGTGAATCTTTTTCTGCTCATGTTGATCTCCCTAAGGAGAAATGGTTTAAATATCATCCTCCCATTGAAGTGAAAGTAGTTGAAACTATTAAAGTTGAAGAGAAAACTATTACTTATACTATTGATCCTATTATTCCCGCTGCTTATATCGAAAGACCACCTTTCCCTGTTAGACTAAAGGAACATGCTAAAGCTTTAACTGTAGTTCATAAGAGCTGTGCTAGAACACCTACACCCCCGAACAAATTAAAGTTGAGCCTAATATTGCTATGGTTAAGGATCTCTTGGTTGATAATGTTGATGGGCATGTTATTCAATTTTTGTGATGAAGCCGCTAGAATTGCTAAACCTGATGCTAAAGATAAACATAGACCCATTGTTGGCACACCTATTGTTTATGTTAAAATAGGAGATCATTGTTATCATGGCTTATGTGATATGGGTGCTAGTGTGTGTGCAATTCCCTTTTCCTTATATAAAGAGATTATGAATGATATTGCACGAGACGAGTTAGAGGAAATTGATTTTACAATTAAGCTTGCTAATAGAGATACCATATCACCAGTTGGGATTATTAGAGATGTTGAAGTCTTGTGTGGGAAAATAAAATATCCTACTAATTTTCTTGTTCTTGGCTCCCCCAAGATGATTTCTGTCCCATTATATTTGGTAGACCCTTTTTGAATACCGTTAATGCCAGGATAGATTGTGAGAAAGAAACAGTTACCTTAAGTTTTGGGGATACGTCTCATGAGTTTAATTTCTCTACAATTTCGTAGACAACCCCATGATAAAGAATTGCCTAGTAAGGATGAAATTATTGGTCTTGCTTCTATTGTTGTGCCTCCTACTGATCCTTTAGAGCAATATTTAATAGACCATGAAAATGATATGCATATGAATGAAAGGAATGAAATAGATAAGATTTTCTTTGATCAACATCCTATTCTAAAACACAACTTGCATTTTGAAATACTTGGGGATCCTCCTCCACCCAAGGGTGATCCCGTGTTTGAGTTTAAACAATCACTTGATACTCTGAAATATGCTTATCTAGATGAAAAGAAGATATATCCTGTTATTATTAGTGCTAGCCTTGCTATTGGATATGCAAGCACCATGCTCCTATTGGATATACTCTTGATGATCTTTAGGGTAATAGTCCCACTCTGAAATATGCAAGCACCGTGCTCCTATTGGATATACTCTTGATGATCTTCAGGGTAATAGTCCCACTCTATGTCAGCGTAAGATTAAAATGGAGCCTCATGCTAAACCAGTTGTTGATCACCAACGATGGCCTAAAATGAAGGAAGTGGTAAGAAATGAAATATTAAAGCTTCTGGAGGAAGGTATCATTTACCCTATTGCTGGTAGTAGATTGGTTAGTCCCGTTCGTTGTGTCCCTAAGAAAGGAGGTATTACAATAGTTCCTAATGATAAAAATGAATTGATCCCACAGAGAATTGTTACAGGATATAGAATGGTAATTGATTTTAGGAAATTAAATAAAGCTACTAGAAAGTATCATTATCCTCTACCTTTTATTGATCAAATGCTAGAAAGACTATCCAAAAACACACATTTCTGCTTTCTAGATGGTTATTCTGGTTTCTCTCAAATACCTGTGTCAAAGGAGGACCAAGAAAAGACCACTTTTACCTGCCCTTTTGGTACCTTTGCTTATAGACGTATGACTTTTGGTTTATGCAATGCACCTGCTACCTTTCAAAGATGCATGACTACTATATTCTCTGATTTTTGTGAAAATATTGTTGAGGTTTTCATGGATGATTGTTCCATTTACGGAACTTCTTTTGATGATTGTTTGAGCAACCTTGATCGAGTTTTGTAGGGATGCGAAGAAACTATTCTTGTCTTGAATTTGGAGAAGTGCCACTTTATGGTGAATGAAGGCATAGTCTTGGGACATAAAATTTCCGAAAGAGGTATTGAAGTTGATAAAGCTGAAGTTGATGCTATTGAAAAAATGCCATGTCCTACGGATATCAGAGGTATAAGAAGTTTCCTTGGTCATGCTGGTTTCTATAGGAGATTTATTAAAGAATTCTTTAAGATTTTTAGGCTTCTCACTAGTCTCTTGCAAAAAGATGTTCCATTCCTTTTTGATGATGATTGTGTAGAAGCTTTTGAAATTCTTGAGAATGCCTTGATTTCTGCACCTGTTGTTCAACCACCTAATTGGAATCTACCCTTTGAAATCATGTGTGATTCTACTTAATATGCCATTGGTGCTGTTCTAGGACAAAGAGTTGATAAGAAATTAAATGTTATTCATTATGCTAGCAAAACTCTAGACAGTGCTCAAAGAAACTATGCTACCACTAAAAAAGAATTTTTAGCAGTTGTGTTCGCTTCTGATAAGTTTAGACCCTATATTGTTGATTCTAAAGTAACTGTTCATGCTGCTATTAAATATCTTACGAAAAAGAAAGATGCTAAACCTAGACTTATCAGGTGGGTTCTTCTGCTACAAGAATTTGATTTCCATATTGTTGATAGAAAGGGTGCTGATAACCGCATAGCAGATAAGTTGTCTAGGTTAGAGAATGTTCTTGATGACCCACTACCTATTGATGATAGCTTTGCTGTTGAACAATTAGCTGTCATAAATGCTTCTCGTAATGCTCGTTGGTATGCTGATTATGCTAATTACATTGTCGCTAAATTTATACCGCCTGGTTTCACATACCAACAAAAGAAAAAGTTCTTCTACTCCCTCCGTCCAAAAATACTTGTCCTAAAAATGAATAAAATGGATGTATCTATAACTAAAATAAGTCTAGATACATTCCTTATAGGACAAGTATTTCCGGACGGAGGGACTATGATTTAAGAAATTACTTCTGGAATGACCCACACCTTTATAAAGAAGGAGTAGATGGTGTTATTATACGTTGCGTACCTGAGCATGAACAGGAACAGATCCTACACATGTGTCATTCCGAGGCCTACGGAGGACACCATGCTGGAGATAGAACTGCACATAAGGTATTACAATCTGGTTTTTATTGGCCAACTCTCTTCAAGGATGCTCGTAAGTTTGTCTTGTCATGTGATGAATGTCAAAGAATTGGCAATATTAGTAGACGTCAGGAGATGCCTATGAATTACTCTCTTGTTATTGAACCATTTGATGTTTATGGTTTTGATTATATGGGACCTTTTCCAACATCCAACGGGTATACTCATATATTAGTTGCTGTTGATTATGTTACTATGTGGGTAGAAGCTATTCCAACGAGTAGTGCTGATCATAACACCTATATTAAGATAATTAAAGAAGTTATTTTCCCTAGATTTGGAGTCCCCATATACTTAAAGACCGATGGTGGTTCACATTTTATTCATGGTGCTTTCCGTAAATTGCTTGCTAAGTATCATGTTAATCATAGAATTGCATCTCCTTATCATCCGCAGTCTAGTGGTCAAGTAGAATTAAGAAATAGAGAAATTAAATTGATCTTGCAAAAGACGGTTAATAGATCTAGAAAGAATTGGTCTAGGAAACTTGACGATGCATTATGGGCTTATAGAACTACTTACAAGAATCCTATGGGTATGTCTCCGTATAAAATGGTTTATGGTAAAGCATGTCACTTACCTCTAGAGCTATAGCATAAAGCTTATTGGGCAATCAAAGAGCGCAACTATGATTTCAAACTTGCAGGTGAGAAGAGGTTATTTGACATTAGCTCACTTAATGAATGATGAACCCGGGCCTATGAGAATGCCAAGTTGTTTAAAGGGAAAGTTAAGAGATGACATGATAAAAGGATACAAAAGCGTGAATTTAATGTAGGTGATCATGGCTTGCTATACAATTCTCGGTTAAGATTTTTTGCAGGAAAACTTCTCTCTAAAAGGGAAGGGCCTGACATCGTCGAGGAAGTATATCGTTCCGGTGCCATCAAGATGAACAACGCCGAAGGCACAAATCCTAAGGTTGTAAACGGGCAAAGAATCAAACATTATATCTCAGGTACTCCTATAAATTTTGAAACCAATGTTATCAACACCAAAACTCCAGAAGAGCATATTAGGGAGACCTACCAGAACGTTTCACACCCCGAAAAGGGCTAAGTATGTGGTACAGTAAGTAAACCGACTCCAAAACTTTCCCAATAGGAATTTTACTCAGTTTTGGAATATTTAAAAATTTAGGAAAATCAAAAGTAGTCCGAAGGACGCATGGGGAGGCGACAAGCCTCCTAGGCCCCCTAGCTGCGCCTAGGAGGCTTGCCACCACCTCGTGCACCCTCGAGAGTCTGTTTTCTTGTGGTATACTCCCTCCATTCCTAGATATAGGGTGTATAGTTTTTAGCACGAATATTAAAGAACACACATGGAGGGAAAATTTCACAAGTTTTGAGCGAGATTACACCTAACTAATGGAGATCATAAAATACAGAAGCTTGTGTCATATAAGGAAATGTAATCAAATTCCTAAAAAATATATCCAAACGAGTGGTGCAACGCAATACACCTTATATTTTGGGATTTTTCTCAAAAATCTATACACCTTATATTAAGGAATAGAGGGAGTACTCCTTTGGGTCGGCAAAAATTCATTATATAATCTCCTGAAGGTGTGCACTTTCGTATCACGACAATACCTCATGTTTTTGTTTTGAGCTGTTTCTGCAGCAAATTTAGAGCAGGATGTCGTCCCAAGAGTCTGATGGGGAGAGATATATATCGCCTTTTCTTGCCAACCCCAAGCTCTATGATGACCTAGATCCTTATGGATTATTCTCGGAGGCGGAACAAGAGTACAAGTACAGGGAGGAAAGCTCAGATGAGGAGGAAACTCCTCTACCTCAACTGGGAGATATGCACGTGGCGTTTAAGAAATCAAGCCTCCCAAACACAATACCAAAACCCAAAGTTCTATATATCCCTTCTCGTTTTCTGCAGGAGAGCAAGGAAGAATTTTTCAAAGGATATTGAAGCTCAAGCAGGAAGTAGATGACCCGAGGGAACAAAAATTTATGCTTAAGAGAAAACTAGAGAAGCTTCCAACCTCATCAACAACTCCACCACCATCACCTTCGAAGAAGGACACCTGAGCACATGGGTATGGGCACTCCCCTTGGGTTGTGCCAAGCTTGGGGGAGGTGCCCCGGTATCGTATCACCATCACACCTTTTCCCTTTTTCCTTTCTCTATTTTTTCTTAGTTCGGTCATTTTTGATTTTGTTTTGATCTAGTAGAATAAAATTTTAGTATAATTTACCTTTTAGTTTTTGCTTTTGCTCCCCTTATGTAAACAAGTCCAAGAGTTATATAATAAAAAGTAGTTTTGATGTGAGGGCTTTGCTAGATTACTATGCTCTTGAGAGTAATGAATAAAGAATAAGAGAATAAAAGCAAAGAGTATACATAATGATCTTATGGGGAGTGATAACTTCACATATAAAGAGGTATGCCGATTGAAATTTGTTGGGAGTTGACAAACATAGTAATTGGTCATTGGTGCAATTGAAAAGGAAGTGATAAAGAAAGAGATATTCTCATACAAATATATTATCTTGGACATCTTTTATGATTGTGACCACTCATTAAAATATTACATGCTAAGAAGTTGATGTTGGACAAGGAAGACAGCATGATGGGTTATGTTTGCTTGCCTCCCGATAGAAGTTATATGGTTTTAGATCTGCCAACATGTAGTGCTTGCTTCCACCTCATATTAGCCAAAATTTCCGCACCAAGTAGAGATACTACTTGTGCATCCAAACACCTCAACCCAGTTTTGGCATGAGAGTCCACCATACCTACCTACGGATTGAATAAGATCCTTCAAGTAAGTTGTCATCAGTGCAGAAAGCAATAAAAATTTCTCCTAAATATGTGTGATCTTTTAGGTAAGGGAAATAAGTGTTGTACGAACTTGTGATAGTAAATAAATAAAAGCGACAGACCGCATAATAAAGGTTGCTATCACAAAGGGCAATACAACGCGGCGTTCCTCTGCACCAAGGGTTTGTGCATCCCAAAATAAAAGGCGCATGACAACCTCTGGTTCCCTCTGTGAAGGGCCTATCTGTTACTTCTTCTTTTTAAGTACTTACCTTCACACAAGAGTCATGGTGATCCTCACCACTTCCTATATTTCGCCTCTCTATTGGCAAGGATTATGTGTTGGGGAATGATCTAGATGCATATATCCACCCGGATGTGGGTGACCATGAGTTATTATTGTTGACATCACCCTTGAGGTGAATAGTTGGGAAGCAAAACTACAAGCCCCTATCTTTCTCTATGTCCGATTGAAGCTCTGATCTCATGGGTACTGCATGAGTGTTAGCAATTGCGAAAGACTAAAAGATGATTGAGTATGTGGGTTTTCTTTACAAGCTCTTATATTGACTCTTTCCGATGTTATGATAAATTGCCAATTGCTTCAATGACTAAGATCATAGTTTGTTGGTTGTCAATAAGGTTCTTGGTTCATACTTTATCTTGTGAATGAATTGTTACTCTAGCATAAGAAATTTTATACAATAAGTATTGTTGTTCTAAAGATGTTCATGATGCCTTCATGTCCATACTTTATTTTATCGACACCTCTATCTCTAAACATGTGGACATATTTATCGATCTCGGCTTTCGCTTGAGGGCAAGCGAGGTCTAAGCTTGGGGGAGTTGATACATCCATTTTGCATCATGCTTTTATGTTTATATTTATTGCATGTTATTACACATTATGGTACAATACTTATGCCTTTCTCTCTTATTTTACAAGGTTTACATGAAGAGGGAGAATGCCAGCACCTGGAATTCTGGATTGGAAAAGGAGCAAACATGAGATACCTATTCTGCACAACTCCAAAAATCCTAAAAATTTAAGGAGAATTATTTTGTAATATATAAAAAATATTGGGCGAAACAGATACCAGAGGGGGGCCACCGGGAGGTGACAAGCCTGCGAGGCGCGGCCACCCCCTAGCCACGCCTAGCAGGCTTGTGACCCACCTGGCTGGCCCCTAGTGCCCATGTTCTGCTAAATGGAGGGTTTTGACCTGGCAAAAATCAGAAGGAAGCTTTCGGGACGATGCACCGCCGTCTCGAGGCGGAACTTGGACAAAACAAATTTAGAGCTCCGCCAGGGTTGTTTTGCCAGGGAAACTTCCCTCCCGACGGGGGAAATGGAAGCCATCATCATCATCAACGATTCTCTCATCGAGAGAGGGTCAATATCCATCAACCTCTTCACCAGCACCATATCCTCTCCAAACCCTAGTTCATCTCTTTTATTCGATCTTTGTCTCAAACCTCAGATTGGTGCCAGTGGGTTGCTAGTAGTGTTGATTACTCCTTGTAGTTGATGCTAGTTGGTTTACTTGGTGGAAGATCATATGTTCAGATCCTTTATGATAATTAATACTCCTATGATTATGATTATGAACATGTTTTGTGAGTAGTTACGTTTGTTCCTGAGGACATGGGATAAGTCTTGTTATAAGTAATCATGTGAATTTGGTATTCGTTCGATATTTTGATGAGATGTATGTTATCTCTGCTCTAGTGGTGTTATGTGAAACTCGACTACATAACACTTCATCATTATTTGTGCCTAGGGGAAGGCATTGGGAAGTAATAAGTAGATGATGGGTTACTAGAGTGACAGAACCTTAAACCCTAGTTTATGCATTGCTTCATAAGGGGATGATTCGGATCCACATGTTTCATGCTATGGTTAGATTTATCTTAATTCTTCTTTCATAGTTGCAAATGCTTGCGATAGGGGTTAATAATAAGTGGTAGGTTTTTCCATGTAAGGGCAGAACCCAAGCACCGGTCCACCCAGATATCAAATTACCAAAGTAACGAACACAAATCAAATGAGCATGATGAAAACTGACAGAAATTCCCATGTGTCCTTGAGAGCGCTTTGCTTTATATAAGAGTTTGTCGAGGCCTCTCCTTTGCTACAAAAAGGATTGGGATACCTTTCTACATCTTTGCTACACTTGTTACTCGTTACAAATTATCTTATCACAAAACTATCTATTACTGATAATTTCAGTGTTTGCAGAGAATACCTTAATGGAAACTGCTTGTCATTTCCTTCTGCTTCTTGTTGGGTTTGACACTCCTACTTATCGAAAGGACGATGATATATCCCCTATACTTCTGGGTCATCAATGATCACATCAACCTTGGAACTATTTCCCACGTGCATCATCACATCGTCCTTAGCCAGCCTTCGTCTATTCTCTAGCTACTATTATGAGTTGCGAATGTGAGCAACCAACTGGTATCAAATACGCAGGCACTACAACAAGAGTTGGTAAGGTAAACATCAATAACATATATATATATATATAATATACCTTGTTTGGTATTGGCCCCCTTCTTGTCGGCCAGATACTTGGGACAGTTCCGCTTCTAGTGAGCAGTTCCCTTGCAATGAAAGCTCTCAGTTTCTGGCTTGGGTCCAGCCTTAGGTTTTTTCACGAGAGGGGCAATTGCTTTGCCACTCTTCTTGGAGTTGTCCTTCTTGCCCTTGCCATTCTGGTTGAAACTAGTCATTTTATTGACCATCAACACTTGATGCTCCTTTTGGATTTTAGACTCAACGACTTTTAACATCACAAACATCTTGGCGACTGACTTGTTCATCCCTTGCATGTTATAGTTCATCACGAAGCTCTTGTGCCTAGGTGGCAATGATTGAAGAACTCTGTCAGTGATCGCCTCTGGCGGAAGGGACATCCCTAACTCAGCCCGACGGTTCGAATATCCATACATTCTGAGTATATGTTCACTGACAGACCCGTTCTCCTCCATCTTGCAAGCATAAAACTTATCGGAGGTCTCGTACCTCTCAATCGGGGCATTCTTCTCAAAGATAAACTTCAACTCTTGGAACATCTCATATGTTCCATGACATTTAAAACGTCTTTGAAGTCACGGTTCTAAGCTATACAACATTGCACATTGAACTATTGAGTAATCTCCAGAACGTGCCTCCCAGGTATTCACAACGTCTTCAGATGACACGGGAGTGGGTGGATCACCAGCGGTGCATCAAGGACATAACAATTTTGGGAAGCCATGAGGATAATCCTCAAATTACGGGCCCAGTCTACAAAGTTACTTCCATCATCTTTCAACTTGCCTTTCTCTAGGAATCCATTAAAATTCAGAGGAACTACTATGCGAGCCATTGATCTACAACATAAATTTTGAAAGGTTACTTAGACTATTTTTCAAGATAATGAGTTTAGTTAATCAAATTACTTAAAAACTCCCACTCAAATTGACATCCCTCTTGTCATTCGACTGATAGATGATCCAAATTCACCAATCCAAGTCCGATCATCACATGAAATGAGGTGGTTTGAATGGTGAACATCTTTGTGTTGATCATATCTACTATACGACTCATGTTCGACCTTTCGATCTCTTGTGTTCCGAGGCCATGTATGTACATGCTAGGCTCATCAAGTTTAACCCGAGTCTTCCGCATGTGCAACACTCGTTTGCACCTGTTGTATGTGAACATAGAGTCTATCACACCCAATCATCACGTGGTACTTGAAACGACGATCTTTTGCAACGGTTCACACTCAAGGAGAACACAATTTTATCTTGAAATTTTAGTGAGGGGTCACCTTATAATTCTACCGTAAGCAACATAAGGTGCATAAAAGGATTAACATCACATGCAAATCATAACTGACATGTTATGGCCATGAACTTGTGCTTTTGATCTCCATCTCCAAAGCACCAAATGATCTCAATCGTCACTGGCGTAACACCATGATCTCCATCATTGTGTCGCCATCGGGGTTGTCCCGCCCACCATGCTTCTACTACTATTGCTACCGCGTAGCGATAAAGTAAAGCATCACATAGCGCTTAATGATTGACATGCAAGTCATACAATAATTAAAGACAACCCTATGGCTCCTACTGGTTGTCGTACTCATCGACATGGAAGTCATGATATTCGATACAAAACATGATCATCTCATACATCACATATATATCTCATCATGTAATTGGCTATATCATATCACAACATACTCTGCAAAAAACAAGTTAGACGTCCTCTAATTGTTGTTGCATGTTTTACGTGGCTACTATGAGTATCTAGCAAGAATGATTCTTACCTACGCAAAACCACAACAGTGATACAAAAATTGGTAATCAACCTTCTCGAGGACCGCCTTTGTGGAATCCGATCCAACTAGAGTACGAGAGACAGACACCCGCCAGCCATCTTTATGCAACAAAGTCACATGTCAGTTGATGGAACTGGTCTCTCATACGTGGATGAGTAAGGTTGGTCTGGGCTGCTTCATCCCACAATACCGCTGAATCAAGAAAATACCAAGGGAGGAAGCAATCTGAGCATCAACGCCCTCAAACTCCTTTGTGTTCTACTTGTGATCTCATCTACGCATAGACCTAGCTCTTATAGCACTGTTGGGGAATGTTGGATGGGAAACAAAATTTTTCCTACACACACGCAAGATCTATCCATGGTGGTGAGCATCTATGAGAGTGAGAGTGGATCTACATACCCTTGTAGATAGCTAAGCGAGAAGCGTTAAGAAACACAGTTGATTTAGTCGAACGTCTTCGCGATCCAAATCGCTAGCCGTCCCGCGATCCAATCATGATCCGTCTTGATATGGAGCCGTCCGCCTTCTTGATCCAGCAAGAGGGAGTAGAGAGGTAGATGAGAACTCTGATAGCATGATGGCATGGCGGCGGTGGTCGTGGAACTGTTCCGGTAGGGCTTCGCCTAAGCACCACCAAAACTAGGGGACACGATCTAGTGGGGAGAGAGGGCTACACCGTGGCTTAGGGTTGGGTGCGGCTGCCCTCTCTCCCCTACAATATATATAGGAGGG
Organism: Hordeum marinum; assembly: GCA_022496015.1. Classification (NCBI taxonomy): domain Eukaryota; kingdom Viridiplantae; phylum Streptophyta; class Magnoliopsida; order Poales; family Poaceae; genus Hordeum; species Hordeum marinum. The sequence goes on from CM039674.1 coordinate 380,813,631, forward strand.
AGGGGAGGGGCCAGCGCCCTAGAGTTTCCCTTGGGGTTTCTGCCGAAGGAGAGGTGGAGGAGTCCACCTCCAATCCTACTCCAAGTAGGATTCCAGTCCTACTTGGATTTCTTTCCCCCACTTTGGGGTTTCTTTTCTCCACACCCCAGCTGCATGGGCCCTGAGGGGCTGGCTTCCCCATCCCACTAAGGTCTGGTGCGCTACCCCTAAGGCCCATATGGCCTCCCAGCATGGGTGGCCCCTTCCGAGGGCCCCCCCGGTACCCTCCCGGCACCCCCGGTACATTGCTAGAAATACCTGAAACTTTTCTGGTGACCAAAATGGGACTTCCTATATATCAGTCTTTACCTCCGGACAATTCCGTAGCTCCTCGTGATGTTCAGGATCTCATCCGGGAATCCAAACAACCTTCGGTCACCAGCATGCATAACTCAATACTACCAAAACGTCACCGAACGTTAACTGTGCAGACCCTACGGGTTCGATAACTATGTAGACATGACCGAGACACCTCTATGGTGAATAACCAATAGCTAGACCTGGATGCTAATATTGGATCTTACATATTCTATGAAGATGTTTATCCATTGAACCTCTATGTCAAGGATTTAGTTAATCCCGTATGCTGTCCCCTTTGTTCTTTAGAATGTTACTTGCCCAAGATTCGATCGTCGGTATCTTTAGACCTAGTTCAATCTTGTTACCGGCAATTATATTTACCCATTCCGTAATACAAGATCCCGTGGCTAACACTTTAGTCAATTTGCTTGCAAGGCTTGTTGTGATGTTGTATTACCGAGTGGGCCCTGAGATACCTCTCCGTCACACGGAGTAACAAATCCCAGTGTTGATCCATGCCCACTCAACACACCTTCGGAGATACCTCTAGAGTATCTTTATAGTCACCCAGTTACGTTGCGGCATTTGATACCCACAAGGTATTCCTCCGTGTCAGTGACTTGCATGATCTCATGGTCATAGGAACAGATACTTGACATGCAGAAAACTATAGCAATAAACTGACATGATCATATGCTACGTTCATAGTTTGGGTCTTGTCCATCACATCATTCTGCTAATGATGTGATCACTTTATCAAATGATATCTCATGTCTATGGCTAGGAAACCTTGACCATCTTTGATCAACGAGCTAGTCTACTAGAGGCATACTAGGGACACAATGTTATCTATGTATCCACAAATACATTTCGGTTTCCAATCAATACAATTATAGCATGGATAATAAACGATTATTATGAACAAGGAAATATAGTAACCACTTCATTATTGCCTCTAGGGCGTATTTCCAATAGTCTCCCACTTGCACTAGAGTCAATAATCTAGATCCAATCACTATGTAATTTACATTGTAATGAATCTAACACCCATATAGTTCTAGTGTTAATCATGTTTAGCCCTTGGAAGTGGTTTAGTCAACGGGTATACGACATTCAGATCCGTGTGCACTTTGCAAATATTTATGTCCTCCTCCATGATGTAATCACGGATGGAATTGAAGCGTCTCTTTATGTGTCTGGTCCTCTTGTGAAACCTTGGTTCCTTGGCCAGAGCAATGGCACCAGTGTTGTCACATAACAGAGTCATTGGGTTCAGTGCACTGGGCACTACTCCAAGATGTGTCATGAACTCCTTCATCCAGACACCTTCCTTCGCCACCTTTGAGGCAACGATGTACTTCGTTTCGCATGTAGAATCAGCTACCATGATCTGCTTGGAATTGCACTAGCTTACTTCTCCCCCATTTAAAATAAATACATATTCGGTTTGAGACTTAGAGTCATACGGATCAGTGTCAAAGCTTGCATCAACGTAACTCTTTATGATGAGATCTTGATAACCTCCATAAACGAGAAACATTTCCTTAGTCCTTTTTAGGTACATAAGGATATTCTTGACCGCCGTCCAGTGCTCCATTCCTGGATCACTTTGAAACTTTCCGGCCATACTTATGGCAAGGTTGACATCGGGTCTTGTGCACAACATTGCATACATGACAAAGCCTATGGCTGAAGCATAGGGGATGACACTCATATATTCTCTATCTTCTGTAGTCATTGGGCATTGAGTCTTACTCACCTTCACACCTTGCAACACAGGCAAGAACCCCTTCTTGGACTGATCCATTTTTAACTTCTTCAAAACTTTATCAATGTATGTGCTCTGTGAAAGTCCTATTAAGCGTCTCGATCTATCTCTATAGATCTTGATGCCTAATATGAAAGCAGCTTCTCCTAGGTCCTTCATTGAAAAACTCTTGTTCAAATATTCCTTCATGCTTTCCAACATTTCTATATTGTTTCCAATCAGCAATATGTCATCCACATATAATATTAGAAATGCTATAGATCTCCCACTCACTTTCTTGTAAATACAAGCTTCTCCGTAAACTTGTATAAACCTGAACACTTTGATCACCTCATCAAAGCGAAGATTCCAACTTCGAGATGCTTGCACCAATCCATAAATGGATCGCTAGAGTTTGCAAACATTGTTAGCATTCTCTGGATCGACAAAAACGTTATGGTTGCATCATATACAACTCTTCCTTAAGGTAAGCATTAAGGAACGTTGTTTCGACATCCGTCTGCCAAATTTCACAATCATAAAATGCATCTATTGCTAACATGATTCTGACAGACTTAAGCATTGCTACGGGTGAGATGGTCTCATTGTAGTCAAGTCCTTGAACTTCTGAAAAACCCTTTGCCGCAAGTCCAGCTTTATAGACGGTGACATTACCATCCGCGTCCGTCTTCTTCTTAAAGATCCATTTATTCTGAATGGCCTATAGCCCTTCGGGTAATACTTCCAAACTCCATACTTTGTTTTCATACATGGATCCCATCTCGGATTTCATGGCCTCTAACCATTTGTAGGAATACAGGCCCATCATCTCTTCTCCATAGCTCGTAGGTTCATCGTTGTCCAACAACATGACCTCTAAGAAAGGTTGCCGTACCACTCAGGAGCAGTACGCGTCCTTGTCGACCTACAAGGTTTGATAGTAACTTGATCCGAAGCTTCAAGATCATCATCATTAACTTCCTCTTCAAATGATATAGGCTCCATAGAAACATCTTTCTGCGCTGCGCTACTATCTCGTTGAAACAAAGGTTCAACAACCTCATCAAGTTCTATGTTCCTCCCACTCAATTCTTTTGAGAGAAACTCTTTCTCAAGAAATGTTCCATTTTAGCAAAAAATACTTTGCTTTTGGATCTGAGATAGAAGGTATAATCAACCATCTCTTTTGGGTATCCTATGAAGACACATTTCTCCCTTTGGGTTCTAGCTTTTCAGGCTGAAGCTTTTTGACATAAACATCGCATCCCCAAACTTTAAGAAACGACAACTTTGGTTTCTTGCCAAACCACAGTTCATATGGCGCCGTGTCAACAGATTTCGATGGTGCCCTATTTAAAGTGAATGCAGGTGTCTCGAATGCATAACCCCAAAACGATAGTTGCAAATCGGCAAGAGACATCATAGAGAGCACGATATCCAATAAGGTTCGATTACGACGTCCGGACACACCATTACGCTATGGTGTTCCAGGCGGTGTCAATTATGAAACAATTCCACATTGTCTTAAGTGACTGCCAAACTCACAACTCAGATATTCTCCTCCTCGATCAGATCGTAGGAATTTAATCTTCTTGTTATGATGATTCTCAACTTCACTCTGAAATTGCTTGAACTTTTCAAACGTTTTAGGCTTGTGTTTCATTAATTAAATATACCCATATCTAGTTAAGTCATCACTGAAGGTGAGAAAGTAATGATATCCACCATGCGCCTCAATGCTCATTGGATCGCACACATCGGTATGTATGATTTCCAACAAGTCACTTGCCCGTTCCATTGTTCCAGAGAAAGGGGTCTTAGTCATCTTGCCCATGAGGCAGGGTTCACATGTGTCAAGTGATTTGAAATCAAGTGAATCCAAAAGTCCATCAGCATGGAGCTTCTTCATGCGTTTTACAACAATATGACCTAAGTGGAAGTGCCACAAGAAAGTGGTACTATCATTATCAACTCTACATCTTTTGGCATCAATGTTATGAACATGTGTATCATCACTATCGAGATTCAATAGTAATAAAACGCTAACATTGGGTGCATGACCATAAAATATATTACCCATACAAATAGAACAACCATTATTCTGTGATTTAAATGTGTAACCTTCTCGCAATAAGCAAGATCCAGATATAATGTTCATGCTTAACGCAGGCAGTAAATAACAATTATTCAGTTCATCTCTAATCCCGATGGTAATCGAAGAGCGAGCGTGCCGATGGCGATCACATCAACCTTGGAATGATTTCCCACATGCATCATCACTTCGTCCTTAGCCAGCCTTTGTCTATTCCGTAGGTACTGTTTTGAGTTGCAAATGTGAGCAACCGAACTGATATTAAATACCCAAGCACTACAGCGAGAGTTGGTAAGGTATGTATCAATAACATGTATATAATATATACCTTGTTTGGTGTTGGCCGCCTTCTTGTCGGCTAGATACTTGGGGCAGTTTCGCTTCAAGTGACCAGTTCCCTTGCAATGAAAGCACTCAGTTTCTGGCTTGGGTCCAGCCTTAGGTTTCTTCATGGGAGGGGCAACTGCTTTGCCACTCTTCTTGGAGTTGCCCTTCTTTCCCTTGCCATTCTGGTTGAAACTAGTGGTTTTATTGACCATCAACACTTGATGCTCCTTTTGGATTTTAGACTCAGCGACTTTTAACATCACAAACATATTGGCGACTGACTTGTTCATCCCTTGCATGTTATAGTTCATCACGAAGCTCTTGTGGCTAGGTGGCAATGATTGAAGAACTCTGTCAGTGATCGCCTCTGGCGGAAGGGGCATCCCTAACTCAGCCAGCCGGTTCGAATACCCAGACATTCTGAGTATATGTTCACTGACAAACCCGTTCTCTTCCATCTTGCAAGCATAAAACATATTGGAGGTCTCATACCTCTTGATTCGGGCATTCTTTTCAAAGATGAACTTCAACTCTTGGAACATCTCATATGATCCATGACATTCAAAATGTCTTTGAAGTCCCGGTTCTAAGCCATACAACATTGCACATTGAACTATTGAGTAATCTCCACTCCCAGGCATTCACAACGTCTTTAGATGACACGGGAGGGAGTGGATCACTAAGTGGTGAATCAAGGACATAAGACTTTTGGGAAGACGCGAGGATAATCCTCAGATTATGGGCCTAGTCTACAAAGTTACTTCCATCATCTTTCAACTTGCCTTTCTCTAGGAACGCATTAAAATTTAGGGGAACTACTGCGTAAGCCATTGATCCACAACAGAATTTTGCAAAGGTTACTTAGACTCCCACTCAAATTACTTAAAAACTCCCACTCAAATTGACATCCCTCCAGTCTTCCGAGTGATAGATGATCTAAATTCACCAACCCAAGTCCGATCATCGCGTCAGACGAGGTGGTTTCAATGGTGAACATCTCCATGTTGATCATATCTACTATATGACTCATGTTTGACCTTTCGGTCTCTTCTGTTCTGAAGCCATGTCTATACATGCTAGACTCGTCAAGTTTAACCCGAGTGTTCCGTACGTACAACACTGGCTTGCACCCGTTGTATGTGAATGTAGAGTCTATCACACCCGATCATCACATGTTGCTTCGAAAGGAAAATCTTTCACAACGGTGCACATTCAGGGAGAACACAATTTTATCTTGAAATTTTAGTGAGGGATCGCCTTATAATGCTACCATTGTGCTAAGAAAAATAAGATGCATAAAAGGATTAACATCGCATACAAATCATAAGTGACATGATATGGCCATGAACTTGTGCTTTTGATCTCCATCTCCAAAGCACCGGCATGATCTCCATCGTCACTGGCATAACACCATGATCTCCATCGTTGTGTTGCCATCGGGATTGTCGTGCCCACCATGCGTCTACTACTATTGTTACTGCGTAGCGATAAATTAAAGCATTGCATAGCGCTTAATGATTGACACGCAAGTCATACAATAACTAAAGACAACCCTATGGCTGCTGCTGGTTGCCATACTCATCGACATGCAAGTCGTGTTTTTTTCTACAAAACATGATCATCTCATACATCAGATATTTATCATCATGTAATTTGCCATATCATACCACAACATACCCTGCAAAAACAAGTTAGACGTCCTCTAGTTGTTGTTGCATGTTTTATGTGGCTGCTATGGGTATCTAGCAAGAACGATTCTTACCTACGCAAAACCACAATGGTGACACACACATTGCTATTCAACCTTCTCAAGGACCGCCTTTATGGAATATGATCCAACTAGAATAGCAGAGACAGACACCCGGCAGCCATCTTTATGCAACAAAGTCACATGTCAGTCGATGGAACCGGTCTCTCATACATGGACGGGTAAGGTTGGTCCGGGCCGCTTCATCCCACAATACCGTTGAATCAAGAAAAGACCAAGGGAGGAAGCAATCAGAGAATCAACGCTCAAAAACTCCTTTGTGTTCTACTCGTGATCTCATCTACGCATAGACCTAGCTCTTATACCACTGTTAGGGAACGTTGCATGGGAAACAAAAAATTTCCTACGCATACGCAAGATCTATCCATGGTGATGAGCATCTATGAGAGGGAGAGTGGATCTACATACCCTTGTAGATCGCTAAGTGGGAAGCGTTAAGAAATGCAGTTGATGTAGTCGAATGTCTTCCGATCCAAATCGCTAGCCGTCCCACAATCCAATCACAATTCGTCCCGATCTAGCGCCGACCGGACGACACCTCCACGTTCAGCACACATACAACTCGATGACGATCTCCGCCTTCTTGATCTAGTTAGAGGGAGCGGAGAGGTAGATGATAACTCCAGCAGTGCGACGGTGGCGGTGGTGGAACTATTCCGATAGGGCTTCGCCTAGGCACCACCGAAACTATGGAAGATGATCTAGTGGAGAGAGAGGGCTGGACCGTGGCTTAGGGTTGGGTGCGTCTGCCCTCTCTCCCCTCCAATATATATATGTAGGATGGAGCGGAGGTGTTGTTGCCCTAGGGTTTCCCCTAGGGGTTCGGCCGAAGGAGAGGTGGAGGAGTCCACCTCCAATCCTACTCCAAGTAGGATTCCAATCCTACGTGGATTTCCTTCCCCCCCTTTAGGGTTTCCTTTCTCCACACCCCAGCCGCATGGGCCTTTAGGGGCTGGCTTGCCTAGCCCACTAAGGGCTGGTGTGCCACCCCTAAGGCCCATGTGGCCTCCCAACGTGGGTGGTCCCTCCCGAGGGCCCCCCGAAACCCTCCCGGCACCCCCAATACACTACCGAAAATACCCAAAACGTTTCTGGTGACCAAAACGGGACTTCCTGTATTTCAATCTTTACCTCCGGACCATTTCGGAGCTCCTCGTGATGTTCGGGATCTCATCCGGGACTCCAAAAAACCTTCAGTCACCACCATGCATAACTCAATACTACCAAAACGTCATCGAATGTTAAGTGTGCAGACCCTACGCGTTCGATAACTATGTAGACATGAACGAGACACCTCTACGGTCAATAACGAATAGCGGGACCTGGATGCCCATATTTGTTCCTACATATTATACGAAGATCTTTATCGGTTGAACCTCTATGTCAAGGATTCAGTTAATCCCATATGATGTCCCCTTTGTTCTTCGGTATGTTACTTGCCCGAGATTCGATTGCCGGTATCTATATACCAAGTTCAATCTCTTTACCAGCAAGTCTCTTTACTCGTTCTGTAATACAAGATCTCATGGCTAGCACTTTAGTCAATTTGCTTGCAAGGCTTGTTGTGATGTTGTATTACCGAGTGGGCCCTGAGATACCTCTCCGTCACACGGAGTAACAAATCCCAGTCTTGATCCATGCCCACTCAACACACCTTCGGAGATACCTCTAGAGTATCTTTATAGTCACCCAGTTACATTGCGAAATTTGATACCCACAAGGTATTCCTCCGTGTCAGTGAGTTGCATGATCTCATGGTCATAGGAACAGATACTTGACATGCATAAAATTATAGCAATAAACTGACACAATCATATGCTACATTCATAGTTTGAGTCTTGTCCATCACATCATTCTCCTAATGATTTGATCCCGTTATCAAATGACATCTCATGTCTATGGCTAGGAAACCTTGACCATCTTTGATGAGCAAGCTAGTCTACCAGAGGCATACTAGGGACACAGTGTTGTCTATGTATCCACACATGCATTTGAGTTTCCAATCAATACAATTATAGCATGGATAATAAATGATTATTATGAACAAGGAAATATAATAATAACCACTTTATTATTTCCTTTAGGGCATATTTCCAACACATATATACTTGGTAAAAGGTGGAAGGCTTGGACTTTTGCTCGGTGTTTTGTTCCACCTTTCTCACCATAGCTACTTGTGTACCGGTGTTATGTTCCATATTGAGTGCTCCTAACATGCACGAGGTTGTTATGGGGACCCCCTTGATTTTTGTTTTGGGATAAAACTTATCTGGCAAGGCCCAACATTTGTTTTACCATTCGCGAACCTAGTAAAACTGGCATAGGGACTTTCCGGACCCTGTGGATAATTAATCAACAAACTCGGCCAATGCTCCTCACGAGTATTGGTCCACCTACCTAGCAGTCGGTGGTGCCACCTCGGGGCAACTCGAAGCATTTTCTGGCTACCGTCCACTTCACATAGACGAATGATGCCTTTAGATAGAGAGCACACGACTCTAGACGCGGATCTGGCTCACCGGGAGGCCTTCCTAATTTTTTACCTTTCTCAAACATCTTGTGTGAGGGATTCCGAGGATAGTTTGGGCTATCTTGAGGTTGAGGTTTTCCAACGGAATTTCCAAGGAGCTCACAGGGTTTTACGCAGCCGAGGTTATTCCACGCAGTTTGTGGTTAGTTTGTGATGGATGAGTTGGAGCACCCCTGGAGGGTTAAATCTTTCATGAGAGCCGTGCCCGCGGTTAAGTGGCAACCAGGTCATAGCAAACTTGATGTAAACTTAAATAAAATACACCAACCGTGTGCATAACTATGACTGTCTCTTCTTGTGAGGTCTGCGTCCAAGAGAATACACGGTGGGGTTATGTTTGAAGTAAGTAGGTGTTCAGGATGACTTAGTGATCATTCTAGTTCACGTTCGTTATGCATAGACCACCATACTTATTTTATGTACTCATAAGTTAGCCACTCACATAAATGCTTAGTGCTTGCTATAGCCTCACCACTTAACCATACCTCACCCATTAAGCTTTGATAGTCTTGATACCCTTGGAAATGAGATTGCTGAGTCCACACATCATCATGAAGGCAACAAGGTTGATTTAGACAGCCTCCATGATGGAGTCCCCATCCAGCAGAGTACCAGAAAAGGCGTCCAAATGGGATCGCGGTAGAACAGAGACTTGCGGCGGCGGAAAAAGTGTTTCAGATGGCTCTCTGATATTTTTTGGATCCTTGGGGATATATAGAAGTGGAATTAGGTCAAGAGGCCCTATGAGGGGCCCATGAGCCGTGGGGGCATGCCCTATCCCCCAGGGCGCCCTGGTGGCTCTTGGTCACCTTGTGGGTCTTCTAGCATCCTCCCGAAGCTTCCTGGGTCTCTTCTGGTCAAAAAATAACCCCCCTAAAATTTTATCCAATTTGTACTCTGTTTGATATTGATTTTCTCAAAAGTCCAAAAACAGGCAAAACACCGAAACTGTCACTGGGCACTGAGTTGGTAGGTTAGTCCCATAAAATGATATAAAATAACAGATGAAGTAGTCAAGATTGATAATATAATAGCATTAAACAATCAAAAATTAAAGATACGTCAAAAACGTATCATGGACTCATTAGATCTGCCGAAGTATAAACGATAATGTCAGTAGCTTAAAGTCGATGAACACGTGCTTAACGATAAATGGGTTGAACTCCTCGGAGCTGAACAAGATCTTGAGGAAAGAATCGCAAACCAAACTAAATCTTACCAATGATGATGTCTCCTTCCCACATTTGATGATGAAGTGGGTGACAATGTGAAAGAATGAACTGATCAACCTGACCGCCCTCCTTGGGGAAGGGACGTGCAAACATGAGGGCTTTGAGATCCTCCCACAATCCCCCCACCATGGAGGTGTTACATCCCAAATGTATATACTTTTCCAAACACTTCTACTCTTGTTTTGGACTATAATTTGCATAATTTGAATGGAACTAACCTGGACTAACATTGTTTTCAACAGAACTGCAATGGTGTTGTTTTTGTGGAGACATTAAAATTTGAAATTGGACAAAACTTGGCGAGGATTTTTTTGTGTAATAAATAAACAAATACTGCAACAAAGTTCCATTGGAGGGTGCCAACATGTCATCCACAAGGTTGCAGGGCGTGCTCGTGCCTTATGAGCCCATCACAGCTCTGTTTGACATATTTCCATCTCTTTAAGTGTCGTCTTGCCCAGAAAAGAATAAGAGCTGAAGTTTCATCTGGAGCCGCCGCCACCTCCTGTTCTTCTCCGGGAGGCCAGATCTGGAGCCTGTTTTGGGCTCCATAGAGGGCAAATTGTCGTTGTTGTCATCATCGACAATCTTCATAGACAACCTCACGATGCTCACCATCGAGAGTGAGTAATTCCATTGTAGATATACTGTAGATAGATGGAGATGGATGATATTAATCTTGTAATCAAGTCAATTTCTTAGGGCTTGATCCCTAGTGTACAATATGTTCTGAGATTGATGTTCCTATGACTTTGCTTTGCTTAATGCTTGTTACTAGGGCCTGAGTGCCATCATTCCAGATTTGAACGTATTATGTTGACATGAATATAAGCGTGTTTTAGATCCTATCTTGCAATTTATATGCACCTAATATGTGTTATGATCTGCATACCCCAAGGTGACAAGAATTGGGATTCTTTTTCGGTGATGACCGTAGTATTAGGTGTTCATTTATTTTCTATGATTTAATGCTTTGTTTCGGTTCTCTATCAAAAGGAGGCCTTAATTATGCTTAGATTTCCATTAGGAGCCCACTGCCATGGGAGGGTTGGACAAAATATGTTATGTAAGTTCTTATTATAAGCAAGTAACTATTTATGCAATACATGCCTACATCTGATTGATGAATTAGAGATAGTTTTGTGTCGTTCTAGGTTGTGGCTGTCACATGGTTGATATAATCCAAATATCCATGAACACTCCATGCCTATTCTTTTCTCAGAATGTGCTTACTAATTTGGTACTACTGTTGCCACTGTTACAATTGCTACTACTACTGTTATCGTTACTGTCAGTATCAAAACTATCAAATTATTGTGCTACTTATACTTTTCGGGATAGAAATAATATTCCAAGTGTGGTTGAATTGACAACTTAACCACTAAAGATTATAAATATTCTTTGGCTCCCCTTGTGTTGAATTAACAAATTTGGGTAAAATACTTCCCTCGAAGACTATTACGATCCCCTATACTTGTGGGTCATCTAGACGTTTTCCTGGCGATGTCGCCGGGGAGCATAGCTCTATTTATTAAGTTCACTTGGGAATTATCCATCTTCTCATCACTATTAAGAATCTAAGAGACTCCAAAACCAAGATCATGCCTTCTAAGATGAGCGGAGATAAGGAATTGCCATCTAGATCTACACCTTATTCAGCTTTTGTTTTAAGTCAGATTACGACATCACCATGTGCTATACAATTTTATTTGTCACAAGTAATAGGCACTGATTCCGCTTTAGATGATATTCATTATAATGCTACCACTATAGTTGATGAAACTGTGCAACTATATGAATTTCTTGATGCTCAAGTTGGTAAATCTAGACAACTTGAAATTTATGAAAATGTTGAATCACTTGTTACACCTAGCATGCCTACTAGAACTAAGATACTTGATATACTTGTGGGTTATGTTATGGATGGGGGATTGCTATGAAATTTCATGCTTGTATGGATAGGTAGGATCTTTAAATTTGGATTAAGAAGCCGAAACAAAAATCTACGAACAAAATGATGAAATATGTTCCTATATTTGCTACCCCTCCTATCTTTGTTAATGATAAGGATTATGAATTCTTGATTGATCCTGAATTAATTACTTTAGTAGAATTCGATTCTTTTCATGGTATCAGTATGAAACTTTTGTGGCACAACTTACTAAGCTAAATTAAATAGCCACCCTATTCACTCATGAGGAAAAGATTCGTTATTACTGTATCCTTAAAATATTTCCTTTCTCGTTAAAGGGTGAAGCTAAAGATTGGTTTAATAATCTTGCTCCATGTTGTGTGTGTATTCGTCCGGATATAATATACCACTCTCAAAAATATATTCCTTCCCATAAGAAACAAGATGTATGTAGGAAATATTTAACTTTGTGCAACTTGAGGACGAGGATCTCCCTCAAGCTTGGGAGAGGCTTCTCGAGCTATTGTATGTTTTTCTTGATCACCCCCTTAAGGAAAATGAAATACTTGATATATTTTATACCGGACTAATTGATTATTCTAGGGACTACCAAGATAGTTGTGTTGGTTGTATTTTCAGGGAAAGAACTGTTCAATAACTTATTGAAAAATTCTGATGGTTGGACACCACCTGAGCCACCACCAAAGCATACTCTAAAGAGAAGAGGTATCTATTTCTCAGTCCAAAAGATATGCAAGAAGCTAAGAACTATATAAATAGAAAGATCTCAAGAATCTACCACCTATTTAAGAAATACATGGACTCGATATCCCGACACAGGTAGGAGAGGTAAATTATCTTTCTATATTTGATGAGGGTGACATTCCTTATCATAAATCTCCTAGTCAATGTTATGATGAGTTTGATAACTCCATCGTTAAACAATAGAATTTCAATAAACAAATACGTGATCAATCGAAAGCTGATTATTATGATTGAACGCTTAGGTGATGTACTTGATAGAATTTCAAATGATGTTAAAGGCTTATGTAAACATCACTCCAAGGTTTAAACCCAGCTAGAACAAGTTTCTAAATGAAAAATGATTTGATTAAGGAGATGATTGATAAAATAATGATCATGTTGTTAGAGTTGTGACTAGAGGTGGTAAAATGACACATGAACCTTTGTATCCTAAGGGTCGTCCTAAAGAATTGAACAGAGAATTAATGATAGTTCACCTATAGTTCACCTAAGAAGAAAATAAAATGGAAAAGAAAAATAGTAGACCTTTGTATGCTTCCAGTGAACCAACTTTAGAAAAACCTCATGAGAATCCCAATAATGTTTCTATTTCTGATGCTGGGAGACAATATGGTGATGATCTCTCTTCGAATGGTACTCATAATGATAATGCTAATAATGATCATGTTGATGCTCTAACTAATGATAATAATGAACCAAATAATGATGTGAAAATAGTACCAAAAACTAAGCTTGATGACCCACCCAAGATATGGTAAAACAAACTTTGTTCCTAGGAAACATGGTAAAGAAAGAGAACCATGGGTGGAGAGACCTTCTACTTGCGAGCTGGGTTGGGATTTACCCAATGAGGAAGGGTGAATAAATATAGAAGCGGATAAGTATTTACCCTAGTGAGAACCAAGGTTATCAAACCAATAGGAGAACCACACAAATTCTCTTCATCATAACCTCCACACAGAAGAGAAAACAGTTGCACCCAACGCGGACAAGAGGGTTGTCAATTCCCTTCAACTCGTTACTTGCAAGGATTAATTCTCATAGTGATAGATATATAAAAAGAAAAGTAAAACAGTAAATAAATTGCAGCAAGGTATTTTTGTTTTTTAGCAATATGATTAAGTAGACCCGGGAGCAATAGTTTTCACTAGAGGCTTCTCTGTCGAACACATAGCATACAATGGGTAGACAAATTATTGTTGGGTAATCGATAGAAAAGTGCATTTATGATAGTATTCATGGAAATGACCATGTATATAGGCAACATATCTGTGACAACTAGACCGAAACTATTCTGCATGTACTACTATTACGCCACTTCGTGAGCGCTTCTATTCTTGCCTCTCTAGGTATTAAGTTCATGACAAACAGAGTAATGCTATAAGCAAAATGACACGATGTAGACAAAGTAAACTCAATTAATACGAATGAACCCCATGGTTTTATCCTTAATGACAACAATACAAATACGTGTCTTGTCCCCTTCTCTCACTAGGATATAGAGCATTGCATGGTTGAACCCACTACAAAGCACCTCTCCCACTTAAGATAAATCAATCTAGTTGGCCAAACCAAATGGATCGATCAGAGAGAAATACAAAGATATAACAACCATGCATAATAAATTTTAGAAAAGTCTCAATTACTTTCAATGAATAATGTGACCATAAACCCACAATTCATCGAATCCCAACAAACACACCGCAAAAGAAGATTACACCGGATAGAACTCCAAGATGATCGAAGAGACATGGTATTGAAGATCAAAGAGAGAGAAGAAGCTATCTAACTACTATCTATGGACCCATAGGTTTGTAGGGAACTACTCATGCATCATCATGGAGGTAACAAGGTTGATGTAGATGGCCTCTGTGATCGATTACCCCTTTGAGAGAGTATCGGAAAAGGCCTCCAAATGGGATAACAGAAGACCAAAGGATTGTAGTGGTGGAAAAAGTGTTTCGGGTGTCTCTTTGTTAGTTTGGGAATATATGGGAACTTTTAGAGGTGGAATAAGGGAAAACGGAGTTGCAGGGGAGTCATGAGCTCAGGGGGGCACTCTACCCCCCAAGGCGTGGCTTGTGAGCTCGTCGCTCTGCCATACTTATTATGGCCTCCTCCCAAACCTTCCAAGGTCCCTTTTGGTCAAGTAAAAATCACTGTAAAGTTTCATCGTGTTTTGACTTCATTTGGTATTGATTTTCTATAAAGTAAAAAATATGCAAAAACCAGGAACTGGCATGGGGCACTAGGTTAATAGGTTAGTCCTAAAAAATGATATAAAATAGCATACAATTCCGTATAACATATCCAAGATTGATAATATAATATCTTGAAATAATCAAAAATTCCAGAAACGTTGGAGACGTATCAGCGTCCCCAAGTTTAATTTCTGCTCATCCGCTATAAAAACAGAACTTTTGATCTTGAATGCTACCTAGCATGTGTATCATATAATCCCATTCCGGTATAAATATTGGGAAACGATGAATTAATTGATATCAACATAATAATATCCATGCAAATAAGAAGCATAATCAATACTTTTTCAAAATATACGATCCTTAACAAATGTATTCCCAACTCATTTTGTCATATTAAGATGTCATGATTCTTTCTTCACCACATAATTAGAAATCATGAGCACTGCAGTGTTAAACCAGGCACATGGATCATACTTCTAACGCATTTCAACACTTTCAATTTCACGCAATACATGAGCCTGAGCCATGGATATAACACTATAGGTGGAATAGAATGCGGTGGTGGAGATAAAAGGAAGTCAAAAGGAAGGAAGTCTCATATCAACTAGGTGGATCAACGAGCTATGGAGATGCCCATCAATCGATATCAATACGAGGAGTACTGATTGCCATGCAACTGATGCACTAAGAGCCATAAGTGTATGAGCTCAACGGAAACCAAGTGGGTGTGCACCCAACTTGGTTGATCATGAAGACCTCGGGCATTTGAGGAAGCCCATCATCGGAATATACAAGCCAAGTTTTGTAATGAAATTTTCCACTAGTATATGAAAGGGTAACACTACTACAGGATAGTCCAAAGACGACACATCAATCAGAGACCCTTTGACCAAGCTGTGTGCGATCCATCAATCGCAAACAATATAGTGCAAGATTGGCCGCCAATGATGAAAACCATGTGCGATGGAGGAACCAAAAAATATGGTTCAAAAATAGTTGTGTGTGCGATGCATCGCATACGATTTGTTCTTAAGAACTGTTTGTGATTATGAAAGATAACAGAAACGGTTAACAAACTATATATGTGTGCGTAGTGCAGCATCCAGTTTACTCGGACAATCTATTTGCACTGATCTAGGAGAACAAAAACGAGTTAGCCTAAGAAGGCGTGTGTGATACCCAACAAATAGTTCATTCATCAGAATTATGTGGGAAGACCAATAATAACCCAACCGATTCATCCTGACAACCGTGTGTGTTGTGGGTACCCGATGAATAGTTCATTTATTAGAATTATGTGGGAATACCAATAATAACCCAAACGATTCATCCTGACAACCTGTGTGTGTTGTGGGCAGATGGTTGCTGCTAATAATTGTATGAGATGTGATTTTCTCTGTTTGCACAACATCTATATACTCTGTCTACAGAGCACCAACATTATTGTTGCATAACCAACTTGAACATCTAGTTACATAAGTGACTACACAACAAATGTATATTATTCAATATGTATTTCCAAGAAGTAGATGATCAACAAATCAGACTATCCTTCTGACGACGGTTGCAAACACTTCTCTACTTGTGGCTATCCCTCGCCATTTGCGGGAAGGAGGCACTTCCCCATGTCAATGATCCTCATGTACATCTTGTAGCTTGTGTACACGTACTTGGCCATGTACTTGATGTGTTCTTCATCCAGTTCATTCACCCAGGCCTTGTGTCAGGTAGACTTGTCCTTGTGGCACTCAACCTTCATGTCTCTATAGTAGGGGTAAATGATGGCTACGGCAAGGTCAACCAAGGAGTCCTTCTGCTTCGTCTTCTGACCGCCCTGGACCCTATACTGACCTTGGATGTTGACAAGCTTCTGGCAGGACAAGCTTGATGTCTTGAGCCCCTTTAGATCGTTGGTGGTGTCCACCATTGCGAACCTGTAGTCGGGGTTGTTGACAAACCTTGCGAATGGCTCGCTAGTGTGGGATCACTAAAAGATTATGTCTAGAGGGGGGGTGAATAGACTACTAGCAGGAATTAAAATCTACACAATATCCAAAGTTAAGTGTTGGCAGATTTTAGCAATTATAGCAAGTCTAGCACACCCTACACATGCAAGTCATCAAGTATAGTAGCGGAAAGAAAATACATTGCACATGGAAGTAAAGAGTAGAGATAGGAAGATCAAACGCATGATGGACACGAAGATTTTTCCCATGGTTCTGATAGGTGGTGCAATCGCACGTCCATGTTTATGGAGTCTTCAACCCACTAAGGGTAATGGTCGGGAGAGTCCATGGAGGGCTCCACCCATAAGGGTCCACGAATTTGCAACCGTAACTATTCCATAACGGTTTCCGTCCACGAAGGACTAGCCTCACTCAAGGTATATCTTCATGAAGTAGGCCATCTCCTTGCCCTTACAAACTTCTTGGTTCACACCACAACATGAAGTAGGAGGCTCCCAAGCGACACCTAACCAATCTAGGAGGCACCACCCTCCAAAAGGTAATAGGCTCGATAATGTGGATGAAATCCTTGCTCTTGTGCTTCAAGATGATAGACTCCTCAACACACAATCACTCTCTCACATATTTGGCTTTGGTGGAAGAGATTGATTGGGTGGAAAGCAACTTGGGGAGGCTAGAGATCAAGATTCATATGGCTGGAATGGAATGGCATGATGTCAACACATGAGTAGGTGGCTCTCTCTCAGAAAATCAGTTGGTATGGGTGGGGATCTATTCTGAGTGCTTCTCGTGCAAGTGAGTGGTGGTGGAGGGGTATATGTAGGCATCTCCAAAAATCCAACTGTTACACCTGATAAGTCTAACTCGGTGACATCAATGTGTTAATTTTGGTGGACATCGATGTGTTAATTTCGGGAGACCGATACATAAAACTCGGTTGGACCGATAAGGTGACCAACGATCAGATTGCCAGACTCGGTGACAGTGATTCAACAAACTCGGTGGCAATAAATCAGAATCGGTTGCACTGAAGGGTTAGGGTTTGGCTGAGTCTGTCCGAGGCTGAGAATCGGTGGCACCGAGTGGAAAGTGTTGGTTGCATCGATTTTGGATATTTGGCTTTGGACAGACTTGTGTGGAAGAGCTTGTGGGTGTATGTGGTGACTATCACATGTGCACGTATGAGAATTTTGTTCACCAATAGTACCTTACCCCCTTTTGATAGTATTGGCTTTCCTATGGACTCAAAGTGATTTCTCACAAAGTAAAATGTAGAGTCCTCTTCCTTGAAGCTTTGCCAATGCTATCACTTCTCCTTCTTCTTCTTGGGGATACTCTGCACCCTCCTTAGCCAACCTATCTCTCTCTATGGACTTTATCTGAAATACACTAGATGAAAGTATTAGTCCAAGAGACAATGTATGTTGTCATGAATTATCAAAACCACCAAGGGAGCATATTGTGCTTTCAATCTCCCCCTTTTTCGTAATTGATGAGAACATACAATCAAAGCTTCAAATAAAGATATGCATGTATATAATGAAGACTTTGAGAGACACATGACTTAGACTTGCTCCCCCTAAATGTGTTAATCCATTTTAAGGATAGTTGCTTTTGAATGCATGAACACACACATGGTAGGAAGGACATGAGAAGTCATGTATGTCTTGGCAATATGCATCGAATATATGAGAATTAAATGAATTCATGTTCAAGACTTACTCTTGCAAACAATATGTGCAAGAAGCAAGAGGTCATCTTGAACAAGAATATGATGCATATACTTACCTTTAGGTCCTTGAGCATTTAACAATAGGAACACACTTGAGAAAACATTGTTTGGAAACACAAGTGTATTTGAAAATGCAAATGCAAATGGAATCAAGAGTACCAAGATATGGAGGACATATAATAAATGATTTCTTGAGAATGATATGTCTCCAAATAAGTTTAGAGTTTTCTCCCCTAGATACCAATTGTGGCACCAATTGAGAAAGTTTTCCTCTCTCCCTGAATCATAATATGTAGATATTGGTAGTAAGTAGGGTTAAGAAAAAGTCTAAAACATATGAGAATTTAAATTCATTCTTCTCTGTTTTCCTTAAGAAGTGTTTATGTGATAAGGGATCCTTGATATTTCTCCCCCTTTATATGATAATGTTACATTTTTTATTTTCATGATCATCTCTCCCCCTAAAGCAATAATGCTTAGATATCTCCCCCTTTGGTATGAGTATCTCCCCCATTGTTATGTAAGCTTTGAATCTTTGATATTTCTCCCCCTTTGGCATTAATTTCCAAAAAGGTCACAAAAGGGACAGATAAAAGGAATCATTGAATGGGAAGGGATCCTAGAGATATAGGGTCATTGTGAGTATTGAGACAAGGGTTCCTTGAAAACTGTTTTTCTTCCCCTTAAGATGTGAAAAACTTTTAAGGATTTCTCCTCCGTTGATGTAGGGATCCTTGCTAAGTTGAGATTGTATCTTTCGAAGTTTCTCCCCCTACATCATTGGAATCATCGAGTTGACTATAAAACAAAACAAACAAAGTGCATAGAGGTCGGTGGCTTCGAGGCAAAAGGTTTAGTGGCACTGATATGTGTTTTTGCAGTAGGACTGCCATATCAGTAAGACCGAGAAGTTTTGATCGGAGGCTCCGAGTTGGGAAACAGAAACTTGGCAACTTTGTCAAATGGAATTTTCAGAATGTCTCAAACGTGTCTCAAAGATTTGCAATGAATTTTGAGAAAGATTTGCAATGAATATTTTTAGAAAGATTTGTAATGAAATTTCAGAATGATTTCTAATGAATTTTATGAATATTTGCAATGATTCATCTAGGCTAGAGTTGAACGAAAATGTCAAAGATCAACATAAGAAGGGTTCTCCATTCAATTCATATGACTAGATGTTGGGCGGTGACAAGGTCACCTATATTAGAGTATATTGACTTAAGGAGTCAAGCAAGAATACTTGATCATAGGTCATACTCATCGTTAAGCTCAAAATGTGGTTACCATTTTTTGATTAAGCATTTAATGTCTTCATATCACTTGAGTTGCTTTATCCCATGATTTGGCGTAAAGCTTTTTCAAGGATATGAGTACATACCTTTGAGTGATGTTCATGACATAGCTTGCAGGTGAACTTGATGAGGATTCTCGAAGTTGATGAAGTTCATCTTGAGTTGGGAGGAATCCTTGTTGTTTTCGTTCACTTTTCACCTACATAGGTTAGTCACGCAAGGAAGAACATGATATATCCAAATGACATGATACCAATTGTGAGTTGATACCAATTCAGAAATATATGTCAAGGATATGTTTTGTGGTCTTCTTCCTTCCATCACCAAAGAGAGGTTGTGGATACTTGGTTATGACAGGATTTCTCAATATATGAGTTGATGGCAATCTTGTGGAGTGTTATTCTTCCAAGTACCCGCAAAAGGGTTAGATGCAACGGAGCATAGAATTCCAAGAAATGATTTTCAAGATAATAATAGCATGGAATAATAGATAATAAAGCTCATCCCCTTGCATGCATCTGAGTGAGCTTAGCTCTAGTTTGAAGCATCAATGATGTTCAACTCACTCCTTAAATGACAAAACAATTTTTCATTAAGTGGCTTAGTAAAGATATCGGCCAATTGCTTGTTAGTACGAACATGCTTAAGATCAATATCTCCTTTGGCAACATGATCATGAATGAAATGATGTCGAACTTGAATATGCTTGGTTCGAGAATGTTGCACGGGATTATGACCAATCTTAATAGCACTTTAATTGTCACAAAGTAATGGAACATTTTTAACATAGATTCCGTAATCTTTAAGCGTTTGTGTCATCCATAATAATTGCCCACAGCATGATCCAGCGGCAATGTATTCCACTTCGGCTGTGGATAGAGATACCGAGTTTTGTTTCTTTTAGGACCAAGACGCGAGAGATCTACCAATAAATTGACATGTACCCAAGGTGGATTTTCTATCAACCTTGTCATCGGCATAGACTGAGTCGGAGTAGCCAACAAGATTAAAAGAAGATCCCTTGTGATACCAAATGCCAACATTTGCTGTATGTATCAAGTATCTCACAATGCGTTTCATAGCCTTAAGATGACATTGTTTGGGTGCAGCGTGATATCGGGTACACATGAACACACTAAACATAATATAGGGACGGGAGGCACATAGATATAGCAATGAACCAATCATTGATCGATAAACTTTTTGATCAACAGGTTCACCGTCCTTAGTAAGATCATTGTGTCCGCTAGTGGGCATGGGAGTTTTGATACCTTTGGACTCTTGCATGTTGAACTTCTTGATCAAGTCCTTGGTGTACTTTGTTTGAGAGACGAAAGTACCTTCTCTCGTTTGCTTTATTTGTACACCAAGGAAGAATTTCATCTCACACATCATAGACATATCATACTTCTCTGACATCAACCTTCCAAATTTCTCACTAAATTGTGGGTTAGTAGATCCAAAGATAATATTATCCACATAAAATTGGCACGCAAATAATTCACCATTAACTCTCTTTGTGAATAAGGTTGCGTCAATTTTACCAATTTCAAAACCTTTTTCAATAAGAAACTTCGTTAGTCATTTATTCCAAGCAAGAGGAGCTTGCTTAAGACCATATAAAGCTTTGCGAAGTTTGTAAACGTGGTTAGGTTTCGTAGGATTTACAAATCTAGGCGGTTTTTTAACATAGAATTCCTCCTCTATTTATCCATTTAAAAATGCACTTTTAATATCCATTTGGTAAATAGTGATCTCATGGTGATTGGCATAAGCAAGAAGAATTCGAATGGCTTCAGGTCTAGCAATGGGCGCGTTGGTCTCACCTACTGGATTGATACCTTGATTCTCACCAACGGGAGGTCGTTAGTCCTTCGTCATTGGTAGTATTTATTATGTACGTTACCAGTAACGACACACTTTAAACCCACAATCGGACCCTTAGATGTCGGGCACTTATGAGGGGCAGCGAACTCTATATAAGCGCCCCTCCCCTCTAGTACAAGGGTTCGCAACCATTGTAATCTTAACTTTCCACACGACATAAGCTCCCGAGCACTGAGACATAGGGCTGTTACCTCCACGAGAGGGGCCTGAACTCATGCATCCGTGTGTACACCCTCTCCGTAGCTAGGACTCTGCCCTCTCCCTTCGTACCCCTATCTTCTACTGTCAGGCTCGTTCCCATGACAGTTGGCGCCCACCATAGGGCAGGCATCTAAGCGACTTCCGGCGAGGTTGCATTTTTCATCCTTCAACATGTCTTCCGGCGGTGTTTTCGTTCTGGGCCACGAGATCCATTTTGGTGCACTCACCTTCATCGCCGATGATTCAGCATGGCTTGAGGAAGCGCCTCTCGATGTAGAGGCGCTCCTAATCCGCAGGGCCACGCAATTTCGCTCGAGTTCCTACAGCATGTTGCTGCGTCAGCCGTCGACTCCCTATACGTCGGCCCCCCTTGCTGTTCGCGGTCGCAAGCGGTCCGGCCGCTCATGACTCTAGCGCTGGGTCAAGCACGCAGTGGCACGTCAAATTTCTTCTCCGCAGATTGCAGCGCTTGAGCCTTCCGAGTCTCTTCACGGCGTGTTCGAGTCGGATTCCGATCCGCGCGATATCCCTTCCGAGTGCGAGAGGTGCTATCCAGCAGCGGTGGTCCTTATGAAGGGCTCTCACCAAAGCCCGCCGCCGGGCTTTGGCCACGACAAGCGTGATGTTGGTGGTGCATCGAGTGAACAGCCGCATCGCGAGGGGAGGTTCTTCACACCCCCATTGTTGGTACGACCGCTGAGGCCCAGGCCTTGGAGGCCACGCGTATTCGGCTGGAAGAGCTTCAGCGTGAACTCGACGAGCGTGCTCGCCAGCATCCACCTGTTGCCGGTCGACGGCAGCGACAGCTGTTCTCGACTGGTTCCCGCAACGATGTTGAGGTATATCAAACTCCTGTGTTAAGTGTTGCTGCCGCTGCTAGGATAGAAGATTCCATTCAGCCGTTGCGGTCAGAGGCTGGAAGACGGTTGATGCAGATCAGAGCACTGTTAGATGTAGCGCAGCGTCAGAATTCAGTAGTTTCATTGTCCCGCAACAGGATACACAGCAACTCACCCATGGTAGAAACTTTTCAGTCGGCACACAGCCCTGGATCGCCCCTGCGTCATAGGGGTGGGGGCTTTCACGAGGATCAGGTCAAAGATCAGTTTCAGCGTGAAGACCACCGTCGAGTGTCCGCTCCTCCGCAGGATGGTCCGTGCATGCCCTGGCACCCGGACGATAGGCGCTCGTTCGGTGATGAGCGGAATGCGGAGTTTGATGCTCGAGATCTCCTCACCCAGAAGCAGATCGACAGGGGCAGAGCACATAGAGAAGGCCAAGATAGAGACTTTCTGAGTGGTAGCTCAGCCGTGATTTCTAGTCTTGAGTGTTTCATCAGAGCCATCCATTCTGCGGAGATTCCCCCCAACTTCAGGTTGGCGGCTGGGATCGGAAAATTGTTTGGTGAGTCCAAACCAGAGACTTGTTTAGATGAGTATCGAGTGGCTGTACAGATTGGTGGCGGCAACGACAACGTCGCAATGAAGCACTTGTCCTTGATGCTAGATGGTTCAGCTCGAGCTTGGTTGAAACGCTTGGCTCCTTCTAGTATATATTGCTGGGAGGATCTTGCCCGAGTGTTTATCCGAACCTTTGAGGGTACTTGCAAGCGTCCTACAGGTCTGGTCGACTTACATCATTGTGTCCAGAAGCCCGATGAAACTTTGAAAGACTATATTCAGTGGAGGTCCACTTTGCACCATACAGTGGGGATTGTGTCAGAGCACTAGGCTATGTGTGCTTTCAAGGCCGGCTTGAGATACAAGGAGTTGTACCTGAAGTTCGGGCGCACGGGTGATATTTAACTCGGCAAGATGATGGAAACCGCCACTCGGTACGCCAATGGCGAGGAAGAAGA
The DNA here is from genome assembly GCA_022496015.1 of Hordeum marinum. Taxonomy (NCBI): domain Eukaryota; kingdom Viridiplantae; phylum Streptophyta; class Magnoliopsida; order Poales; family Poaceae; genus Hordeum; species Hordeum marinum. The sequence continues at coordinate 380,837,487 of CM039674.1, forward strand.
CCGCCTCCGTAGCAGCAAAGGAAAGGCAGTCGCCAATGAGGCTGGTGACGGTAACAATCAGAAACAGAAGCGAAAAGCTAAGGGTCCGGTTCAAGCAGAAGCAACAGCACTGGTGACCCAGTCAAAAAACAAGGGCAAGGCTAAAGTACAGTATGCCCCCAAGAAAGGAAAAAATCAGTCAGGAACTGATATCATGGATCAGCCGTGTGTAATTCACACGAGGAAAGATGCGGAAGGCAATGTGATTTTGCCCAAACACACCACTCGACAGTGTCAGACCCTTATCCAACAATTCAAGGGGGACTCGCCGAGTGATAAATCTCCTGATAAGGGTGATGAAGATGAAGATAAAGAAACATTCTCGGATGTCACTGCCACACTTGTGATTTTTGCTGATGTCAAGAGCAAGAGTTGTCTAAAAGTCATCAACAGAGAAGTGAACATGGCTGTGCCTGCTACCCCACCTACCTCAAGTGGTCCCAGTACACCATCACATTCGACCAAATAGACCATCCTGCTCATGTGGCCACTCCTGGTCGACAGGCTCTGGTAGTTGATCCGGTGGTGGGGGGCACTCGACTCAGAAAGGTCCTCATGGACGGTGGTAGCTGCCTGAATATCCTCTATGGAGATACCCTTAAAGGGACGGGCATTCTGATGTCCCGACTGAATGAAAGCAACATGCAATTTTATGGGGTCATCCTAGGGAAGAAGGCCAAGTCACTTGGCCAGATAGCATTGGATGTTACATTCGGGAACGACAAAAATTTCCGAAAAGAAAAGCTGACGTTTGAAGTCGTGGATTTCCAGAGTGCCTACCATGCCATTTTGGGTCGACCCGCATATGCACGTTTCATAGACCGACCATGTTACGTGTATCTCAAGTTGAATATGCCGGGCCCTAAGGATCTCGGTCATTGGCAATCGACAGCGGGCCGAAGAATGCCTCCAACAAGGCTCCAAGATCGCTGATTACCAGATGGTCATGGTCGAGCTCGAAGAGTACAAGAAAACCGTTGACCCTGCTGATTTGCTCCGCACAAAGAATTGTTGGAAATATGCCTTAGAGGCAATAATAAATTAGTTATTATCATATTTCCTTGTTCATGATAATCGTTTATTATCCATGCTATAATTGTATTGATCAGAGACTTAGATGCATGTGTGGATACATAGACAAAACCATGTCCCTAGTATGTCTCTAATAGACTAGCTCGTTGATCAAAGATGGTTAAGGTTTCCTAGCCATGGACATGAGATGTCATTTGATAACGGGATCAAAACATTAGGAGAATGATGTGATGGACAAGACCCAAACTACAAACGTAGCATATGATCGTGTCAGTTTATTGCTACTGTTTTCTGCATGTCAAGTATATGTTCTTATGACCATGAGATCATGCAAATCACGGACACCGGAGGAGTGCCTTGTGTGTATCAAACGTTGCAACGTAACTGGGTGACTATAAAGGTGCTCTATAGGTATCTCCAAGGGTGTTTGTTTAGTTGGCATGGATCAAGACTGGGATTTGTTACTCCATGTGACGGAGAGGTATCTCAGGGCCCACTCTATGATACAACATCACAATAAGCCTTGCAAGCAATGTGACTAAGTGTTAGTCACAGGATATTGTATTACGGAATGACTAAAGAGACTTGCCGGTAACGAGGTTGAACTAGGTATGGAGATACCGACGATCGAATCTCGGGCAAGTAACATACCGAAGAACAAAGGGAACATCATACGGGATTAACTGAATCATTGACATAGAGGTTCGATCGATAAAGATCTTCGTAGAATATGTAGGAACCAATATGGGCATCCAGGTCCCGATATTGGTTATTGACCATAGAGGTGTCTCGGTCATGTCTACATAGTTCTCGAACCCGCAGGGTCTACACACTTAAGGTTTGGTGATGTTTCGGTAGTATAGAGTTATGTATGGTGGTTACCAAAGGTTGTTTGGAGTCCTGGATGAGATGCCGGATGTCACGAGGAGCTCCGGAGGTAAAAATTCATATATAGGAAGTCCTGTTTTGGTCACCGGAAAAGTTTCGGGCTCATTGGTAGTGTACCAAAAGTGTCGGTAGTGTATCGGGAGACCACCGGGAGGGGTATTTCGACCCAATAGGCTCCATGGGCCTTGGGAGGGTAAATATCAGCCCTGAGTGGGCTGTTGGCAGTCCCACACAAGGCCCATGCGGCTAGGGAAGAAAAGCCCAATGGGAAAAGGTGGAAAAGGCAAAAAGGGAAGAATCCTAGTCCTACTAGGATTGGAGGAGGAGTCCTCCGCTCCTCCCCACTTCGGTCGACCCAAAGGAGGCTTGGACCTTGCGCCAAGACCTCTCCTCCCTCCCTCTTATATATATTGGAGCATTTAGGGTTTTTGCACCAGATTTTCAGCCACGTGCTACCCGTTCCTCCAGTGCATAGTTTCTCCTCTAGATCGGATTTCTACAATGCTTAGGCGAAGCCCTGCAGGAATTGCTCCACCACCATTGCCGTGGCCCCGTCAGGCTGCCAGAGAACTCTTCTACCTCTCCGCTCCCTCTTGCTGGATCAAGAAGGCGGAGATTATCATCGAGCTGTACGTGTGCTCAACGCGGAGGTGCCGTCCATTCGGCGCTAGATCGGAAGGACCGTGATCAAGATCGCGAGACGAATCATGATGGGATCGTGGGACGGATCATGATGAGTTTGTGAGACAGATCATGATTGGATCACGGGACGGACCGTGATGAGATCACGGGATGCTCGGCGATTTGGATCGCGAAGACGTTCGACTACACCAACCGCATTTCTTAATGCTTCCCGCTTAGTGATCTAGAAGGGTATGTAGATCCACTCTCCCTCTTGTAGATGCTCATCACCATGGATAGATATTGTGTGTGCGTGGGAAATTTTTTGTTTCCCATGCAACATAACCCCAACAGTGGCATCATGAGCTAGGTCTATGTGTTGATGAGATCTCAAGTAGAACACACAGAGTTTGTGGGCGTTGATGCTTAGATTGCTTCCTCCCATGGTCGTGTTTTGGTTCAGCAGTATTGTGGGATGAAGCGGCCCGGACCAACATTAGTCATACGCTTATGAGAGACCGGTTCCCTCAACTGCAACTTGTTGCAAAAGATGGCTAGCGGGTGGTAGTTTCTCCTACTTTAGTTGGATCGGATTCGACTAAGGCGGTCCTTGAGAAGGGTGAAAAGCAACTTATGTATCACCGTTGTGGTTTATGCGTAGGTGAGAATTGTTCTTGCTAGATACCCATAGCAGCCACGTAAAACATGCAACAACAATTAGAGGACCTCTAAGTTTTTTTGTAGGGTATGTTGTGATGTGATATGGCCAATTACATGATGAGATATATGTGATGTATGAGATGATCATGTGTTGTATAGAATATCACAACTTGCATGTCGATGAGTATGGCAACCGCCAGGAGCCATAGGGTTGTGTTTAATTATTGTATGACCTGGGTGTCAATCATTAAACGCTATGTAATGCTTTACTTTATCGCTAAACGGTAGCAATAGTAGTAGAAGCATGGTGGGCGCGACAACCCCGATGGTGACACGTTGATGGAGATCAAGATGATGGAGATCATGGTGTCATGCCGGTGACGATGGAGATCATGCCGGTGCTTTCATGATGGAGATCAAAAGCACAAGTTCATGGCCATATAATGTCACTTATGATTTGCATATGATGTTAATCCTTTTATGCACCTTGTTTTGCTTACGACAACGGTAGCATTATAAGGTGATCCCTCACTTAATTTCAAGATAAATTGTGTTCTCCCCGAGTGTGCACCGTTGCGAAAGTTTGTCGTGGCGAGACACCACGTGATGATCAGGTGTGATAGGCTCTACCTTCACATCCAATGGGTGCAAGCCAGTGTTGCACATGCAGAACACTCGGGTCGCTAGGCGATTTGGAACGCGAAGACGTTCGACTACGCCAACCTCGTTTCTTAACGCTTCCCGCTTAGCGATCTACAAGGGCATGTAGATCCACTCTCCCTCTCGTAGATGCTCATCACCATGGATAGATCTTGCGTGTGCGTAGGAAATTTTTTGTTTCCCATGCAACGTTCCCCAACAAGAAGCCAGCTTCTGAGTCGGCATTTCAGTCGGTAGGGGAAGTGAAGAAGGTGCACATCCACCCGATGGATCCTACTACTGCCCAGACGAATATGTCATCAACACTCGACAGCAAATAGGAAGCCGAGCTCATCCAATTCCTCTGTGAGAACTAGGATATCTTCGCATGGAAGCCTGCTGGTAGCCGGGGGTTCCTAGGGAGCTGGCTGAGCACCGTCTGAGAGTGGATCCGAAAGCCAAACCTGTCAGGGAGCATTTGCGTCGTTCAGCGGCGGAGAAGCGCAAGGCAATCGGCGAAGAAGTGGCCCGTCTCTTGCAAGCCAAGTTCATTCGGGAGATTTACCACTCTGAGTGGCTCTCGAATGTTGTTATTGTGCCAAAGAAAGATAAGTCTTTGCGTATGTGCATTGACTTCAAACATCTCAATCGGGTATGCCCGAAGGATCATTTTCCGCTCCCCCGCATAGATCAAATTGTTGACTCGACTGTGGGGTGCGAGCGTTTATCGTTTCTGGATGCTTACTCTCAGCACCATCAGATCCGTCTGTATGGCCCGGACGAAATAAAGACAACTTTCATCACCCCATTCGGGTGTTTCTGCTACATCACTATGTCATTTGGTCTCGAAAATGCCGACGCAAGTTTTATGCGCATGATTCAGAAATGTTTACTCGACCAGATCCCTCGAAATGTCGAGGCATACATGGATGATATAGTGGTCAAGTCCCGTGAAGGTTCCGACCTACTGGCTAACTTGGCTAAAACATTCGCCAATCTAAGGATATTCGACATAAAGCTGAATCCGGCCAAGTGTACTTTCGGCTTACCTGGCGGCAAATTACTCGGTTTTCTCGTTTTTGAACGGTGGATCGATGTCAACCCTGATAAGATCAGCGCCATTAGCCAAATGAAGACTCCCGTGCGAGTGCACGACGTTCAGAAGCTCACAGGTTGCTTGGCAACATTGAGTCGATTTATTTCTCGTCTTGGTGAGAAGGCTCTGCCTTTATATCTATTGATGAAGAAGTCCGACATGTTCGAGTGAACTCCCGAAGCTGAAGCAGAATTTATTGAGCTCAAAGCCCTGCTCTCCACCCAGGCAGTGCTTGCCGCTCCTGGCAGTAAAGAGCCCTTGCTCCTATGCATCGCGGCCACAAATCAGGTCGTCAGTACAGTGCTAACTGTCGAGCGGGAAGAGGAAGGTAAAGCTTATAAAGTCCAGTGGCCAGTCTATTATGTCTCGGAAGTTTTGTCCCCCTCAAAGCAAAGATATCCACACTATCAAAAGCTTGTTTATGGTATTTACCTATCAGCGAAGAAGGTGGCGCATTATGTCATGCCCAAGATGCGGTCCTATCCTTATTTTGGCACGAGGACCTCGACAAGGATAGAAGAACATCTCGTCGTGTTGCAAGAATGGATATCATTACAAGTACATGTACAGAAGAGATGAGTATATGGAATTGGCTTACACTCACCACAAGCTACATCAGAGTCACATCAATACAACAACATAGGAAAACATCATACAGAAGAGCAAGGTCCGACTACGGACGAAAACAAACGACAAAATGACATCCATCCTTGCTATCCCAGGCTGCCGCCTGGAACCCATCCTAGATCGATGAAGAAGAAGAAGAACTACAACAAACAAGCAACGCTCTCACATTCAAGCATCTCATTACCTGCACCTACAACTCTTTTTGTAGTAATCTGTGAGCAATAAGGACTCAACAATCTCATTTCCAAGGGTATCAAGACTATTAAAGCTTAATAGGTGACGTATGGTTAAGTGGTGAGGCTGCAGCAAGCGACTAAGCATTTATTTGAGTGGCTAACTTACGAATACAGAAAATGAAGTATGGTGGTATACGCATAACGGACGAGAATTAGTAATGATCACTAACTGATCCTAAACACCTGCTTACGTCAAACATAATCCCACTGTGTTCTCTTTTGGATAAGAACTCACGAAAATAGATAGTCACGGTTACGCACACAGTTGGTGTATTTTATTTGAGTTTACTTCAATTTTGCTATGATCGGATGTTAAGCAAAGTATCCAAGTTTGCCACATAACCGTAGGCACGACTTCTCGAAAAGATTTAACCCTGCAGGGGTGCTCCAACACATCCATCATAAATTAACCACACGCAACGGGAATAACCTCGACCACGGATCTCGTGATCTTCCTAGGCAATTCCATAGGAAATCCGCCACCTCGTGATAGCCCGAAGAAAATCGGAATTCCTCACTCAAGACGTTCGAGAAAGGTAAAACAAATCCGGCAAGGCTCCCTGGCGTGTCGATGATCCCGATAGGAGCCGCATATCTCGTTCTCAGGACATGACGGATTTTCCAAACTTCCGGTAGGCTAGTTGTAGAGTTGCCACTGGTAGCCGGCGGCGGTTGACAGGTTGGACCAACACTCATGACGAGCACTGTCCTGGGTTGTTGATTAAAATCCTCGGGTTAATTACTCCCTATGCAGGTTTATTAATTATTTGGCAAATGTAGTACCAATGTTGGGCCTTGCAAGACAAGCTTTATCCTAAAACGAAAATCAAGGGGGGTCCCATAACAACCCCGAGCATGTTAGGAGCGCTGAGTTATGGAACATAACACCGGTTCACAAGTAACTAGGGCGGCAAGAGCGGAACAAAACACCGAGCAAAATGCCAAGCCTTCCACCCTTTACCAAGTGTAGAATTGCATTAAATTAAATAGCAATAATATTGTGATAACAAAAGAATGTCCATGTTGTCACATGGAAGCAATTGCACCTGTAGCTAGAAACGCTATAAGAAGGGCGGAGCAAGCGGTAACATAGCCAAATAATGGTTTGTTAGGATGTGGAGGGATTAGAGGCTTTCATAGCAGTGTTGGGAGTCTCCATAAACAAGTGGTAGGTAGCGAGACATAATGATAAAAGTGGGACAACTAGCATGGCAATGATAGTAGTGGTATCCAGGGAAATGTGTCATCTTGCCTGAGATCCCGCTCGGAAGAAGAATGAGTCCATGAAGAAGACGTGCCAACGTAGTCGAATGAATGCTCACACTCCAAATGCTTTCGGAACTCTATCGAGAAGGAACAATCCGAAACAACAATCAACACACGAGAAACACCACAACATATGCAAGACATGATGCGCAAACAAATATGATGCATGTTCAGTTTAATTATGCAAGGCATGGCAATTCACATCAAACAACTACTACACATTAAAGTGAATCTCAATATGCAACGAGTTGCATATTGACAAAACTCCACATTCAAATTATTTAGTTCACTCTCGTTTAGGTACTCATCAATATTAAATGTTGTTTAACATGGGTGGTTATGGCATAAGACAAAGATGGAATTAAGCAATTTTAAGTGGTTAATGTTGTTTATCATGGCAAGAGGTGAAGCATGAACAACTATATCGTCTAGGCATTTTAAATGGGGCCGGAAGCAACACATAGCATTTCCGAAACATCCCCATAAGCATAATATGAATTTGGTCCAGATCTTTAGTAGACATGTTTTAGAGTTGGTAAACAGCAAAATAAATGTCACCATGTGATTCCACATGTTTTTCTAGACAAGTTTCATATGCGGAGCATTTTTATCGGAGCTACGGTTTATTTGTTAGGATATAAATCATCTTCACATGGCAATACACGCAAAACAATGAAAACAGCAAGTTTAAAAAAAAATTATCACATGTGAAAGTTGGATATTGTGAATCTACATAAAATTCTAGTCAAGTTTCATATATAAAGATTCTTAATCCGATGCACGGTTGTGAAGTTATGAAATGCATGAAGATTAGGGTTTTTTCTACAAATCTGTAATTCCTGGAATAATAGACAAATTCGCCTAACGTAAAAAAAAACTACAACAGGCCAAATCTAAGATCTGGCCCAATAGCATCTGGGCGCACAATAATAAAACACGCCCTCGGGCGTCTGACAGGGAAGGAGAGCTGGGCTGGGGAGCTCACCATGGGCCCGTGGCCGGTCGGTGGCGCATCTGGGCCTGCGTGGCCCATGACGGTTGGCAGCCCAGGAGGCGGTCAACGGGCTCGCGTTGTTGTTGTCCTCCTCCTCGATCCCGCCTGGATCGAGCGAGGTAGGGCCAATGGCGGGCGTAAAGAGGCAGGGAGCCGGCGGGGAGGACAGAGGGGCTACGGGGACGGGCATCGGGGCCGGATCCAGAGACGGCCGGTCCGTTCTCGACAGCGGCGATAACTGGCGGCACGGGGCGGAGCCAGGTCATGGCAGCGGCGGGGCTACGGCTGGAGCTGGCGGATGGCGGGAGCGAGGTATAGCGCAGGCAGCAACGAGCAGCGGCGCGGCTTGGCGACGCGATGGGGCTCGCCGGCGACGGCTGCATGGGTTGCCCTGGCCCGGGGCGCACAAGAGCCGGTAGGAGATGGGAGGCTGCGAGTGCTCGAAGCCACGGGCATTGGCGAGCAACGCTTGGCCTAGATCAGGCCCGGGCGGGCTCAGATCTGGGTTCGGCGGTCGCGGCTGGTGGGAGGCTGTGGGGGGCGACACTGGGAGACAGGTTACAGGCGCCGATTGGTGGAGGGCGGTTCGGGTGCCAACATGGCGGCCATGGGTTGGCTTCAGGGGCGTGGCGGCGATGCCAAGTGGCAGAGGAGGGCTGGCCGCGCATGGATTTCGATGCTAGAGGCTATGGATGGAGGTTAGGGACGGCTAGGGCTTCCAAAATGGGTAGGGGAGGTGTTCAAATAGGGATGGGGGCTAGGTTAGGGGGGTTGCACCAATTCGAGCCGTGCGATCACAATCGGACGGCTCTGGTCGCGGGGTGGGTTAGGTGGGCTAGGTGGGCTGTGTAGATGGGCTATGAGGAGATGAGAGGGAGGTATGCGGCCCGTGACATGTGGTTTTAAAACAACGAAAAACATGCGACGAATAACCGATGACCGCACTGCTACGACTGACTGTTCGGGTATCAAACGAACTCGGAATACGACGAAATTTGGCAGGCGGTCTACCTACGCTATAATAAGACCACACGCCAGGTTTTGACCCAATCCGAGAATATTTTTCGCATACTTCAAAAATGTTTTTAAACGATATTATGGGTGCGTGCGTGTGTGGTTGGTCTCGAAACGGTCGACGACACGAACGGAGAGAACCAGCAACTACGAACGAATGCTTGTTTTTGAAAACGATTGACAATGCTATGTAGCTGATGCGAATGATGCGATGATGAATGCAACACCCAAACGAAACACAGATGAGAATGGAAAAAAATGGGGAATCTTCTGGAGCGTCGGTCCTGGGCTGTTACACATTATTTCCAAGACCACTCAATTTTAGTCGTTAGTGATGCTCCTTTGTTCGAGATGCATTAGGTTGAGTGGCTAAGTGGGCAATCGAGCTTGGATACTTTGACATCAGATTCGAAGCCAAAAAAGCAATCGAGTCCCAAGCCTTGGCAGATTTCACGGCCGAGTGGATTGAACAGCAACAGCCAATCCAAGTTCACTCGGCACATTGGACAATGTTCTTTGACGGCTCCAAAATGTTGAATGGGTCCGGTGCTAGTGTTGTATTGATATCTCCCAGGGGTAACAAGCTCAGCTATGTCTTGCAAATTCACTTTGATTCCTGCAACAATGAGGTAGAATATGAAGCACTTTTGTATGGGTTGCGCATGGCTATATCACTCGGCGTCAAATGCCTGATGGTTTATGGCGACTCAAATCTGGTGGTGAATCAAGTGATGAAAGAGTGGGATGTTCGAAACCCCTCTATGACTGGGTAGGGCAATGCAGTCCAAAAGTTGGAGAAGAAATTCGAAGGCCTGGAACTTCATCATGTTCCCCGACTGAAAAATTAGGCGGCCGACAAGTTATCCAAGATTAGGTCCACTCGACGGCCTGTCCCTAGCGGTGTGTTCTTAGAGCACTTACACACTCCTTCGGTACAAGAAGATCCTTTCACCGAAGAGCCCCCACAAGCTTTGAGTTCCACTGACTCGATAGAAGTCGATGTCCCTATAGTGATTGATCTGGTCATGGAGATTTTTGTTGTCACTCCCGATTGGATTGTGCCTTGCATTGCCTATATCCTCAGACAACAGCTCCCCCAAGATGAAACAGAGGCTCGATAGATTGTGTGCAGGTCCAAGGCTTTTACTATGATGGGAGATCAGCTGTTTAGAGAGAGTGCGACTGGAGTTACACAGCGCTGCATTTCCCCCGAGGAAGGTCGAATGATCCTGGATGAGATCCACTCGGGAACTTGCGGCCATCATGCGTCCTCACGGACGATTGTCGCCAAAGCATACAGACCTGGTTTTTTCTGGCCACGATCTAATGAGATGGCTAAAGACATCGTCGATCACTGTGATGGATGCTACTTCTATGCAAACTTGTAGAGGGGCGGCTCCGCTTCGGGTTCTTCTCGCTCGGGCCCACCGCCCTGTCCTCAGCAGTCGTAGGATCTTGGCGAGCCTTGGTGCGGCGTTCGGTGCAGAGAGATGGCTTGACTTCTAGCTCGTTTTCGTCTGACTTTTCATACTCGTCCTCGGAGTCTTCTGAACTGTCGCCGTCCACGCTGCCACCTTCACTCACACCTCCATTGTCGACATGGTTCCCATTAGGAACGGGCGAGTGCATGTGCGTCCACTCCTGCATGATTCAAGTAAAGAAGTCAGTTCATAGGTCAATATATCACTCGATAGTACAAATACATCAGTCGACTCTACTCAACTCACCAGATTCTTCGGCGGGTTTTCGGTCGAGTAAGGTCGGATCCTCTTCGCTCCCAAAGGGTTGTCGCATGCTCCAGTAATGCTGTGAAGCCACTGCTCGACAGCTTTTTGCGGAACCTCTTCTGGGTGTGCCCTGGTCGAGTCCTTAGGACCCGCGTACTGCCACATGGTGTGATCTCTGGCTTGGAGCGGCTGAATACGTCGACTGAGAAATGTCTCCAACAGATCCATGCCAGTCACTCCACCCCGGATCAGTTGCACCAGAGCTTCAACCAAGATTCCCACTTGGACATGTTCCTCTTTGGTCACCCTCAGAGACTTGGGGATAGCTGGACGGTCAGGTGTATAGGGGGGAAGGCCAGTTGACATGTTTGGCGATGCTGCATCTTTGCAGTAGAACCAAGTCGACTGCCAGCCTCTAACAGACTCAGGAAAAGTCATGACAGGGAAAGAACTACGGGCTCTTTTCTGAAGTCCTAAACCCCCACACAACTGAAGCACATGAGTCTTCCCATCAGCAGGGAGTGCTTTCTTCACGGTTTGGGATCTGATCGTAAATATGTGCTTGAACAGCCCCCAATGGGGAGAACAGCCCACAAAACACTCGCATGAAGAAACGAAGACACACAAGTATGCAACAGTATTCGGTGGGAGGTGGTGCAGTTGGGTGCCGAAGAAATTCAAGAATCCTCTAAAGAACGGGTGGGGTGGCATAGAGAAAGCTATTTCAACGTGGGAGAGAAGGAGGACCCGCTCCCCGTCACGTGGCTCCGGTTCGTGCTCTCCCTCCGGCAGCCTCCAGGCGCCGTCCGCCATGAGTCCATCGGCGACAATATCCTCCATGTCCTCGCGAGTGACCACGGAGGGGAGGAAGTCCGCCTGCATCCATCCTGTCGGTGCGGTGAACCGAGCGGTCAAGGGCTTCTTGCCCTTGACCTTCGTCGCCCCCTTCTTAGCTCACTCTAGCTTCTCCGTGGTGCTCTTCGTCATCGCCGCGACGGCTCTTGTCGGAGAAGAAGAATATGAGGCGCTGGAGACAGGGGAGGTGGAGGAAGAGAGGAATTTTAAGGAATAGTACTGTGCGAACCGTAGCGCTCTAAGATTTATATGCCACCAAGTGCCTCGCTGACTGGTGAACCCGCAAGATCACCGCGCATGCCAGCCGAAGTCTGCGTCCAGTACGTCATGAAATGACCGGCGTGGAGATCGATGCATCGTGCTCCCACTTGCCCTTATCGTGGCGTCATCATCGCACGCGCGCGCTTCCCAAATTTTCATATCCCGCGAAATCTGGGTCTGACAGGCCGACCCATAACCTCCAAAGATGCCTTTCAGTTCACTCGGAGCAAAATAGGCATTGAACATCCACTCGGACACTTTCAAGGCTAAATGGATCCGGGCGAATGGAGAAGAGTTCAATCGACACAAATTTCATTGAAGCCCCAAATATCATTCGGAAGATTTGGTGTGTTGATCCTGAATTGACATCAATACTCAGAGTTCAATCGACGCAAGTTTTGTTGAAGCCCCGAATATCATTCAGAAGATTTGATGCCTTAATTCGAGATTGGCATTAATACCCCCATTTCACCACTCGAACCCCGATCCATTCGGGGGCTAATGACGAGGATATGTACTTAGGGTAGGGTCCTAGGCAAGGCCTACATACCCTACCTAAGGACACTACATTGGAGGACTTGAAGATCGAGCATAACCTTCCGATTGGATTCCATGAGATGTTCAAGTCACTCAACATTCAATCCACTCGGAGTCTTCTTCCATCACTCGACAGTCGCCCGTCACTAGGTAGACCTCATTCTCAGTCGACAACAGAAGACCAGGAGCCACCATTAGGAGGCCAACGGGCGGTCATTAGTCCTTCGTCATTAGTAGTATTTATTATGTACGTTACCAGTAACGGCAGACTTTAAACCCACGATCGGACCCTTAGATGCCGGGCACTTATGAGGGACATCAAACTCTATATAAACCGCCCCTCCCCTCTGGTACAAGGGTTTGCAACCATTGTAATCTTAACTTTCTACACGACATAATCTCCCAAGCACTGAGATGTAGGGCCGTTACCTCCACGAGAGGGTTCTGAACTCATACATCCGTGTGTACACCCTCGCCGTAGCTAGGACTTCGCCCTCTCCCTTCGTACCCCTACCTTCTACTGGCAGGCTCGTTTCCACGACACCAATGGTTGCACCTACATAAACAATCAAACTCTTGCACCCAACGATATAAAGGGGTTGTCAATCGCTTGACGGTTATTTGCAAAGATTAGATCTGAAAGAGATAGATATAAATGACCATGGAAAGTAAACGATAAACAAATTGCAGCAAGTATAGATCTGAAAATATATAATGGAAAATAGACCCGAGGGGGCATAGGTTTCACTAGAGGCTTCTCTCTTAAAGGCAAAGATCATGGTGGGTAAACAAATTATTGTCAAGCAATTGATAGAAAAGCGAGTAATCATGTAGTTATCCAAGGCAATGATCATGCATATAGGGATAACATCCGCATCAAGTAGGCCAAAACGTTTCTGCATCTACTACTATTACTCCACACATCGATCGACTCCTGCCTGCATCTAGAGTATTAAGTTCATGAAGAACATAGTAACGCATTAAGAAAGATGATGAAAAGCCCATAATGTTACCCTCGATGGAAACAATACAATACATGCCTCGCTACCCATACTATGTCACTCGGTGAGGACACCGCAAGATTGAACCCAAAACCAAGCACTTCTCCCATTGCAAGAATTACCAATCTAGTTGGCCAAACCAAACCAATAACTCACAAAGACTTGCAAGGATATGAAATCATGCATATAATAAATCAGAGGAGATTCAAATAAGATTCATGGATAATCCGAAAATACACTTACAATTCGTCGGATCTTGACAAACACACCACAAAAGAGGATTACATCGGATAGATCTCCATGAAGATCATGAAGAACATGGTATTGAAGATCAAAGATAGAGAAGAAGCCATCTAGATACTAGCTATGGACCCGTAGGTCTGTGGTGGACTACTCACGCATCATCAGAGGGGCAATGGAGTTTATGTAGATGCCCTCCGTGATAGAAACCCCCTCTGGCAGATTACCAGAAAAGGCTCCAAGATTGGATCTCTCGGGAACAGAGGCTTCCGATGGCAGAAAAGTATTTGCGTGTCTATTTTTGATGTTGGGGGAATATTTGGGTATTTATAGGCCAATAATTAGGGTTAGGAGACCTGCCAGGGAGCGACAAGCCTGCTAGGTGCTGCCAGGGGCCCCCACGCCTAGCAGGCTTGTAGCGCCCTGGCACCTCCCCTAACGTGCACTCCAAGATTGATCGACTTGTTTCCTTCTGAAAAATTCCTTCCGAAGGTTTTACTCCTTTGGACTCCATTTAATATTCCATATCTGCAAAACTCAAAAACAAGGAAAAAACATAAACTGGCACTTGGCTCTAGATTAATAGGTTAGTCCCAAAAATAATATAAAATAGCATATTAATGCATATAAAACATCCAAAACAGATAATATAATAGCATGCCATCATCAAAAATTACAGATAAGTTGGAGATGTATCAGCATCCCCAAGCTTAATTCCCGCTCGTCCTCGAGTAGGTAAATGATAAAAGGAGAATTTTTTATGTGGAGTGCTAGCTAACATATTTATCCATGTAATATTCTTTAATGTGGCGTGAATATTTAGATCCCTAAGACTCAAAAAAAAGCTTAATATTGATATAAAAACAATAACATTTCAAGCATACTAGCAAAGCAATCGTATCTCTTCAAAATATAATGGCAAAAGAAAGTTATCCCAACAATATCATATGGTCTGGATATGCTCCATCTTCCCCATACAAATTATTTATATCATGCACAACCCCGATGAAAAGTCAAGCAATTGTTGTCACACCTTTATTTTCTCAAACTTTTTCAACTCTCACGCAATATATGAGCGCGAGCCATGGATATAGCACTATAGGTGGAATAGAATATGGTGGAGGTTGTCAAGGAAAGGGAGAAGATAGTATCACATCAACTAGGCGTATCCACGGGCTATGGAGATGCCCATCAATAGATATCATTGTGAGTGAGTAGGGACTGCCATGCAACAGATGCACTAGAGCTATAAGTGTATGAAAGATCAAAAGCAAACTAAGTGGACGTGCATCATGAAGAAAAATTCCACTAGCTATATGAAAGTGACAAAATAGGAGACTCTCTATTATGAAGATCATGGTGCTACTTTGAAGCACAATTGTGGAAAGAGGTAGTAGCAATGTCCCTTCTCTCTTTTTCCTCATATTTTTCCAGTTTTTTCATGTGAGCATGTAAGGCCTCTATTATTCATTTTTTTATTTGGGCTTCGCTGGCCTCTCTTATTTTTTCATAAAGTCCGAAAACTCATCCCTACTTGTGAGGGAATCATAGCTTCCATCATCCTTTCCTCACATGGGACATGCTCTATTAATGATGATCATCACACTTTTATTTACTTACAACTCAAAAGAAAATTACAACTCGATACCTATGACAAGATATGACTCTATATGCAATATGGGAATCATGGTGCATGTCATAAAAGGAAATGATGGGAGTTGCATGGCAGTATATCTGGGAATGGCTATGGAATTGCCATAATAGGTAGGTATGGTAGCTGTTTTGAGGAAAGATATATGGTGGCTATTTTGAGGAAGGTATATGGTGGCTGTTTTGAGGAAGGCATATGGTATACCGGCGAAAATTGCGCGGTAATAGAGAGGCTAGCAAAAGTGGAAGGGTGAGAGTGCGTATAATCCATGGACTCAACATTAGTCATAAAGAACTCACATACTTATTGCAAAATTCTATTAGTCATTGAAGAAAAGCATTAAACGCATGCTCCTAGTGGGGAGGTTGGTAGGGGTTAATCATCGTGTGCCCCGACCCTCACACAAAGGCCGACTATCTATAAACAAGTCACGCTCCGACTTCCTTACATAACGGTTCATCATACGTGCATGCTACGAGAATCACAAACCTTTACTCAAGTATTTTTACCAAATCACAATTTACTTCCTAACATGTCTCTTAACATTACCATCTCTATATCTCAAAACTTTATGCAAGGAATCAAACTTCTGCTAAATACCGAATGCACTTAATATGGAAGTTTTTTATTATATCCCTTTTGGATGCCTATCATATTAAGACTAATTTCATTACCATGCTGTTTTAGAAACTCTAAAATAATATAAGTGAGGTACGATAGTTCAAGTATTTCTATAGAACGCAAACACCATCGTGCTCTAAAAGATATAAGTGAAGCACATAAAGCAAATTTGCCCAACTCAAAAGATATAAATCAAGCACATAGAGTATTCTAATAAATTCACGATTCAGCGTGTCTCTATCAAAAGATGTGTAAATCAAGGATGAGTTTGGCAAACTAACAAGAAACAACTCATATCATACAAGATGCTCCAAGCAAAACACATATCATGTGGTGAATAAAAATATAGCCTTAAGTAAATTTACAGATGGATTGAAGACAAAAGAGGGGACGCCTTCTGGGCATCCCCAAGCTTAGGCTCTTTGGTATACTTTAATATGACTTGGGGTGCCTTTGTAATCCCCAATCTTAGGCTCTTTCCACTCCTTATTCCATATTCCATCCAATCTTTACCCAAAACTTGAAAACTTCACAACACAAAACTTAACAGAAAACTCGTGAGATCCGTTAGTATAAGAATATAAATCACCACTTTAGGTACTGTTGTGAACTCATTATTTATTTATATTGGTGTTATACATACTATTTTCTAACTTATCCATGGTTCATACCACATGATACAGCCCATAGATTCATGAAAATAGGCAAACAACTCAAAGAAAACAGAATCTGTCAAAAACCGAATAGTCTGTAGCAATCTAAAAACTTTGTATACTTATGTAACTCAAAAAATTCTGAAAAATTAGGAAAACCTGGGAAATTTATATATCAATCTTTAAAAAAAAATTCAGATCAATTCTATGCTCTGAAAAAATTATAAAATCCTGGACCGAGCGTAAAAGCTTCTGTTTTTTAGTAAGATCAAATCAACAACTACGATAGATCACCCCAAAGGTTTTACTTGGATCAAACACTAATTAAAACAAAAAATCACAATTACTACGTAATAAATAATGTGGGAAACTCGCAAAAACATAAGCAAAAACAGAACACAAAAATAAAATTGGGTTGCCTCCCAACAAGCGCTATTGTTTAATGCCCCTAGCTAGGCAAAACACAATAGATCTAGGTATTGTCATCTTTGGTATGCAATTCAAAAGTAGCTCTCATAATAGATTCATAAGGAAATATTTTATTCTTGCTAGGAAAGTTTTCCATGCCTTTCCTTAATGGAAATTGGAATCTAATGTTTCCTTCTTTCATGTCAATAATTGCACCAATAGTTCTAAGGAAAGGTCTACCAAGAATAATAGGACATGTAGGATTGCAATCTATATCAGGAACAATGAAATCTATGGGCACATAATTCCTATTTGTAATAATAGGAACATCATGAATCACATGGCAAGTACATTTAAGTCTAACCCACTTTCTATGCATAGGGATTTTGTGAGCAAACAAATTATGGGAACACAAATCAACTATCATAGGAAGGCAAAACAAGCATAACTTCAAAACTTTGAACACATATGGAGGAAACTTGATATTCCTGCGATATGTAAAAGCATATGTTCCTCTCTCATAGTAATTTTCAGTAGCATCATGAAGGAATCTCACAATACAACTATCACACAAAGCATTCTTTTCATGATCAATTATAGCATACGTGTCTTCACCAAGCATAGCATCCCCAAGCTTGTGGTTTTCCATATCATTAGCATCATGGATATTCAGAGAATTCATACTAACAACATGTCAATCATTCTTTTTATTTAAGGAACTATCATGAATCTCCTTATAAATTTCATCTTTCCATACTTCATCAAAAAATTTAGATTCATGATTTTCAAACAATGCTTCATAGAGATAATCTAGAGCACTCAACTCACTAGCAATTGGTTCATCATAATTTGGTCTTTTGAAAAGATTGGCAAGTGTATGAGGATCCATATCAATAGATTTTTAGTAAACGAATATGCAAGCAAATAGAAGGCACATGGAAACACAAGCAAAAGGAAGGCGAACGAAAGAAGGGTGAATAAAAAGACAAATATTTTTGGTATTTTCTGAAAAATCTTTTTAGAAGTGGGGGAGAGGAAAACGAGAGGCAAATGGAAAATAATGTAAATGCAAGAGATGGGTTTGTGATGGGTACTTGGTAGTCTTGACGTGTATCCTCCCCGGCAACGGCGCCAGAAATCCTTCTTGCTACCTCTTGAGCATGCGTTGGTTTTCGCTTGAAGAGGAAAGGGTGATGCAGCGAAGTAGATAAGTATTTCCCTCAGTTGTTGAGAACCAAGGTATCATTCTAGTTGGAGGAACAAGCAAGTCACCAATGGTTGCACCTACACAAACAATCAAACTCTTCCACCCAACACTATAAAAGGGTTGTGAATCCCTTCACGGTTATTTGCAAGGATTAGATCTGAAAGAGATAGATGTAAATGAGTACGGAAAGTAAAAGATAAATAAATTGCAGCAAGTATAGATCTGAAAATATATGATGGAAAATAGACCCGGGGGCCATAGGTTTCACTAGAGGCTTTTCTGTTGAAGGAAAATATCATGGTGGGTAAACAAATTACTGTCAGGCAATTGATAGAAAAGCGAATAATCATGTAGTTATCCAAGGCACTGATCATGCATATAGGCATCTCATCCGTATAAAGTAGACCGAAACGATTCTACATCTACTACTATTACTCCACACGTCGACCGACTCCTGCCTGCATCTAGAGTATTAAGTTCATGAAGAACAGAGTAATGCATTAAGAAAGATGACATGATGTAGAGGGATAAATTCAACCAATATGATGAAAACCCCGTCTTGTTACCCTTGATGGCAACAATACAATACGTGCCTCGCTACCCCTACTATGTCACTGGGTAAGGACACCACAAGATTGAACCCAAAACTAAGCACTTCTCCCATTGCAAGAATTTCCAATCTAGTTTGCCAAACCAAACCAATAACTCGAAGAGACATGCAAGGATATGAAATCATGCATATAAGAAATTAGAGGAGATTCAAATAAGATTCATGGATAATCTGAACATAAACTCACAATTCATCGGATCTTGACAAACACATCACAAAAGAGGATTGCATTGGATAGATATCCATGAAGATCATGAATAACATGGTGTTGAAGATCAAAGAGAGTAATAAGCCATCTAGCTACTAGTTATGGACCCGTAGGTCTGTGGTGGACTAATCACGCATCATCGGAGGGGAATGGAGTTTATGTAGATGCCCTCCATGATCGAAACCCCCTCCGACAGATTACCGGAAAAGGTTCCAAGATTGGATCTCTCGGGAACAGAGGCTTCCGGTGGCGTAAAAGTATTTGTGTGGCTCTTTTTGATGTTGGTGGAATATTTGGGTATTTATAGGCCAAGAATTAGGGTTAGGAGACCTGCCACATAGCGACAAGCCTGCTAGGCGCGACCAAGGGGGCCGTGCCTAGCAGGCTTGTGGCGCCCTGGTGTAAGTGCATCTAGTGCCTCTTAGTGATTTTGGTGTATTGAAGACTTATAGGTTAAGGAACTAATGTGTTTGTGAGTGTACACAGGCTCTATAAGTTGATGAGGAGATTATCGACCCCTAAAAATGTATGTCTTCAACTGACTACTTTGGTGAAGACTTTGTTGAAGACTTTGGTATTCCCTGAAGACTTTGAAAATGAAGAAGTTGGTGTGACCTTGAAGATATGAACAAGGACTATGAAGCGTGAAGACTTTTGTTTTCGTCGTTTCACTTCCTTTCTTTGAGTCACAGGAAACATCGTACTGTTAAAGGGGGCTGAGGTAATACTAAGGAAAATTTCCAAGTGATGCTCAAGTCAAAATCCTCAACCTAACCAATCCTTCGAGTGAAGCCTTTTGAAATCTCTTGCGGTTCAGTCAAGTTCTTCAGTGATAGAGACAAAGTTCTTTTGGTCTCTAAGGAAATTGATCTGACTGAGGAGTTAGGATTTTGCCAGTGCGAATTGCCTACAAGTGAGTAACATGATAAGCCTGAGGACCTTCATAGTTCGAAATTCTGAATGTTGTTGTGCTTAGCGCCAGCTGTTCCCAATCATCACATCCACATAATGGTCATATCATTGGGGGCATTTATGTATTATCATTTCAGGTTGCACCCTGGCTATAAATAGCCACCCCCACAACCACTAGTTGGTTGGCTGCTCCGAGAGACAACTGACACTTGTCATTTGAGAGCAACCCATCCTCCGAGGACTTTGAGAGGAAATAACCAGTGAGGAAAAACCCACAACCAAACCACCAAACCCAAAGTGATTAAGCATCACTGAAGAAATTCCTGTGTGGAACCGATGCTTGTTACCTTTGAGGACTGTGTATCCTCCAGATGGTTAGGCGTCATGGTCTAGTGCATCCTGCTGTCAATTGGGGAGCACGGAGTGACCTTGGTCTAGAGCATCCAACAGTAAATTGTGGATCGTCGGGTGACCAGTTTGTGAGGGTTTGGGAAGTTTACCCTAAAGACTTGCCACGAGTGTTGGGCAAGGACTTTGTGGCCTTAGCTCAAGGAGAATACGGTAAGGACCGTGTGTCCTGGGACTGTGTGTCCTCTAGTTTAAATACCAGGCCGCTCCAAACCAGACGTATGACAATCATAGCAGTTGGAACTGGGTCATCAAACCATTGTCTTCATCGAGCTACCTTGTTCTATTTCCTCAACCCCTTTATTCCTCGTATACTTGTTGATGCAATTGATCGTTACTATTTGAAGAATTTAACTAAAGACTTTCACAATTTCCTCACCTCAAATTCTTCAAGTTACCTTGTTCCTCACCTGCTTATCCTGTATCATGCTACTTGTAATCTGTGCATGTTTTATTTCATCATGATGATTATGCTGTTAATATGTTCCTCATGCACTTGAGTACTTATTCCGCTGCTAGTTATTCATCACATTTCAAATTCCTCAAGTTGAAATTCCTTAAGTGATGAATTTGCAAAAATCGCCTATTCACCCCCCTCTAGTCGATATAACGCACTTTCACTTAGCACGTCCCCTGATGTGCACTCCAAGCTTGATCGACTTGTTTCCTTCCAGAAAAATTCCTTTTGAAGGTTTTATTCCGTTCGGACTCTGTTTAATATTCCATATCCGCAAAACTCAAAAACAAGGAAAAAACAAAAACTGGCACTTGGCTCTAGATTAATAGGTTAGTCCCAAAAATAATATAAATAGCATATTAATGCATATAATACATCCAAAATAGTTAATATAATAGCATGCCATCATCAAAAATTATATATACGTTGGAGACATATCATCGTTTACCAGTAAAGTCAATTTTATGATTATCAAATCGAAACACTTGGCAATCTACTTTAGTAAATAGCACACTGAAACCAAAGTCTTCTAGTCTAGATACGGAAAGAAGATTGTAGCCAAGGGATTCAACAAACATCACATATTGAATTGAGATATCATAAGATATGGCCACCTTACCAAGGCCAAGTATTGTCCCTTAGAGTTGTCTCCAAAGGTCACGTACCTCCGAGGACCTTGATTAGGCGTGATCTCTTGGAACATGTCTTTATCACCAGTCATGTGATCCATGCATCCACTGTCGAGAATCCACTCTTTTCCTCCGGACATGTAATCCTTGAAGTTTGCCATTAGACTTAGATTCTTCATGATCTGTTCATGCTCGATGTTGAACAACTCATCTTCATCATAGTAGCCATGTTCTTCATTGTCATCATTTTGTGGAATCTCCTCGTCATAGAAACCAAGAGACTCGTTACAATCATAACCATGAAAATGTTCCAGTTTATGAATGTGAATGGCTTCAATAATAATGTTGTTGATAGTTGTGACATCTCCTTTAGCACGCATAAGATCACGAAGCTCAAATATGTATTTATCAAAGTTTGGATCACTAGGCTTCATTGTTTGAAAAGCAACAGTTTCATGAAGAATTTCATCAAGATTACTTAATGTAAGATTTGGATATGGTTTCTCCAAATCTTTCCACAAATTATAAGCACAAGCAAAGTTCTTCAACTGAGAAAGCACAAATCTTGGTAAACCTCTAACAATAAGATTGACAGTTCTAAGGTTACCAAGCATGTCAATTTCCTCTTCATGTATGGGATGCAATTCATCAATGGGAAGCACATAAGCTTTTTCAATAAGTTTTCTCATTTGGAATTTGTCAAATAGATCAATCATGGCATTCTTCCATCGACTATAGTACTCACCATCAAGAATGTGCACTCTAGAATACAAACTCTCCACACTAGACACATCCATCTTCCTCCATGGTTATGAAACCGAAGCAATCGAGACCAATGCTCTGATACCAATTGTGGGATCACTAGAAGAGTATGTCTAGAGGGGGGTGAATAGACTACTAGCAGGAATTAAAATCTACACAATATCCAAAGTTAAATGTTGGCAGATTTTAGCAATTATAGCAAGTCTAGCACACCCTACACATGCAAGTCATCAAGTATAGCAGTAGAATGAAAAGACATTGCACATGGAAGTAAAGAGTAGAGATAGGAAGATCAAACGCATGAAGGACACGAAGATTTTTCCCGTGGTTTGGATAGGTGGTGCTATCGTATGTCCATGTTTATGGAGTCTTCAACCCACGGAGGGCTCCACCCATAAGGGTCCATGAAGTAGCAACCTTGACTATTCCATAACGGCTTCCATCCACGAAGGACTAGCCTCACTTGGGGTAGATCTTCACAAAGTAGGCGATATCCTTGCCCTTAATTACAAACTTCTTGGTTCACTCGACAACACGAAGTAGGAGGCTCCCAAGCGACACCTAACCAATCTAGGAGGCACCACCCTCCAAAAGGTAATCCGCTCGATAATGTCGATGGACTCCTTGCTCTTGTGCTTCAAGATGATAGACTCCTCAACACACAATAACTCTCCCACATATTTGGCTTTGGTGGAAGAGATTGATTGGGTGGAAAGAAACTTGGGGAGGCTAGAGATGAAGATTCATACGTTTGGAATGGAATGACATGATCTCAACACATGAGTACATGGCTCTCTGTCAGAAAATCAGTTGGTATGAGTGGGGATCTGTTTTGAGTGCTTCTCATGCGAGTGAGTGGTGGTGGAGGGGTATGTATAGGCATCTCCAAAAATCCAACCGTTACACCTGATAAATCCAACTCGGTGACACCGATATGTTAATCTTAGTGGTATTGAGTTACCTAAAAGCTAGCAACTTTTGAATCTCGGTGAAGCCGATACATAAAACTCGGTTGCACCCATAAGGTGACCAACGGTTAGATTGCCAGACTCGGTGATGCCGATTCAACAAACTAGGTCGGATCAATTTTGTGAATTTGTTTAACAGAAAGTTGGCAACCCAAACTCGGTAGCACCGAATCAGAATCGGTTGCACCGAACGGTTAGGGTTTGGCTGAGTCTGTCTAAGGCTGAGAATCGGTGGCACCGAATGGAAAGTGTTGGTTGCACCGATTTTGGATATTTGGCTTTGGACAGACTTGTGTGGAAGAGCTTATGGGTGTATGTGGTGGCTATCACTTGTGCACGTATGAGCATTTTGTTCACCAACGACATCTTACCCCCTTTTGATAGTATTGGCTTTCCTATGGACTTAAAGTGATTTCTCACAAAGTAAAAGGTAGAGTCCTCTTCCTTGAAGCTTTGCCAATGCTGTCAGTTCTTTTTCTTCTTCTTGGGGATACTCTCCACACTCCTTAGCCAACCTATCTCTCTCTATGGAGTTTATCTGAAATACACTAGATGAAAGTATTAGTCCAAGAGACAACGTATGTTGTCATGAATTATCAAAACCACCAAGGGAGCATATTGTGATTTTAGCAAGGCCTTGTGGATAGGC
The DNA here is from genome assembly GCA_022496015.1 of Hordeum marinum. Lineage (NCBI taxonomy): Eukaryota > Viridiplantae > Streptophyta > Magnoliopsida > Poales > Poaceae > Hordeum > Hordeum marinum. The sequence goes on from CM039674.1 coordinate 380,861,363, forward strand.
AGTAGTGGTATACGAGCACGTCATGGCGCACTCACAACTGGGTAATGACAACCTTCTAATCATGCCCAGCACGATCACCGATGTACTCGAGGTCGAAGCCAACCACTTTATACTTTTCATCTCAGCAAGCATATGATCCAACATGTTGACGGAGTTTACCATCATGACCGGTTCATTGGTGTACATTGCCAAGAGGTCCATCTTCCTGATGTGTCGCTGGGCACCGGCACTCGCCATTGTATCTGCACGGGAAGGTTCAAGCGAAGAAGAGATGTGCATCCTCTCTCTATTATTTGGCGTTGTGAATGTGATTCTTGTGTTGTGTGGTGCGATCGTAAGGTGGAAGAGATGAAGGTAAATGGTCACGGGAATAAATTGCGCTCGACGGCCTGGAATTTTGGTATGTCCGGAAGGCAGTTTTTGCGGTGCTTAACTGCATGGTGGTGCCGGGAGCGGCGCAACCACTTGCATATGGCTCCCCGAATGTATGTGATCACTCGTGCATGGACGCCAGCAGAGCGGGCATGCACGGACGCGAGCACAATGTGCTGTGGCCGCATCAACTGCCTCATGCATAGATGAATTCGCGACTATGCGTATAGAACGACCGTTTTCTTTGTAATAAAACACAAATGGTTTTTTATTGCTGACCTTTTGTGTACATGTCATTTCTCCCACCTCTGTCCTGTCTTGTCACCACATTGCCGCCTGAGGATTCCAATGCAAGCTTCGGGAGCATGCAGGTTCCCGTGCAAGCTTACCCGCCCGGCTCTCTGAAATCCTAGAAATACCCAATGCTTCGGGAGCATGCATAGTTTCTTTTGGGCTTCTCGTTCCCATGCAACCCGTAGGAACGCACGCAAGCTTCCCGCCCAGCTCGCCATGGCCGCCTGCTTTATAAACCCTCACAGTCAGCATCTCCACATCGCATTCATGCCCTCCCTACCAGTAGATTCCCAAGTTTGCTTCTCCCCCAATGGCTAATGGCACCTGTCCATCGTCGTCGCTCCGCCACTCCGCCAGAGGGCAGATCTAGCTGGGAGGCTGCACCATGTCGGCAACACAGTACCCGAAAGCGTGTAGTGCATGTGGTGTCCTTGTTGGCTATGCGCACGACACCCACCACACGCTCCTCCACCTTTGCCCGAAGGCACCTGCTGTCGGCAACCACCGTTACCCCCACCCCATCGCCGGCTGCCATTTTTGCCACCCCACCAGTAGCCTCCTTGTCTACCACCCCACCATTGTCATCCTTGGTAGCCACACCACGGTCAGCCGCCTGGGCATCACCCGTTGTGCCACCACGCCCCGAAGGTAGGAGGAGGAGGCCGCTGCTGAAGCCCAGCCGCTCGGCTTTTGCATCAGTGGCCTAGCACGCTACATCAACTACCTACATGAGGAGGAGGAGCACCAGGTCGAGCATTCAAAGAAGCTCACCACCGCTATGTCCACAAAAGACGTTGCAGCTATCGTGCAGAATGAGGAGATCTATGCCGAGTACTACCGCTTCGAGGAGGCGCGTCATGTGCGATGGAGGGCTGCTGCTGCAACCTATGAATTCAACTCCTCCACCTTGTTGGTAGGCTACTCCTCCTCTGCCTCTTGGTGAACGCGCTCAGCAGAGGAGAAGGCTCCTGACAGTAGCACAAAGCCACTCCGGAGTAGTATTTAGGGGCTATTTTGTTCAGTTCATCTAACTATAGATATGGTTGAACTATCTCACCTACACTAAATTAGCTAGTATATATAGCCGAAATAGCTATTTCACTATGTGGTTGGCAACAAATGGGGAAAAGTTTGTTCATTCAGCTGTCAAGTTGAACTATTTTGTATAAAGACCAATGCTTGATCTATAAATGAAATATATGTTTATTGAATTTTAGTTGCAAAATTGCATTGTAATAGTGATTTTGTTTGTGCAAAATTTGACAAATGTCAGTAATTCCAATTTGACAAATGAAAATTTACCCAATATAATAGATTCGAATCTTACCTGACTGTTGGTGCCAATGCATCGGTCAGTAATTAGCTGGGTGCTTAATGTATTAAATGTCTTAGCAACTTAAGTCTACAATGCATTGTTGCTAAGGTCCCTTTAATTAATTATTTAGCAACTGAACTCTTGCATGCATTGGTGTGTTTCCTTCATTGAAGTGTTTTTCCAAGGTTCACGAGCTCGGCATGGTTCCTTAATTTCGTCACCAAACTCATATATCCCCACTTAATTACCTTCCCACATCAGATTTTTCTACATACATGGCAACCTTAGCAGTTATCACCAGATGTAGCTTTGGGAAGGGCACACGGGTCATCATTCACAACTGTTTGCGATGACGCAATGAAATAATTCCTTCATGTCAGATTTGCGCTTGGCATAGTAGGGAAGGAACCATTGCCCACGGTCTGCATATGGGTATTCACTCTGAAATGTCTTTGATGGCTGGTAAAGGACATGCCTCCCCAATGAGCATGCGCAGGACTCTGCTCGCACGCCACCCGTCTACTCAAATACCTGTCCGCATGCTACCTCCTTGCCAATACAGAGAGCGACACGTGGTAGCACGTAAATGGTCTGTAGAATGTCCACAAAATATAAATAATACGCTTGTTTGGGATGGTAAATTGACAGATTTTGGTTCCAAAATTCCTTTGTTGGCTATTAATAATGCTTGCTCTTTCTCTCAAAGTGGACACTAAAAATACCACATCATATTTGTTCTTTATATGACAAGGCCCTACCCAACATAGACCTTGTGACTGTAGTTCATATTTGAATTATGTACATTAAATGCACATAAAACTTAATTAGTGTATAAAAAATCCATGCAAAACCTTAACAATTTCATATTTTTATAGTACACACCTATTACTTTATGTTGTTTCTAGAAAAAAATCAAGGAGAGAAGAGGCATCAAATGTTGTTTCACCCACAAATGTGGCATGCATATGTTCCTTATCGGACCACTGCACATAGCATATTGTGTGAGAACCTCCGGTTTGTAAGAGGCTTGTGACAAAACATGTCCAAGTTAGTATTTTTTACCACGACATATGTGTGCCTTGTCAAGACACCCTTCCAAGTTACATGAATTACTGATGGAGTTTTGGATTTACGAGAATTTGAAAACCAAGTTTCTCGATATTTGTAGTCGAGCCAACATGATGATATGTTTGAAATTCATTCTCATTTCTTCCATGTGACCTAACACATGCATCCACTGACACATATATGATTTTCAACCCATTTTGCTGCCCCGGACCTTGTGATTATAGATCAAATTTGAATTATTTGCCTTAAATAATGCACCAAACCTCAATTAATACATTTAAAAGCCAGACGATTCCTTAATTTATTCATATTTTTGCACTTCGCACCAACATGTCTATGTTGTTTCTATAAAAAAATCAAGGAGAGAAAAGGCATGAGATGTCTTCTCGCCCTCTTATGTGACTGATACGTCTCCCACGTATATATAATTTTTAAATGTTCCATGGTGACATATTATCATTCCAGAATACTTTTTGGGCATTTATTTACCAATTTATAATATTTTTAGCACTAACCTAATGACCCAATGCCAAGTGCTAGTTGTTGTTTCTGCATGTTTTTTACTCTTCAGGTTTACAGTACCAAACAAAGTCCAATTGCCACAAAACTTTTTTATGATTTTTTATGGACCAAAAGAAGAACTGGAAGCTTCGAAAGGAGGCTGGGAGCCGCTCAAGGGCACCAGCACATAACAAGGCACGTCCCAGCGGGGCGCCCTGATGTGTGCTGGCCCCCTCGTGGCTCTCCCGATGCCCCTCTCTAGCTTATAATTATCATATATCGCAAAAGCCCTAGAGGAGGTACCAAAACACTCTTTAGGCCGCCGCAAGTCTTTGTTCCGATGGGAGCCCATCTAGAGCTCCGTTCCGGCACCGTGCCGGAGGGTGGTCGATCATGGAGGGCCTCTTCATCAACCTTGCTGCCTCATGATGATGTGTGTGTAGTTTACCATAGACCTAAACATTCGTAGCCAGTACCTAGATGGAAATATATCTCTCGCTTGATCTACAATACAATGTTCATCGCATCCTTGCATTGATCTATCTGATGTAATCCCTTTGTATCGTGCATTTGTTGGGATCTGATGAATTGTGGCTTTATGTTCTGATTATTCATGATAAATATTTCATTCTTCTCTGAATTCTAATATGATTATTATGTGCATGATCATTATAGCTTGGTAATTCTCTCCGATCTATTGAAATAGTTTGGCTAACAAGATTGAGATTTCTTCGGTGAGAGAGGTGCGTTGTGGTAGGTTCAACCTGACGAGTTTCTATATCCCAGTGACAAAGTAGGGGGCAAGATACGTCTTTGTGTTGCTTCTACTAAGGATAAAACAATGGGGTTTATTCATATTTCCGGATTTAACTTTGTCTACATCATGTCATCGTTCTCTATTCATTACTTTGTTTGACATGAACTTAATACGTAGAGAGGCAAGCATAGAAGCGCTCTTGAAGTGGAGTAATAGTAATAGGTGCAGGCAGGAGTCGGCCTATTTGGTTATGGACATATGATGATTTCCATGAAAAACGCATAACTATCCGCTTTTCTATCAATTGCCCAACAGTAATTTGTTTACCCACCTGTGCTATTTTTATGAGAGATACCACTAGAGAACACTACTGCCCCCGGGTCTATTCACTTATATATTTACGAAGTCTACTATTACCTTCCTGTTCTTATTTACCTTTTATTTTATTTTTCAATGTATAATTATCTACACAACTCATTTGCTTGGAAATAACGGGACCAAGGGGATTGACAAGCCTCTTGCCAGCGTTGGGTGCAAGTTGTTTGCTCTTTTGTGTGCAGCTACTGAAGACGGTTGATGATTGATATTCCTATTGGTTTGATAAACCTTGGTTTCATAATTGAGGGAAATAATTACCCACATTGTGTTGTGTTAACCAGTTCTTCTTCATGGAAAACCCTACGCTGATCACAAGTATCAGGAAGGATTTAGGGCGCCGTTGTCGGGGTATATCATCAGCAAGTATCAATTAACTTCACAAAAATTATCATTCAGTTGTTCTTATTTTTATTTTATGTTATATTGAGTTTGCCTCATAAAAATCAAAAATACAAAAATATTTATCTTTGCTTGTTACTAGTTTTCTAGTTTCAAGTCATGGCTAGTTCTTCCTTTGTTCATGTTACTCCCAATAATGATGTTGTCAACTTTAAACAAAGGGGAGGAGAAAGTTTGAAATATGCAAGATATATGATTTGCCATGCTTAAAATAAAGCAACTAATAAGTTATCCACCAGTACTTTGTTTCATAATTTTTATGTCGGTGTGACAACTTGGAATAGGTTTGTCCTTGACACAGCATCACCGGTGGGAACGTCTTAATGTGTCGCATCTTGGATGCTTATAACAAAATTGAAAATCTTGTTGGAACACCACCCATTATCATTAATGAAACCAATTTAACCTGGAACATGTTATGCTAAGGCTTGATGCTATTGGAAAGAAAATGATCACTAGTGAACTAATTGAGGCGTTAGATAAAAAACTCAATTTGGGTCGCGTGTAGGAATGACTCTGAAAACTTTTAAAGAAAGCGACACCCTTATTGAAAAGAGGGTGGAACAAGGTTTGAGTAGAATTGATAAAATGGAGTAGGTCATTGACAAGGTAGGTTCCTCTTTCACACCATCTAAAACTATTGCTAGTACCTCACGAAACAAAAGTCCACGATACATATACATTCCTAAGAGCATTAGTACAGCTCCTTCCAAATGAAACGAAGATCTCAAAATGATTAGTGTTCATCCTAATTTTGTAAACTTGATAAAAGACCCTATTTTCAAGCCTCCCATTGTTCCTATTATCTATGGTTGTGTTTTATAGGAGCTTGATATCAAAGATGATAACACTTGAAACTATGCATTATGCCTTCCTAGGGGCATAAAACAATAGCGCTTGTCGGAAGGCAACCCAACAATTATCTTCATTTTTGCGTTTTACTTTTTGTTTGTTTGTGATAACATGATTATTGCATCTGTAATGGTTAAGTTTTTCTATTTTAATTAGTGTTTGTGCCAAGTAAATCCTTTGGGATGACTCACAAGATGAGTAGAAACGATGCTGAAACAAAATAGAAACTACTGACTCTAGTATAGGAATTTTCATTTTGTTTACTGGAGCATGATAATGATATGAAACCTTTGCACAATATTTCTATAAAACCTCTTTAGGTTGTCCTAATTTTTTGTAATTTTTAGAGTTATAGTAGTATAGGCCTTCTACAGATTGCTACAGACTATTCTATTTTAGACAAAATTTGTTTTTTCTCGCATAGTTTGCTTGCTATGGATTGTATCGAGGGTATAAGCCATGGGGAAGTTAGAATAAAGTACCTATTATGCAAAAATGAAATATAAATCAACTTACAATAGTACCTAAAGTATTCAATATGTTGCTTATACTAACGGATCTCACAAAGTTTTGTTGAGTTTTGTGTGATTGAAGTTTTCAAATTTTGGGTGTTATCATGATGGACCATGGAATAAAGAGGAGCTAGAGCCCAAGCTTGGGGGTGCCCAAGGCACCTCAAGGTAACATTCCAAGGAAGACTCGGGTGTCTAAGCTTGGGGATGCCCCGGAAGGCATCCCCTCTTTCGTCTCAATCCATCGGTATGTCTCTTGGAGCTACATTTTTATTCATCACATGATATGAGTTTTGCTTGGAGCGTCGTTTGTTTTTGCTTGATTTTACTTCCAGTTTATTGCAATCATCGTTTGATGGACACAACTATTTGAGCGAGACACACCTTCATCATCATTTTTTAGAATACTCTATGTGCTTCACTTATACTTTTTGAGCTTAGCAGCTGCTCTAGTACTTCACTTATATATTTTTTAGCATGGTGGCGTTTAGATTTTATAGAAGTAATTTCACTCTCACTCTTCACTTGTATTTGTTTGAGAGTTAATAAATAGTGAAGTTAATTTGAATGGGTCATAAGACTAGTCCAAAAATAGCAGGTATTCAATGAGTGATAACAAAACCATCATGTAACACATTTAGAGAAATTGTGGGTTAATGACATTGATGTGGTAATATGAAAAAGGTGTGAGTTCATAATTGTTGATTCATAGAAGTGTCGGTATTAAGAGGTGTTAACTTCTTGTTTGTCTAAAAATTAAAGAGGAATGGTGATGATGTGTGAGTATTTCTATTCCTCATTGAAATCGTAGTGTTGATTTGAGTCGGGGGCGTGCGATCGTTAACTCCTACCAACCTCCTCCCTCAGGGTATGCGAGTAGTACTTTGATTTCTGATAAAAACTAATAAAACGTTGCAATAAGTATATGAGTTCTTTATGACTAATGTGAAACCATGGACACACACATTTTCACCTTCTCATATTTGCTAGCCTCTTCGGGTTCGTGCATAGCCAATTCTCACCTTGAGGATTGGTGCAACTTTCGCCGGTGCATCCGAACCCCATGACATGTTATGCTCTGTTGCAGATAAGCCTCTTTATTATATTCCTCAAAACATCCACCATACCTACCTACCATGGCATTTCCATAGCCATTCCGAGATATATTGCCATGCAAATACTATCGTCAATTCACATGACTAGTTCATTCATCATCATATTGCTTTGCATGATCATATAGAGCTGACATAGTATTTGTGGCAAAGCCACCATTCGTCATTTTTTATACATGTCATGCTAGATCTTGCACATCCTGGTACACTACGAGAGGCATTCATATAGAGTCATATTGTCCTATTAGTTTTCATATTGAGTTGTAAGTAAATAAAAGTGTGACGATCATCATTATTAGAGCATTGTCCTAGTGAGGAAAGCGTGATGAAGACTATGATTCCCCCACAAGTCGGGATGAGATTCCGGATGAAAAATGAAAAATAGGGGAGGCCAAATGAGCCCACCACAGAAAAATGGGGGAGAAAAAAAGAAAACAAGCCGACTATGAAAAAAGGAGAATAAATGAGAGAAAAGAGAGAAGGGACTTTGCTACTATCATTTACCACACTTGTGACTCAAAGTGACAACTTGTTCTTCATAGAGAGAGTCTCTTGTTTTGTCACTTGCATATGCTAGTGGGAATTACCTTTTGGTTATAAACTTGGCTTGTATATTTCGATGACGGGCTTCCTCAAATGCCCGAGGTCTTCATGAGCAAGCAAGTTAGATGCACACCCCACTTAGCTTTAGTTGAGATTTCATACACTTATAGTTCTAGTGCATCATTTGCATGGCAATCCTTACTCCTTGCATTGACATCTATCGACGGGAATCTCCATAGCCCATAGGTACGCCTAATTGATGTGACACTATCTTCTCCACTTTTTACCTCTTTGATATGTACCATCATATTCTATTCCACCTACATCTATGTCCAATGGCTCATGCTCATGTATTGCATGAAGAATAAAAACTTGATGCATATTGAAAAAGTATGATCCAATTGCCTGACTTGGACACCGTGGTGCTTAAAATTTGTATTAATGTGGTGAAGACAGAGCCATGTCTTGCTAATATAATAAGATGAATGGGGGTAAAACATTCTTTGAGGATTTTATACTTTGAAAGATTGCTGATTTTCTTTCTTATACTTATAATTATTGCTATGTTAATGATTGTTAATTCAATGTTTCTCAATGAGCATACATACAAAAGATTACTTAATGGGTAGCATGTGAAATCAAAAATTCTATTTTTATCATTTACCTACTCGAGGACAAGCAGGAATTACGCTTCAGGATGCTTGATATGTTTTTTATTGTTCCATGCTCACATATTATCATTCTAGGATACTTTTTGGGCCTTTATTTATCAATTTATAATATTTTTGAGCACTAACCTATTGACCCAGGTCCTAGTGCATGTTGTTGTTTTCTGCATGTTTTTCACTTTTTAGGTTTATAGTACCAAACGAAGTCCAATTGCCACAAAAAGTTTTTATGATTTTTTTTAGACCAAAATAATATCTGGAAGCTTCGTAAGGAGGCCGAGAGCCGCACGAGGGCACCAGCACGCAATAGGGCGTGCCTAGGCGTGGTGCCCTGATGTGTGTTGGCCCCTCATGTCTCTCCCGACACCCCTCTCTGGCCTATAAATTCTCATATATCGCAAAAACCCTAGAGAGGTCCCAAAACACTTTTTACGCCGCCGCAAGTCTCTGTTCCGACGGGAGCCCATCTAGAGCTCCGTTCTGGCACCCTGCCGGAGGGGGGATGGATCACAAAGGGCATCTTCATCAACCTTGTTGCCCTCATGATGATGTGTGAGTAGTTCACCACACACCTATGGGTCTGTAGCTAGTACCTAGATGGCATTACCTCTTTCTTGATCTTCAATACAATGTTCATTGCATTTGCCTTGATCCATCCGATGTAATCCCTTCGTATGGTGCATTTTTGGGATTCGATGAATTGTGGGTTTATGTTTAGATTATTCATGATAAATGTTTGATTCTTCTCTGAATTCTAATATGATTCTTATGTGCACGATCATTATAGCTTCGTTATTCTCTCCAATTGAAATAGTTTGGCCAACTAGATTGATATTTCTTTGGTGAGAGAGGTGCGTTGTGGTAGGTTCAACCTGACGAGTTTGTATTCCTAGTGACAAAGTAGGGGACAAGATACATCTTTGTGTTGCTGCTACTAAGGATAAAATGATGGGGTTTATTCATATTGCTTGAGTTTACTTTTTCTACGTCATGACATTGTTCTCCATGCATTACTCTGTTTGTCATGAACTTAATACTTAGAGAAGTAAGCATATATGGACTCTTGAAGTGGAGTAATAGTAATAGGTGGATGCAGGAGTCGGGCTATTTGCTTATGGATGTGATGCCTATATACACATGATCATTGCCATGAAAATTGCATAACTATCCACTTTTCTATCAATTGCCCAACAGTTATTTGTTTACCCACCGTATACTATTTTATGAGAGATGCCACTAGAGAACACTATGGCCCCTGGGTCTATTCACTTATAAATTTACAAATGGTACTATTACCTTGCTGTTATCATTTACCTTTTTGTTTTATTTTGTAATTTACAATTATCTACACAACTCATTTTCTTGCAAATAACGAGACCAAGGGGATTGGCAACCCTCTTGCCAACGTTGCGTGCAAGTTGTTTGCTATTTTTTGTGCATCCACTAAAGACGGTTCAGGATTGATATTCCTATTGGTTCGATAAACCTTGGTTTGATAACTGAGGGAAATACTTACCCACATTATGTCGCGATAACTGGTTCCTCTTCACGAAAAACCAACACACATCACAAGTATCGGTGACATGCATATATAATGTTCCCTATCGAAACCACAAAGCTTTTTTAGGAGCTCCAATTTGTAAGGGGATTGTGCAAGAACATGTCCAATTTGGACAATTTTTTACCACGACATATGTGTGCCCTTATCACCACACCATGGCAAGTGTCATGAATTTCTGAAGATTTTTGGATTTATGGGAATTTGAAAACCAAGTATCTCAATGTTTGCGGCCGAGCCAACAGACAATGAGATGTTAGAAATCCATTCCTATTTATTGCATGGGACCTAAACATGCATGTAGGGAAAGGCATATCATTTTTTCAACCTATTTTTCATGTGCTGGACCTTGGGATTGTATTTAAAATTTTAATTATGCAGATTAAACGGCTAGAAAACTCAATTAATGTACTAAATAGACTCACGAACCTTGAAAAAAATCCATAGTTTAGCATGACTGTCATGTTGCTCTATGGTGACTCCAGAAATAAATTCAAAGCGAGAAGAGACAATGGATGTTGTTTCCCACATAAAATGTGAACTTTCCCTATAGGAACACACGAATTTCTTGTGAGAATCTACGGTTTGTAAGAGGCTTTGTGCCAAAACTTGTCCAAAATTGGGCAATTTTTTACCACAACGCACACAACAGGGCAATTGATGACACCATGCCCAAATTTCATGAACTTTTGTCGTGGTTTGCATTTTTATGAATTTAGAAACTTATTTCCCAATGTTTGCGGTCAAGCCAAGACGATGATATGTTTCAAATTCATTCCCATTTCTTGTGTGGGACCTAAACAAGTAGCCAGGGAAACATATATGATTTTTTGACCTATTTTCATGTGCTGGACCATGTGATTGTAGTTCAAATTTGAATTATGCACATTGGATGCCTAGAAAACTCAATTAATGTACTAAAAAGGCCAAATGAACTTTGTAAGATTCCATTGTTTAGCACGACAAATACATGTTGCTCTATGGAGACTCTAGAAATAAATTCAAGGCGAGAAAAAACATCGGATGTTGTTTCACACATAAAATGTGAACTTTCCCTATTAGAACCACATGACTTTTTTGGAGAATCTTTGGTTTGCAATGTAAGACGTTGGGTGCCAAAACTTGTCCCGAACTGGGCATTGTTTTTACCAGAACACACCTGATCCATCAAATGACACCATGCAAAGTTTCATGAATTTCTGATGATATTTGGATTTACTGGAATTTGAAAATACGACTTCTCAAAGCCTACGACCGAGCCAAAATACCGGGAGGTTTGGATTTCGTTTAATTTCCTTTTATTGCATGGGACCAAAATATGTATGCAGTGACACATAGATGATTTTCAACCCATTCAGGTACACTCTAGTATGTGCTTAACTACATTTGAAAGTTGAACTATGTACATGAAATGTCTAAAAAGACTTTAAATGTTTAAAAGGGCCCAAACAACCGCAAATAATTCCATATTGAATAGACACTCCTATAGTTGCAAGTTCACTACAGATAAATGTTATTGCCATCCAAGCACCTTTAGTTGTCGATGTAAATTCATTTTTCGTTTCAAAGCAATATGAAAATCAAATACATCACAAACAGTTCTAGATAATGAAACGTCTGTGATGTGGTATAAAAATATCTTGGGGCAATCCTCATATATGGCTTAGGCCAGAAGCGTTAGTCCACAGTCGGCGCGTCAACCACACAGTCACACTTATAACCCAAGATCACTGTACTGTTCAAGCTTCGCCGGTGAAAATGGGGTCATGGTTCCGCGTCCCGAGGGCAACTTCAGCGACCCACCCCGGCCCGAGCGCGGCTGCATCAGCCATGAACACACTCGCAACATCCTTGAGCACGGCCACAATCTCTGACAGGGCGAGTGCAACCGTCGAAAGGGCATATGCTGCATCTGAGATGGCAGCATGAACATCCGCGACTGGGATAGCAAATGGCGATAGCAATTTTCCGTTCCTCGACGGTCGTCGTAGCCCACATGGTGGCTGCCCACGCATATGCCGAGGCCACCCATCCCAGCTCGTGTCGGTCACCGCACAAATAGCAGCGGCTTTCTCGGACAAAGGTCGGCAACCTACGTCCGAAGAGTTGGCAATCGTCAAGAGTGCTCGGGTAGCCGTCCATTCGTCGGTAGCCACCCTTGCCGAGATGGAGGCCGTCAATGCCGGGCCACGGTCGTCCACACCAGACTCGTGGCGGCCTTTTCCAAAGAGATGGCGGACGTGGACTGTGAGATGCTTGCAGGGTATGTGGCGATGGATGCCATGGAGACCCTTCTGCTGGAGGTCGTCGAGCGTGAGCTGCTCATGCAAGATGTAGTGGAGATTGATGAGCGTCAGGCAGAACATTAATCTTTGTTTAGATCACTAGTCTTTTGTTAGACTAATGTTTAGGTCAACTGGCTCTGTTTAATTGCTCGATTAAGTAAGTGTGGGGTGTGGTGTAGGCTCTTTTGTGTAGTACCCAAATTAGCAATTGATGTTAAATTATGCGACGACGTGGATGACCACTGTAACCAGGGATATTCAAAAAAAATTGCTTCCATATCCCCATTCCATCTGCCAATTGAAAATGAAATTGAATTTCATCCCACACAACTTTTTGGCACAAACCGTGTGCAATGTAGTACCGAATCTTACATCGGAAGCTTGGAGACAAACATTTGCACGTCTAGTTCATCATACATGGGGTATAGCATAGGCTTCATTTCTGATGTGTTAATTTTGAGAACTATTCTAAAAAATTTGCACGTTCAAGTTGATCACACACGGGGTCTAACATATGCTTCGTTTGTGATGTTTTGATATCGTACACGGTTTTGAATAATGGACTGTGTCCGACTGTGCTTTTCGCGCCAGCTTTTCGCTCGGCCAAATGAAAATTTTGGCTGCCGCGAAAATACCTACCTCCCTCACCCCCCGTTACCACTCAAAAGCCACATTTCTCTCTTTTCCTCTACCTTTCCTAGTTCAAACCTTCAGTGCTTGCTTGCAGCGCCTCCTCCTCACCAGCGAGGCTCCTTTTTGCTGCTCGGCCTCATCCATCTAGTTAGGTAATCGACACCTCCCTAATACCCCTCACCCCCTTGTCAATCCAACATGGCCCGACCACCGGCAAGACACGTTCCACCCAAATCACCGCCCCATCATCCAAATAATCCTCGACGAAAGACAAGGTGCACGTAGTATTGCCAGGATCTCAAAAAGCAGCGGAGAAGCAAATCTTGGTTGCACACATAGATGAGGTAGTTATGGGTTCCATGCGTGCTGACCCCAGAACTTGGAGGAGCACCTCGCCATTGAGGCCACCGTCGAGGCCTCGTGCGCTGACATCGCCACACGGTTAACTGGTATAAACGACAGCTCGTGGTCTTTTCTCGAGGTCACCACCGGTGCGTTTGATGAAGACTTCGATGTGTTTTCTCAATATGCCCATGCTTACCTCAACTCCAAGGCTGACATGTTTGTGTCGGGGCAGGATCAGGCCACTCACCACTACAAGGGGTGCACCCACGGTGTGGAGGCCTCACCTTCTTCCAAGTTGAAGAAGCCCATCATCATCGATATCTCACACGATGAGGAATAGCTTGTTTTTCTTAGCTTTATCACTAAGGGCCTATGTTCACCTAGCTACACCAGTTAAGCATGTTTCTTTTACCTATTACGTGTGCAGCTACTGCATTTCATTGAGAAATTCTAGTGAAATGTCCAATGTAATGCTACGGCAACCTAACCATGTAGTAAGTTCTATTGTACAATGTGGTGCTTAGTTAACTATTTTGTTCATTTGTTGTGGTCATCATTTAACTATTAAGTTCAATTTTGCAATGTGACGTTCGATTGTTGTTGGTATAATTTTGTATTTTTATGCATGTGATGAATAAATTAAATGTAGATGTAATAAATACATATAAAACATTTAGAATTGCTATATTTCCTAGTTCTTAGCACGCTTGGTTTAGATAACTGGCTTTTCCATGTGGCTTGAATTAATCTATTGGATTCGCAATGTGTTTATTTTCATGGATAGTATGCCAAATATCACTTGTAACCTAATCAATATTTGTCTTAAATATGTTGCAGGGGGGACAATGGGGGACACTGAAGTTTACCATCGAGGTTTGCGCATCCATGGTCGTTTGGCTAAAACACTACTACAGAATGGTCCAAACACGACATATCAATCAAAGACGTTTCGACGAAACTGTGTGCGATGCATGAATCACAAACGGTATAGTTCAAGCTTCGTCGCTAATGGCACGAACTGTGTGCGAAAGTGGATCCATCAAATACGATTCAGAAAGTAGTTGTGTTTGCGATCTATAGCAGAAAGTTTCTTCTAATGAACCATTTTTGATTAGAGAAGATAATAGAAACGGATAGCAAAACTACATACGTGTGCGAAGTACGTCATATAGTTCACTCGGATAAACTGTGTGCGCTGATACAGCAGAACATAAATGATTTGGCATAACAAGATGTGTGCGATACACAGCAAACATGTGAGTAATGAGAATCATGTGCAAACGCCAAAAATAACATAGATGATTGATGCTAATAACCTGTGTGTGTTGTGGGGGAACGTTTGCTGGTATAGAACTGTCAGCGATTGATGAAATCATCACAGATTGTTTTCATAGTTTAGTCTGTGTGTACTGTGATTTTCTCGGTCTACACAACATCAATGCTGCGCTTACAGAACAACAACATATGTACTTATAAGAACATGATTGCATAAACAAAAAAGAATACAATGCAATTTCAAATGTTGGATCACAAATACCAACAATATTACAAGGTTCAAATTCCAGCATAACAAGGCCCAAATTCAAAGATTACAAGGTACGAACTAACATTAGAAATCAAATCTAATCTTTAGTATCCATGGGATGAAATATTTCTGAGATGTCATTTATCGGCTCGATTTAATCGCTTTCGAATAATGTGTCATATGAACTTCCAAAGTGAAAATCAGCTTCCGCATAGCCTTTTCCATCCCGCTATAGACGCCTCCGCTGGTCAGTAAACCATCCATTGTGGCACACTAAATATAGTGCAAACCTCATTACATTGAGCACCCCTTGCTTTCTAAACAAAAAACTGGCAAATTGAATCTCTGGATTGGTGCCTCGGTACTCGTTCAAAGTAATTTCCATGAGATGGTATTCAAGGCATTCAATGGGATTGTTATGTTCCGCCACCTTTTCCACTCCAAGTCGTGCTTGTATCTCCAAGCGAAGAGAACATATCAGTGCTTAGATGCAGTATCGAACACTACGTGCCTCTTTGATTTGCATGATTTATAAAAGACACTAATAGATACATGCCATTTTTGATAGTTCATGCTTAATATCTCAAAAAAAGTACAATACATCTGTCATTGTAATCATGGGTAAAAGTACCCAAAAAATGAACTCCATTGTGGTTAACAATTAACAAGAAAGGAACATCACCTCGATGTATAGCTTATCCGCGCACGGAAAGGATATACGGAACTTAACAACTTCATCCAGATTGGGGCCGATAGATTTTAGTGCCAAGATCTTCACTATGCGCAGAGATAATGCGAGGCTGTGGGAATCATTTGCTGGAGGACAACAGAACATAGATCAACAAAACCTAGATAAAATGTGATGTACAATAATAAGAATGAGAAGAAGATTGTTGTACCTAAACGGGTATGGATCCAGCTGTAGCAAGTTTAAAGAATTCAACACATAAATAGCCCAACACTGTCAGTTTAGGTGCGACAATGACCCTGATTCTTGTTTGACCTTCTTTATGAAGTACAAACAATCTCTCTAGGAAAGGTGCATTCTCAATGACCATATCATGAAACTCCCCAACTGACATCGTGTTGAGGCACCAGCCATGCACATAAATGATGACCCGCAAGTATAGGAGATCTATCGTAGCCCTTTAGATAAGTAAGAGTGTCGAACCCAACGAGGAGCAGAAGGAAATGACAAGCGGTTTCCTATAAGGTATTCTTTGCAAGCACTGAAATTATCGGTAACAGATAGTTTTGTGATAAGATAATTTGTAACGACTAACAAGTAACAAGTGTAAGGAAGGTGCAGAAAGGTATCCCTGTCCTTTTTGTAGCAAAGGACAGGCCTGGACAAACTCTTATATAAAGCTAAGCGCTCCCGAGGACACATGAGAATTTCTGTCAAGCTAGTTTTCATCATGCTCATTTAATTCACGTTTGTTACTTTGATAATTTGATATGTGGGTGGACCGGTGCTTGGGTGCTGCCCTTACTTGGACAAACCTACCACTTATGATTAACCCCTATCGCAAGCATTCGCAACTACGAAAGAAGAATTAAGATAAATCTAACCATAGCATGAAACGTGTGGATCCAAATCAGCCCCTTACGAAGCAACACATAAACTTGGGTTGAAGCTTCTGAGACTCTAGCAACCCATCATCTATTTATTACTTCCCAATTCCTTCCCCTAGGCCCAAATAATGGTGAAGTGTTATGTATTCGACGTTCACATAACACCACTAGAGGAGAGACAACATACATCTGAGCAAAATATTGAACGAATACCAAATTCACATGATTACTTATAACAAGACTTATCCCATGTCCTCAGGAACAAATGTAAATACTCACAAAACATGTTCATGTTCATAGTCATAGGAGTATTAATTATCATAAAGGATATGAACATATGATCTTCCACCAAGTAAACCAACTAGCATCAACTACAAGGAGTAATCAACACTACTAGAAACCCACATGTACCAATCTAAGGTTTGAGACACAGATCGGATACAAGAGATGAACTAGGGTTTGAAAAGGAGATGGTGCTGGTGAAGATGTTGATGGAGATGGACCCCCTCTTGATGAGAGGATCGTTCATGATGACGATGGCTTTGATATCCCCCTCTGAGAGGGAAGTTTCCCCAGTAGAATAGCCCTGCTGGAGCTCTAGATTTGTTTTGCCCAAGTTCTGCCTCGAGACAGCGGTGCTTCGCCTTGAAAGCTCTCCTCTGTTTTTTTCTAGCTCAAAATCCTCCATATAGTAGAAGATGGGCATCGGGGCCTGCCAAGTAGGTCACAAGCCTGCTAGGCGCAGCCAGGGGGGTGGTCACGCCTGGCAGGCTTGCCACCTCCTAGTGACCCCCCTCCGGTACATGTTTTGCCCAATATTTTATATATATTCCAAAATAATTCTCCGTAAATTTTCAGGAATTTTGGAGTTTTGCGGAATAGGTATATCATATTTGCTCCTTTTCCATTCCAAAATTCTAGTTGTCGGCATTCTCCCTCTTCATGTAAATCTTGTAAAATAAGAGAGAAAAGTCATAAGTATTGTACCATAACGTAGAATAACAGCGCATAATGCAATAAATATCAACATAAAAGCATGATGCAAAGTGGACGTATCAACTCCCCCAAGCTTAGACCTCGCTTGCCCTCAAGCGAAAGCCGAGATCGATAAATATGTCCACATGTTTAGAGATAGAGGTGTAGATAAAATACAATACAGACTTGAGGGCATGATGAACATCTTTAGAACAGCAATACTTATTTTATAAGATTTCTTATGCTAGAGTAACAATTCATTCACAAGATAAAGTATGAACCAAGAACCCTATTGACAACCAACAAACTATGATCTTAGTCATTGAAGCAATTGGCAATTTATCATAACATCAGAAAGAGTCAATACAAGAGCTTGTAAAGCAAACCCACATACTCAATCATCTTTTAGTCTTTCACAATTTCTAACACTCACGTGGTACCCATGAGATCAAAGCTTCAATCGGACACAGAGAAAGATAGGGGCTTGTGGTTTTGCCTCCCAACTATTCACGTCAAGGGTGATGTCAACAATAATAACTCATGATCACCCACATCTGGGTTGATATATGCGTCTAGATCATTCCCCAACACATAATGCTTGCCAAGAGAGAGGCGAAATATAGGAAGTGGTGAGGATCACCATGACTCTTGTGTGAAGGTAAGTACTTAAAAAGTAGAAGTAACAGATAGGCCCTTTGTAGAGGGAAGGAGAGGTTTTCATGCACTTCTTATTTTGGGATGCACACACCCTTAGTGGAGAGGAACGTCGCGCTGTATTGCCCTTTGTGATAGCAACCTTTATTATGCAGTTTGTCGCTTTTATTTCTTTACTATCACAAGTTCGTACAACGCTTATTTCCCTTACAATAAAAGATCACACATATTTAGGAGCATTTTTTATTGCTTTTTGCACCAATGACAACTTACTTGAAGGATCTTATCGAATCCATAGGTAGGTATGGTGGACTCTCATGGAAAAACCGGGTTGAGGTGTTTGGATGCACAAGTTGTATCTCTACTTGGTGCGGAAGTTTTGGCTAATATGAGGTGGAGGCAATCAGTACATGTTGGAGGATCTAAACCATATAACTTCTATCCGAAGGCAAGCAAACATAACCCATCATGCTGTCTTCCTTGTCCAACATCAACTTCTTAGCATGTAATATTTTAATGAGTGGTCACAATCATAAAAGATGTCTAAGATAATATATTTATATGTGAATCTCTCTTTATTGATCACTTCCTTTTCAGTTGCACCAATGACCAATTACTATTTTTGTCAACTCCCAACAAATTTCAGTCGATATACCTCTTTATATGTGAAGTCATCACTCCCCATAAGATCATTATGTATACTCTCAAGAGCATAGTAATCTAGCAAAGCCCTGACAACAAAACTTCTTTTTATTATATAACTCTCGAACTTTCTTACATAAGGCGAGCAAAAGCAAAAACTAAAAGGTAGATTATAGTAAATTTTTATTCTACTAGATGAAAACAAAATAAAAAAGGACCGAACTAAGAAAAACTCGAGAAAGGAAAAAGGAAAAAGGTGTGATGGTTATACGATATCGGGGCAACTCCCCCAAGCTTGGCACAAGTCGAGGGGAGTGCCCATACCCATGTGCTCATGTGTCCTTCTTCTAAGGTGATGGTGGTGGGGTTGTTGATGAGGTTGGAAGCTTGTCCAATTTTCCCTTAAGCATAAAATTTTGTTCCCTCAGGTCATCTACTTCCTGCTCGAGCTTCAATATCCTTTGACATAATTCTTCTTTGCTCTCCTGCAAAAAATGAGAAGGGATAAATGGAACTTTGGGTTTTATTCTTGTGTTTGGGAGGCTTGATTTCCTAAACTCCACGTGCATATCTCCCAGTTGAGGTAGAGGAGTCTCCTCCTCATCTTAGCTTTCCTCCCCATACTAGTCCTCTTATTCCTCCTTCGAGAATAATCCATAAGTATCTAGGTCCCCATAGAGCTTGGGGTTGGCAAGATAATGCAATATATAGCTCTCCCCATCAGACTCTTGGGATGACATCTTGCTCTAAATCTGCTGCATAAACACCTCAAAACGAAAACATGAGGTATTGTCATGATACGATAGTGCAAACCTTTGGGAGATTATATAATGAATTTTTGCCGACCCGAAGGAGTATACCACAAGGAAACGGAGTCGAGAGGGTGCACGGGGTGGTGGCAAGCCCCTAGGCGCGACCAGGGGGTGGTCACGCCTAGCAGGCTTGTTGCCTTGTCGTGCATCTTTTAGACTACTTTTGATTTTCCTAATTTTTTTAATGTTCCAAAACTGAGTAAAATTCCTATTGGGAAAGTTTTGGTGTCGGTTTACCTACCATACCACATACCTATTCCTTTTCGGAGTCTAAAACGTTCCGGTAGGTCTCCCTAATATACTCCTCCGGAGTTATGGTATTAATAACATTGGTTTCAAGATTTGTGGGAGTACCTGAGATGTAATGTTTGATTCTTTGCCCGTTTACCACCTTCGGATTTGTGCCTTCGGCGTTGTTGATCTTGATGGCACCGGAACGATATACTTCCTCGACAATGTAAGGCCCTTCCCATTTAGAGAGAAGTTTTCCTGCAAAACAATCTTAACCGAGAATTGTAGAAAAAGACATGGTCGCCTACATTGAATTCACGCTTTCGTATCCTTTTATCATGCCATCTCTTAACTTTCACTTTAAACAACTTGGCATTCTCATAGGCATGGGTTCTCCATTCATCAAGTGAGCTTGTCAAATAACCTCTTCTCACCAGCAAGTTTGAAATCATAGTTGAGCTCTTTGATTGCCCAATAAGCTTTATGCTCTAGCTCTAGAGGTAAGTGACATGCTTTACCATAAACCATTTTATATGGAGACATACCCATAGGATTCTTGTAAGCAGTTCTATAAGCCCATAATGCATCGTCAAGTTTCTTAGACCAATTCTTCCTAGATCTATTAACCATCTTTTGCAAGATCAATTTAATTTCTCTATTGCCTAATTCTACTTGACCACTAGATTGAGGATGATAAGGAGATGCAATTCTATGATTAACATCATACTTAGCAAGCAATTTACGGAAAGCACCATGAATAAAATGTGAACCACCATCAGTCATTAAATATCTTAGGGACTCAAAATCTAGGGAAAATAAATTCTTTAAGTATCTTAATAGAGGTGTTATGATCAACACTACTAGTTGGAATAGCTTCTACCCACTTAGTAACATAATCAACAACAACTAATATATGAGTATACCCGTTGGACGTTGGAAAAGGTCCCATATAATCAAAACCCCAAACATCAAATGGTTCAATAACAAGAGAGTAATTCATAGGCATTTTCTGACGTCTACTAATATTGCCAATTCTTTGGCATTCATCACATGACAAGACAAACTTACGAGCATCCTTGAAGATAGTAGGCCAATAAAAACCATATTGTAATACCTTATGTGCAGTTCTATCTCCAGCGTGGTGTCCCCCGTAGGCCTCGAAATGGCACTTGTGTGGGATATGTTCCCATTCATGCTCAGGTACACAACGTCTAATAACACCATATACTCCTTCTTTATAAAGGTGTGGGTCATCCCAGAAGTAATGTCTTAAATCATAGAAGAACTTTTTCTTTTGTTGGTACGTGAAACTAGGCGGTATAAATTTAGCGACAATGCAATTAGCATAATCAGCATACCAAGGAGCATTACGAGAAGCATTTATGACAACTAATTGTTCATCAGGAAAGCTATCATCAATAGGTAGTGGGTCATCAAGAACATTCTCTAATCTAGACAAGTTATCTGCTATGGGGTTATCAGCACCCTTTCTATCAACAATATGCAAATCAAATTCTTGTAGCAGAAGAACCCACCTGATAAGCCTAGGTTTAGCATCCTTCTTTTCCATAAGATATTTAATAGCAGCATGATCAGTGTGAACAGTTACTTTAGAATCAACAATATAGGGTCTAAACTTATCACAAGTGAACACAACTGATAAAAATTCTTTTTTAGTGGTAGCATAGTTTCTTTGAGCACTGTAGAGTTTTGCTAGCATAATGAATAACATTTAATTTCTTATCAACTCTTTGTCCTAGAACAGCACCAACGGCATAATCACTAGCATCACACATGATTTCAAACGGTAGGTCCCAATCAGGTGGTTGAACAACATGTGCAGAAATCAATGCACTCTTAAGAATTTCAAAAGCTTCTACACAATCATCATAAAAACGAATGGAACGTCCTTTTGCGAGAGATTAGTGAGCGGCCGAGAAATCTTAGAGAGGTCTTTAATGAATCTCCTATAGAAATTAGCATGACCAAGGAAACTTCTTATACCTCTGATATCCGTAGGACACGGCATTTTTTCGATAACATAAACTTTAGCGTTGTCAACTTCAATACCTCTTTCGGAAATTTTATGTCCCAAGATAATACCTTCATTCATCATAAAGTGACACTACTCCCAATTCAAGACGAGATAAGTTTCTTCGCATCTCTGCAAAACTCGGTCAAGGTTGCTCAAACAATCATCAAAAGAAGTTTTGTAAACGGAAAAATCATCAATGAAAACCTCAACAATCCTTTCACAAAAATCAGAGAATATAGCAGTCATACATCTTTGAAAAGTAGCAGGTGCATTGCATAAACCAAAAGGCATACGTCTATAAGCAAAGGTACCAAAAGGGCAGGTAAAAGTGGTCTTCTCTTTGTCCTCTTTTGACACAGGTATTTGAGAGAAACCAGAATAACCATCTAGAAAGCAGAAATTTGTGTGTTTGGATAGTCTTTCTAGCATTTGATCAATAAAAGGTAGAGGATAATGATCTTTTCTTGTAGCTTTATTCAATTTCCAAAAATCAAGAACCATTCTATATCCTGTAACAATTCTCTGTGGGGTCAATTCATTTTTATCATTAGGAACTACCAACAGAGTTACCCGAAGCAAGACCATCAAGTTCTGTAAGGTTCTGTGGAGTCATCACACCGAGGAACAAGCCACCTGGGAACGCGAAGAAGATCTTCGTAGAGACCACCCGCACCTATTTTCTAGACAACCCGAATCTCGAGGGCGAGATTCATCTTAAGGTGGGTAGGTTTGTAACATCCCAAAATTTCATTTTGGAATGTTATGAAATATAGCTATGCATCATTTTGAAAACCTTTGGAAATGTTCAAAGAAAGAGGGGAGTAACATGACACTCCACACCAAGGGCATCTTGGTGAAATATTTGAAAAATAAAACCAGGGGGTTATTTCAAAATTTATCTCAAAAGGATTTAAAATCAATTAGGAATTTTCTGAAAATAAATTTTAAAAATATATTCAATATGACAGAGGAAAATGTTCATTAAATAGAATTAATTCTCCTGATCATTTTGATATATATATTTCTTATGTTTGGAAATGTTTTTAATGCATTAAAAGACTTTTTACTGCTCCGGAAATAGAAAAGGAAAGTATTTAAACCGAATCGGGCCGGCCCACAGCTTTTAATTCCCGAAACCACTCCGGGTCGGCCACCGACTCGCTAACCACGCCCCAACTCCCATTGATGCGTGGGACCAACCGTCCGACCGCGGCGTCAGCGCGGTCATCCCCTTCCCCACGCCTGACCACCGTCGCCGGAGATCCCTCTCCGTGGATCTCGCCCCTCGTGCCCTCCTCGACCACCGCATCGCCCCTATATAAAGCCCCGCCTCTCCTCTCTTCGTTCCACACCCGAAACCCCCTTTCCCTCGCCGGAGCGCTGCCCCAGACCTCACCGGAGTTCGGCACCCCACCGGACGTCCCCGTGCTCGTGCCCGTCGCCACACTCACCCCCAGCCCCCTCCGACGCCACCAATCGACGCCGGAGACTCGCCGCCACCGTTTGAAGCCTTCGGACGCCGCCCCCGACCACCGCACCGTCGTCCCCGAGCATCTCCGACCACCGGCAATCGTTGACCTCGCCGGAGCCCCGACCCCCTCTCTGTAAGCCTCCACCTCCACCCGTACCCGTCGGATCCGTAGTCAACGCGCGAGATTTGATCTATTTAATAAACGAACCGGTACACGTTAGTTGTCGGTCGTCCGCTCGTTAGCTCTCACGCGCATGCCCTCGCGGCCAATCACAGCATGCCATGTAGACCCTGTCCGATCGATAGGAAGTTTTTCTTTTTCTTTTCTGTTTTAGAAGACACAATGTATTCTGTTTTTGTTTTTATCATATCTTTTCAAATATTTGGTGCTTTTATTTGATTCTTTTTGCATTAGTTCACAAATTTGAGTAGTTTATGCCTGTATGCTTAGATTTCAAAATTGAACTTTAAATTTCGAATCTAATCAAATTTATTTAAATTACTAAAATCTGTACAACTAGAGTTTAAAAATATATTTTTGAGTGAATCTTTTTGCCATTGTTTTGTATTAGTTAGACCTATCATTCTACAGAGTTTGAATTTTTTTGGGATGAATTTGGTTACTGTTTTTAACAAAAACATAATCTGTTTAGTTTTTAACCGATTTTAATTAAATTGATTTTTATTTAATTTGAACCTGAATTAGTTTAAATTTTGTTTTTAGATTTCAGTAGGTTCTGTTGATTCAGCATTAGGTGTATTATTTTCTGTTAATAAAATATGTTTTTCAAATTGTTTTGTGCTCTAGTTTGATTAGGTACATTTTGTTTTCACCACTTATATTGTTTAGAAAAAGTTTTGTAATAATTCTTTTAGCACAATATTTTCTATAATGAAATACTTTCTATTTTCAAATAAATTTTGTATTTTACTTTTCTGTTATCTAAATGCCTAGTTGTTCCAAACAAAATTATTTATTTTTCACTTGTTATGTCTTAGTAGGGATTTTGACACCAAAAATTTTATAGTCTTATACTTTAAGTGATTCTTCTTTTGATTGTGCTTTTGTTTGTTGAAGCGTTTGTTTACCTTGATGTTGAATGAATTGTATTGTATTTATGCTTATGGTGTGCTCTTGTTTGATTTTTTGGATCATTCGGAGTGCGAAGCTTGTTATCTAGAGTCACTTGATTACGAGGATCGTTAGCAAGGCAAGTCACTTTGACCATGTATACCTATGTTTTATTGCATTAGTTCTTCCATCTCCCCAATTCCATGCAAAGTAGGTAAATTGGAAACTTGGTTACTTGTTGTAGTATCATGTGGTAGGTAACCCTCAACCCTTTGACACATTGGCCCTAGGAAACGTTGATTTAAATTTTGCTATGCTATTAGTAGACGGGGTTGGTTGTGTGATTCATGAGAGTTGTGAGGTAATAATTTGAAGACCTACATAATGATCAAGTCTTCAAGACTCCGAGTTTTCAACATACCTCCGGGTGGATGATGGTTGAACGGCGCCCTGGAGAAACCAGTGGTTAGCCTAGATGATGCTGGAGAAGTGCCAGTATTCATGCGGAAAGGTCCACCCAGGCACAAAGACATGGAGGGATGCTTCAAGACCCAAGGCTTACCTGCACGGCCACAAGCCATTATGGGCTCTGGCTTGGTTGGATATCGTGGTGCCCCTGGACAGGCGGTGTTACGAGATGTAGAAGAACGGTACGAAAGGATGGGCACCGGTAGAGTCTCGGGGAAACCCTTTAGAAGACCATGTTTTGGTCATCCGTTTCTCAAACACCATGAAGTGCAAGAAATTCAAAGGAGGCAATCAAATCTTGTGGGGAACGTGTGCAAAACTCTGCCGAGTACCCAAACCTAATCGATTAGCTGTGTCCACGGCCATGGACAGTTTGAGCCAAAGGAACTGAAACTATCTGGAACTCTCAACATAATAAATTACATTGATGTGGGTATTTTAATGTCAACTTGGGTATGAGAATTGGTTGGTGGAACCATCTCATTAATCAACCAACATTGTAGTAATTATGATTTTGCCCCCTCTTGTTGTAGGAAAAATTTGGCTTTATGCAAAAACTTATTACCCCCACCTACCATATATGCATATAGAATAGATGATTACTTTACCCCCCTATTTTGTGACATTGCCGACATATTCAATATGCTGACCTACACGGCTACAACGTATCATGTTCTAGAGTACTTTTCCAACCAGGAGTGAGGATATGCTCTACGCTTGGTGAGATGCCCTTGGAGTCAGATGGACTCAACTACCAATGGAGCTTCCGCAAGACTTTGGTTTAGTTTATCTCATGAGTTGGCCTTCAGCCACTTTATTGTAATCCTTATTGTAATAAAGGACTCGATATGAGATTTCGATTAATTAATGTTGTGTGATTTCCCTTTGATATATACATTGATGTACCGTGTGTGTACCATCATGATCTTGGGATGGTACACAAACACCGGAGATTCAACCTTTCAGGTCGGGTCGCTACAGAAATGGTATCAAAGCACACGCTGACCATAGGACGTAACCTCTAGGATTGGAAAAGCCTTAGGATTTATTTCTGTTTTGTCTTTAAAATTCTTATACTCTCATCTACTCGTTTCTAACTTCCCTCTGATTTATTTCAAAATTTATAGATGGCCACCTTCATCCCAGTTTTGATCACGGAGTTTTGTCAACCTGACGCGATGATGCCCTTTGGCAAGGAGCTGATGAGGATCGTCAGGGACGTAAGGATTGCCTTGCCGAGCATCACCGGGACTCCTATCATGTCTTTTCCACAAGACGGACGCTACAGGATCGAGGTGCACATCCCCGGGAAGACCTTTGGAAATCGTAAGGAACCCATCGATTTCAAATTTGTGGCACCCAGTTGGTTTCTTGGGAGAGACATGGCAATTCATCGTGCCCTTGGACGTATTCAGGAGGAATACAAAGGTGGAACCATTTCACCAGGACTCGGCGTGGTTTGTCGCAGGGATGCCAATGGAAATATCATAACCACTCCCACTGAAGACACCACCATTTCCTATATCTAGACATTGGAGACGCACATCAGGACCTTGGAGCTTCGGGTACGTGCCGACACGAAGAAAATCAAGAGGCTGATGAACTGTGAGATTGACCTCGAAGCTGACCTACAGGAAGGCAAGTACGAGCATGAGTATGAAGTAAAGGATTTCTTAGAGAGGATCGATAAGCTGAACACTCGCATTACAACTCCGGAGGAATAGATGGACATGGGTGAAAACCTTCATCCAGAAGGAGACATGGCTCCCTTGATCAGCAACGATGATGACTATGAGGAGAGAACCACCGGAGGAGGCCACTTCACCATGTACTTTTGAGGAGAACTTTAGTTATGCCCCCATGTATTTTCATTTTCGTCGTTAAAGCGTAGGTCGATGCTTAGTTTGATTTGGAGATTTGTATCCCAATGTTTGAAACTTGAGTTGAATAAATGAATGAGTGTTTGGTGTGATATGATTGTTGCATTGCATATGGGTAGTGAATATCCTTTTACGTCATTGTTCTATTCTAATTCTCATCCCTCTGAAAACAGCAAGATGCCTCCGCAACGTGAGCCCGACTTCACTTTCCCGCCGGAATTCACACAACTTCTCCAGTAGCAGAACGCCCTGATGCAGTTGTTGATTCAGAACCAGACCAACAATCACAACAACCACCCTCCACCTCAAGGCGACAACCTCACCCGTTTTTTGAGACTGAATCCCCCAACTTTCTCCAGCAGTACCGAGCCCATGGTGGCAGATGATTGGCTCCGCAAGATGGAGAGGGAACTCACCACCGCAGGATGCACTGAGGCTGAAAAAGTGCGCTTTGCCGCCCATCAACTGGAGGGACCAGCAGCTTCATGGTGGGAGAACTACACCACCACGTACCCCATTACTGGTGTGACTTGGGAGCAGTTCAAGCAAATTTTCCGCACCGCTCATGTCTCAGCTGGAGCCATGAGTCTGAAGAAGCGTGAGTTTCGCAACTTACACCAAGGGAACCGTTCCGTGGCCCAGTATGTGGACGATTTCAGCACGTTGGCTCGTTATGCACCAGGAGATGTGGCCGATGATGCAGCCAAACAGGAGAAGTTCTTGGAAGGACTCAATGATGAGTTGAGCGTGCAGCTGATGGTGGCTACTTTCAGCAACTACCAGGAGCTGGTAGACAAGGCCCCCATCTTGGAGGGGAAGCAACAGCAAATCGAGAACCGCAAGAGGAAGTATGCATAGGGGAAGTCAACCTCTGGAGCTCATCAGAAGCCCCGCTACTCCCCATACTCAGGAAATACCGGATCAGGGACCGGTAAGTATGGAGGACACACTCATCTCGTGCACAACCATGGAGGCCATAACCATGGAGGAAATGGGAATAATCGTCCCAACAATGGCAGCTTCAAGAATGGTAATGGAAGTGGGAATGGCAATCAACACCGTCCCGCTCTAGCTCCGAAGGATCTGAACCATATCACCTGTTTGAAGTGTCAGAAGACAGGGCACTATGCCACTGAATGCCCTCAGAACAAGCAAGGAAATGGAAATGGCAACAACAACGGCAACTTCGCAGCTAAGAAGCCAAATCCTTTTCCTCGTGCTCAGGTGAACCACCTTGATGTGGAAGAAGTCTATGATCAGCCCGAGACTGTGGTTGGTAAGTTTTTATTGCATTCACATCCAGTTATGGTACTTTTTGATTCTGGTGCAACTCATTCATTCATATCAAGGGTAGTTGTGGAAAAGTATGGTTTACCCACCAGAACCCTTAGTCAGCCCATTAAGGTCAATTCCCCAGGAGGTATGATGATGGCAGGGATAGGATGCCATGCCTTGAAACTCCACATAGGAAACCATGTTTTTCCTACCGAACTCATCGTATTAGTATCCCAAGGATTGGATGTAATCCTAGGCATAGATTGGATGACCAAGTATGAAGGAAACCTGGATTGCCCCAGCAAGTCTATTTCACTCACCACTCCGGAGAACAAGAGGATTAAGTATGTATCCCGACGCACACAGATGAGTGCTCGGTTAAACTCCCTCATAGGAGTTGTTCAGGAGCAAGTGCCGGTTGTACAAGACTTTCCCGATGTATTCCCGGAGGAATTACCAGGCATGCCACCAGATAGGGAGATTGAGTTTCTGATATACCTACTACCAGGAACATCCCCAATTTCCAAGAGACCCTATCGGATGCCCGCAAATGATTTAGTAGAAATCAAGAAGCGGATTAAAGAGCTATTGGATAAGGGATATATTCGCCCAATTTCATCACCTTGGGGAGCCCCAGTTCTTTTGGTGGAGAAGAAAGATAAAACCTTGAGGATGCTGGTCGATTATCGTGCATTGAACGAGGTGACTATCAAGAATAAGTACCCTCTGCCGATGATTAATGACCTGTTTGATCAGCTAGTAGGCGCCAAAGTATTCTCCAAGATTGATCTTCGATCAGGGTATGACCAACTGAAGATTCGTGAACAGGATATATCCAGAACAGCTGTCACCACAAGGTATGGCTTATATGAGTATACAGTCATGTCCTTTGGTTTGACTAATGCTCCTGCCTACTTCATGAATATGATGAGCAACATGTTTATGGAATATTTGGACAAGTTTGTCGTGGTGTTCATCGATGACATTTGGATATTCTCCAAGGGCGAGGAAGAACACAAGGAACACTTGCGTTTAGTTCTGGAGAAGCTTAGAGAGCATCAGTTATATGCCAAGTTCAGTAAATGTGAATTTTGGCTGACGGAAGTCGGATTCCTTGGACACATTATTTCCGGAGAAGGAATAGCAGTAGACCCCGCTAAGGTTGAAAAAGTCACTGAGTGGAAGTCACCCACCTCAGTTAAGGAGATCCGCAGTTTTCTCGGACTTGCCGGATATTACCGGAGATTCATTGAGAATTTCTCAAAGATTGCCAAGCCCATGACAGAGCTGTTGAAGAAAGAGTCTAAGTATATCTGGACTGAGGAATGTGAGGCCGGTTTCCAGGAGTTGAAGAAACGTTTGGTCACAGCCCCAGTGTTGATACTGCCAAATATTCGGAAAGACTTCCAGGTTTATTGTGATGCATCATGTCAAGGACTTGGAGGAGTACTCATGCAGGAGGGAAAAGTTGTAGCTTATGCATCTAGACGGCTACGACCCCATGAGTTGAATTATGCCACCCATGATTTGGAGCTAGAAGCCGTAGTGGACGCACTCAAGACCTGGAGACATTTCCTTATCGGAAATAGTTGTGATGTGTACACTGATCATAAGAGCCTGAAGTATATCTTCACGCAGAAGGAGTTGAACCTCAGACAGAGAAGATGGTTAGAGTTAATCAAGGACTATGACATGAGGTGACATTACCATCTAGGAAAGGCAAATGTTGTGGCAGATGCTTTGAGTCGGAAGAGTTATGTGAACACACTCATAGCCGGAGGATTACCCCAGGAGTTAACCAATCATCTCAGAGAACTTCGGTTAGAGATAGTTCCACAAGGATATGTTGCCACACTAGAGATTCAGTCCACCTTGAACGAAAGAATTCGTGAAGCCCATAAATCGGACAAGGAGATCGCTGAGATAAAGCAGAGAATGGAGGAAGGAAATGCTAAAGACTTTCGTGAAGATGAATAGGGTACTCTATGGTTTGAGAACCGAATCTATGTGCCCAATGACCCAGAGCTCAAGAAGTTGATACTTTAAGAAGCCCACGATTCACCATACTCAATACACCCAGGCAACACCAAGATGTACCTAGATTTGATGGAAAGTTACTGGTGGACAGGAATGAAGAAAGATATTGCCGAAAATGTTGCGGTATGTGATGTTTGTCAGCGAATAAAGGCGGAACATCAGAAACCAGCAGGGTTACTCCAACCTTTGCCGATACCCGAGTGGAAATGGGATAAGCTTGGCATGGACTTCATCATAGGACTACCTAGGACCCGTTCAGGATATGATTCCATCTGGGTAGTGGTCGATCGCTTGACCAAGGTGGCTCATTTCATTCCCGTAAAGACCACCTATACCAGTGCTAAGTTAGCCAAGATATATATGACCAGGATCGTATGTCTGCATGGAGTTCCGAGGAGTATCGTATCAGATAGAGGAACACAATTTACCTCAATGTTTTGGCATCAATTACATGAAACTTTGGGTACAAGGCTAGAGTTCAGTACAGCTTTTCATCCGTAGACCGATGGACAGACTGAGAGAGTCAACCAGATTCTGGAGGACATGTTGAGAGCTTGTGCGCTAGACTATGGGTCCAGTTGGGATGACAACTTACCTTACGCAGAGTTCTCGTACAACAACAGTATCAGACCAGTTTAAAGATGGCCCCTTTTGAAGCTTTATACGGAAGGAGGTGCAGAACACCATTGATGTGGGATGGTGTTGGAGACCGAAAACTCTTTGGTCCCGATCTTATCCGAGATTCTGAAGAGAAGGTCAAACTGATTCGAGACCGACTCAAGATAGCTCAATCCAGGCAGAAGAGTTATGCTGATAACAAACGCAAGGAGGTGACCTATGAAGTAGGAGATCGAGCATATCTTCGTGTGTCCCCACTTCGAGGAATCAAGAGGTTTGGTGTTAAAGGAAAGTTAGCACCCACATTCGTAGGCCCCAACAAAATTCTGGAACGTTGAGGCGAAGTTGCATACAAGATGGAATTGCCAGAAGGACTGTCCGGAGTTCATGATGTTTTCCATGTTTCCCAGCTGAAGAAATGCCATGCTGAGATGGATGATATTGCTTTGAGAGACACAGTGCCCCTAGAGGCCATAAACTTGACAGTGACCTGACCTACGAGGAGAAGCCTGTCAGAATCCTCGAGACTACCAATAGAGTTACCCGAAGCAAGACCATCAAGTTCTGTAAGGTTCTGTGGAGTCACCACACCAAGGAACAAGCCACCTGGGAACACGAAGAAGATCTTCGTAGAGACCACCCACACCTATTTTCTAGCCAACCCGAATCTCCAGGGCGAGATTCATTTTAAGGTGGGTAGGTTTGTAACATCCCAAAATTTTATTTTGGAATGTTATGAAATATAGCTATGCATCATCATCACTTTGTTTGAATTTGTTGAAGTGCTTCTTTTGAAATTCTGAAAGACCATTTCTATTTTCCCGTGTATTTGTTTCACCTATTTGAAAACCTTTGGAAATGTTCAAAGAAAGAGGGGTGTAACATGACACTCCACAGCAGGGGCATCTTGGTGAAATATTTGAACAATAAAACCAGGGGGTTATTTGAAAATTTATCTCAAAAGGATTTAAAATCAATTAGGAATTTTCTGAAAATAAATTTTAAAAAGATATTCAATATGACAGAGGAAAAATGTTCATTAAATAGCATTAATTCTCCTGATCATTTTGATATATATATATATATTTCTTATGTTAGGAAATGTTTTTAATGCATTAAAAGAGTTTTTACTGCTCTCGAAATAGAAAAGGAAAGTATTTAAACCGAATCGGGCCGGCCCACAGCTTTTAATTCACGAAACCACTCCGGGTCGGCCACCGACGCGCTAACCACGCCCTCACTCCACTAACGCGCGGGACCCACCGTCTGACCGCGGCGTCAGCGCGGTCATCCCCTTCCCCACGCCCGACCACCGTTGCCGAAGATCCCTCTCCATGGATCTCGCCCCTCGTGCCCTCCCCGACCACCGTCGCCGGAGATCCCTCTCCGTGGATCTCGCCCCTCGTGCCCTCCCCGACCACCGCACCGCCCCTATATAAAGCCCCACCTCTACTCTCTTCGTTCCACACCCAAACCCCCTTTTTCCCTCGCTGGAGCGCTGCCCCAGACCTCACCAGAGTTCGGCACCCCACCGGACGTCCCCGAGCTCGTGCCCGTCGCCACACTCACCCCCAGCCCCCTCTGACGCCACCAATCGATGCCGGAGACTCACCGCTGCCATTTGAAGCCTTCGGACGGCGCCTCCGACCACCGCACCGTCGTCCCTGAGCATCTCCGACCACCGGCCGCCATTGACCTCGCCGGAGACCCCGACCCCCTCTCTATAAGCCTCCACCTCCACCCGTAGCCGTCGGATCCGTAGTCAACGCGCGAGATTAGATCTATTTAATAAACGAACCGGTACGCATTAGTTGTCGGTCGTCTGATCGTTAGCTCTCACGCGCACGCCCTCGCGGCCAATCACAGCATGCCACGTAGACCGTGTCCGATCGATCGGAAGTTTTTCTTTTTCTTTTCTGTTTTAGAAAAAAGAATGTATTCTGTTTTTGTTTTTATCATATCTTTTAAAATATTTGGTGTTTTTATTTGATTCTTTTTGCATTAGTTCACAAATTTTATGTAGTTTATGTCTGTATGCTTAGATTTAAAATTTGAACTTTAAATGTTGAATCTAATCAAATTTGTTTAGATTACTAAAATCTGTACAACTAGAGTTTAAAAATATATTTTTGAGTGAATCTTTTTGCCACTGTTTTGTATTAGTTAGGCCTATAATTCTACATAGTTTGAAAAATTTTAGGATGAATTTGGTTACTGTTTTTAACAAAAACAGAATCTGTTTAGTTTTTAATAGATTTTAATTAAATTGATTTTTATTTAATTTGAACCTGAATTAGTTTAACTTTTGTTTTTAGATTTCAGTAGGTTCTGTTGATTCACCATTAGGTGTATTATTTTCTGTTAATAAAATATGTTTTTCAAATTGTTTTGTGCTCTAGTTTGATTAGGTACATTTTGTTTTCACCACTTATCTTGTTTAGAAAAAGTTTTGTAATAATTATTTTAGCACAATATTTTCTATAATGAAATACTTTCTGTTTTCAAACAAAATTTTGTATTTTACTTTTCTGTTATCTAAATGCCTAGTTGTTCCAAAAAAAATTATTTATTTTTGACTTGTTATGTCTTAGTAGGGATTTTGACACCAAAATTTTTATAGTCTTATACTTTAAGTGATTCTTCTTTTGATTGTGCTTTTGTTTGTTGAAGCATTTGTTTACCTTGCTGTTGAATGAATTGTATTGTATTTATGCTTATGGTGTGCTCTTGTTAGATTCGTTAGATCATTCGGAGTGCAAAGCTTGTTATCTAGAGTCACTTGATTACGAGGATTGTCAGCAAGGCAAGTCACTTTGACCATGTATACCCATGTTTTATTGCATTAGTTCTTCCATCTCCCCAATTCCATGCAAAGTAGGTAAATTGGAAACTTGGTTACTTGTTGTAGTATCATGGGTAGGTAACCCTCAACCCTTTGACACATTGGCCCCAGGAAACGTTGATTTAAATTTTGCTATGCTATTAGTAGACAGGATTGGTTGTGTGATTCATGAGAGTTGTGAGGTAATAATTTGAAGACCTACATAATGATCAAGTCTTCAAGACTCCGAGTTTTCAACATACCTCTGGGTGGATGATGGTTGAACGGCGCCCTGGAGAAACCAGTGGTTAGCCTAGATGATGCTGGAGAAGTGCCAGTATTCATGCGGAAAGGTCCACCCAGGCACAAAGAGATGGAGGGATGCTTCAAGACCCAAGGCTTACCTGTACAGCCACAAGCCATTGTGGGCTCTGGCTTGGTTGGATATCATGGTGACCCTGGACAGGCGGTGCTATGAGATGTAGAAGAACGGTAGGAAAGGATGGGCACCGACAGAGTCTCGGGGAAACCCTTTAGAAGACCATGTTTTGGTCATCCGTTTCTCAAACACCATGAAGTGCGAGAAATTCAATGGAGGCGATCAAATCTTGTGGGGAACGTGTGCAAAACTCTGCAGAGTACCCAAACCTAATCGATTAGCCGTGTCCACGGTCATGGACAGTTTGAGCCAAAGGAACTGAAACTATCTAGAACTCTCAACATAATAAATTACATTGATGTGGGTATTTTAATGTCAACTTGGGTATGAGAATTGGTTGGTGGAACCATCTCATTAATCAACCAACATTGTAGTAATTATGATTTTGCCCCCTCTTGTTATAGGAAAAATTTGGCTTTATGCAAAAATTACTACCCCCACCTGCCATATATGCATATAGAATAGATGATTACTTTACCCCCTCTTTTGTGACATTGTCGGCATATTCAATATGCTGACCTACACGGCTGCAACGTATCATGTTGCAGAGTACTTTTCCGACCAGGAGTGAGGATACGCTCTACACTCGGTGAGATGCCCTTGGAGTCAGATGGATTCAACTACCAATGGAGCTTCCGCAAGACTTTGGTTTAGTTTATCTCATGAGTTGGCCTTCAGCCACTTTATTGTAATCCTTATTGAAATAAAGGACTTGATATGAGATTTCGATTAATTAATGTTGTGTGATTTCCCTTTGATATATACATTGATGTACCCTGTGTGTACCAGCATGATCTTGGGATGGTACACAAACACCGAAGATTCGACCTTTCAGGTCGGGTCGCTACATCTACTATAAAAAATAGGGTAAATGATACCTGCCTCCAGAAGCTTTATTTCATTTCTTACCACTTCCTTCATTTTAGGATTCAACCGTCGCTGGTGATCAACAGTTGGTTTAGCATCAGGCTCCCTTTTAATTTTATGCTGACATAGAGTGGGACTAATGCCCTTAAGATCATCAAGAGTATATTCAATAGCAGCACGGTGCTTCCTTAGAGTTTTCAATAATCTCTGTTCTTCCCGCTCTGAAAGGTTAGCAGTAATAATAACCGGATATATCTTCTTTTCATCAAGATAAGCATATTTCAGAGTATCCGATAATTGTTTAAGCTCAAACATGGGATCGCCCTTGGGTGGAGGAGGATCCCAAGTATTTCAATAGGCAAGTTGTGTTTCAGAATAGGATGTTGATCAAAGAAAATTGAATAACTCAAGTTTGAATTCCAAGCACGGATTCTAGCGCACCAAAATGGATTAAAAACCATTTTGTGTCATTGGGTCTACGTCTAGATCCCATGCACTGATGGTCACTGAGTTACAAACATCTCGGTGTCGTGACTAGGCCGCAAACGTTGATAATCTTGGTTTCATAGTCCGAGAGAACCCAAAGCTCACCAGTAATTCCTAAAACTTACACAATGTCATGCCATGACACATATACGGTGTGCATTTTGTTTCACGAATTTGGGACAAATATTGGGACATGCATCTTACAAGCCAGAGCCTAGTCAAGAAGCCTTGTGATTTCGATAGGGAACATGTCACCTTTGTTGGTGAAACTACATTCAATGAGTCGTTACTCCACAAATTCGGCCCCTTTTATACATTAACTGAGTTTTCTAGGGAGTTAATATGCATAGTATAAACATTGAACTAGAGGCACATGCTCCGACCTCAT
The DNA here is from genome assembly GCA_022496015.1 of Hordeum marinum. Taxonomy (NCBI): domain Eukaryota; kingdom Viridiplantae; phylum Streptophyta; class Magnoliopsida; order Poales; family Poaceae; genus Hordeum; species Hordeum marinum. Next base: position 380,897,226 of record CM039674.1, read on the forward strand.
GGTTTTGATGGGGAACATGTCACCTTTTGTGGTGAAACTACATTCAATGTGTCCTCTAGTGCACCAATTCAGCGCTTTTTATACATTAATTGTGTTTTCCAGGGCCCTATTCATACTAATGTGAATGAATTAGAAACATTTAGGCATGACAGTTGGGCCGCAATTATTGATAATAATGGTTTATTGAATTCCCGTACATACAAAACTTGTATGATAACCATTTGGTGCCACACGTCCATTTTTTTACTCCCTCCGTTTCTTTTTACCTCGCATATAAGATTTGGTCAAATTCAAGCACTACTGGAATTTAGTTATTTGCCATGTGCAAGGCCTTTGTCGTCTGTTGACACATGGCAAAGATGCTCTTTGCCGTCTGCTGTCACAAAGCAGACGACAAAGAACTGGCACATGACAAAGGCACTGTTTGCCATGTGCCAGTTCTTTGCCGTCTGCCCCTAGACGACAAAGAGAGCCAGGGCAGACAGCAAAGAGCTAAGGTGGGTCCCACTAGACCTTGGGCCTAGCCAGGTCCAAACGGACGAGGTCTTTGCCGTCTAGGGATCCTTTGTTGTCGACCATGGCTCTGTTTGCCGTCTGGGGGCAGACGGCAAAGGAGATGCCCTACTAACGACCTTCCCCGCCCCCACTCCTCTCTCTCACTCTCTCCCTCGCTCACTCTCTCCCGCCTCCCCTTACGATCGCCGCCGCTAGCCACCTCCCCCATGCCGCACCTCCCCTGGCATGCCCCGCCCCGACCGCCCCTCTCCCGATCGCCCTCCCCCGGCCGCCCCTCCCCCGGTTGGCCCTGCCCCCGGCCGCCCCTCATCCACGCCGCCCCTCCCTCGATTGCCCCTCCCCCGGCCACCCCTCCCCCAGCCGGCCCCGCCCCCGGCTGCCCCTCCCTCGGCTGCCCCCGGCTTATCCCAGCCACACCCCCACTCCGGTGTCGGCCTCCACCACCTCCACTAATGCCGGCCTCGACCTCCTCCACTCCGGTGAAACCCATCCCCCTCTCTGTTTTTCTTTGTTAGTAAATTTTTCGTTTTGTTTTAGTATTAGTTAGTTGTAGTTAGTTAATTAGTTGTAGTTAGTTGTAGAAGATGTAAAAAATATAGTTTAGTTGTAGTTAGTAAGATTTTAGGAATTATGGTTACTTACCTTATTTAGTTAGGTCTAGCATTAGTTAAATTTTAGTTCTACTATTAGTTAAATTTAGTTTAGTGTTAATTTTGTTTAGGTTTAGGTTTAGGTTTAGGTTTAGATAATTAGATACTTAGAAGAGGGAAAAAGGAAAAGAGGGGAAAGAAGAGGAAAGACGAAAAGAAGAAGAAGAAGAAGGAAGAAGAAGAAAGAAGAAGAAAAATAGGAGAAAGAAGAAGAGGAGAAGAAGAGGAAAAACATAAGAAGAGGAGAAAGAAGAAGAAAAAGAGGAGAAGAAGAAGGGGAGAAAGAAGAAGAAAAGGAGGCGAAGAAGAAGAGAAGAAGAAGAGGAAAACAGAAGAAGAGGAGAAAGAATAAGAAAAGAGGAGAAGAAGAACAGAAGAAGAAGAAGAAAAATAGGAGAAAGAAGAAGAGGAGAAGAACATATAGACAAGAAAAGAACAAAATAGAGGTGGAAAAGTAGTAGATTTTTCTATCGGGAATGAACATTCTTGTTGATCACGTAGATTTAAATGTGCAATGCTTTCGTGGAGGAGAAGGAGAAGACGATGGGTGATCATGCTTGGACGTACACTGGTCACCCTAGTCAGAAAGACATGACCAACGAATGCTTAACACAAACCAGGGGGTTTGTGAGAGCCACATTTGCAAATGGCTAGCAAAAACATGGTTCCCCTGTCCCAAATGCAACAACTTTAAAAAGCGGGCAGAGTTTGAAATGGTAAACACCTGCAGAAGTGGGGTTTTACGCCTAATTATACGATGTGGACTTTTCATGGTGAGTCTGACCAACGTGCCAGAGCTGAGGTGGTTCGTCATCGCACAGACGAGCATGGTACCGGGATCGAAAACGTGGTGCACGACTTTGATGATGCTCGGGATTCAGACGATGAGATGGAGGAATCTGCAAGGCCTTCTATGAAATGTTGGAGTCTTCAAAACATCCTCTCCATGAGCACACTGAGCTTTGTCAGCTAGATACCATCGCGCAAGTAATGGCTTTGAAGACTCAATTCAACTTAGGCAGAGAATGCTACGACGCGATGATGACTATATTTGGACGCTTTCTACCCAAAGGACATGTACTGCCTGCAAACCTGTACCAGTTAGACAAAATCCTCCGTGTACTTAAGATGCCCTATGAGAAGATACATGCCTGTGAGAATGGATGTGCCTTATTTAGGCTTGAGTATGCAGCCTTGAGCTATTTCCCCATTTGCAATTCTTCCAGGTATATTGTGGTAGACAGCGGTATGGGTGAGAAGATTCAGACCAAAATCCCCATTAATGTTCTTCGGATCTACCAATCGTACCAAGACTTCAACATCTTTTCATGGTCGAAGAGACAGCCAGACAGATGACATGGCACAAATTGGGCAAAAGAACCGAACTACATGCGGATGGGAACAAGATGTTGGTACACACTTCAGATGCTTTTGCATGGAAGCACTTCGATGCATTACATAAGGATAAATCGGCAAATCCAAGGCATCCTCGAGTTGCCATCAACATGGATGGGTTCAATGTGTATGGTATGACGGTTGCACAATACAATTGTTGGCCTGTAGTTGTCATTTCACTCAATCTCCCCTCGGAGAGATTATGAAAAGAAAGAACATTTTCCCAACGTTGATAATTTCAGGGCCCAAATATCCGGGGAAGAATATGAATGTGTACATGCAGCCACTTAAGGATGAATTGCAAGAGCCTAGGATAATGGGATCAAGACATACGACGCCGCTACCAAAAAAATCAAAATGCATGTGTGGTACATGTACTCGATGCATGAATAGCCTGATCCTTTGCGTCCAGAGTATTTCAAAGGGTATAATACAGAACATGCCTAGACTCACAAGACATGGTTATGGGATCTGCCTTACTTCAAAGACCTCATTTGCCCACACAACATCAACATGATGCACAATAAAAAGAATATGACGAAGGCCATTGTTGGTACATTGTTTGGCATAGAGGGGAAGTCAAAGGATAATCCTAAGGCTAGAATCGACTAGGAGGCTCCTGTCTTGGGATAACACCTCGTCCATGGCCAGTCGAGCTCACCATCGAGGTTAGTCTAATGGACTCAACTATCTTTCCGCATTACGTTGTGTGTGCAAACCAATATGATGACAATGCTAACAATGAGTTGTGTTGCAGGTTGCTATTCTGAAAGAGAGAGAGGCAACGCAGGCGCTTTTGGTGGTGAAGGATAAGGAGATGAAGGAGATGGAGGAGAGGACGATGGCGTTGATGAGGGCGGAGAGGGCACGAAACGATGTGTCTAATAAGGCAGCCTTCTCCAGGTGAAACAAGCCAGATCCACCGTGCTTCACCACCGTGCTGACGAGAATGGTATGTTTTTTCTAGTGTTTTGCTTAACAACCGCATAATGATGTTACTTACCTTACCTTAGCTCCAAAATGAAATATTTTACCCAAGTTAGCTCTAGAATGATCCATACTTAGCTTAGTTTCCTCCGAAATGACATAGGGCCAATTCTTTTGTAGCTTATTTGGAGCTGTGGAAATAAGCTGCTCCCTACCCAGGTTATTCTAAAAGCCCAAACTAAAATTTTATATTAGAAGACTACTAATTAAAAGTCGATTAGTAGGCTTCTAAAATAAAATTTAAGTTTGGCCTTCCAGAATAAGCTGGGTGGGGGTAGCTTATTCTAGAAGCCCAAAATAAGCTACAAAATAACTGGCCCATAATAAGCTTAGGTAGCTCCAAACTTGCATAATAAGCTTAGTTAGCTCCAAAATGACCTATTTTACCCAAGTTAGCTATAAAATGATCTATAATTAGCTTAGTTAGCTCCAAAATGGCATAATAAGCTTAGTTACCTCCAAAATGACCTATTTTACCAAACTTAGCTATTAAATGACATATAATTAGCTTAGTTAGCTCCAAAATGGCATAATAAGCATAGTTAGCTCCTAAATAACCTATTTTACCTAAGTTAGCTCTAAAATGACATATATTTAGCTTAGTTTCCTCCTAAATGACATAGTCAGCTAAATTAGCTCCAAAATGGCCTATTTAATCAAAAATGACACATTCTTAGCTTAGTTTCCTCCTAAATGACATAGTAAGCTAAATTAGCTCGAAAATGGCCTATTTGATCAAAAATGACCTATACTTAGCTTAGTCCTCTCCTAAATGACATAATAAGCTTACCTAGCTCCAAAATGACCTATTGTACCAAGCTTAGCTATTAAATGATCTATACTGAGCTTAGTTAGCTCCAAAATGGCATAATAAGCATAGATAGCTCCAAAATGACCTAGTTTTACCTAATTTAGCTCAAAAATGACATATAGTTAGATTAGTTTCCTCCTAAATGACGTAGTAAGCTAAATTAGCTCCAAAATGACCTGTTTTATACAAAATGACCTATACTTCGCTTAGTTAGCTCCAAAATGGCATAATGAGCTTAGCTAGCTCCAAAATGGCCTATTTACCAAAGTTAGCTCTAAAATGACATACATTTAGCTTAGTTTCCTCCTAAATGACATGGTAAGCTAAATTAGCTCCAAAATGGCCTATTTTATAAAAAATGTCATATACTTAGCTTAGTTCGCTCCTAAATGACATAATAAGCTTAGGTAGCTCCAAAATGACCTATTTTACCCAACTTAGCTATTAAATGACCTATAATTAGCTTAATTAGCTCCAAAATGGCATAATAAGCCCAGTGAACTCCAAAATGACCTATTTTTACCGAAGTTTGCTCTAAAATGACATATATTTAGCTTAGTTTCCTCCTAAATGACGTAGTAAGCTAAATTAGCTCCAAAATGGCTTATTTTATCAAAAATGACGTATGCTTAGCTAGGTTCTCTCCTAAATGACATAATAAGCTTACTTAGTTCTCTTCTTCATCTAGTCTTCTTCTTTTCATTATCTTATTTCCCATTTTGCAGATTACATTCACTTCACGGAAGTTTGCATTGATGGAGTGCTTGGGTTACTTGTATTTTTTTATTTTGTATCGATGAACAATGTGACACTTGCTACATATGGATATGAAACTATGTATGTATGGATGAAACTATTGTGATATGGTTTGGTACGAATGAAACTTGCATAATATGTATGTATGTATGTATGGCTGAAACTTATTTTAATATGGTTATTAGTATGACAACAACATTATTTCTATGAAATATATATATAGCATATATTGCTGTGAAAATTGTTATAATAGAAAATAAAATAAAAGGGACATTTTGGTTACCCTTTGTTGTCTGTCCACGGACGGCAAAGGGGGGCCTAAGGGAGACGGCAAAGGGGGGGACCCTAGGCGGCAAAGGGCCTTACACCCCTGCTCCCTAAGGCTTCTTTGCCGTCAGCCCACGGAAGGCAAAGGGGGGCCTAAGGCATATGGCAAAGGGTGGACCCCAGGTGGACGACAAAGACTGCCGTTAACACTTGACGACCCTAACCCCGTGGGTTTGCCATCCATGCTCTTTGCCGTCTCCTCCCCCACGGCAAAGATTCTTTGCCGTCCGTGGGCAAAAGGCGAATGGCAAAGGACCTCTTTACCGGATTTTTCTTTGCTGTAATATTTGCCGTCTACTGACGGATAGCAAAGGCCTTTGCCGTCCGGGATCCTGCCCTTTGCCATCAGCCATGGCAGACGGCAAAATTCCTGATTCCTATAGTGAAGCTAAAAATAGTTTGACTAAATTTATACAAAAACATTTCAATGTCTACAATGCTAGGGTTATATAGTATGAAAGTTAATTTTAGGATGCATCTAATAATATTAATTTTAAATTAAAAATATTTATATATTTTTCTATAAAGCTAGTCAAACTTTACAAATTCTGAATTTGATCAAATTTATATGCCAACTAAAAAGAAATGAAGGGAGTACTTTATATGGGGAGCCATGCGTGTAGCCACAGGTTGATGACAGAACGCATGTGAGCTTTCCGCCGCACAGACTCGATGAGACGCATGCTATCTATTCGCCACATAGGCTTGACAGGATGCATGAGAGTTGTCCGTCGTGCATGCTCGACGGGACACATTAGAGTCTACTGCGCATGCTCATGGGAAGTGATACTTTGACCTCCACCTCCCCGCCTGCCTTGCTCCCAACTTTTGAATTAATGGCGTATGACCCGTTGTTTATCATGTGGTTAATGCACCTGGATGGAGAGACTAGTTTGCTTGTGATCATTGTTTTGTTCGTGCCTAGCCGAGAACTTTGACGCTTCGCCTGTTTTTGACTCGTATACATGTACAAAGAAACGAAATAATATAACAACAAATTCACACCCAGAAAAGAAAATAATTCTCTTACATATGCATGATAATAAAAAATGCCACATGTGGCAACTCCCCAAAGACACATGGATAAAAGAAGAAGGAAGTGGTTGAAGAAGGAAGACAAAGAAAACGATTTGGCCCGCTGCTATCTAAATCTTCATGGATTGCTGGGTGCGGAGTTCCTCAATCTCCTTCTTCATCGCCTCCACGACCTCCATCTCCTATTGCCTCTCACCTAACATCTTCCTCATTGCGGCCATGGTGTGGGCTCTTTGCTCGAGAGCGTCGATGATCTGCGTCACGTATGCATGAAGTTTCTTCACACACTCCACGGATTCCTTCACCAACCCTCACGCTCGATGTATGGCTTCGCCAAGTCTTTCTACAGTTCCTCGATGAGTTCTTTCAGCCTCCCCTCCGAGGCACTTTTCTTCTCGAATAGTTTCTTCCAGGCGTCGTTCTCCTCCATAAGTTTCTCCACAAGGCCGGTCACCCTGTCAACCGAGGCGTCGCTCTTCTCCAGCAGCTTCACCAAGTCATCGATCATAGCATCCTTCGTATCGAGCTCAGCACGCATGTCATCGCTGGCAGAGAAATCAAAGAATGCCAACTCGTCCAGTTCGCCTCCGAGGCGAATGCGCTTGTGATTGTGAGAGGCGTCAGCACTCCATGAAAGATCCTCCCATGCGTCCGCGGCTCCACCGGACATCTCTGATGCGGCCAGAGCGGTGTGGCTAGAGCTCTATGGTGCTTTCGCGTCGTGGTGGTGGGACCTCTAGGTTGCTTCCGCGGCCTTGGTCTTTCTTCCCTGGTTATATCTTGACCCAGAAACCCCCTCCTACCGGCCATGCCAGACGGAATGAAGGACTAATAAAGAAAGGCGTGTTTTTTTGGTGGCGGGGGTGAGGAATGTGCGGTAATTTTCGAGTACATGTTTGTGTTTTTATAGCCTACTACAGTAAACAACTGCTAAGTGGGAACACATTTAGGTTTGGTAGGTGTGACCCGATTTGTGAAAAAAATAGCGCATGGTAATTTGGAATGTGAAAGGAAACAGGCTCAATATTTATTGATGGTTTTAGTTCCCAAGCATTGGATTTATGGTTTTTAGAAATCGTTCGGGAACGGGCTAATCGAGTAGATGCGTCGCCCTGCCTGTGGTGTGGGTGCAGGTTTGATTAGACAGGATGTGTGTGAGGAGTCCGCCATGCAGGCTCAAAGGGAAGCGTGCGAGAAGTCCGCCGTATGGGCGCAGCTAGCTCACCGGGAATCAAGCCCTATTCTCTCCTAGGTTCTCCATTTGTTCTACACCTTCTCCTCCGATCTTATCTATAAGGGTCGCTGCCGCGGATCGCCTCCTTTTTCGATGGACGACGAGGAGGCCAACTAGCGGGGGCGGGTGGAGGCAGAACCACACGGGCCTTCGATGAGCGTGGACTTCATCAACATCATCCCCGATGAGATGTTGGTAACCATCATGTCCCTCGTCCCTATCAAATCTGTCGTGTAGACCATCATCCTCTCCAGGCTATGGCGCCCCCTATGGCACTCCACCCCCATTGACCTCCTCGATGATGACGAGCTCTGCAGCAGGGATCGCAAACGCTTGGCTGCATTGTCCCACATCCTCACCACGCACACTGCACAAGTCAGATGCCTTGCCATCGGCACTTTTCGTTCAAACTGCAAGGCTGAACCCAAGTTTCACGAGTGTTTCTTATCCCCCGCCCTAGACCAGCTCGAGGAGCTCAACTTTTTTGCTGGACATGGGCGCATGCTTCCTCTGTTCGTTCTCTGCCTCGCGCCCACGATGTGGCACGCTACGTTCATGCGACGCATTTTCCCCAAGGTTAATGCCGCACATGCTCTTCATCTCCCTAAACTGAAGCACCTCGAGCTCATTGGCGTCGGCATCTCGAAGTTGGTTTTGGAGCACCTGCTCGGCGGCTATACAATACTCGAGTACCTTGGTCGTTAGATGATGTTTGGGTTCAGTAGCCTCCACATCTCTACGACGAATCTCCGTACGATTTATTGATACGTCCATTTTGCATCATGCTTTTATGTCAATATTTATTACATTATGGGCTGTTATTACACGTTATGGTACAATACTTATGCCTTTTATGTGTTATTTTACAAGGTTTACATGAAGAGGGAAAATGTCGGCAGCTGGAATTCTGGACTGGAAAAGGAGCAAATCTGAGATACCATTTCTGCACAACTCCAAAAGTCCTGAAAATTTATGAAGAATTATTTTGGAATATATATTAAAAAATTGGGCGAAACAGATACCAGAGGGGGGCCACCAGGAGGTGCAAGCCTGCCAGGCACGGCCACCCCCTGGCCACGCCTAGCAGGCTTGTGACCCACCTGGCAGGCCCCCGACGCCCATCTTCTGCTATATGGAGGGTTTTGACCTGGAAAAAAAATCAGAGGAGAGCTTTCGGGACGAAGCGCCGCCGTCTCGAGGTGGAACTTCGACAGAACCAATCTAGAGCTCCGACAGGGTTGTTCTGCCGGGGAAACTTCCCTCCAGAGGGGGAAATCGAAGCCATTGTCATCACCAATGATTCTCTCATCGAGAGGGATTCAATCTCCATCAACATCTTCACCAGCACCATCTCCTCTCCAAACCCTAGTTCATCTCTTGTATCCGATCTTTGTCTCAAACCTTAGATTGGTACCTGTGGGTTGCTAGTAGTGTTCATTACTCCTTGTGGTTGATGCTAGTTGGCTTACTTGGTGGAAGATCATATGTTCAGATCCTTTATGATAATTAATACTCCTATGATTATTAACATGAACATGTTTTGTGTGTAGTTACGTTTGTTCCTAAGGACATGGGATAAGTCTTGTTATAAGTAATCATGTAAATTTGGTATTTGTTCGGTATTTTGATGAGATGTATGTTGTCTCTCCTCTAGTGGTGTTATGTGAACGTCGACTACATAACACTTCACCATTATTTGGGCCTAGGGGAAGGCATTGGGAAGTAATAAGTAGATGATGGGTTGCTAGAGTGACAAAAGCTTAAACCCTAGTTTATGTGTTGCTTCGTAAGGGGCTGATTTGGATCCACATGTTTCATGCTATGGTTAGATTTATCTTAATTCTTATTTTGTAGTTGTGGATGCTTGCGATAGGGGTTAATCATAAGTGTGAGGTTTTTCCAAGTAAGGTCAGCACCCAAGCACCGGTCCACCCACATATCAAATTATCAAAGTAACGAACGTGAATTAAATGAGCATGATGAAAACTAGCTTGACCGAAACTCCCATGTGTCCTCGGGAGCGCTTTGCTTTATATAAGAATTTTTCCAGACATGTCCTTTGCTACAAAAAAGATTGGGCTACATTGCTGGACCTTCTCTACACTTGTTACTTGTTACTCGTTACAAATTATCTTATCACAAAACTATCTGTTACCGATAATTTCAGTGCTTGCAGAGAATACCTTACTAGAAACTGCTTGTCATTTCATTCTGCTCCTCGTTGGGTTCGACACTCTTACTTATCGAAAAGACTATGATAGACCCCCCTATACTTGTGGGTCATCAAGACTCTTTTCTGGCGCCGTTGCCGGGAAGTGAAGCGCCTTTGGTGAGTGGAATCTGGTAAGGAAAAATTTACATAGTGTGTTGAAATATAGTGTCACTTGTTACTATGGAAAGTAATCCTTTGAGGGGCTTGTTCGGGGTATCTTCACCTCGACCGGAAACACAAAGAGTTGTCCCTCAACCTACTGAAAATATTTATTATGAAATTCCTTTGGGTATGATAGATAAACTGCTGGCTAATCCTTATGCAGGAGATGGAACACTACATACTGATTTGCATCTAATCTATGTGGATGAAGTTTGTGGATTATTTAAGCTAGCAGGTCTGCCCGAGGTTCACGTCAATAAGAAGGTATTTCCTTTATCTTTGAAGGAAAAGGCATTTACATGGTATAGGCTATGTGATGATATTGGATCATGGAGCTACAACCGATTGAAAATGGAATTTCATCAGAAGTTCTATCCTATGCATATAGTTCATCGTGATCGGAATTATATTTGTAATTATTGGCCTCATGAAGGAGAAAGAATCGCTCAAGCTTGGGGGAGACTTAAGTCAATGTTATATTCATGCCCTAATCATGAGCTCTAGAGAGAAATTATTATTCATAATTCTTATGCTCAGCTTTCTCGTAATGATCAATCCATGCTCGATACTTCTTGTGTTGGTTCCTATATGAAGAAAGATATTGACTTCAAATGGGATTTATTGGAAAGAATTAAGCGCAACACTGAAGATTGGGAACTCGGCGAAGGTAAGGAGTCAGGTATGAACCTTAAGTTTGATTGTGTTAAATCCTTCATAGACACCGATGCTTTTCGTGATTTTAGAACTAAATATGGACTTGACTCTGAGATAGTAGCTTCTTTTTGTGAATCTTTTGCTACTCATGTTGATCTCCTAAGGAGAAGTGGTTTAAATATCATCCTCCCATTAAAGTGAAAGTAGTTGAACCTATTAAAGTTGAAGAGAAAACTATTACTTATAATGTTGATCCTGTTATTTCCGCTACTTATATCGAAAGACCAGATTTCCCTGTTAGAATAAAGGAACATGCTAAAGCTTCAACTGTGGTTCGTAAGAGCTGTTCTAGAACACCTACACCACCCGAACAAATTAAAGTTGGGCCTAGTATTTCTATGGTTAATGATCTCTTGGTTGATATTGCACCAACTGAGTTAGAGGAAATTAATGTTAGAATTAAGCTTGCTAATAGAGATACCATATCACCAGTTGGGATTATTAGAGATGTTGAAGTCTTGTGTGGGAAAATAAAATATCCTACTGATTTTCTTGTCCTTGGCTCCCCCCAAGATGATTTTTGTCCCATTATATTTGGTAGACCCTTATTGAATACCGTTAATGCCGGGATAGATTGTGAGAAGGAAACAGTTGCCGTAAGTTTTGGGGATATGTCTCATGAGTTTAATTTCTCTAAATTTTGTAGAAAACCCCATGATAAAGAATTGCCTAGTAAGGATGAAATTATTGGTCTTGCTCCTATTGTTGTGCCTCCTACTGATCCTTTAGAACAATATTTGCTAGACCAACTCAAATGTTGCTTCGACCACAAAGGTGACTTGTTCCATATCAAAACCACCATGCTTCTCGTGGGAATCTTCTATTTGTAAGAGGTTTGTCCCAAAACTTATACCATGTCCTATAAGTGTCGTGTTGACACACCAGTTTCAATAATTTCAGACGAGTTCCGAATTTATGGGGATTTAAAAAGCAACGTTTCTCAATGTTTGCGTCCTAGTCATGATGCCGAGATATTTTTAATCATTGCATGAGACCTAAATAGGGACCGGCATATAAATGAATTTGTAACCCATTTTGGTGCCCTAGAGCATGTACCCGCAGTTCAAATTTGAATTATGCACATTAAATGGATATAGAAAATCTCAATTAATGCATAAAGGGCCCCAAACGAGCCGTGAATAAGTCCACATTTTAGCATTGCACTTGCATTAGTCTATGTTGCATGTAGAAAAAATATCAACGCAAGAAGAGACATCGAATGTCGTTCCCTCCATAGAGGTGACATGTTCTGTATCGAAACCACGATGGTTCTTGAGAGAAGTTTTTGTGTGCAAGAGACTTGTCGCAAATTGGACAAAAAATATCATGTCGTATAAGTGTCATGTCATGACACCAGGGTAAGTTTGAATGATTTCAGAGGAGTTGTGGATTTATGATGATTTAATAGCCAACTTTCTCAATGTTTGTGGCCTCGTCATGACTCTGAGATGTTTGTAATCCATTCACGTTCATTGCATGGGACCTAAACAAGGAACCCAAGGGCACAAATATCTTTTTCAACCCACTTTGGTGACAGGAAGGATGTTCTTTTAGTTCAAATTTGAATTATGCACATTAAATGTCTACAAACATGATTAGTGTAGCATACAAAAACCTAAACGAACCACGAATAATTTAAAGCAGTTCTATACACCCGCCTGAAGCTCGTGCGTTTGTAATAAGCACGGTGTGCACGTGTCGTGCTAGCTCGAGTTTCCTTCTTTCATAAGTTATCCAATTTGTATTAAAATGATGTTCTATCCAAACACGCTTCTCCCGCCACTCCCCCAATCGGTCTCCCGCCACTCCACCAATCGGTCTTCGGCCACTCCCCAAATCGATCTCCCACCGAAGCGCTGGCCCTGTCATCAATCTCCTGGACGAGGAGGACGAGACGGAGCAGGTTGGAGAACAAGCAAAAGCGGCATCGCGCCATTGAGCATGAGCGAGACATCATCATCAGCCATCATGCCATCATCGCGCATGGTTTCTAGTACTACCAGAAACGTCTGCGATACATATCTTGTCCCACCAGGTGCCCATCGGGGCATGCCTTGTGTATGATAGGAGGCAACCCTTACTAGCAAGACGCAGCTTTCCAGGCCGTAACCCATTCGAATGTAACTCGAAAGTTGAGCGTGCTTTCGGTGGAGTACTCAAGGATGGGTGTCCGGTAGGGAAGTTGTCAGATTTCAAGGTTCATTTAAGCGGTGTGATACGATCACTATATGCATAAATAAATGCATGTAGTGATATGTCATTCCAGAGAATTAAATCTTGAGATCATTGTCTTGAAAATATCCATGATTTTCTTGTGCTTCTTTTGTTGTTTTGAAAATGTCAAGGATCGAGTGTGTGTGTGGACCATGTGCCCTACATCGTGCGGTTTTCGATGACAAACCTGTCGGTGGGCCCTTAGGGTTTGCCATGCCTTTTACTGACAATGCTTGAAGGCCAAGGATGGGTGACGATGTGCGAGCGTGTGTGTGTGTCTGTGGGTGTGAACCCATATGCCTTTATGTGGACCATGTGCCTACATTGTGCGGTTTTCGATGACAAACCTATCGGTGGGCCCTTACAGTGGGTCATGCCTTTTGTTGACAACGCTGGAAATCGAAGGATGGGTGACGGTGTGTGTGTGGGTGTGTGTGTGTGTGTGTGTGTGTGTGTGTGTGAACTCATCTGTGTGTGTGGGTCATGTGCCTACATTGTGCGGTTTTCGACAACAAACCTATCGGTGGGCCCTTAGGGTCTGTCATGCCTTTTACTAACAATGCTGGAAGGCCAAGGATGGATGATGGTGTGTCCAAGCGAGTATTATTTTATTTATGCACTTGAACTGTCCCTTCTTTCGGACCAAAACTACATGCAGCGAATCATTAAACTTACACATTGTTTTTATCTGAACGAGCCATGTAATATACCATTCGAAATCTACACTGATCATGTTGAACAAAGATACATTATTCTATGTTGCTTTATTCCCTTCTCCTTTTAATGCTTTTGGTAATTACCTAAAAAAGAAAAAGAAGTAGAAGAAAATGCATATCCAATCTACAGAAATTACCGTATTTTATTTTACTTATAGGGGTATGTTCTATCGATATTTTGACTATTTTACTGTGCGTGTCTCTCTTTACCTCTCTTGATAAGAGAAGCTAAACATATAATTTAGTACTTTTCATTCTCTCTAAAAATGCTTGCCACCCACTTCATTTATTGTGGAAAAAGATGAAGCTTGTCCACCGTAAATAAATGTTTTCTATATGCTCTAACCTATATTAGTAGATACGATACATGATACGTTCTTAAGAATCGGACCACTACTTGTATAAGTATAGGAGGAAGAAATTATTTGGGTACTTGTATATTTGAAGATTATAAAGTTGTATAATAATAACCAACGTGTTTGAAAGATTGAATACATATGACTAGAGTTTTGTGCCAACTTAAACTATATGTTTAAATATTGACATGTATATAAATATTATATCTCTTTCCAATTGTGAAAGATCATCAAGTAATATACATACATTCAAACGTTTTTGTTAGAAGACTTTTGGTCAAAAGTGGAAATAACTCGGTCTCACTTTATTAAATACTTATATTTCATATTGATGAAAAACACCACCATCCCTTTGTTCGCACATAAACATCCGAACACATCATGGTTAAGTGTCATGACAATAGCGCTTATGGCAGACGCATCGCGGTACTAGGAAAATCATGGAACAAACCCCATACTCGTAGTTCTCGGCAATGCATAGCTTGTAGCATATTTGTTCCCTCCAAGTGACAAAGCATACGCTGAACTTCTCTTCCTGCGCCAACAAGAATGAAGCTGCATCGTGGGCTCCCAATCTACATAAATATGCAAATGATGTAAAGAATTGTTACTCCCACTTTTGTTTGGTATATTTTAGATAGTATCTACCGTATCGGAGAGTATATACGTGTAGTATGTAGTATATAAGAATATTTAGATAGTATATCTTCTATTTTTTAGGTACTATATATCATATTTTTAGCATACTTATTTTTATGTATAAATATGTACGTATTTGATAATATGATAAAAATTATGAATCAACTTTTTTTTTCATGTAACACACCTTGGAGTATCTTATATATAGTATGTGAACATACTCAAAGTGAGAAATTAGTATATATACTACCATATGGTAGTATATGAGACATGGTAGTAACTACACCCGGTAGTAGGAGGTATTTTCTCTCTATATATATATATGCCGTCTATTCTACAATCGATGATAGAATAATATTGTGCAATAATCTTGTACTTCTCTGTATACCTATATTGTATTTCTTTCTGCTTTCCTCTCTGTACTTTTTGTTTAAAGAACCTATACTTCTCGTTTAAAGAACATGTACTTCTTTTTATATAACAGAACTTTACCATAGTAGTTTCTTACTATAAATTTCTTTCACAGGTAGGTTAGTATATTAGCTTGCTGCTATTTCCACGTTAAATTGTTGTGTTGCATTGTTTCTAATTAATTGTTTTCATATTGTTTTTGGAATATGTGTATTTGTTTTTATATAATTTTTTTAGGTATCATTTTTAATTTTATTCTGTGAATACTGTTTTATCCCTATGTGTTTTCGAAATGCTATGGTTGTCTTAGTTTTTCAAAATCGGAAACGAATCGTGTCGTGAGGACAACTGCTAGCCATAACTACAGAGAGTTGGCATTCACTCTGTCCGTCCGTCCGCTTCGCCCAAATTTCTCTCCCTTCCTCTTCTCTCACGCGCGGACGCTCCTCCTCTCTCTCTCCAGTGATCCTCGGCGACGAATCCACTCCACGATCCCCCGCCGCGCAACCGCAGCTACGAGCAACCGCCGCCCGCTGCAACCGTGCGCACGACCCCCCTCCCTCTAATCCAGGTCCGTTTCCTTTCTCTTTCTCCCCCACACTCCTTTCCCCTGTGCTGCTGGGTACAGCGCTCTGCGAATCCGCCGCAGATGGCGTGAAGAGGAGTTCGGTATCGCCGCCGCAACAGCCGCAGTTCCGATTTGTTCCTCTTTTTTCGCCTCTCCCTTTGTCTCTAATGCTTTGCTCTGCTTTTGCCCGCAGCCATGTTCGTCCGCAGCAAAGGGGGAAGCTTGGTGGTGGTCGATTTGGTAGGGTTTTGATACTTGGTGAAGCAAGTATTCTTCCTGTAGATCGATTTGGTTGGTGTATCCACAGGCATGTTGTCTCCACCTAAGAGCCCGATGGCCGAATCAGTGCAAGGTTCGTCCCGCAGATCTTGTGCTTGGGATTGTGATGTTCTATTCATGTAGTACATTTTTTAATTTTGTTCCAAGGATTGATTTGCTCATGTGTGATTTTGGCATGGATTGGCAATGTTTTTATTTATTATATATTTGGTTGTGGATGTGAGATTATTTATTTCTCAGGTGTAGTAGATACGTTTGATGTTTCAACAAGTCTATTGTATGACATGCATTGATTTGATGCTTGTTTTTGTTGAAATGTTTTTCTGTACTTCACTGAGTTGTAGTTTTGTATTGCTCCTCCATGTTGTTGTTGTACTTCACTTGTGTAGTACATCTGTACTTCTTATTTTATTCACAGTTTTTTCTTATGTTGTAGTGTGGCGAGTTTTATTGTATATTTTTATAACTTTTGTGATTTTAGGGTTTAGAATTGGCCACATGTATTTCTTTTACACATATGCTTTACACTGCTCATGATAATACATTGCTATTTATTTTCCCATATTGCATTGTAGTGCTAGCAGAATTGTTGTATTACTTTAGTAGTTTCCTTTGTACTTCTTGTTCCAATTGTTCCAATCTTTTATTTTCTGTATTGTTGTACTGCTTTCTAGCATTGGTGTAGTACTTCTGTTGTTGTTGTGTTTATTATATCAATTATATTTATTTTCTTTTGCGCAGCGGATACAGTTGACGGTGTTGCAGCGTCTGAAACTTATTCATTGTCTTCTTTGATTTTGTTTATAGAAGATTCTGTTTCCCGATCAGAAAATGATATATCAGATGTTCTATCTGAACTTCACTTAGAGTTTGATGGAGAAGATGGTAATAAGGTTGATGAGGCTGCGAATACGCCTGAGGACATTCCTACTGCGATTATGCCTAAGGACATTCCTGCTCGCAATCGGAGGTCTAAGGCATTGAATGACAGGCAAAGTCAGCCTGCCAGCAATCCTTCTAGCCCTGTTGGAAGGGGTGAGCATGATATTGGCTCTTTGGAACTTTCGGAGACACAAGCACAGTCCGTTGATGGTACAGAGGCTGTGACTCAGCCTGAGGATGTCGCTGATCAGCTGGAGGCTAAGAAGTTAAGGGTGGCGGAGAAAATAGCAGCTGCTCGAAATCGCAGGTCGAAGGCATTGCACGATACTCCATCTCAATGCACGGATATAGTTGTTCATGATAGTGATGGTGTTTCTGATGGCCCTCCAAGTCCTGTAAACCCTGTCCCTGTAAAAAAGAGTAGGAAAACTTGTAGGAAGGTAAAGACACCTCATGATGCTCCAGTACGCAGAAGCCCGCGTGTTCTTCCTAGACAATCACCTGATGTCGATGGTAAACGGCAAACTCCTAAAGTTATTCAGAGAGGCAGCTCTGTAAATCTTAATCCTGCTGCTGCAAAAAAGGTGAAGACGGCTAACTAGGTTGTGTCCAAGGCTAAGGCACCTATTGATAAGAATAAGAATGATGTTCTTAAGGGTAAGGAGAAGGTTTTGTCCAAGGGCCAGCAAACTAGAGGTAGCACAAAGAAGTTACCTCGTGCTACTCGCAAATCTGTGCGTTTTGCAAAGGATGATGATTTTGAGTCCGATGAGGGTGATGATGGTGATGAAGAAGGTGACGATGACTAACCTTATGTTTCTGAAGAGGTTTCTGATTTTGGAGATGATATCGGGAAGGTGAATTTTTATTTCATTATTTGTTGTCAAGTGTTTCTTGCATAATATATTCTATACTTCCCTTTGATGTTATGATTGAACTACCAATTGTGTAGTTATTGTACTTCTTATGGTCTCCATTGAAATTTCTCAGTCTAGTTTTATTTTTTAATTTCATTTTTTGTGTATAGTTATTTTCATCTTTATTAATTTGTGTTATTTTTTAATGTTTTTCAATATGAGTTCGTGAAGAGGCCTTTCAAGAGGAAGAGAGGCGAGGAAGGTGAGCCTAGCAACAAAGTTGAAAAGGTGGCAAAAAAGCGCTTCAACACCACGATTAGGTGCTCTTTGAAGGAGGTCGCTCTTTGTGTTGCGTTGTTGAAGGAACGTCACTTGAATGTTCTTGATACTGCTGAGCTTGGTCATATCAAAGACTTCAAGATCAAATCCAACATTAATCGGCGTCTTGCTTGTTTTCTGATGTATAATATTGATCCTAGGACCATGATCCTTGATCTTGGTGGAAACAAAGTTCTGGAGATCAATGCAGATGTCATTAAGAAGCTTTTTGCATTGCCTAATGGTGATGACTCTCCTCCAAGGCCTTTAGTGGATTATGGTGTTGCTTTGGTGAAGTTAAAGGATGAGCTTAGGATTCCAAGGAATAAAGATATACAAACTGATGAGCTTCGGATATTCTCTCGTGGCTTGTCGATGATCCTGTTAGGGATGGCCTTGCCCTGAAGGTGTTTGGTCTGATTTTTGTACAACAAGTTTTTCTGCCCAGGGTATTCTCTACGTGTGAAGAAGGAGGCGACAATGGTTGAAGACTTTGACATTGTCAAGTTGAAAAACATGCAGATTTGTCAGCTGATTGTTGACGAGCTGAGACTTGCTATTGAAGCCTGGCGGAAAGCAGGTGCAGACTGGAGAGCTCTTCCTGGTTGTGTTATTGCGCCTATTCTATATTATTTGGATTGTCTGGACCACCGCTCCATTGACCATAAAGATAAGAGGCTCCCCCGTGCCATCTACATGGATCCTAGGAAGCTTATGAAACTTGCCAATTTGGATATCTTGAAGAAAGGTGGCCCGGACCCTAGATCTTGGATCTTTGGCAAGTTGTCGGTGAGTTCTTTAGTACCATCCTTTGTAGTGCAATTCTTTTAGTTGTAAATATTATACTTTTTGGTGATGTCCTGTTTTCTTAATTAGTAATTAATCTTATGTGAAGTTTGGAGGTAGGTGTTGGGGTAAGAGTTAGGGGGTGGGGGGTCTCCCCCCATATTTGGTTAACAAAAATAGAATATATAAATACTGTCACCACATCCCACTCACACAAAGTTATTATGTATGCATCTGTTTGTACTACTTTGCATATATTGTTTGTACTGCTTTAGTGTTCATCTCAACACACTCACACAAAGTTATTATGTATGCATCTGTTTGTACTGCTTTGCATATATTGTTTGTACTGCTTTAGTGTTCATCTCGGCACTTCTTGTTCATTTAGTATTGCTTTGTACTTCTTTTTTATATTTGTTCGGTTATTATACTTTTTATATTATTTAACTTTTGTTTATTAGTGTATTATTTTGTTGTATAACATTTTTGTAATCTCTTTTTGCAATGGAAGGGGCGCAACGACATTATCTATTTTGATGAAAGCTCTGAAGTGACTAGTACCAATTATTGTGTGTATCCCAAGAAGAGGAAGTTTGAACCGTCCTCAGGAATTGTTCACGCTAGTAGGCGTAAGTTTGCAGGAAGCAGTAGTGTTGCAGGTGTTTCATTTGAAGGAGTAGGTACTTTGTTTGATTCCACTTTCCAAGAGCTTGATGCTGCAATAGCAAAGGCAGTTCAGTTGTCACTTCATCTGCCTACCACCAGCACCCGTCTGAGCAACACTGTTGGAGTTTTGCCCCCTGAGCTTGCATTTAATGAAGATGCTCACGGGATTGTGTTGGATGCTGAGGCTGCCAATTTTGATCACTTGCAGAAATCTTTATCCCAGATCCAGGATGGTTTTGTAATGTACAAGACCATGCAAGATGGTCGCTGCAAGCCTTTCGAAGAGTATGCACAAAAGTATCTGACGGAGATTGCGAAGGGAGATGGTCCTACTTCCGGCGGAGATGCTGGTGTTGCTGCTGTCGGAGTGCATACATGTGCTGGTGGGGAAGGGGAACACAATGATTCTACTGTTCCTCATGTAGATAAGGTGAGATATCTTTTGTACAAGTTTGTTTCTGTTTTTCTATGATTTCTTAATTCTGTGTGTTTTTGTTAGGTGAGTACTGATGGGCCAAAATTATCTCAAATTTGTGCCCCTGAGCATCATGTGGCGTCCAGTGTTTCGACGCCAGAAGATCATCATGAAGAAACAGATGTACAACTTACTGGTGATGTTGGAGTTGCGAAGAAACCAGAAGTTGGTGTTGCTAAACCTGCTCATGAAGATCCAGTTGAAGTTGCCGCTGGTCATAGTGATTCTACTACAGTCACAGCTGCTCTTGAGAAGACATCCGCTGCTATTGATGCCGGCATTGAGCGCGAAGCTGTTCCTCTATCGAATTCACACAAGATCCCATTTGTTGTTGTGCTGGATCTTGTAGCTAAAGCTGTGCCATCTTCTGCAGGCAAAGACATAGGCAAGAACAAATAATGTCCACGCCCATCTCTAAGCTTTAAACCTTTTTCTATTGCGATGATCTTTGAGTGTGTGTTGTATGTTTATGGGAAGTGGGTTTCTTTTGTAAAAAAAATGTATAATATATGTTTCGGGAAACATTTGTGATACTTGTAATATGTTTATATCGGTGTAATCGATGTTGTGCTTTTGTGTCCTGATGCCTTTGTGCTTTACACTGTGTATGTATGTTGTACTGCCTTTCCCCTTGTTGAAGGTATATGTGTACTGCTTTTAGTGTTGTACTTCTTGTTAGCTACAGTAGCTCAACTGACTAGCACATCTTTATTTCAGAACTGCATTTGCAGTTGTTTCTGTACTGTTTTAGTTCTATACTGCTTTATATCTGTACTTCTTGTGTATCTATAGTAGCTACACTTTTCATTATGTCATGAGGTTCTGTACTTCTCCTAAAGTTGTTTATGTACTTGCTCTACCTGTATATTATGTACTTCTTTTAATGTACTTTTTTTCTGTAGGTGCTGATGATTTTGATGATTTGATACAAGATGAGGTTAACATTCCAGATTCTATTGAAAGGTTTTACAATGCAGTTACTTCTATTGAAGAAAAGGACAAGATTGTGTATGTTTTGTATTCTTATTTCCTTTGTTCTATCTTTTTTCATGCTTTTATAATTTTGTTATTTCACCCGTGTCCTTCTGATTATTATGCGGTACATAATAATTTTCAGTGGACAAGTTATGTTTGAGAATAACTATTGCAAAGCTACTGTATTGGATATTGCTCAAGCGTTTCGCCCTGATGGCATGCTTGGCATAGAAGCATCATCTATTGGGATCTACATTTTATCAGAGAAGTATAAAGAATCTGAAAAGTTGGTTGTGCCCTATTGGATCACTGTAAGTTTGTTTCTTATATTTTAATCTTTTGGCTATCTTTTTTTGCTTGCTACTTCATTTTTGTGAGCGTACCTTTTGTTTATTCTTGCTTTATTTAATATTTTTGTGCAGTCTAAGTTGTATCATGGAGATATATCTGCTCTCGTGATTAAATGGTTTTCAAAGAGAGTCAGAGACGAGCGTATTCACAAGAAGGATATTGTGAGTAAATTATAATTCTGGTTATCTTGTGTGTGTGGTTTTGTTTTTGTGTTTTTTTACTGAATTTTTGTTATTTTGCTTGTGCTTTATCTTGTTTCGGAGATTGTGTTCCCAACGTTAGATCCTCCTCCTCCTAAAAGGCATCTAGCTGAGTCAGCTGATATTGGTCACTGGGTGACCATCAGCATAGACATGAAATGACGGTGTTTCCAGTATATTGATTCTCTGTACGACAAGGATGACCAGGATGGGTGGACCATTTTCCTGAAAATGGTGAAGAATGTTAAGATTCTCTGGAGGGATGTTAGCAATAAAATGGATATCCATCTAAAACCTGATAATATCGACATTTTTGAGACCAGATATATGAGCACAGAGAAACAAGAAGATGGGTGATACATGCACACATTTTTTCTTATCACACACTTCTTTTTCTAGATGGATAACACTTTTTTCAGTTCATTCACATTAGTGTTTTTTTCTTTTGTTGTGTATGAAGGTGTTCTTGTGGGTTTTTCATGCTGCTGACTATTCAGTCGTGGAATGGTAAAGAACTTATGAACTTTGCACATGCTGACATTGCCAACATGAAGAAGACCATGCTTTATAGTTGGGCTATGTCTCGTCATTTCAATATTGATTTTAGCAAGCTGTTTCAGCTATCATCCAGGTTAGTATTTACTAGTTTGGGGTTTTGTTCTGATCAGCCTGTTATATAAAATTCTTACCTGCACTTCCAGTTGCATCATTATTGTACTTCTTGTAGGTGTGATATAGCCATCATAGGAGGAGTGTTATCTGTACTTCTTTTTGCTACTTTTGTTATGCAAGTTTGTGCTGGATCACTCTCTTTTATGGTTTCACATGTCTCTCATGATAATTTGTACTTCATTTGTTTATTTTAAATTTCTGTCTTTGTCAATTTAATGCAGGTGAATGTATGAACATTGGGGATGAAGGCTTTACACTGTTTGAGACCCAAATGGTTAAGCCTTCTCATGAAGTTATTACTATTAGTAGCCAAGAAGATATCGAGGTTCTAAAAGAAAAGCCCGTCGTTACGAAAACGCTGTCCAACAAGAAGAAGCCGGTTGTAGAGTCTGATTCAGATTTCGAGAAGCTTGCTGTTGGACATGAATCTACTGACACCGATGACTTTGTCAGGCCAGTAATAACCACAAGGTCCGGCAGGCTGGCTCATGGTAAGCAGGGGACAATTTTTCCTGCAAAGAAGATTAAGAAAGCCCCCAGGATCAACTCTGCGAATTATTGTCCAATGAGCGTGCGCCAAAGAAAGCAAAGAAGTGGAGTCAGCCGGTTGAGCAGCTAAGGCCCGTCGAGTACACTAATATCCAGAATGCTAGGCTTTTGAAGGATTTCATGCTAAGCAAGCATGCAATTCAGAAGTATGAAGAGTGCGTTCTTCTTGATCTTACTAGTTTTGCTAATATTTTAGATGTTTAGTTAATCTTGTGCTTCGCAATGGTATATTCTTATTCTTTCTATTTTTTCTTTTTTTTCTTGTTGCCATGTTTTTTGTGCTTTAAAAGCAAGTAACCTACTTTTGGTTAAATAAGTTTGTACTGAATTCTGATAGTGATTCTAGTACTTCTCAAAGTTTTATTATTGTACTTCTTGATTTTGTATTTTTGTACTTCCCTAATTTCAACCTTTGTACTGCCGTGTATTGCTTAAACCTGTACGACCTTCATTAGCTTCTTCAGAATTTTAGATGTAATCATTTTAATAACTTATGTTAATTTAATTCATTTTATCTTCATTTTTGCCAATTGCAGAACAACTTTTGCTAGGTTCGTTCACGGTGTTGATGACATTGGTTTTGACGTTGAGACAACTTTCATCGGTGAAGATTTCGTAAGGAATTTTGCTCAATATGGGCAGATCGAAGGCGAGATGATGGACTTTGTCATTTCTAGCTTTAATTCTGATGCAACCATGAGTCATGTTTTTGCTTCTGGGAAGCATGTACTTTTGAGCTCTTACTTCGTTGCGGTAATGTTTTTGATTCTATTAGCAAGTTTCTCTTATTTCATGTGTACGTTATTTTTCTTTTTGTATTTGATGTGTATCCTGTATTTTCTGATCTTAAAGCACTTTTTCTTTGATGTGTAGTATGTTCTTGGACTGGATAATTTGATGAACACCAAGAAAATTGATCTCGAGGCAGGAGTTAGGTCGTTCCACAATTTGGTGAAGCCTTCACAAAATCTTTTGTTGGCAGACTTGGTTAGTATAGTTTGTTAAAATTTTCATTTAATTGTTAGCATGTTCTTTTTTCTGCTTGTTTTTGCAGTGTACACAGTTGTTTGATCTGTATATGTAACTACTTATTACACATCTGGTTGTTATTTTTAAAAACAGATCTTGCTCCCCAACTGTAAGCCTGTTGGTACTTCAAATACTTTCCACCATTCATTGTACGTTCTGAACAAATACCGTAAGACATTTGATGTCCTGGAGTCATTAAATTGGCCGACAAGAATCAGCACTCAAATAACAAAGAGCGAGTTCCACAAAGTTGATGTAAAAGAAATTGTGAGTTTATGCTACTTTACTTTTATGTTTATAAAATTTTATTGTTCCATTTTGATATTTTAGTAAATAGTTTGTTACACTTCAAGGATTGAGTTCACCTCTGTTTTTACAGGGCAAAAGGTTTGATGCTGCTATGCAAGCTGTTTATGGCAAAGAAGCGTGCACGAAGAACAATCTACCGTGCTGGAACAAGGTTGCAGATAAACCCCACTACTTGATGCCTGCTCAACAGGGAGTTAATGAGTGTGGTATCTATTGCCTCAAGTTTGCGTGCACGTTCGATGGGGATCGATGCGTCGAGCATACCAAGAACTACGATGTTTGTCCCTGCAGACTACCAAGTTTTTTCTTTTATGAAGCTAAAAATATTTTCTTCATATTTGTTTTTTTGCCGCTCATTGTGCTGACATTTTTATTTTTTGTCGCAGGACCGTTCTGAGGACTGGAAGGCTGAGTACATGTTCAGAGTTCTTTTCTATGAGGATAACAAGGTGCCTCTTGAGGACCTTCGAGAGGAAATCCAGTGCCTCTCCCCTACTTCTACGTTGTCAACACAAGGTGAATAACTGCTGCTAATGTTAACTCAGCTCCTAGCTGAATGATTTGATGACGCACAATATGTAGTGCGACTAGGATATGTGTTAGACAATGTGTCCTTTTTGTAATCTAGATGATCTGTCGTGTGAAGAACTACTTTATTTTTTGTTTTAGCACTATGTTCTGAAGTTTTTATTTGTGGGAATATTGTCGCCTTATCAGTACGCAAAACATCTCTGCTAGATGATGTGCATTTAGTGTGAATTATGCTGAAACATTTGCCATAAAATTTTAAAGTTATTGAAAATATATTCTTGTACTCCACTATTGCTTATTGTACTTCCTATAGTTGTATTTACTGTACTTCTATTTCAACATAGATTTTTTACTCAAAATGTATTCTTTATAGCATCATTTTTGTCCTGCAAGCATTTTTTACTGAATAATTCATTTTGTTAAATATAATAGAATATTTTACTTGTTATGGAAGGGAGGTAGGGGGAACCCCCCTTACACTGTCTTGTACCCGAGTGAACTTGTACCCCCATCTGTGTTAGCGCGAGGCCGAGCTGGGTGGGCCTATGGTGAGCGCTAGCGAGGCGCAGGCCCACCCGGTGAGGCCGAGGTAGGAACGAGCCGTAGGAGGCGATGACGCGGCGTGCCGCGACGTCGTATGTGGAGGCGAGTCCATCACACCAGAGCCTCACCATCTATCTTAGGGGTGTGTGGGGGGGAGGTTGGTGCGGTTATGCACCATTTTATATACGTTTCTAAAAGGAAGGCAAACAGAAATGATAGAGAAACATTTTTACTATATGCGAAGTCGAGGCGTATAGTCACTGGTGTAGTACCTTGATTTTTTAAAGTACTTTCTTTTTCAAAATTATAGAACCGATGTCATAATAGAATCTGTACTTCCCTTAGTGTTACGGTTGTACTTCTTTATCTATGTATTATGTACATCTTTGAAACTTGTTGTTTGTTAAAATAATACTTGCAAAGTCTGTTATGGGTTTTATAGAATCACATCAATTTTTAATGTCAATGTATTTGTTTATATATCAGTCATGACTCACATTAGCACATTACCATATAACTTTTTACAACAATATAACAAGTAAATTGTACTCATCCATCCAAATCAGCATATTTTTAAGTCTGAAATTGGTTGGCACGATGGCTGTAGCACAGTAGTTGTAGTATATATCATCTATGTTCTGAGAGTAACATACAAACCATGCAGCAATATAACAAGTTAATATATTACATAAGCTAATCAACATTTCTTTAATCTAGAGCTACTCCTTGTTGGTGGTTGTTTTGGCGCTTGATTATTACTGTTATGTCTTGCTTTTTTTTGGTGGGGGGGTGTTCGTTCTTCCTCTTCTTCGGTGTCCTCTTCATCAATATCATTGTCTTCATCGTCATCCTCTTCTTCTCCTTCCTGTTCATTGTCTTCTTCTTCTTCATCATCATCATCATCATCATCATCTTCTGTAGTGGACATATTATTGTTCTTCTTAGATTTCTAATTTATTTTCTATGCTATCTCCAAAGCAGCTTTGATCACTGGACAGCTTAGAATGTTGTGCCCTGGCCCAATTTGCTTGCATCCCTCGCATATCCTTTTGCTTTTTAGTCAGTTGTTTCTTTTCATCTTTGGGAAATTTTGTTGGACACGACCTAGCATTGTGCCCTGACCCAATCTCGCCGCACATACCACATTTCCTCTTCCCTGTTTCAGTTTTCTCATCTGTTTTTAGGACTGCTTCTTCCAGCTTCATTTTCTTTCTAGCCACCGATGGTCTCGATTCAGCTGTGTTCTTATACCTGCTACCCTTAGTTTTTGATATTGGTGGAGGTAAGATAGCCTTAGTTACAGATTGAGCATTGCATCAAGTACTAGGCATGTCATCATCGTCATGCGATGTTCTCGGCATCTCTGTTGATAAGTTAGGCTCAAACTGGTTTATATCTGGTGGAGTGCATGCATCATCATCATCATCAACTGATGTTGATGAACCCACTGCTTCAACCCTGTTTAACACTTCTAGCAGGCCAGCTTTTGCTGTTACGTGTTGGTCGTCTGGTTTGCCTCCTATTCTCACAACTTTCAAAGCTATTTGGAGAAGTTCATTTTGTTGATGCAGGAACGAAGACCCGTCAAATGATTCAGTCTTGTAGTCTCTCCTGTCAAATGTTTCCCTTGCCTTCGCTCTCGTAGTGTGCCTCTTTAAGATGTAGATATCTGGTACACTCTTCACTCTTAGGTGCTCGAGCATTGCAATTATGTGCATGCAGAACAAACCTAGGAGCAGGTAGTTTTTGTGCATGAAAAAACAATTAGTTTTCATCATGAAAAAACCATAAATAGTAAATTCACATTTTGTATATTTTGGAATTGGACGTGTAAAAATTATTTATGTTCTCTGTCTATATTTACCTATATGCTCAAACATCTTGCACTCGCAGTTGTATTCCTCGGTCTCAGTGTTCGCAACAACTTTGAACTCATGGTTTGACCATGAGAACGTATTCGTTGGCTCATGGTAGGTCGCAAGATAATTATGCTCGTCAACTGTAGGATCCTGGCTTGTTTTTATGCAGAAGAGTGTGCTATTTTTAAGTTTTCTCCTGAACTCGGTGAATACGGCTTTTGTATAATGCTCACTGAACTGCTTCTCAAAACCGTAATGAGTTCTTGTGTTTGCTTCTGTCTGCAAAATGTTTAAGCAAGTGTATCAATATGGTTGTATGGAAATATCAAGTGCAAGAAGTTGTTGTACTTGTGTAAACTGTAACAACTGTACTTCTCCCCTGTATTATTTCTATACTTCCCCAAAAACTGTAATCTACCACTTCTTTTTACAAAGACAAAAGAAATTTGAATTGATAGCTTACCATTGATGCTAATGTCTGTGCATTTTCAACTTGCCTCCTTGAAAATATGCAGTTGTTTACTTGCTCAGCAAATCGGTGCAGGTTTTGGTCCTGTTTGACAAATCCTTTCTTGAGTATATAGTTCATACTTTCGCTTCGTTGAGTCGAAGTCATCCTTGCAGAGAAAACCTCTTTGAAGTAAGCCGATATCCATTCCTTCCTGTCTGCCCACATGTGCAGAATCATGTGATCATCATGAAGCTTGTATTTATCAACTAGCTAGTGCCAAGCTACCTCAAATTCAGTTGGCATCAGGGGCCAATTTATGATTGCCTCAAACTCAGCCTTCAAAGTGTTGTGCAACTTGTACAAGTATGAAATATGCGAGGCGTACTTGCTTGTTATATGCCATTGACAAAACTTGTGTAGGGACCTGGTGAAAACTTGTTTTATTGCAGGGGTCATCAAAGGGCACTGGTCTGATTAGAAAATGGAAGGGGCATGGTTAGGGTTATAAAATTAGAACTTTTGATAATATAATGTTTGTATTGCTTGTATAGTAAAATTAGAACTTCTTTTTTCATAATGTCCCTAAACTTTTGGTATTTTCAAATTAAAAACTTCTGAATTACTTGCATAGTTCTTTGATATAAAAAAACCGCTTTTAGGTAAACTAAGTACAATGTCAGTCTATATGTTCACAATCTATATAAATTGGAATGTGTTATACCTATTAAAATTATTGTAGGTTGCTTCCCATTGTTGCATGCCAAGAAGGTTCTGAATAGCCAAGCAAAAGATTCTTCACATTCATCCCTTACAAGGGCACACGTGAATATTGATGACTGGAGATGATTGTTTACTCCTACAAATACTCTCAAACGCATAAGGTACTGATTTATCTTATAAGTGGTGTCAAATGTCATCGCATCATCAAAATCTTGGTACGCGCCCCTACAGCTTGCATTAGCCTAGAAGATGTTCTTTATGCGACCGAACTCATTGTTGGAAATATGCCCTAGAGGCAATAATAAATTAGTTATTATCATATTTCCTTGTTCATGATAATCGTTTATTATCCATGCTATAATTGTATTGATCGGAGACTTAGATGCATGTGTGGATACATAGACAAAACCATGTCCCTAGTATGCCTCTAATAGACTAGCTCGTTGATCAAAAGATGGTTAAGGTTTCCTAGCCATGGACATGAGATGTCATTTGATAACGGGGTCACATCATTAGGAGAATGATGTGATGGACAAGACCCAAACTGCAAACGTAGCATATGATCGTGTCAGTTTATTGCTACTGTTTTCCGCATGTCAAGTATGTGTTCCTATGACCATGAGATCATGCAACTCACAGATATCGGAGGAGTGCCTTGTGTGTATCAAACGTCGCAACGTAACTGGGTGACTATAAAGATGCTCTATAGGTATCTCCGATGGTGTCTGTTGAGTTGGCATGGATCGAGACTGGGATTTGTTACTCCGTGTGACGGAGAGGTATCTCGGGGCCCACTCGGTAATGCAACATCACAATAAGCCTTGCAAGCAATGTGACTAATTGTTAGTTGCGGGATCTTGTATTACAGAACGAGTAAAGAGACTTGCCGGTAACGAGGTTGAACTAGGTATGGAGATACCGACGATCGAATCTCGGGCAAGTAACATACCGAAGAACAAAGGGAACGTTATACGGGATTAACTGAATCCTTGACATAGAGGTTCGACCGATAAAGATCTTCGTAGAATATCTAGGAACCAATGTGGACGTCCAGGTCCCGCCATTGGTTATTGACCGTAGAGGTGTCTCGGTCATGTCTACATAGTTCTCGAACCCGCAGGGTCTGCACACTTAAGGATCGGTGACGTTTCGGTAGTGTAGAATTATGTATGGTGGTGACCGAAGTTTGTTCGGAGTCCCGGATGAGATCCCGGACGTCACGAGGAGCTCCGGAGGTAAAGATTCATATATAGGAAGTCCCAGTTTGGTTTTCGGAAAAGTTTCGGGCTCATCGGTAGTGTACCGGGAGTGCCGGTAGTGTACCGGGAGGCCTCCGGGAGGGGTATTTCGACCCCAAAAGGTCCATGGGCTGTGGGAGAATAATAACCAGCCCTTAGTGGGCTGGGAAAACAGCCACAAAGGCCCATGGCGCAGGAGAGAAAGTCCTAAAGCAAAAAGTGGAAAATCAGCCAATAGGAGGCAATCCTACTCCAACTAGGATTGGAGGTGAAGTAGGATTGCTTCCCACCTCCTATTTCAGCCGACACAAAGGCCTTGGCTTCCTCTCCTCTCCTCTCCTACTATATATACTAGTGTATTGGGTGGTTTTTGGACAGATTTTCCGGCCACGTGCTACCCGTTACACCGGTGCATAGTTTCTCCTCTAGATCGGTTTTCTGCAGCGCTTAGGCGAAGCCCTGCCGGAATTGCTCCACCACCATCACCGGAGCGCCATCACGCTGCCGGTGAACTCTCTCTCCTCTCCACCTCCTCTCGCTGGATCGAGACGGTGGAGATCGTCATCAAGCTGCACGTGTGCTAAACGCGGAGGTGTCGTCCGTTCGGCGCTAGATCGGAAGGACCGTGATCGAGACCGCGAGACGGTTCGTGATGTGATTACGGAACGGATTGTGATGAGTTCATGGGAGAAATCGCGATCAAGATCATGAGACGGATCGTGATGAGTTCGCGGGACGGATTATGATGTGTTCGCGGGACAGTTCGTGATTGGATCGCGGGACGCTCGGCGATTTGGATCGCGAAGAAGTTCGACTACACCAACCGTGTTTCTTAACGCTTCCCTCTTAGCGATCTACAAGGGTACGTAGATCCACTCTCCCTCTCGTAGATGCTCATCAGCATGGATAGGTTTGCGTGTGCGTAGGAAATTTTTTGTTTCCCATTCGACGTTCCCCAATAGTGGCATCATGAGCTAGGTTGATGGTTCGATGAGATCTCGAGTAGAACACAAAAGGTTTGTGGGCGTTGATGCTTAGATTGCTTCCTCCCTTGGTCGGATTTTGGTTCACCGGGATTGTGAGATGAAGCGGCCCGGACCAACATTACTCGTACGCTTACGAGAGACCGGTTCCCTCGACGCAACTTGTTGCTTAGATGGCTTGCGGGTGACAGTTTCTCTCACTTTAGTTGGATCGGATCCGACAAAGGCGGTCCTTGAGAAGGTTGAAAAGCAATCTATGTATCACCATTGTGGTTTATGTGTAGGTGAGAATCGTTCTTGCTAGATACCCATAGCAGCCACGTAAAACATGCAACAACAATTAGAGGACGTCTAACTTGTTTTTGCAGGGTATGTTGTGATGTGATATGGCCAATTACATGATGAGATATATGTGATGTATGAGATGATCATGTGATGTATAGAATTTCACGACTTGCATGTCATTGAGTACGGCAACCGGCAGGAGCCATAGGGTTGTCTTTAATTATTGTATGACCTGCGTGTCAATCATTAAGCGCTATGTAATGCTTTACTTTATCGCTAAGCGGTAGCAATAGAAGTAGAAGCAGGGCTGGCGCCACAACCCCAATGGCAACACATTGATGGAGATCAAGATGATGGAGATCATGGTGTTGTGCCGGTGACGATGGAGATCATGCCGGTGTTTCGAAGATGGAGATCTTAAACACAAGTTCATGGCCATATCATGTCACTTATGAATTGCATGAGATGTTAATCCTTTTATGCACCTTGTTTTGCTTAGTACGGCGGTAGCATTATAAGGTGATCCCTCACTTGAATTACAAGATGAACTGTGTTCTCCCCGAGTGTGCACCGTTGCGAAAGTTCGTCGTGTTGAGACACCACGTGATGATCGGGTGTGATAGACTCTACGTTCACATACAACGGGTGCAAGCCAGATTTGCACGCGCAGAACACTCGGGTTAAACTTGACGAGCCTAGCATGTATAGACATGGCCTCGGAACACAAGAGACCGAAAGGTCGAGCATGAGTCATATAGTGGATATGATCAACATAATGATATTCACCATTGAAGCCACCTTAACTCACGTGATGATCGGACTTAAGTTGGTGAATTTGGATCATGTATCACTCGAATGACCCGAGGGATGTCAATTTGAGTGGGAGTTCTTAAGTAATATGATTAATTGAACTCATTATCATGAACATAGTCAATAGTGTCTTTGCAAATTATGTTGTAGATTACTAGCTCGCGTTGTAGCTCCCTTAAATTTTTATATGTTCCTAGAGAAATAGAGTTGAAAGATGTTGGTAGCAATATTGCGGACTGGGTCCGTGATCTGAGGATTGTCCTCATTGCTGCACAGAAGGCTTATGTCCTTAATGCACCGCTCGGTGCGCCACCCCCTCTAGCGTCGTCTATAGATGTTGTGAACATCTGATAGGCACGTTTCGATGACTACTTGATAGTTTAGTGCGTCATGCATTACGGCTTAGAATTGAGGCTCCGAAACGTTTTGAATGTCACGGAACATATGAGATGTTCTAGGAGCAGAGATTGTGATCTCAGGCTCGTGCCTGTGTTGCGAGATATGAGATCTCCAACAAGATTCTTTGCCTGTAAGATGAAGGAGAATAGCTCAATCGTTGAGCATGTCCTCAGATTGTCTGGGTACTACAATCGCTTGAATCAAGTGGGAGTTGATCTTCCAGATAAGATAGTGATTAATATAGTTCTCCAAGTCACTGTCACTAAAGCTACTAGAACTTAGTGATGAACTATAATACACCAGGGATAGAAGTATTGATCCCTGAGCTGTTCGCGATGTTTGACACCGCGAAGGTAGAAATCAAGAAGGAGCGTCAAGTGTTGATGGTTAATCAAACCACTAGTTTCGAAAAGGGCAAGAGCAAGGAGGGAAACTTCATGGATAGCAAGTCAGTTGCTGCTCCAGTGAAGCAACCCAAAGTTGAACTCAAACCCGAGACTAAGTGCTTCTATTATAAGGTGAGAGGTCGCTGAAGCGGAACAACCCTAGATACTTGGTAGATAAGAAGGCTGGCAACATCGACAGAAGTACATTTGATATACGAGTTATTGATGTGTACCTTGCTAGTACTCCTAGTAGCACCTGGGTATTGGATACCGGTTCGGTTGCTAAATGTTAGTAACTCGAAATAAAAGCTACGGAATAAACGGAGAACTAGCTAAGGGTGAGGTGACGATGTGTGTTGGAAATGTTTCCAAGGTTGATGTGATCAACATCGCACGCTCTCTCTACCTTCACGATTAGTGACGAACCTAAATAAATGTTATTTGGTGTTTTGCGTTGAGCATGAACATGATTAGATCATGTTTGTTGCAATACGGTTATTCATTTAAGTCAGAGAATAATAGTTATTCTGTTTACATGAATAATACCTTCAATGGTCATGCACCCAGTGAGAATGGTTTGTTGAAATCTTGATCGTAGTAATACACATGTTCATAACATTGATGTCAAAAGATACAAAGTTAAATAATGATAGTACCACATACTTGTGGCACTGCCGCAAAATGTCATATTGGTATAAAGCGCATGAAGAAACTCCATGGTGATGGATATTTGGACTCATTCGATTTCGAATCGGTTGAGACATGCGAACCATGCCTCTTGGGCAAGATGACTAAAGGACCCCGTTGGATGGAGCGGGCAAGTGATTCATTGGAAATGATACATGTTGATGTATGCAATCTAGTGAGTCTTGTAGCGTGCAGTGGATATTGTTAGTTGCGGGATCTTGTATTACGGAACGAGTAAAGAGACTTGCCGGTAACGAGGTTGAACTAGGTATGGAGATACCGACGATCGAATCTCGGGCAAGTAACATACCGAAGAACAAAGGGAACGTTATACGGGATTAACTGAATCCTTGACATAGAGGTTCGACCGATAAAGATCTTCGTAGAATATGTAGGAACCAATGTGGACGTCCAGGTCCCGCCATTGGTTATTGACCGTAGAGGTGTCTCGGTCATGTCTACATAGTTCTCGAACCCGCAGGGTCTGCACACTTAAGGTTCGGTGACGTTTCGGTAGTGTAGAATTATGTATGGTGGTGACCGAAGTTTGTTTGGAGTCCCGGATGAGATCCCGGACGTCACGAGGAGCTCCTGAATGGTCCGAAGGTAAATATTCATATATAGGAAGTCCCAGTTTGGTTTTCGGAAAAGGTTCGGGCTCATCGGTAGTGTACCGGGAGTGCCGGTAGTGTACTGGGAGTGCCGGTAGTGTACCGGGAGGCCTCCGGGAGGGGTATTTAGACCCCAAGAGGTCCATGGGCTGTGGGAGAATAATAAACAGCCCTTAGTGGGCTGGGAAAACATCCACAAAGGCCCATGGCACAGGAGAGAAAGTCCTAAAGAAAAAAGTGGAAAATCAGCCAATAGGAGGCAATCCTACTCCAACTAGGATTGGAGGTGAAGTAGGATTGCTTCCCACCTCCTATTTCAGCCGACACAAAGGCCTTGGTTGCCTCTCCTCTCCTCTCCTCCTATATATACTAGTGGATTGGGTGGTTTTTGGACAGATTTTCCGGCCACGTGCTACCCGTTACACCGGTGCATAGTTTCTCCTCTAGATCGGTTTTCTGCAACACTTAGGCGAAGCCCTGCCGGAATTGCTCCACCACCATCACCGGAGCGCCGTCACGCTGCCGGTGAACTCTCTCTCCTCTCCACCTCCTCTCGCTGGATCGAGACGGTGGAGATCGTCATCAAGTTGCACGTGTGCTGAACGCGAAGGTGTCGTCCGTTCGGCGCTAGATCGGAAGGACCGTGATCGAGATCGCGAGATGGTTCGTGATGTGATTACGGAACGGATCGTGATGAGTTTGCGGGACAAATCGTGATCAAGATCGTGAGACGGATCGTGATGAGTTCGCGGGACGGATCATGATGTGTTCGCGGGACGGTTCGTGATTGGATCGCGGGATGCTCGGCGATTTGGATCGCGAAGAAGTCCGATTACACCAACCGCGTTTCTTAACGCTTCCCGCTTAGCGATCTACAAGGGTACGTAGATCCACTCTCCCTCTCGTAGATGCTCATCACCATGGATAGGTTTGCGTGTGCGTAGGAATTTTTTTGTTTCCCATGCGACGTTCCCCAACACTCATCAATCTGGAAGTCGAAGAAGAATTCATTATTTACTGCTTTCATCTCAGCAAAGAATCCCAGCAGCTTCTTGACGTCATCGATGCTATCTTCCTTAGAGTTAAGCAGCTTCCTGCATATTTCAATAACACAAAAGGTTGTACACTCTTCAGTAGCATGTTCTTTCCGAAGCTTTTTTAATGGTCATGAAATCACAAGCTGAAAAGATAGTGTATATCATTTTTATTGTTACCTGTTGATTAAATCACGGCCGTGCAACGCCAAGAACTGACCGCCACTGAGGGATCCATATAGGATAGACATAATGGTATGGTGCTGAACATTCTGGAACTGGAGGAATTTAACATAATCCAATATAGTGGGGTCAAATGACTTGTGGGAATGAAGAAACACAAGCATGGTAGGGCTCTGTATTAGTTGGTGGTTGTGCTCAAAATTGATGTCGACAATGCCTACTGTATCATCGTGCTCATTCCCCTTTAATCGCAGCTTCGCCTTGCATCCACATCGCTTTGTCGTCTTGTCCCACTGACGTTCAGATTCAGAAACAGAGCTCGCGTGCTCCCCTTCACGTGTGCAGTACAGGTATCTATTGAAACCACTCTTCTGTCCGATTCTTGTTCCAAAGCCAACGTGCCTGGCGTATCTATTGTAAAACACTTTGCCTGCATCGAAGCCCTTGAACACTATCCCCATCTTTGGTATAAGGTAATCTGGGAGGTCAGATTTCTGCAAAATAAATTCAAAATGTACATAAAGATGCCTAAGAAGTGAGTTCCATACAAAACAAACACACATACTTGTACTGCTATGAAAGGACTTTGTTGTACTGCCATGTAACGATATTCTTGTACTGCTTTATGTCACCTTCATGTGAAGAAAATCAGCAAAAAAAATGTTTTTTTGTTCCAATCAACTGCACAATGCCAACGTGACAAACGTGCCGACCGTGTGCCAATACAACACTGAGCAGATAGTTGGAATTTGTCATTTCAGCAATAGCAACATGGAATATAATAAATCCATGTATATATATAGGGTGACACTATTGTGATACTAGGATGAGAATAGTTATTCTGATCACAGTGCAGCCTATGTAGTACGTGATGCATTGTTCCTGAGATCGCGAGAAAACCACCGGCCCGATAAAAAAACAGATCCCACCCCACCGTGTGCCTCCGATCCTCACCCCTGACCCCCTCGATCCCGTTCCCCAACGTTGCCGCCACTCTCCCTAAATCGTGCCACCGCCACCCTCACCGGATAGCGCCGTCGCCGCCTCTCTCCCCGGACTGTGAGGCTGCTGCCTTCCTCGCAGCGCTGCCGGCCACCAGCCCATCCCCCACCCAGTCCCCACCTTCCCCGAAGCGTTGCCGGCCGCCGGACTTGTCGTCCCACCCACGTGTGCCACCGCCCACCGGAGCCACCGCCCACACCCAGCCATCTACCGGTCGCCTCCATCCTTGGACCCCCTTGCGTCGTCGGGCTTTGGATCCCCGAACGCCGCCGCCAGACAGTGGAGCCCTATGCGCCGCTGTGGATCCAGTTCACCGTCGCCCCATCTGCCACCGTTGTGGCTCCTAGCTTCCCCGGCGCACCATCCACCGCCGCCGCCATCCACACCCCTCCCTCTATTTCCATGGCATTGGACCCGGTTCCTCATTGTCGGTGCCACTCTTCCTTCCATGCACTGCTTGCCTCCCCAGATCCCGTCGCCACCATCGACTGCCTCCCCGGATAGCACTACTGCTGGAGACCACAGGATGTTCACACTATGATTTTTTGTTCTGGTTGCTTTTTGTTTGGTGAATCTCCAGTTCACAGGAACTTCTTTGACGATAGATGTAAAAATCCGTGCGTTCCCTATTTGGGGAATGCTAGATGTTTGATCTTATGTACTTGATGCTGGATGCTTTCTCCTGAACTTCAGACGCATCTCTGTTTGAACAACACATTCACATACCTCAGTGTTCCCTTTTTCAAGGAATATTTTCTAGATGCTAGATTTCCTCCTTGCTGTCGACCGTCGACCGCTTGACACAAGAAGCAATCTCACCACCAAGAGACTCTGGTTTCGATTTTGATGGAGAAATCTATACATGCTACTAGACATGAAACAGAGCAGCTGATTTGAGGAGGAGGAATGATTGGAAATCTCGTGTGGAAAGCATTCTGTGGCGAGAGAGATGTACATAATGCATTTTGAGTTGCAATACAACAACAGCTGATGCTTTTATCAGAGAAAAACAAAACTACATAAGTTCATATATTTATTCTAAGAGAGTTCAATGTGGTTTCTTGTGGCCTAGTAATTTTTTGGATCTTTGTAACTTCATATGTTGATCCCTTTTGTTATCTTTTATCCAGCGAGGGAGTTCAGTGTACAAAAATTGAAACTCAATAGCAACATTTGAATGCAAGTTTTTAATTTGGGGTGGCATAGTTGTGTGGATAGATGGATGTACTTCCTGTGATTGCAGAAGGATGTAGGCAAGTAACACCGAGGCATGTGAATCTGTTGTCAGGTCCACGTGCAAGTTTTAAATTTTGGTTGGCATAATTGTGTGGAACGTACTCATGTACATCTTTGTCTGATTTTGTCTATTTGATTATTTGAATCATGGTGTGGATAAATTATACTTTGTACATGTCCATCACTAAAGCACTTCCCTTCACTTTTTAAGTAAGAACATTTGAGAACCTGTGAACCACAAAACTAGCAAATTACATGTAGTCTATCACTTCAAAACACATCGGGGAAAACCACGTAAAAATTCATGCAAGAAGTTCAACATTAAAAATCGAGGAAGTTCAAATGAGAACAAAAGGAAGAAAGTATCACAAAACAAAAAATCAAAAAGGATCACTGCATGAAAATACAGTAAGTTTTAAGAATAAAATAAATTATTTTTTTGAGTAAGTTTAACGTGTGAAACCCAAAAAGGTTTGATGAGAATAAATGTTAATAAAAAATGAATTTCATGATGTCGGTGAACTAAGGCTTGGGCTTTTTTAATACCCCATACTAGTGCATGGGCAGTTGTAGCCACACCAGCGGCGAGGCCTACCAAGGGACTGCTAGAAGCGAATATGAAGATGTCAAGGAACATTCAAGTCAACAAGCACAGGACCGAAGCCAAGGGCTGGAACCCCGGCAAGATCTTGCCGGGGGTGACCTGCGAAGCCCTGGCAAGGAGTACACCCGACAAGGCCTCACCACACTGCTAGCGCAGAGGCCAGGTGTCGACCCCCCAGGATACGTGTCAAAGCACTGGCGATGGAGAGGCTAAGCGGTGCTGATGGGACGGGATCCTGTCCCGTCCTGTGGAAGGTCAGGGATGCCTGATGGAGCATTAATTGCATTTGTCCTACACCGTCAGTTTTAGGTATGATAACATTGTAGCACTGTGCACCTAGTGCATGCACTGTACGCCACTGTGGGATCCCCTTAGTCGTATAAAAGGTGGCCCAAGGCATTACAAGAGGGGGCTTTTTCTTCCACCTTCTAGCCAACGCGCGTAGCGGCTGTTGATAGCGTTCCTATAGCGAGAACCCTAAAAAGACTCATAATATACCAAAGCAGGAGTAGGGTTTTATGCTTCTCAGCGGCCCGAACCTCGGTAAAAATCTCCTCCCCGCGCCATTCGTTCGATCTGCTCTTTGCACATACCTTCTCCCCGCCGAACCATAAAGGGATCCTCGCGGTCCCATAGGTGTCGTGCGCCGACATCTTAGGCGCGCCAGGTAGGGGGATCAAGGTTGTGTGAACCTGATCACACGATTGGTGCGCTAGTTCCTTCATCGTCCTCACCGCCATAGCGTCCAAGAAGAAGGGTTTCACGGCGGTTGACCCGTCCACCTCCTGCGCGCCTGTAGCCACTCAGACGGGCGGCGGTGTGGATGCAAGCGGAGGCCTCGAGCCGTCATGACATTCTAGTGATCAAGGCCAAGCCAGTGGCGCCGTTCATAGCGACGGTGGCAATCCATGCGTCGCTTGATCTCAATACGGATCCGTGCGGCCTACAAGCGGCGCGGTGAACTCCAGAGATGGTAGGACGCCTTCCAAGGCACTTATGCCGGCGCATACGCCACGGCCTTCTAAGGTCACACGCGATGAGCAGCGCCGCGACGTCGGTGGTTCCAAGCGCCCCCATGGAAAGGCCCCTGCGCATCACTCCTGAGATGCTAGGGACCAGCATGCGCACCAAAATGCCGACGGAGGTGGCGCGCGCTCGCGGAACTGTGATGGAGCTCCTTCTAACACAGTTAGGAGTCAGAGTACCTCACATTCATTGCACCTTCCGCTGCCAACCTCGTCAGCAGAAGCATTGGTGCGAGCGAAGATGCTCCTAAATTTCCCTCCAGCGGCGGAGAAGCTTGATGAGTGGAGAGCTACTATCCAGAGCTTCGTCAGCTTCGCTGATAGGGGTGGACCGCAACGGGCGGAGCCCTCGCAGCAGCAGTCCGTCGAGTCAGCGCGCACCAATGGCGACAGGGCCGGAGGTGGCACGACCATGGTGCACTCTCCTCCGCGGCGATAGCGGCGGTCGCCAACTCGGCCGGTAGTCGCTAGTGGTGGCAACTCCAGGGCGACGACTGATCCATGAACTCGCTATGATCAACATCAAGTTCTTGGGAGCAAACCAAAGAGGACGCTCGGACCACCATCGAGGGGCGTCGGCAAACGCGCCATCAATCCGACAAGCGCGTAGGGCCCACTGTAGACAAGCTTGCGCCAGGGTATCCTGTCGACTTGCTTTATGAGGTAGGTTGTCCAGCGTTTACACATGAGCTGCGGCGAGTCCAGTGGTCCAATTACCGAACATTCAACCAGAAGGTGCCGGAGAAATATGATGGCAAGACCCACCCGTCGGAGTTCTTGAGCATCTACACCATTGAGGTGCAGGCTGTCGTGGCTCGCGACGACAAGATATTCGCCAACTTCCCGTTGGTACTCAAGCCCAATGTCAGGTTGTGGTTGATGCATCTGCCGGAGAATTCCATTCTTCCTAGGGAGGCCTGTGCCATGAGTTTGTTGGCGCCTTTACCGGAGGCCACCAACCCCCTGGTCAAGCAAGCGATTTGCATCTCATCCCCCAGAAGGAAGGCGAAACCTTACTCAAGTACATTCAGAGATTTAGCCACATACATCACAACATCACAGACGTTCATCCTGCTGCTGTTATCAGCGCGTTTCATCAGAACATGCGTAACCGCAGGATGCGTGAAGAGCTGGCGATGAATAAAGTCAAGGATGTCGCCGAGCTCTACGCTCTGGCTGATAGGTGCGCTCGAGCTGAAGAAGGGAGGATACTCCTGGGTGAGGATGCTTGTGCTCGAGTCGACTCTAACGAGGACACCACCGCCCCGACAAGGAAGGGCCAACGGCGGAACAAGAAACGCAAGGACAAAGCCGTGCTTACCGTCGAGGAATCCGGCAACCTTAGCGCCGCCCAGAAGACAAAGGTTGACAACCCCGGCAAGGAGGTTGCTGGGTGCGCCTCTTGTCAGGCCTTGGCGGCTGACGACAAGATGAAGGGCTCCGACAAGCAGTATAAGATCCATCGCACCAAGGGCCACGATCTCCAAAACTGTCGACAAGTCGAGCAGGTTGCCGAGAGGCAGAAAGATGAGCATGTAAGGCGAGACAAGGAGAAAGCCCAAGAAGGTGCAGAGGGATCCGACAAGAAACGCAGTGGCGGAGGAGGTCACCGCGGCAAGGCCACACAGTAGAAGAGGCCCGCTCGTGGTTGCGACTAGGAAGAGGAGGATGATGATTGCAATGAAGAGGATGATGAGTCCAACGAGCACGAGTTTCAAAGAGCTACGGATGTCATGTGCGTCGACGGAGGCGCCTCGCTGCATTCTTCCCGCCGCCAACTGAAACAATGGGCGCGCGAGATTAATGCGACAGAACCATCTGTTTAAGCCAGGAAACGTGTGAGATGGTCCCACACGCCTATCATTTTTTACGCTAAGGATCACCCTGATCGCACAACAGTGGTCAGGTGTCTGCCATTGTTAGTTTGGCCAACAATTCGCAACCTCAAAGTGAAGAAAATGTTAGTTGACGGTGGGGCTGGTCTGAATCTGATCTCGCATGATGTGATCAAGAGGTTGCAAATCCCTGACGAAGATCTCGAGGAGACAAGCACTTTTCAGGGGATTGATACGTCTCCAACGTATCTATAATTTTTGATGATGGCATGCTATTATTTTATCTATTTTGGATGTTTTATATGCATTAATATGCTATTTTATATTATTTTTGGGACTAACCTATTAATCTAGAGCCAAGTGCCAGTTTCTGTTTTTCCTTGTTTTTGAGTTTTGCAGATATGGAATATTAAACGAAGTCCAAACAAAATAAAAACTTCGGAAGGAATTTTTCTAGAAGGAAACAATTCATCCAAGCTTGGAGTGCACGATAGGGGAGGTGCCAGGGCGCCACAAGCTTGCTAGGCGCGGCCCCCTGGCCGCGCCTAGCAGGCTTGTCGCCTCCTGACAGGACTCCTAACCCTAATTCTTGGCCTATAAATACCCAAATATTCCCCCAACATAAGAACAAGCTATGAAAATACTTTTCCTCCGCCAGAAGCCTCCGTTCCCGAGATATACAATCTTGGAGCCTTCTCCGGTAATCTGCCGGAGGGGGAATCGATCACGGAGGGCATCTACATCAACTCCATTGCCCCTCCGATGATGCGTGAGTAGTCCACCACAGACCTACGGGTCCATAGCTTGTAGCTAGATGGCTTCTTCTCTCTCTTTGATCTTCAATACCATGTTCTTCATGATGTTCATGGAGATCTATCTGATGTATTCTTCTTTGGTGGTGTGTTTGTCAAGATCCGATGAATTGTGAGTTTATGTTTAGATTATCCATGAATCTTATTCGAATCTCCTCCAATTTCTTATATGCATGATTTCATATCCTTGCAATTCTCTTCGAGTTATTGGTTTGGTTTGGCCAACTAGATTGGTACTTCTTGCAATGGGAGAAGTGCTTGGTTTTGGGTTCAATCTTGCGGTGTCCTCACCGAGTGATAAAGTAGGGTTAGCGAGGCACACGTTGTATTGTTGCCATCAAGGGTAACAAGATGGGGTTTTCATCATATTGCTTGAGTTTATCCCTCTACATCATGTCATCTTTGTTCATGCGTTACTCTGTTCTTCATGAACTTAATAGTCTAGATGCAGGCAAGAGTCGGTCGATGTGTGGAGTAATAGTAGTAGATTTAGAATCATTTCAGTCTACTTGTCACGGATGTGGTGCCTATATGCATGATCATTGCCTTGGATAACTACATGATTATTTGCTTTTCTATCAATTGCTTGATAGTAATTTGTTTACCCACCATGAGATTTGCCTTCAAGAGAGAAGCCTCTAGTGAGACCTATGGCCCCCGGGTCTATTTTCCATCATATATTTTCAGATATATACTTGCTGCAATTTATTTACCTTTTACTTTCTGCACTCATTACATCTATCTCTATCGGATATAATCCTTCCAAATAACCGTGAAGGGATTGACAACCCATTTATAGTGTTGGGTGCAAGAGTTTGATTATCTGTGTAGGTGCATCCATTGGTGACTTGCTTGTTCCTCCTCCTAGATTGATACCTTGGTTCTCAAAAACCAAGGGAAATACTTATCTACTTCGCTGCATCACCCTTTCCTCTTCAAGGGAAAACTAACGCATGCTGAAGAGGTAGCAAGAAGGATTTCTGGCGCTATTGCTGGGGAGGATACACATCAAGCCTACCAAGTACCCATTGCAAACTCATCTCTTGCATTTACTTTATTTTCCATTTGCCTCTCGTTTTCCTCTCCCCCACTTCTAAAATGATTTTCAGAAAATACCGAAAAGATTTGCCTTTTTGTTCGCCCTTCTTTTGCTTTCCTTTCATTTGTTTGAACTCATGGCTAGTCTTACAACTATAACTAATACCCTAGTATGAGGTTCTTAATTTTAAGCAAAGGGAGGGAGAAAACTTAAAAGATGCTTGGTACAGAATTTGCAATTCTCAAAATAGATCTATTTGTAAGCAATATACTACCGTTCTCCTTCGCAACGTTTACGTGGGTATCCCTTGGAATAGATATGTCCTAGATACCATCATGGGAGGGAATTTTTTGGGAAGTCATACCTTTGACTCCTATAGT
Source organism: Hordeum marinum (assembly GCA_022496015.1). NCBI lineage: Eukaryota > Viridiplantae > Streptophyta > Magnoliopsida > Poales > Poaceae > Hordeum > Hordeum marinum. The sequence goes on from CM039674.1 coordinate 380,939,930, forward strand.
GCTATGATAAATTTGTTTGGATCACCTCCAATCATGGTTAATGGGATAATTTTAACTCTGGAACATGTGATGCGAAGGCTTGATATTATTGAAGAAAGGGTTGCTATGGTTGAGCTTATTGAAAATTTGGATAAAAATATTCATAATCACATTACTCAATATGGATCAAAAGTAGGAGTTACCTTAAAAATCTGAAGGAAAAGGAACCCATAGTTAATGAAAAACTGGAACAAGATTCCTCTAGAATTGGCAAGCTAGAGGACATTATTACCAACTTGGGATCCGCTTTTGATTTCGTTCAAACCACTCCAACTCCTTCGCCTCCTAAGGCTGCCAAGTTTGTTTATGTTCCTAAAAATAAGGGTGAATCTTCTAGTAAAGATGAAGATCTTAAGATGATAAGTATTCACCCCAACTTTCTCAATATTATTAAGGAACCAATTGTCACCATTGAATCTCTTGATTTCTTACCTAGGAATATTATCATTGATAAGAACAACAAGCCTCCTAGGGCTTATAAGTGTGCATTTTATGAGTTGCATACCAAAGATGACAATACCTAGATCTATTGCGTTTTGCCTAGCTAGGGGTGTTTAACAATAGCGTTTGTTGGGAGGCAACCCAATTTTATTTTTATGTTCTGTTTTTGTGTATTTCACACATTATTACTTCTATAGTAATTGTGTTTTGGTTTTTTAATTAGTGTCTGAGCTAAGTAAAACCTTTGAGGTGATATATGGTAGTTGTTGATTTGATCTTGCTGAAAAGAAGAAACTTTTGTGCTAAGTCCAGGAATTTTCTAATTTTTTTAGAGCGTCTAATTGATCTAAAATTTTTACACAAGATTTATATATAAATTTCTCAGGTGTGCCTAATTTTTAAGCATTGTTTGAGGTAAAAAAGTTTACGAAGTTTTCAATTTGCTACAGACTCTTCTGTTTTTGTCACATTCTGTTTTCTTTGAGTTGTTTGCCTATTTTGATGAATCTATGGTTTGTATCATGTGGTATGAGCCATGGAGAAGTTAGATTACCGTAGGTATAACACCAATGTAAATAAATAATGATTTCACAACATTACCTAAAGTGGTGATTTATTTTCTTATACTAACGGATCTCACGAGTTTTCTGTTAAGTTTTGTGTTGTGAAGTTTGCAAGTTTTGGGTAAAGATTGGATGGACTATGGAATAAGGAGTGGCAAGAGCCTAAGCTTGCGGATGCCCAAGGAAGCCCAAGTAATATTCAAGGATGCCGAAAAGCCTAAGCTTGGGGATGCCCCGGAAGGCATCCCCTCTTTCATCTTACATCCATCGGTAAATTTACTTGAGGTTATATTTTTATTCACCACATGTTCTTCAATACCATGTTCTTCATGATCTTCATGGAGATGTATCTGATGTAATCCTCTTTTGTGGTGTGTTTGTCAAGATCCGATGAATTGTGAGTTTATTTTCAGATTATCCATGAATCTTATTTGAATCTCCTCTGATTTCTTATATGCATGATTTCATATCCTTGCAAGTATCTTTAAGTTATTGGTTTGGTTTGGCCAACTACATTGGTAATTCTTGCAATGGGAGAAGTGCTTGGTTTTGGGTTCAATCTTGCGGTGTCCTCACCAAGTGACAAAGTAGGGGTAGCGAGGCACGTATTGTATTGTTGCCATCAAGGGTAACAAGATAGGGTTTTCATCATATTGCTTGGGTTTATCCCTCTATATCATGTCATCTTTCTTAATGCGTTACTCCGTTCTTCACGAACTTAACACTCTGGATGCAGGAAGGAGTCGGACGATGTGTGTCATGGGGAACAAACACCTATGGGATCGGAGGGACCCCTTTCGGTTCGGCGAGGGAGCAGGCTCTGACAAAGAGCAGGTCTGATGAACAACGCGCAGGGATTTTACTCAGGTTCGGGCCGCACAAATGCGTAAAACACTACTCCTGCTTGGTTGTATTGTGGATGTTCTTAGGGTTCTAGCTACAAGAGCGCTATGAGCAGCTGCTACGTGTGTGAGCTAGAAGGTCCAAAGTCGAAAAGCCAAAAGTCTAGAAGTGCAAAGGACCAAAGGTCCTCTACCGTATCGCCCTGGGCCTCCTTTTATACTCTCAAGGGGATCCCAATAGTGGCGTACAATGCATACACAGGGTGTAATGAGCTACAATGCTATCATACCTAACACTGACGGAGTAGGACAGGCACATTTAATGCACCGCCAGGCATCTCTGAATGTCCACGGGACGGGACAGGAGCCCGTCTCATCGGCACCGCTTAGCCCCGCCATCGCCGACGCCGCGACACGTGCCTAGGCGGGACGACACCTAGCCTGTGCGCTGGCAGGGCCTTGTCGGGGCTTAGCCTTGTTGGGGCTTTGCTTTACCTGAGGGTTCGATGGTCATCCCAGCACGGTCTTGCCGGGGGGTCTAGACTCTCCTATGCCTATACCTGGCAACTCCCTGCCGGGCCTCGTCGCCAGGGTGGCTACTACTGCCCGTCTACGAGTAAGGGGCACTAGACAGCCCAAAACTCTAGTGCACCGATAGGAGCCCCCGGGCCTGGGCCACACACAGTACGAAGCGTTGTTGGGATAGGCCCAAACAGTGCATAGTCACGCGTGGCAGGGCCTTGCAGTCGTGATCATTGTGCTTGTTGCGCGTCCCCACGATGCCCATTGAATGCGGGATGTGGGATACGTGCACGAGGCGGCCGTCATATTTTCAGTTACTGCATCAGGTCGTTTCCGCCACGTGCGCTGCATGCATAGCGGGGAGCCAGCAATGGGCGCCTGTGACTTAAAGTCCCTAGGAAAGGTAGTAACTGCAGTGCCATGGATTGGAGCAACAGGGCGGTTGTTGTTCGCCCCGTGATCGAGGGCGCCACATTTGGAGGAGGTGGGCGGCGACCCTTGGAGCGGGGGAGAGCTATCCCCCATGCTTCCCCCTATAAATTGAGGGATAGCGAGGGTGACGCTTAGACATTCTTCCTCCCTCCTCCGAGTGTGAACCACCATAGCTTGCCCTTCCAGGTCTTCCCAACCTTCGAGTGACGCTCGCCCTTAGGCATGAACAGGGGGCGAGGGCGGCCACCGTCCTCTGCTCCAAGGAGGAGCTCTTGTCGGGATCATGCCACCGCTTCAGCCACAGAAGCGCAGGGCAGCCCGAGCACGCGCGATGGAAAAGGCGCGAGGGGTCGCAACCATCGTGGAGGCCGAGTTCATGAGAGGCAAAGCGCTGCCCCACCTCCTCCTCCAACGTCGGGCCTTTTCCCTGAGGAGACCCACACCGAGGGGACGGCGCTAGAGTTCGTCCTCGAACTGGCCGGTCCTGTCCGGAGCCATCTGGGCCTCCCTTGCCCTTTCGCCAGGGCGATGGAGGCCGACAATCCGACCGTCCTGTGGTTACGGGCACATGGTTGTTGTAGTGGCGTGACGCGGGTGGACGTCGAGTACCCAGCGAGCCGCACCATGTTCCTCAGGCACGGCTGGAAGACCTTCGCCCGCGCCCACAACCTCTAGGAAGGGCAAGTCCTTCATTTTAAAATGACGGAGGCCAATCTGCTCTCCGTCAAGATTTATGGGCGCTCAGGCATCTGTCTCAGCTGCTGCAAAGAGAGCTCGAGCAGTGCCGAAAGCTCCTCCTCGAGCGAGAGTGATGAGGAGGACAACGGCGAAGACGACGACGATGAGTCCGGTCTTCGGGCCATCAAGTCGGAGCCCGACGAGTTGAGATTGGACTGACCGCCGGCCGCACCATCACCACCAGCCTCATGCCTCACCCCCTCCTAGCAGGACGACCCTGCCGAGGGCCTTTGTCCCGGGCGCTTCCTCATCTTCCAGCTGGATCTTCTAGCAGGCCTGTGGACTTTGGCTTCTAGGGTCTATCCTCCTTTTCGCCCGTACTGGCCCTCTCCTCCGTGCAATGCTGGTCCCGGAGGGGCCAGGCTCTTCCCTGCCCATCTGGAAGCCCTGCCCCTCCATGCAGTGCTGGTCCAAAGGGGTTAGGCTAGGCTTCTGCTGGGGACCTCCCGCGTTCCTTTTCTTCTTGTAGCCTGTCTCCCCTTTCTATCTTTTTCTTCTTGTAATCTCCCCTAGGGGAGAAAGTCCAATAAAATGTACTTAGACAAAAGGCAACATCTCATGCCAATTTCACCCTATCTTGAATAACCGTATATTATCTTCCTTGTTAGACCGTTTCTTTGCATGAAACTTTTCCCTACGCCCTCTCGAAAGAATCTTGCCGGCGTGTGTAGCCCTACCGCGAGCGCTTTGAGGAAGGGGTCCTTAGCAGCCTGCTGGCAGCGCCACTGCTGGCAAGACGCCTCGGTGTTCTTGGTGTAGCCGCTTAAGCTGTTGATCGTGCTCGAAACAAAATAAGGGCATGAGCGCAGCCCCATGAGTCATTGAGTGGACTCAACAAGAGTGCATGTGGAACCACTTAAGTCATTGAGCAGACTCGAAATAGAGTAAGGGCGCAGCCAATCACGACAAGGTTCCCGTGCATGCAGGTTTTCCATACAAGAATCAAAATTGCCCAAGGAAAATAACTCCACAACAAGAATTCACTTGGGGTTTTGCAACTTATATTTTCATTGGCGTATTCCTTCCGATAAGATTTTTTGAATGTCGCCCGTAGGTATCCATACCATCATTCCCCATGGCAAAGCTACACGCGAGGCAACCTTCTGTCCTTGGAAAAAAAGAAGGAATAGAAAATATGGGTGTGGAACCTTGGCGGTCCGTTAGCTCTTCCCGGGAGTAAGTGTAATGCAATATCTTAGACAAACATGCACATAAGTAATCATGAGAATCAATCAAGATTTGCGGAACACTTAGCTTTATTCAACTACGCACAGGGTCTGCGCTTGGCTTTATACCAAGGGTTACATGCTTCAGCGGCAAGACTTTGTACAAAAGGTGGTTGCCGGGAGACCCGGCAGCCGCGCCTCATGGGTAGAACTTATGAAGATGTTCGATACTCCAGGAGTTGCTCACTGGGATGCCATCTTTGGTCTCCAGGTATACTGCACCAGGTCTGGTGACTCGTACTGCCCGATAAGGGCCTTCCCACTTCGGTGTCAACTTGTTGGAATTCTTGGCGGACTAAACTTGCCGAAGAACAAGGTCGCCTTCCTCAAGACTTCTGACATTAACCTTGCAGCTATGGTAGCGGTGCAAAGCTTTCTTGTAGCGTGCAACTCTCACAGCAGCCTTAAGACGGTCTTCCTCAAGGAGCGTCGCGTCATCTTGCCGCAACTGTTCTTGCTCAAGTTCATCACAAGCGAACACTCGAGGCGGCCCGTATATGAGTTCCGTGGGGAGAGCTGCTTCTGCCCCATATACGAGGGAGAAGGGTGTCTGGCCGGTAGCTCGATTTGGTGTCGTCCTGATCAACCAAAAAACCACTGGCAACTCATCAATCCAGTGCCTTTCGTACTTGTGCAGCTTGTCGAAAGTTCTTGTCTTAAGGCCTCGCAACACTTCAGTATTAGCCCTTTACGCTTGTCCGTTGCTCCTCGAGTGGGCAACGGAAGCAAAACAGATTTTGCTGCCAAGGTCTTGGACATATTGCTTGAAGGTGCGACTCGTGAACTGTGTGCTGTTGTCAGTGATGATCCTGTTGGGAACACCAAAGCGGCAGACTAGTCCTTTGAAGAACTTGACGGCTAACTGTGCTGTCACCTTTCTCACCGCTTCCACTTCTTGCCACTTTGTGAACTTGTTGATTGAAACATACAAGTACTCAAAGCCCCCGGCAGCGCGGGGAAAGGGGCCCAAGATGTTGAGCCCCCAGACCGAGAATGGCCAGGAGAGAGGGATTGTTTGAAGGGCTTGAGCTGGTTGATGTAATTTCATCAAATGAAACTGGCATGCTTCACACTTGGTTACTAATGTTGTTGCATCCTGGAGGGCAGTGGGCCAAAAGAAACCTTCCCGGAATGCCTTTCTGGCAAGTGCTCTTGATCCTATGTGGGAGCCACATATGCCTCCATGTATCTCTGCCAACAGCTCTAGTCCATCCTCCTGAGAAATACACTTGAGCTTCACACCATTCGGTCTCTTTCTGTACAGGACGTTGTCCACGAACTGGTACATATTAGACTGATGGGCTACTTTCTCTGCTTCCTCTTGTTCCTTAGGGAGTTCTCCTATTTCAAGGAAACAGACGATGTGTTGTGCCCATGCTAGAGCCTGAGGCTCGACAACAAGGACTAAAGGCATATCCTCTACCGGGGAAGCATTTTTTTCAATGGCAAGGGACTGAGGCCCCACCAGAGCCTGCTACTTCCCAGTAGGCCTGGCGGGAGCGTGTGCTTCCATGACGAGAGGCAGAGACTCCGCCGGAGCATGGCGAGAGCCGGCAAGCCTAACGTTGTCCCCAGCAACCTCCTCGTCGGCGGCTTATGGGAGCTCTGCCAGGAAATACTTGCTGGAACTCAACTTCCTTCTTTTCTCTTGTCCAGTCGATGGTGTAATGGATGGTTGAGTGATACGTCCATTTTGCATCATGATTTGATATTGATATTTATTGCATTATGGGATCTTATTACACATTTTTATACAATACTTATGCCTTTTCTCTCTTATTTTACAAGGTCTACATGAAGAGGGAGAATGCCGGCAGCTGGAGTTCTGGACTAGAAAAGGAGAAAATCTGAGATACCTATTCTGCACAAATCCAAAAGTCCTAAAAATCTACGGAGAATTATTTTGGAATATATAAAAAATACTGGGCAAAAGAAATACATCAGGGGCCCCACCAGGGAGCTACAAGCCTGCTGGGCGCGACCACCCGCCTGGGCGCGCCCCTGGGGCTTGTGGCCCACCTGGCAGCCCTCTGATGCCCATCTTCTGCTATATTTAGGGTTTTGTCATGGAAAAAATCATACCAGAGCTTTCGGGATGAAGCGCCGCCGTCTCGAGGCGGAACTTGGGTAGAACCAATCTAGAGCTCCGACAGGGCGATCCTGCCGGTGAAACTTCATTCCGGGAGGGGGAAATCGAATCCATCGTCATCACCAATGATCCTCTCATAGAGAGGGGGTCAATCTACATCAACATCTTCATCAGCACCATCTCCTGTCCAATCCCTAGTTCATCACTTGTATCCGATCTTTGTCTCAAAACCTCAGATTGGTACCTCGGTGTTGCTAGTAGTGTTGATTACTCCTTGTAGTTGATGCTAGTTGGTTTACTTGGTGGAAGATTATATGTTTAGATCCTTGATCATAACTTATACTCCTCTGATTATGAACAGGAATATGCTTTGTGAGTAGTTACGTTTGTTCCTAAGGACATGGGATAAGTCTTCTTATAAGTAATCATGTGAATTTGGTATTCGTTCGATATTTTGATGAGATGTATGTTGTCTCTCCTCCAGTGGTGTTATGCGAACGTTGACTACATAACACTTCACCATTGTTTGGGCCTAAAGGAAGGCATTGGGAAGTAATAAGTAGATGATGGGTTGCTAGAGTGACAGAAGCTTAAGCCCTAGTTTATGTGTTGCTTCGTAGGGGGCTGATTTGGATCCACATGTGGCATGCAATGGTTAGATTTATCTTAATTCTTCTTTCGTAGTTGCGAATGCTTATAGGAGGGGTTAATCATAAGTGGGAGGCTTGTCCAAGTAAGGACAACACCCAAGCACCAGTCCACCCACATGTCAAATTATCAAAGTAGTGAATGCGAATCAAATGAGCATGATGAAAACTAACTTGACATAAATTCCCATGTGTCCTCGGGAGCGCTTTGTTTTATATAACAGTTTGTCTAGTAAAAGCACAACATGCTCCATTGGTGGTTTTGATAATTCATGACAACACATATTGTCTCTTGGACTGATATTTTGACCTAGGGTATTTCATATATAGTCTACAGAGAGGTTTGGCAAAAGGAGATTGTGGAAATACCCCAAGATGCAAGGAAATAGGTTGGCCAAGCTTCAAGCAAGAGGACTCTACATTTTATATTTGTGAGAAATCACTTTGATTCCATAGGAAAGCCAATACATTAAAAGGGGGTAAGGTTTTGTTGGTGAACAATATGCTCAAACGTGCACAAGTGATAGTCGCCAAAAACATCCACAGACTCTCCGACCAAAGTTTGTTCTATACCTAACACTCAAAATCGGTGCAACCAACTTTCTCATACCGGTGCCACTGATTCCAGAACCTAGACAGACTCAAGCCAAACCTAGCCACTTCGGTGCAACCGATTCCATACCAGTGCCACCGAGTTTAGGTTGCCAACTTTCTGTTACGCAAATTCACATTTTCGGTAACACCGAGAATGTTGGATCTACGTCATCGAGATTGGAAATCTGACCGTTGGTCACCTTATCGGTGCAACCCAGTTTCCTATATTGGTCTCATCGAGATTCAAAAGTTGCCACCTTTTGGTCACTTCGGTACCATCGAGATTAACACATCGGTGTCACCGAGTTGGTCATTTTGTGTGTAACTGTTGGATTTTGGGGATGCCTATATATACCCCTTCACCACCACCTACTCGAAAGTGAAGCACTCAGAACTATCCCATACCTATCCTATCAGATTTTTTGAGAGGGAACCACCTACCCTTGTGTTGAGGTCAAGATCTTCCACTCCAATCATAAGGATCTTGATCTCTAGCCTCCCCAAGTAGCTTTCCACCAATCCCATCTCTTCCACCATGCCAAATCCGTGAGATAGTGATTGGGTGCTGAGGAGTCTATCATCTTGAAGCACAAAAGAAAGGAGTTCATCGTCATTATCAAGCCTATTACCTTTTGGAGCGTGGTGCCTCCTAGATTGGTTAGGTGTCGCTTCGGAGCCTCCTACTTCATGTTGTGGAGTGAACCAAGAAGTTTGTAAGGTCAAGGAGATCGCCTACTTCGTGAAGATCTACCCATAGTGAGGCTAGTCCTTCGTGGATGGAAGCCGTTATGGAATAGTCAAGGTTGCTACTTCGTGGACCCTTTTTGGTGGAGCCCTCTATGGACTCTCGCGACCGTTACGCTCTGTGGGTTGAAGACTCAATAAATGTGGATGTTCGATAGCGCCACCTATCGGAACCACGGGAAAAATCCATGCGTCTCCAACTGCGTTTGATCTACCTATCTCAACACTTTACTTCATATGCAATGTATTTACTTTCCACTGCCATATTTGTTGACATTCATGTGTAGGGCTGTTAGACTTGCTAGCTTTGCTAAAACTGTTAAAATCTGCCAAACAATTAACTTGGGAAAGGTTAGGTTTTAAATTTCTGCTAGTAGTCTATTCCCCCCCTCTATACACTCTTCTAGTGATCCCTCAATTGGTATCAGAGCATTGGTCTCCATTGCTTCGGTTTAATCACCGAGGAGGAAGATGGATGTGTCTAGTACAGGGAGTTTGAGTTGTAGAGTGCCCATTCTTGATGGAGAGTACTATAGTCAATGGAAATCTTTGATGCTTGAGCTATTTAATGAATTTCAATTGAGCAAATATGTTATGCGCCCCTATGAGCCTCCTATTGATCCTTTGCGTCCCACACACGAAGAGGAAATTGATATGCTATGCAATCTTAGAACTGTTAATCTCATTGTTAGAGCATTACCTAGAAATATGCTTAACGAAATGAAGAATTTTGCATGTGCTTACACCTTGTGGAATTATTCGGAGAAACGATATCCAAGTTATTCATTAAGTAATCTTGATGAAATTCTTCATAAAACCATTGCCTTTCACAAAATGTCGCCTAGTGATCCTAAATTTGATGCTTGTCTATTTGAGCTTAGAGACCTCATGCATGCTAAAGGATATGTCACAACTATCAACAATATCATTATAGAGGCCCTTCTCAATCATAAACTTGAACATTGTCATGATCACCATCCTAACGAATCTCTTGTTCTTTATGACGAGGATTTTCCACTTGATGATGACAATGTGGAACATGGCTACTATGATGAAGATGAGCTTTTCGACATCGAGTATGAGAAGATTGTGAAGAATCTAAGCCTCATGGAAAACTTCAAGGATTACACCTCCGGAGGAAAAGAGTGGATTCTCGATAGCTGATGTACTGATCATATGACCGGAGATAGAGAAATGTTTGAAGAGATTACACCAAACCATGGACCACGAAGGTACGTAACGTTTGGAGTCAACTCCAAGGGTAAGGTACTTGGTCTTGGTAAGGTGGTCATATCCCATGATAGTTCTATTCAAAATGTTATGCTTGTTGAATCTCTTGGCTATAATCTTATTTCCATGTCTAGACTTGCCGACTTCGGTCTCAATGTGTTATTCACAAAAATAGATTGCCAAGTGTTACATCAAGATAATCATAAAATGGTCTTTACCGGTATCCATAGAGGTGACCTATACATTGTCGATTTCACTAAGAGATCCAAACCTCACACTTGTTTAATTGCTAAATCTTCTAAAGGTTGGCCTTGGCATAGAAGATTAGGACATGTTGGCATGCGTAATTTAGACAAACTTATCAAAGGTGATCATATACTTGGTGTTAAAGATGTTGTATTTGACAAAGATAGACTTTGTAGTGCTTGTCAAGATGGAAAGCAAGTAGGTGGAAGTCATCCTGTTAAGAATATCATGACTACTAGGAGACCACTCGAGTTGCTTCACATGGATCTTTTCGGTCGCAATGCTTACAAGAGTCTCGGTGGAAATTCCTATGGTCTAGTTATAGTTGATGATTTTTCCAGATTTATGTGGGTATTCTTTCTTGATGATAAGTCGCGGTTTCAAAAGACTTTAAGAACTTCATTCACAAAGCACAAAATCAGTTTGAAGTTAAGATCGAGAAGGTTCGGAGTGATAACGGATCGGAGTTCAAGAACACCCATGTGGATACCTTTCTTGACGAAGAAGGTGTCTCACATGAGTTCTCGGCTATGTACACGCCTCAACAAAATGGAGTTGTTGAGAGAAAGAACTGGACACTCATTGAGATGGCAAGAACGATGCTTGACGAATACAAGACGCCAAAACACTTTTGGGCAGAAGCCGTGGAAACAGCATGTCATGCCACAAACCAACTTTACTTGCACAAGCTTCTCGGTAAAACGGCATACGAGCTACTCACTGGTAACAAACCCCAAGTTGGATACTTTTGGGTTATTCGGCTCGAAGTGCTACATTCTTGATAAGCATCATCATACTAAATTTGCTCCTAAATCTCATGAAGGATTCCTACTTGGTTATGGATCGAACTCTCACACCTACCGTGTCTACAACAACCTCACCCGAAAAGTTGAAGAGACGATAGATGTGAAGTTTGATGAATCTAATGGTTCACAACTCGAACAATTACCAAATGATGTAGGTGATAAGAACCCTTCGGAAGCTATCCTAGATTTACCATCGACAAGTTTCGTCCCATGGAGGTGAAGGAAAGTACTTCACCAACTCAAGTGGAAGCCCCCACTTCATGACAAGGTGAACCACAACATGACATGGAGGCATCCACAAGCGGTACATGACAAGATGATGAAGAGGAGGAAGTGCATCACAAAGATCCACCACAACCTACTTCACCACCACCTCAAGGGAACGACACCTTCAAAAACAATGAAGATGAAGGAGATGATGATGAAGAAGAAGCTCCACCAACCAACAATCGGAATCTGACCCGACTTCGAGCACAAGTGACCAAGAACCATCCCCTAAACCAAATCTTTGGTGATATACAAACAAGGAGGATCACTCGCTCTAAAACTCGTCTAGCAAACTTCTGTGAGCATTATTCTTTCATTTCTAGCATTGAGCCCTTAAAGGTAGAACAAGCTCTTGAAGACACGGATTGGGTGAACGCTATGCATGAAGAGCTTCACAACTTCAAAAGGAACAAAGTGTGGACACTCGTGGAGAAGCCCGAGCATGAACACAACATCATCGGAACCAAATGGGTATTTCGGAACAAGCAATACGAAGATGGTCAAGTTGTGCGCAACATGGCTCACCTCGTAGCTCAAGGATATACGCAAGTCGAAGGTATGGACTACGGTGAGACCTACGCCCCCGTCACTAGACTTGAAGCTATTCGCATTCTTCTTGCTTATGCCAATCACCATGATATCATGCTTTGTCAAATGGATATTAAAAGTGCATTTTTAAATGGTGAGATTGAATAAGAGTTTTATGTTAAGCAACCACCTGGCTTTCTGAATCCTAAGAAACCTAATCATGTTTACAAGCTTCATAAAGCTCTTTATGGTCTTAAGCAAGCCCCTCGTGCTTGGTACAAATGTTTAACGAAGTTTCTTATCGAAAAAGATTTTGAAATTGGTAAATTAACACAACCTTATTCACTAAGAGTGTTAATGGTGAGTTATTTGTGTGCCAAATCTATGTGGATGACATTATCTTTGGTTCCACTAACCCTCAATTTAGTGAAATATTTGGAAGGTTGATGTACGAGAAGTATGATGTCCATGATGTGTGAGCTGAAATTCTTTCTTGGGTTGCAAATCAAGCAATCAAAAGAAGGAACTTTCATCTCTCAAACTAAGTATACCAAGGACTTGATCAAAAAGTTCAACATGCAGGAGTGCAAAGGTATGAAAACCCCTATGCCTACTAGAGGACTTGTTGATCTTACCAGAGAGGATGAGCCGGTTGATCAAAAGGTTTATCGATCTATGATTGGTTCACTGTTATATCTATGTGCATCTCGTCCCGATATTATGCTTAGTGTTTTCATGTGTGCTAGATATCAAACTGCACCGAAAGAATGTCATCTTTTAGCTGCAAAACGCATTGTGAGATACTTGATATAAACGTCAAATTTTGGCATTTGGTATCCCAAGGGATCTTCTTTTGACCTTGTTGGCTATTCTGATTTGGACTATGCCAGCAACAAGGTCGATAGAAAATCCACCTCGGGTACTTGTCAATTTTTGGGCAGATCTCTTGTATCTTGGTCCTCTAAGAAACAAAACTCGGTATTTCTATCGACTGCCGAAGCTGAGTATATTGCTGCTAGATCTTGTTGTGCGCAACTAGTTTGGATGACACAAACACTTAAGGATTATGTAATTCATGTTAAAAATGTTCCATTACTTTGTGACAATTAAAGTGCTATTAAAATTGGTCATAATCCTATGCAACATTCTCGAACTAAGCATATTCAAGTTCGACATCATTTAATTTATGACCATGTTGCCAAAAGAGATATTAATCTTAAGCATGTTCGCACTAACAAGCAATTGGCCGATATCTTTACCAAGCCACTTGATGAGAAGACATTTTTTCACTTGAGGAGTGAGTTAAACATCATCGATGCTTCAAACTTGAGCTAGACTCACTCGATTGCATGCAAGGGCATGAGCTTTCTTGATATTTCCATGTATCTTAACATTTCATCTTATGCCATGGAATTCTATGCTCCCTTGTATTGCATCTAATCTCTTGTAGGTACTTGGAAAAACTTCATTCCACAAGATTGCCATCAACTCCAATCATGAGCAATCTTGTCATTACCAAGTATCCACAACCCCTCTTGATGATGGAAGGAAGAAGGCCACTCAACCATATCCTTGACATATACTTGATCAAAATTGCACACTCTCAATTGGTATCATGTCAATAGGATATACCTATTGTTCTTCCTTGCGTGACTAATCTTTGTAGGTAACCAGTGTACTAGAACAAAAAGGATTGCTCAAAACTCAATATGATCTTCATCAACCTCGAGCATCCTCATCAAGTTCATCTACAAGCTATGTCATCAACATCACTCAAAGGTATGTACTCATGTCCTTGAAAAGGCTTTACTCCAAGAAATGAGCTAAAGCAACTCAAGTGCCATGAAAACATTAAAATGCCTAATCGAAAAATGGTAACCCCATTCTGAGCTTAACGTAGAGTATGACCTATGATCAAGTATTCTTGCTTGTCTCCTAAGTCGAAATACTCTAATATAGGTGACCTAGTCACCTCCCATCATCTACTTAAGAATCTGGTGTGGTTTGCTCTCTATTGCATGATTTCTCATAACTACTTCAATCTTCTCTAGTTGATGTCCCTTGTAAAAACTTCATATTTCATTGAAAATCTTTCTCTTGACTCTATGAAAACAGAAACTTGGTTTCTCTTTCGGAGCCACCAACGCAGATATCTCGGTTCTACCAAAATTGCACACAAGCTGCACTACCAAATCTCGGTACCACCGATCTATCTATCTCGAAGTCACCGATTTTCATTCTGTCTCATTTGAATTCACTTTTGCAAATTATGTGTTTTCTTAGTGATCTTTCTTGTAATACTTCTGGTACTTCGATGATCCTTACAAAAATGTTGTATTACTTAGGGGGAGAAGAACTAAAGTTAATCTTGAGGAGAGAATTTTTGGTCTTCAAGGATTCCTATCTTCAATGAAGAAAGGAGGAGAAGAACAAATCATTTTCCATGACTCTCTTAGCTTTCACTTCTATGAATCCTACATTTCGATGACCCTTGTTCTCAAGGATCCCTTCTCGATCAATGATCCCTATATCTATCCCTGTTTTTGACCTTTTTGGAAATTAATGCCAAAGGGGGAGAAGACCAAAGGTTCATGCTAAAGGGGACATACATGCTTATGCAAAGGGGGAGATATGATCAAGGGGGAGAGCCAATATCAATTCTCATACCTTTATAAACAGGGGGAGAAGAAATTTTTTGACCTTTCTCACCTTATCCAATCCTAATATCTACATACTAAGATTCAGGGGGAGAGGATGATCTATTTTCACATCTACGGTGAGAAAATTCTAAATGATTTTGGAGACATATCAAGTCTAAAGAACACTATCTTCTATATGTCCTCCATATCTTGGCAATTTTGAGTTCTATTGCCTTGACTATTTGGTAGAATACTCTTGTGTTTCCTAACATTGTTTTCTCAAGTGTGTTTCTATTACCAAGATGCTCAAGAACTCAAGGTAAGTATATGCATCATATCCTTGGTCAAGATGATCTATTTCTTCTTGCACATATTGTTTGCAAGAGTGATGTCTTGAACAAAGATACATATCATTCACATATATTTGATGCATATAGCCAAGATACACATGACCTGTTATATCCCTTCTACCTTATGTGTGTTCATGCATTCAAAAGCAACTACCCTTTAAAGCAGTGCACACATTTAGGGGGAGTAAGTCTAAGTCATGTGTCTCTCAAAGTCTTCAGTATAACCATGCATATCTTTATTTGAAGCTTTGATTGTATGTTGTCATCAGTTACCAAAAAGGGGGAGATTGAAAGCACAACATGCTCCCTTGGTGGTTTTGATAATTCATGACAACATACATTGTCTCTTGGACTGATATTTTTACCAAGTGTATTTCAAATACAGTCTACAAAGAGGTTTGGCAAAAGGAGATTGTCAACATACCCCAAGATGCAAGGAAATAGGTTGGCCAAGCTTCAAGCAAGAGGACTCTACATTTTACATTTGTGAGAAATCACTTTGAGTCCATAGGAAAGCCAATACTATTAAAAGGGGGTAAGGTTTTGTTGGTGAAGAATATGCTCAAACGTGCACAAGTGATAGTCACCAAAAACATCCACAAACTCTCCCACCAAAGTCTATTCTATACCTAACACTCAAAATCGGTGCAACCAACTTTCTCATACCGGTGCCACTGATTCCAGTACTTAGACAGACTCAAGCCAAACTCTAGCCACTTCGGTGCAACTGATTCCATACCGGTGCCACTGAGTTTAGGTTGCCAACTTTCTGTTACGCAAATTCACATTTTTTGTCCCACCGATAATGTTGGATCGGCGTCACCGAGATTGGAAATCTGACTGTTGGTCACCTTATCGGTGCAACCGAGTTTCCTATATTGGTCTCAACGAGATTCAAAACTTGCCACCTTTTGGTCACTTCGGTACCACCGAGATTAACACATCGGTGTCACCGAGTTGGTCATTTTGTGTGTAAAGGTTGGATTTTTGGGTATGCCTATATATACCCCTTCACCACCACCCACTCAAAAGTGAAGCACTCAGAACTATTCCATACCTATCCTATTAGATTTTCTGAGAGAGAACCACCTACCCTTGTGTTGAGGTTAAGATATTCCACTCCAATCATAAGGATCTTGATCTCTAGCCTCCCCAAGTAGCTTTCCACCAATCCCATCTCTTCCACCATGCCAAATCTGTGAGAGAGTGATTGGTTGTTGAGGAGTCTATCATCTTGAAGCACAAGAGCAAGGAGTTCAACGTCATTATCGAGCCTATTACCTTTTGGAGGGTGGTGCTTCCTAGATTGGTTAGGTGTCGCTTGGGAGCCTCCTACTTCATGTTGTGGAGTGAACCAAGAAGTTTGTAAGGGCAAGGAGATCGCCTACTTCGTGAAGATCTACCCATAGTGAGGCTATTCCTTCATGGACAGAAGTCGTTATGGAATAATCAAGGTTGCTACTTCGTGGACCCTTTTGGGTGGAGCCCTCTGTGGACTCTCGCGACCGTTACCCTCCATGGGTTCAAGACTCCATAAACTTGGATGTACGATAGCGCCACCTATCGGAACCACGGGAAAAATCCATGCATCTCCAACTGCGTTTGATCTACCTATCTCAACCCTTTACTTCATATGAAATGTCTTTACTTTCCGCTGCCATATTTGTTGACATGCATGTGTAGGGCTGTTAGACTTGCTAGCTTTGCTAAAACTGTTAAAATATTCCAAACAATTAACTTGGGAAGGTTAGGTTTTAAATTTCTGCTAGTAGTCTATTCACCCCCCCTCTAGACACTCTTCTAGTGATCCCTCATCCAGGATTGTCCTTTGATATAAAAGGGATTGGGCCACCTTGCTGCACCTTTGTTACAATTGTTACTTGCTACCCGTTATGAATTATCTTATCACAAAACTATCCATTACCGATAATTTCAGTGCTTATAGAGAATACCTTACTAAGAACTGCTTGTCATTTCCTTCTGCTCCTCGTTGGGTTTGACACTCTTACTTATCGAAAGGACTATGATAGATCCCCTATACTTGTGGGTCATCAAGACTCTTTTCTAGCGCCGTTGCCGGGGAGTGAAACACCTTTGGTGAGTGGAAATTGGTAAGGAAAATTTTATATAGTGTCATTTGTTACTATGGAAAGTAATCCTTTGAGGGGCTTGTTCGGGGTATCTTAACCTCGACCGGAAACACAAAGAGTTGTCCCTCAAACTACTGAACCAACTAAAAATATTTATTATGAAATTCCTTCGGGTATGATAGAGAAACTGCTAGCTAATCCTTATCCAGGAGATGGAACACTACATCCTGATTTGCATCTAATCTATGTAGACGAAGTCTATGTATTATTTAAGTTTGCAGGTCTGCCCAAGGATCACATCAAGAAGAAGGTCTTTCCTTTATCTTTGAAGGAGAAGGCATTTACATGGTATAGGCTATGTGATGATATTGGATCATGGAGCTACAACCGACTGAAAATGGAATTTCATTAGAAGTTCTATCCTATGCATCTAGTTCATTGTGATCGGAATTATATTTGTAATTTTTGGCCTCGTGAAGGAGAAAGAATCTCTCAAGATTGGGGGAAGCTTAAGTCAATGTTATATTCATGCCCCAATCATGAGCTCTCGAGAGAAATTATTATTTCAGAATTTTTATGCTCGGCATTCTCGTAATGATCAATCCATGCTCGATACTTCTTGTGATGGTTCCTTTATGAAGAAAGATATTGAATTCAAATGGAATTTATTGGAAATAATTAAAAGTAACTATGAAGATTGGGAAATCTACGAGGGTAAGGAGTCAGGTATAAATCTTAAATTTGATTGTGTTAAATCCTTCGTGGACACCAATGCTTTTACTTAATTTAGCACTCAATATGGACTTGACTCTGAGATAGTAGCTTCTTTTTGTGAATCTTTTGCTACTCATGTTGATCTCCCTAAGGAGAAGTGGTTTAACTATCATCCTCATATTGAAGTGAAAGTAATGGAACCTATTAAAGTTGAACAGAAAATTATTACTTACAATGTTGATCCTGTTATCCCTACTGCTTACATTGAGAAACCACCTTTCCCTGTTAGGATAAAGGAACATGCTAAAGCTTCAACTGTGGTTCGTAAGAGTTGTATTAGAACACCTACACCCCCTAAACAAATCAAAGTTGAACCTAGTATTGCTATGCTTAAAGATCTCTTGGTTGATAATATTGATGGGAATGTTATTCATTTCTGTGATGAAGCTACTAGAATTGCTAGATCTGATACTAAGCATAAACATCGACCAGTTGTTGGCATACATGTTGTTTCTGTTAAAATAGGAGATCATTGTTATCATGGCTTATGTGATATGGGTGCTAGCGTAAGTGCAATTACCCATTCCTTATACAAAAAAATCATGCATGATATTGCACCAATTGAACTAGAGGATATTGATGTTACTATTAGGCTCGCTAATAGAGACACTATTGCACCGATAGGGATTGTTAGAGATGTTGAAGTCTTTTTTGGGAAAGTAAAGTATCCTACTTATTTTCTTGTTCTTGGTTCCCCACAAGTTAATTTTTGTCCCGTTATATTTGGCAGACCCTTCTTGAATACTGTTAATGCTAAAATTGATTGTGAGAAAGAAATAGTTACTGTGAGATCTTGGGATGTGTCTCATGAGTTTCATTTCTCTAAATTTCATAGACAACCCCATGACAAGGAATTTCCTAGTAAAGATGAAATTGTTGGTCTCGCTTCTATTGATGTGCCTCCTACTGATCCCTTAGAACAATATTTGCTAGACCATGAAAATGATATGCATATGATTGAGAGTAATGAAATAGATGAAATTTCTTTGAGCAGCAGCCTATTTTGAAACACAACTTACCTATTGAGATACTTGGGGATCCTCCTCCACCCAAGGGTAATCCCATGTTCGAGCTCAAGCAATTACCTGATACATTGAAATATGCTTATCATGATGAAAAGGAGATATATCCTGTTATTATTAGTGCTAACCTTTCAGAGCATGAAGAAAAGAGATTATTGAAAACTCTGAGGAAACACCGTGCTGCTATTGGTTGTACTCTTGATGTTCTTAAGGGCATTAGTCCCACTCTATGCCAGCATAAAATTAATATGGAGCCTTCATGGATGATTTTTCCGTTTACGGAACTTCATTTGATGATTGATTGAGAAACCTTGATCGAGTTTTGCAGAGATGTGAAGAAACTAATCGTGTCTTGAATTGGGAAAAAGTTCCACTTTATGGTTAATGAAGGTATTGTCTTGGGGCACAAGATCTCCGAAAGAGGTATTGAAGTTCATAAAGCTAAAGTTGATGCTATTGAAAAAATGTCGTGCCCTACGGATATCAAAGGTATAAGAAGTTTGCTTGGTCATGCTGGTTTCTATAGGAGGTTTATCAAAGATTTCTCTAAGATTTATAGGCCTCTCACAAACCTTTTGCGAAAAGATGTTCCTTTTGTTTTTGATGATGATTGTGTAGAAGCATTTGAAATTCTTAAGAATGCCTTGATTACCGCACCTGTTGTTCAACCACCCAACTGGAACCTACCCTTTGAAATTATGTGTGATGCTAATGATTATGTTGTTGGTGCTATTCTAGGACGAAGAGTCGATAAGAAATTAAATGTTATCCATTATGCTAGTAAGACTCTAGATAATGCTCAAAGAAACTATGCTACTACTGAAAAGGAATTTTTAGCAGTCATGTTTGCTTGTGATAAGTTTAGACCTTATATTGTTGATTCCAAAGTAACTGTTCACACCGATCATGCTGCTATTAAGTACCTTATGGAGAAGAAAGATGCTAAACCTAGACTTATTAGGTGGATCATTCTGCTACAAGAATTTGATTTGCATATCATTGATAGAAAGGGTGCTGACAACCCTATAGAAGATAACTTGTCTAGGTTAGAAAATGTTCTTGATGACCCACTACCTATTGATGATAGATTTCCTGATGAACAAGTAGCTGTTGTGAATACTTCACATAATGCTCCTTGGTATGCTGACTACGCCAATTATATTGTTGCTAAATTTATACCTCCTAGTTTCACATACCAACAAAAGAAAATTTTCTTCTATGATTTAAGGCATTACTTTTGGGATGACCCACATCTTTATAAAGAAGGAGTAGATGGTATTATTAGACGTTGTGTACCTGAGCATGAACATGAATAGATCTTACGCAAGTGTCACTCCGAAGCCTACGGAAGACATCACGCTGGAGATAGAACCGCACACAAGGTACTACAATCTGGGTTTTATTGGCCTACTCTCTTCAAGGATGCTCGTAAGTTTGTCTTATCCTGTGATGAATGTCAAAGAATTGGTAATATTAGTGGACGTCGGGAAATTCCTATGAATTACTCTCTTGTTACCGAACCATTTGATGTTTGGGACTTTGATTATATGGGGCCTTTTCCACAATCTAACAGGTATACTCATATTCTAGTTGTTGTTGATTATGTCACTAAGTTGGTAGAAGCTATTCCAACTAATAGTGTTGATCATAACACTTCTATTAAAATGCTGAAAGAAGTTATTTTCCCTAGATTTGGAGTCCCTAGATATTTGATGACTGATGGTGGTTCACATTTTATTCATGATGCTTTCCATAAATTTCTTGCTAAATATGATGTTAATCATAGAGTTGCATCTCCTTATCATCCTTAGTCTAGTGTTCAAGTAGAATTGAGCAATAGAGATATTAAATTGATTTTATAGAAGACTGTTAATAGATCTAGGAAGAATTGGTCTAAGAAACTCGACGATGCATTGTGTGCTTATAGAACTGCTTACGAAAACCCTATGGGTATGTCTCCGTATAAGATGGTTTATGGTAAAGCATGTCACTTACCTCTAGAGCTAGAACGTAAGGCTTATTGGGCAATCAAAGATCTCAATTATGATTTCAAACTTGCTGGTGAGAAGAGGTTATTTGAGATTAGCTCACTTGATTAAAGGAGAACCCAAGCCTATGAGAATGCTAAGTTGTTTAAAGAAAAGGTTAAGAGATGGCATGATAGAAGGATACAAAAGCGTGAATTTAATGTAGGTGATCATGTCTTGCTATACAATTCTTGTTTATGATTTTTTGCAGGAAAACTTCTCTCTAAATGGGAAGGTCCTTACATCATCGAAGAGGTATACTGTTCCGGTGCCATCAGGATTAACAACGCTTAAGGCACAAACCCGAAGGTGGTGAACGGTCGAAGAATCAAACATTATATCTCAAGTACTCCCATAAATGATGAAACCAATATCATCAATACCATAACTCCAAAGGAGTACATTAGGGAGACTTACCAAAATGTTTTAGACTCCGAAAAGGAATAGGTATGTGGTACGGTAAGCAAAAAGACTCCAAAACTTTTCAATGGAAAATTTTATCTTTTTTTGGAATATTTAAAAAACTAGGAAAATTTAAAGTAGTCCGAATAGTGCATGAGGAGGCGACAAACCTGCTGGGCATGGCCGCGCCCTTGGGGCTTGTGGCCACCTCGTGCACCACCCGGACTCCATTTTCTTGTGGCATACTTCATTGGGTCGGTAAAAATTCATTATGTAATCTCCCGAAGGTTTTGATTCTCGTATCACGACAATACCTCCTGTTTTCTTTTTGAGCTTTTTCTACAGCAGATTTAGAGCAATATGTCATCCAAAGATTTTGATGGGGAGAGCTTCATATCGCATTATCTTGCCAATCCCAAGCTCTATGGGGACTTGGACCCTTATGGATTGTTCTTGGGGGAGTAACAAGAAGGAAAGTACGAGGAAGAAAGCTCGGATGAAGAAGAGACCGCACTACTTCAGCCAGGAGATATGCACGTGGAGTTCAAGAAATCAAGCCTCCCAAACACAGGACAAAAACCAAACATTCTATTTATCCCCTCTCATTTCCTGTAGGAGAGGAAGGAAGAATTATTTCAAAGGATATTGAAGCTCGAGAAGGAAGTGGACAATTTGAGGGAGCAGAATTGTATGCTTAGGAGGAAACTAGAAAGGCTTCCAACCCCATCAACAAATCCCACATCATCACCATTGAAGCAAGACGACTAAACACATGGGTATGGGCACTCCTATTGGCTTGTGCCAAGCTTGGGGGAGGTGCCCCGGTATCGTATCACCATCACATCTTTTGTTTTTGTTTTTATTTTCATTTTCATCATCTTTTCTCAGTTCAGTCCTTTTGGTTATATCTTGATCTAGTAGAATAAAGTTTTCGCGTGATCTAGCTTTGAGTCTTTGCTTTATGATTCCTCCTATGTAAGAAAGTCCATGAGTTATATAATAAAAAGTGCTTTTGAGTTCAGGGCCTTGCTTGTTTCTAAAAGCACATTTGCTCCCTTGGTGGTTTTTGGTGATTAATAACCAAGTATATTTCAGGACAAGTTCAATGATAGGGATGGCCAAAGGATTGTGGAATTACCCCAAGATACAAGGAAATGGATTGGCCAAGCTTCAAGCAAGAGGAGTCTACATTTTACATTTGTGAGAAATCACATTGAGTCCATAGGAAACCAATACTATTAAAAGGGGGTAAAGTTTTGATGGTGAACAATATGCTCAAACGTGCACAAGTGACAATCACCAAAACATCCACAAAGTCTCCCACCAAAGTCTGTCCTAAGCCAAATACGCAAAATCGGTGCAACCAACATTCCTATCCCGGTGCCACCGATTCTAAACCCTAAATAGACTCAGCCAAACCCTAACACTTTGGTGCAACCGACACTGCACTCGGTGCCACCGAGTTGGGTTGCCAAGATTCTGTTACGCAAGTTCTCATTTTTGGTTCGTCCGAGAATGGTGAATCGGCATCACCGAGATTGGCAAATCTGACCGTTGGTCACCTTTCCAATGCAACCGAGAATTGTATATCGATCCCTTTGAGATTCAAAAGCTACCACTTTTGGTCACTTTGGTACCACCGAGATTTACACATCGGTGTCACCGAGTTGGTCATTTTGTGTGTAATGGTTGGATTTTTGGGGATGCCTATATATACCCCTTCATCACCACCCACTCGAAAGAGAAGCACTCAGAACTATTCCATACCTATCCTACTCAGTTTTCTTAGAGAAAACCACCTACCCTTGTGTTGACGTCAGGATCTTCAACTCCAACCATATGGATCTTGATTTCTAGCCTCCCCAAGTTGCTTTCCACCAATCCCATCTCTTCTACCAACCCAAATCTGTGAGAGAGTGGTTGTGTGTTGAGGAGTCTATCATCTTGAAGCATAAGAGGAAGTAGTTCATCGTCATTACCGAGCCTATTACCTTTTGGAGGGTGGTGCCTCCTAGATTGGTTAGGTGTCGCTTGGGAGCCTCCTACTTCGTGTTGTGGAGTGAACCAAGAAGTATGTAAGGGCAAGGAGATCGCCTACTTCATGAAGATCTACCCATAGTGAGGCTAGTCCTTCGTGGACGGAAGATGCATGGAATAGTCAAGGTTGCTTCTTCGTGGAACCCTCCATGGGTAGAGCCCTCTGTGGACTCTCGTGGCCATTACCCTCGGTGGGTTGAAGACTCCATGAACATGGATGTACGATAGCACCACCTATCGGAACCATGGGAAAAATCATCATGTCATCACTTGTGTTTGCTTTCCTAACCCTCTATTTACTTACATGTGCAATGTCTTTATTTTCCGCTGTTACACTCTTAGACATGCATGTGTAGGGTGTTACTTGATTTTCTATGAATGCTAAAACTTTCCAAGAATTAAAATTGGGAAAAAGGCAAAACTTTTATTTGGTCAATTAGTCTAATCACCCCCCTCTAGACCTACTTTCGATCCTACAAGTGGTATCAGAGCTTTGGTCTCCATTGCATTTGTTTCACAACCTAAGAGAAGTGTGGCATCTACTGAGGGAAATTATCACCATAGAAGTCCATACTTTGATGGCACTAATTTTGCTAGTTGGAAGCATAAATTGAAAATGCATTTGCTTGGTCATAATCCTGCCGTTTGGGCTATTGTTCTTGTTGGCTTGCAAGGTGAATTCTTTGTGGATGGAAAGGAACCAGATCGTGAAGCGTTTGCGGATGAATTGAACATGTTGTAACTCCATGCTCAAGCATGTGACGTTCTCTTCAAGTGCCTATGTCCTGAAGAATTCAACAAAATTAGCCATCTTGAACACGCAAAAGAGATTTCGGATACTTTGGTTGATATGCACGAAGGAACTGAGTCTGTGAGAGAATCCAAGTTAGATGTTCTTCAAGGTTAACTTGACAAGTTCAAGATAAAGGATGGTGTAGGAGTCGCTGAAATGTACTCTAGGCTAGCTCTCATCACCAATGAGATTGCCGGCTTAGGAAGCAAATAAATGACTGACAAGTTCATCATCAAGAAGATACTTTGAGCTTTGGATGAGAGATATGACACCGTGTGCACATTGATCCAAATGGTGCCCAACTACAAAGATCTCAAACCAACGGAAGTGATTGGTAGAATTGTTGCTCATGAGATAACACTCAAAGACAAGGAAGAGCTTCATCACAAGTCTAGCGGTGCTTACAAAGCCACAAGTGATGTTCCCGCTACCTCAAGCTAAAACCTTGTCACAAATGAAGAGATAAGCCTCATGGTCAAGAAATTCAACAAGTTCTACAAGAATAGAAGCAAAGATCGCAGCTCCAACTCAAGACAAGAAGAGAAGCATTCATCAAGTCGTGACCGAAACTGCAACAACTGTGGGAAGCCCGGACACTACTCCAATGAGTTCTTGGCTCCCTACAAACAAAGAGAAGAGTCACCAAGAAAACAAAGCTCAAGAGATGAATCACCTCGAAGAGAGGGAAGGAGTAGAGATGATCGTTATGAACGAATACCCTCAAGGAGAAGTAGGGACTCGGAGAAGAAGGACAATCACACCAAGAGCTACTCAACAGGAAAGAATCAAGCTCATGTTGGTGAATGGGTTTCCGACTCCGACTCCGACAACCACTCCGAGGGAAGCTATCACTCCAGCTCTGACTATAGTCAAGATGATGGTGTTGCTGGAATTGCACTAGTGACAACCAACTCCTATGATCTATTTGATTCACCAAACGTAGGAGGTGGAAGTTTCTTCGTGGCTAAAGGCCCTAAGGTATCACACCCCGAATATCTTGATTTCAATAGTGATGAAGATGATTTGCTTTACGGTGATGACTTGCTATGTGATAAAACTAGTGATGTTAATCATAATGAACTTGATAATTCTCATGCTAGTCAAGATAAGTCAATTGACGATGATAAGATTAAAATAGAAGAACTAACTAAAGAATTCAACACTCTTAAGTTAGCTCATGAATCTACTCTTGAAGATCATAGACAGCTTGTAAGAACTCATGAGAAGCTATGCTTCGAGAAGCTCAGTTCGGAGCAAGAACATGAATTTCTTAAAGCTATCAATGACGATCTCCAGAAGAAGACTTCATCTTATCTTGCCAAACGACTACTCTTGTCAACATTCATGCCACAAGTCAAATCCAAGCAAACTAGTAACAAAGGAAAGAAAGGTTGTTCATCTAGTAGCAACAATAAAAATACTAAACCCAATGATGTTGCTCCTAGTAGTTCTATTGATTCCACTAATGATGATTCTCTTAGCCAAGTTACACTTGAGAAAGAAAATGCTTTATTGAAAGGGATTACAGAGAAAGGTATCTACACGAGTCTTGAAGGGTACAACAATTTGATGAGATTGTACGCAAGCATGGAGGATACCAGAAGAATCGCGGTGTTAGCTACTTCAATGCTAATGTTGTTGAATGGGAAGAAGGTCAAAATCCCGAGCCCAAGTTTGTTCCTCGAAAGGATAAGTATGAAAATACTCTTCCCAAGGGGACAAACACTCAAGATGACCTTCCACCACAATACACCAAGCTCAAGGGCAAGAACAAGCTTCAAGAGGACTTTGACTCTTATCTAGATGAACCCCAAGCTTTGTTGAAGTGGGTTCCCAAGGCTACTACAAGCTCAACTTCTACAAGTGCTACTTCAACACCAAGGATCCCCATCAACTTGATGTGGGTTCCCAAGAAGAAGAACTAGAGAGTTCTTGAGGGGTGACTCAATCAATAAAATTCACTCGTATTCATTATTGGCAAGATCTATTTGCAATCAACATCAACCCTATGCAATAGATCAAGGAGTCACACATTCCCTCAAAGGTAAGCAAGGGACAAGGTATCTAACAAATCAATGGACATCATTACACATGATTTGCACTCCATGTCCATAGATATCCTTGTATTTGTCTCTTGTGTGTTGGGACTAACCCATGTAGGTGAGAAGAGTAAGGAAACAACAAGGATGCTCCCAATTCTAGGTGATCTTCATTAACCTTGAGCATCCACCACTACCTCACCAACATGAAGTCTTCATTGACAAAACCCAAGGTTAGTGTATCCCTCTTATGGGGGGATGTCACATCAATAGGGAGCTTTACTCTAAGACTTGAGTCAAAGAAACTCTTAGTATGTGACAACATTAAATGCTTTATGTAAAAGTGGTAACCCCACTTGTGCTTAAACGATGAGTATGACCTACGATCAAGTACTCCTACTTGGCTCCTAAGTCAAATACTCATATATAGATGACTTCATCGTCACCCAAGTGCTTGTTAGATGCTAGAGTGTTTGTGCATGTTTGCCATGATTTATTTTGACATCTTATTGTGTGAGCATGTTGGTCTGCATTTATTTTGTCATTCGAGGATATCCAATTGTTGCTATTTGGCTTTTGATTTATCTTTTGCCAATTGGATATACAAGAATGCCTAGGACCACTTCTTTAGCTATCTATGCTTTCTCACCTCATACTCTATTCATGTTGCATCACAAAATTTGAACAAGTGCTTTTTGATCCCTCTGTGTGTGGAGCACTCGGAGTTCCGTATCGACAAGGACTGACCATTAAAACCTCCCAAGTGCATCTCAGTGGAACCAACCACAAAATCTCGGTCTCACCGAATTTCTAGGGTTGATCTGGTTTTCAATCTCGGTACCACCGATTCCATCTTCTCGGTTACACCGAGTTTCCCTATCAACTAACAGT
The DNA here is from genome assembly GCA_022496015.1 of Hordeum marinum. NCBI lineage: Eukaryota > Viridiplantae > Streptophyta > Magnoliopsida > Poales > Poaceae > Hordeum > Hordeum marinum. Next base: position 380,966,948 of record CM039674.1, read on the forward strand.
TGAGGAACTCGGTGACACCGAAAAGTTAGAATCGGTGCCACTGACAGTGGTGGGTATATAACCTATGGGCCTCGACGCTTTGAAATTCAATCTCAATCGTCGCGCCTCAGAACCCTAAGCTATCGCCAATGAGACCCATGGTCATCGCCCTTATCTCCCTGCGCTCCTCCTCCGTTGGGAATCACCGTCGTTGACGAAATCATCTCCCTTATCGCCGCTGTAGAGGATCCACGCCAAGTTAGGGTACGAATTCGACCTCTTTTGCACTCCTCGTTCGATTCTTGCGCATTAGATTCAAGTTTATCATTGAGACACTCTTTGCACGTATTCCTATCCACTCAAAACCTCCATAGTCTAGTGAATGATGAATTTTCTAGGGTTTTGCCGTCCGCCCGGTAAATCTCAGTGGAACCAAAACAATCATATCAGTCTCACTGATGTGAACTTCTGTGTTGCTGAGAACTGGCTCGGTGGAACCAAGTCCCTCTTTTCGGTCTAAACGAAAAGGGTGCCAAGGCTCGGTTAAGTGAGTCAGTCTGTCTCAGCACCACCGAAAATTTTTGTTTCAGCTGTACCAATATTTATTTGACAGAATGCAAAAATCTAGAAAATTTATTGTTCAAAATTTCAAAAACCAGCCTCATTTTGTGATGACTCATCTACTTCTACTCTCCTATACTCTGTTCATAGGGTCAGTATGTCAGGTGCAGAGGACAGTCAAAATTTGGCAGAGTAGGGAGTTGATATGAGTTCAGGCACAAGCCCAGAGCCCAATTCTTTTTCAGATCCAGGCACCCCCAGCTCTCATGGGTTGCCCAAGGTTGCCACCGGGACCAGGAAGAAGCTAAATTCTGATGAAGAAGATTCGGACTTTATTCCTGAGGAGATTCTTGACAAGAAGCAAGAAAAGGCTGCTAAGAAGTCAGCAACTAAAGCTAATTCTTCCAGGAGAGTTATCAGCAAGGTCTATGCCAGCTCAGAGACTATCAAAGCACATGAGAGTGCTAGAGCCACAATGTCTGTTGATCCCCCAAGGAAGTCTATGCCTAAGTAGGCAGGGGATAAGAAATCCAGAAAGAGGATTATCCATGTGATTGGCAGGCCTAGCTCTATGTATGAAAATCTAGAGGAGGCTGCTGGTGCTGCTGCTGAGGAAGAGGAGGAAGAACATGTTGAGAAAACCCCTCCCAAGAAGAAGGCCAAGAAGCTTATGGATGATGCTATGCCAAAGACTGGCACTTCCAAGAGCAACAAGACTACATCCAAGAAAGCTGCTGCACAAAAGTCCAAGAGGACTACCATAGACATTCCAGCTTCTAAGAAAAACAAGGGGACCGCCTCCAGACTTGAAGATGATGATGACTTGACTACTTTGATGAGGCTCAGAACACATCTTCCAGTACATGATGCTAGCCACTTAGTTGCTGAAGACATGAAGAAGAGGAAAGACTCAGGATTGAGAGCCTGGAGAGCCATAGATCCTTATGCTCAGAGGAAGAAAACTGATGTTGACTATGTGTTCTACACCAGAGAGCAACAAGACTTTTATGAGATAGCGTTGCTTGACAAGAGCCCAACTGTTAGCGATATGAGATATGTCGATTGGAAATTCATTAAGTAGAATGTGGAATACTTTCCAAGTGTCCAAGATAATTTCCACTGCATTGGTCTGGATGAGTTCATTGGCAAAGAGCTTACTGCATGGAACGACGAGATGATCATGCAATTCTACTCCATTGCAAATTTCTACGAAGATGGTGGAATTGTATGGATGAGTGAAGGAGCAAGGTATGAATATACTTTTGAGGAGTGGGCTGCACTTCTAGCAGTTCCAGATGTTCAGGAAGGTGATCTGGATGTATACTCAGAATCCAAGGCAAGTCACAATGCCATGAAGGATATGTATACTCCTATCCGTGTAGACAAGGTGCAATCTTACAAGCCAGGATACATCTACTATCTGCAAGCAGGTCTCCGTACCATGAACACTATTCTGAGGCATACCTTGATGCCCAAGCTAGGAGATGATAAGATGATCCAAGGCTACTCCATCAACGTGTTGATCCACCTTGACAGGAACACCATGATTAGAGTCATGGATTTGATTATTGAGACAATCAAGAGGGTTGTTGCTGATCAAAAGTGCTCTTGCTGCTATGCACCCTACATCCAGATGCTTATCAACTCTCAGTTGGAGAAGAACATTTTTGCTCTAGATCGTCCACATCTGCCCCTACAGCCTGATCTTGAGGATAATGTTGTGGTCATGGACCCAGATCATCCCACATCTCCTACAACACAGGCAGAGGCAGAAGCAGTTCGAGCCGCTAGTGCTCAAGGCCCCAGATCCAGAAACGAGCAAATGGATCTTCTAATCTCTGCCATTCAGGGCATGCAGAAGGATATCAAGGGGATTCTGGACAACGAGAACAGTCTTGTGAGGATCTTTGAGACAAGGATCAAGACTCTTGGTGACAAGGTGCACAAGGTGACAAAGACAGTTATAGAGCTTCAGAAGCAAGTTGACTCCGTGCACATCCCTCGGGTCTCTTCTACTTCTTAAGATGATGATGATGATGATGATGATGATGATAATGATGATGAGGATGGATCACCTCTCAGGCTGGGCACCCAGTTCACTACTCAGGCTAGATCAGTCATAGTGCCTACACCAGACTTGAGGCCCTCTTCATCAGCTCCTGCTACTATCAGCACATCTCCTGCTCCATCAGCTTTAGTTCCTCGAGTGACCACTCCAGCTCCATCCACGACATCTGTAGAGATCTTCGTAGACACTGTTCTCTCGACTCCTTCATCGACAACCGAAGGAGATCAGCCCAAGAACACTTAGATATATGCCTTTGAACTTTTTGGTAACTTGTTTCCAAAGGGGGAGAAGTGTATATAGATCTTTAGGATTCGAGTGAGAGAGCATTTGGTGTTTTGTTGCTTTTTCCAAAACAATTGCTTTTGGTTACTGTGATACTCTTTTGTTTTGCTTGTGATACACGCTTGCTGATATTTGATCATACATTTTGATGTGTGATGCTACTATTTCCTATCATGTTAATGCTTATGTGATGATCATTCATCTTTGGTTGATTGTGTTGTGCTATGATATTCATTCCAATTACTCTCGCACACCACCAAGTGGTATGTGACATGTAAGAAGTAACCCATGTACCTAATCAATTGCGCATTCATTCAAACGCAAATTTAAAAGTAATGCACAAATTTAGGGAGAGCTCTTACTTATCACATACTTCTCAAAGCGACGATTATATTCCATGATTATATCTTTGTCGAAGCTTTGATCTATATGTTGTGATCAATTACCAAAAAGGGGGAGATTGAAAGCACATTTGCTCCCTTGGTGGTTTTGGTAATTAATAACAACATATATGTCATTGAACTAATGTTTCCACCAAGTAAATTTCAGGACAAGTTCAATGATAGGGATGGCCAAAGGATTGTGGAATTACCCCAAGATGCAAGGAAATAGGTTGGCCAAGCTTCAAGCAAGAGGACTCTGCATTTTACATTTCTGAGAAATCACTTTGAGTCCATAGGAAAGCCAATACTATTAAAAGGGGGTCAAGTTTTGATGGTGAACAATATGCTCAAACGTGCACAAGTGACAGTCACCAAAACATCCAGAAACTCTCCCAACATTCCCATCCTGGTGCCACCGATTCTAAACCCTAAACAAACTCAGCCAAACCCTAACACTTCGGTGCAACCGACACTGCACTCAGTGCCACCGGGTTGGGTTGCCAAGATTCTGTTATGCAAGTTCTCATTTTTGATCTGTCCGAGAATGGTGAATCAGCGTCATTGAGATTGACAAATCTGACCATTGGTCACCTTGTCGGTGCAACTGAGAATTGTATATCGGTCCCTCCGAGATTCAAAAGTTGCCACTTTTGGTCACTTCGGTACCACCGAGATTTACACATCGGTGTCACCGAGTTGGTCATTTTGTGTGTAACGGTTGGATATTTGGGGAGTCCTATATGTACCCCTTCACCACCACCCACTCGAAAGAGAAGCATCCAGAACTATTCCATTCCTATCCTACTTAGTTTTCTAAGAGAGAACCACCTACCCTTGTGTTGAGGTCAAGATCTTGCACTCCAACCATATGGATCTTGATTTCTAGCCTCCCCAAGTTTCTTTCCACCAATCTCATCTCTTCTACCAAGCGAAATCTATGAGAGAGTGATTGTGTGTTGAGGAGTCTATCATCTTGAAGCACAAGAGCAAGGAGTTCATCGTCATTACCGAGCCTATTACCTTTTGGAGGGTGGTGCCTCTTAGATTGGTTAGGTATCACTTGGGAGCCTCCTACTTCGTGTTGTGGAGTGAACCAAGAAGTTTGTAAGGGCAAGGAGATCACCTACTTCGTGAAGATCTACCCATAGTGAGGCTAGTCCTTCATGGACGGAAGCCGCATGGAATAGTCAAGGTTGCTTCTTCGTGGAACCCTCCATGGGTAGAGCCCTCCATGGACTCTCGCGATCGTTACCCTCCATGGGTTGAAGACTCCATGAACGTGGACGTATGATAGCACCACATATCGGAACCACAGGAAAAATCATCGTGTCATCACTTGTGTTTGCTTTTCTAACCCTCTCTTTACTTATATGTGCAATGCCTTTATTTTCCACTGCTACACTCTTAGACATGCATGTGTAGGGTGTTACTTGATTTGCTACAAATGCTAAAACTTGCCAAGAATTAAAATTGGGAAGAAAGCAAAACTTTTATTTGGTCAAGTAGTCTAATCACCCCCTTCTAGACCTAGTTTCGATCCTACAGTTTGGTATGATCTTAATCTTGAGAAAGACAAAGTAGAAAGAAGTGTAGAATAAAAGCAAAGAGTACATATGAAAATCTTATGGGGAGTAATGACTTCACATATAAAAAGTATGTCGATTGAAACCTGTTGTGGGTTGACAAACACAGTTGTTGGTCATTGGGGCAATTAAAAGGAAGTAACAAAGAAAGAGAGGTTCACATATTAATATATTATCTTGGACATCTTTTATGATTGTGAGGACTCATTAAAATATTATATGTTAAGAAGTTGATGTTGGACAAGGAAGACAACATAATGAGATGGAGATCTTGGCTATCATCAAACCATCCTCCCTCTGCTTATCTCTTTCCTTTCTATATGATAAGTCTACTCGCACCTCAGGGGCCGGTCATTTACGCTCTCCACTGCATGAACAACATTCCCAACTAGATCTTTACAGCTTCTGTTGTCTCCTTTTCAATTCCCGACTCTAGCTCACAGGTATCCATAAGAGCGACCAGCCCTGAATGCTTAAACCTATCAATCCTCTCCTAAATTTCATTCTTTTTGTCGTTGGGCATGGAGCAATCCATTCAGCACTTTCGGATGGGGACCAAAAGCCTCTGGACTACCAAGAAGTCGGATTCAATTCAGTCCCGTTTTCAAGATCCGGTTCAGTGTTTGGGGATGGCTTGGTCCAAGCCCACATCCATAGTAGATGGACTTGAGCAGGCAAGTATGCCACCTACTGATATGATTGATTATGAAAATTATGATATGGACTGGACGGTTGTGCAACCGATTATACTGACTTGCTTACCCTCGAGAACACCTAAGACATGGGGGTTATTTACGCGAGTAAGCCTAGCAAGGACCAAGATCTCGATCTAGCCTAGTTGGGGCTTTAGAGTCACATGACACAGTACCAAGAACGGGAGAACCAGTAACAATTGATACGGATTTCCAACCAACGGATCTTCTTACCTTTGGACCGGAACCTTTAGCTGTTTCCTACTCGGTCTACAGCTTGGTTTGAAATGAGGGAGCCATACCGTGTGGTTGAAGCAGAGTACCGTTTTGCAGTGGATAGGGCACTATCTCTATTCGTAGCAGCATTGCGTATTGCTCTCACTAGGAAAGGGGGACATAACCCCTACTATAGAGCAGGAATGGAAGGGGATGAACGAGTCAGCTGCGGAAGGAATGTCGGCTATTTAAGCTTAAGGAATGATTAAGGAATGGCGGACCCGGAGTCGATAATTTGATTACATTCGTATTCGTATTTCTATTACATCTTTCTATAAGCAATTATTCCTCGAGCCACAATCAAAGAAGCGCTTCGCTTCCATTTTCCTTCACCAAAATAACTGCCATGGCCAATATCATAAAGCTTGCCCACTACTGACAAGAGATTTTTGGAATTGAATGTCTCACATCATCGAGCACCAACCTTTTTTTTTTGTTTGTTTCGCACCATTTGTGAAGGTGGCTTGCCCACAATTGTTGACGTTCTACTCTTTCCCATCCTCACAGAGCCATTGATGCCACAGGTCTAGGATTCGAAAAACTCCTTGTGTGATGTGGAAGGACGCACCTGAGTCCACAACCCAAGTCAAAGCATCATCACGCACTATAACACTCTGCATCTTCAATGACTAAATAGTCCTCACATTCTGCAATCATGACTGAACTTGTCTCGCCCTCCGCAAGTTCTCTTTTATATATCCTGCACTCTTCTTGTGTCCCGGGAAAAAATTGCCTTTCACTTTCATAGGGAATCGTGCTTGTTTGCAAGGTGACTTTCCTCGCAAAAATAGTGTGTCATTTACGCTAGCAGGGATACGCAAGATATATATTGGATTGGCTAGACAGGCGTGTCAAAAGCTTCGATTTTCTCTTCTTGGTTCACACGGATTAACGGATGGTTCCCGTGCATAGCCGGCGTGGAAGTTTCCTTTTTTAGCACCCAAAAACCTGCAGTTTACTAGGAGAATCTAGAATTGCTAGGTTTGGGTACATAGCTGGCATGGAAGTTTTCGAAAAGAAGCCAACCTTTTTTGGATTGGGAATCCCCTGTTCTCCATCACAACTGACCACTCACACAATCTAGAAAAAGATTCCCGTTTTCATCTGCCAGATAAGAAAGACAACAAAGAAGCAATAGATGAAGCCATCTCGGAAGGTTTATAACTCTAATTCTAGTGTTTGTTGTTGGTTGTTCAGAGGATAAAGCAGGTTCTAAGATGTTGTTCCTGAGTCTCGGGGTGAAGGTAAATGAAATGGTGGTCGTGAGGAGAATCACTATCTCGTGAAGTCATGAGTGTAAACCTTACATAGTTCCAGCAAAGCGCAAAGACGATGGTGAAAACCTCTTGTTCTTGTCCGGACCTAAGAATGCAAATAGTGAGATAAACTCAGATGTTCCTGTTGTTAGGAATGCGACTCTTGGCAGGCTAAACGAAGTGGTTTATTGTCTTAAGGCAAAAAAAAACGGTTGTTAAGCTAGGACAGACAGGACTAGATTCCGGATATCTAGTCTGAATGGAACGTAGCTCGAACAATTCCCAGGACGAAGCAGGTGAAAACCTTTGTTCTTGTCTGGCCGATGTTGTTCAAAGAAAACCTGGACAATGAGGGGTAGGTTATATTCCCTTTCTTATGATCGTTTGAGGAATCGCTGATAATGACACCACGCGTGTAGCATCTACTACTATTGCAAGGCCTGAAGCACGTGGGAGAATGTTCATTTTTTCTGGATCGGATTAGCAAAAGCAAGCACAGTACAAAGAGATTGGACTCTCGGATGAGACTAAGCAGCTACCGTTCCGACGCGCCCCTGACCCTATCTTGATTCAAACCGAAAACCCTCTCTAAGGTGGAGCCTATTTCTGAATAGAAGTTATATTGTTATAGATCCCTCAACATGTGTTGCTTGCTTCCACCTCATATCAGCCAGAACTTCCGCACCAAGTAGAGATACTACTTGTGCATCCAAACACCCTTAAGTAAGTTTTGCCATGAGAGTCCACCATACCGACCTAAGGATAGATTAAGATCCTTCAAGTAAGTTGTCATCGGTGCAAGCAATAAAAATTGCTCTCTAAATATGTGTGATCTATTAGTGTGACGAAAATAAACTTTATACGAACTTGTGATAAGGAAGAAATAAAAGCGACGGACTACATAATAAAGTTCTCTATCACAAGGGGCAATATAAAGTGACGTTCTTCTGCATTAAGAGATTGCACAGCCAATTATAAAAGCGCATGACAACCTCTGCTTCCCTCTATGAAGGCCCTATCTCTTACTTTTATTTTCTAGTACTTACCTTTATGCAAGAGTCATGCTGTTCTCCATCACCCTCGCTATTTTTACCTTTATCTTCTGGCAAGTTTCACGTGTTGGGGAATGATCTAGGCACATATATCCACTCGGAAGTGGATGGGCATGAGTTATTACTGTTGACATTACCCTTGAGGTAAATAGTTGGGAGGCAACACTATAAGCCCCTATCTTTCTCTGTGTCCGATTGAAACTTGGTGAGTGTTAGCAATTGTGAAAGACTAAAAGATGATTGATTATGTGGGTTTGCTTTACAAGCTCTTATGTTGACTCTTTCCTACGTTATGAGAAATTGGAATTGCTTCAATCAATGAGATCATAGTTTGTCAGTTCTCAATAGAGTTCTTGATTCATACTTTGCCATTGTGAATGTATTATTACTTCATCATAAGAAATTATATGTCAATATATGTTGTTGTTCTAAAGATGATCATGATGCCTTCATGTCCATACTTTATTTTATCGACACCTCTATCTCTAAACATGTGGGCATATTTATTGATTTCGGCTTCCGCTTGAGGACAAGCGAGGTCTAAGCCTGGGGGAGTTGATACTTCCATTTTGAATCATGATTTTATATTGCTATTTACTGCATCATGGGTTGTTATTACACATTTTGGTACAATACTAATGCCTTTTCTCTCTTATTTTACAAGGTCTACATGAAGAGGGAGAATGCCGGCAGCTGGAGTTCTGGACTGGAAAAGGAGCAAATCTGAGATACGTATCCCCCCCAACTCCAAAAGTCCTAAAAATCTACGGAGAATTATTTTCGAATATATAGAAAATACTGGGCACAAGAAATACATCAGGGGGCCCACCAGGGAGCCACAAGCCTGCTGGGCGCGGCCACCCCTCTAGCCACGCCCTAGGTCTTGTGGCCCACCTGCAGCCCTCCAATGCCCATCTTCTGCTATATTGAGGGTTTCGTCCTAGAAAAAAAATCATATCAGGGATTTCGGGACGAAGCACCAACGTCTCGAGGCGGAACTTGGGCAGAACCAATGTACAGCTCTGGCAGGGCGATCCTGCCGGTGAAACATTTCCTTCGGGAGGGGGAAATTGAAGCCATCGTCATCACCAACGATCCTCTCATCGATAGGGGGTCAATCTCCATCAACATCTTCATCAGCACCATCTCCTCTCCAAACCCTAGTTCATCACTTGTATCCGATCTTTGTCTCAAAACCTCAGATTAGTACATGTGGGTTGCTAGTAGTGTTGATTACTCCTTGTAGTTGATGCTAGTTGGTTTACTTGGTGGAAGATTATATGTTTAGATCCTTGATCATGACTTATACTCCTATGATTTTGAACAGGAATATGCTTTGTGAGTAGTTACATTTGTTCCTGAGGACATGGGTTAAGTCTTGGTACAAGTAATCATGTGAATTTGGTATTCGTTCGATATTTTGGTGAGATGTATGTTGTCTCTCCTCTAGTGGTGTTATGTGAACGTCGACTACATAACACTTCACCATTGTTTGGGACTAGAGGAAGGCATTGGGAAGTAACAAGTAGATGATGGGTTGCTAGAGTGACAGAAGCTTAAGCCCTAGTTTATGTGTTGCTTCGTAAGGGGCTGATTTGGATCCACATGTTTCATGCCATGGTTAGATTTATCTTAATTCTTCTTTCGTAGTTGCGGATGATTGCGGGAGGGGTTACTCATAAGTGGGAGGCTTGTCCAAGTAAGGACAACACCCAAGCACTGGTCCACCCACATGTCAAATTATCAAAGTAGCGAACGTGAATCAAATGAGCAGGATTGGGACACCTTGCTGCACCTTTGTTACAATTGTTACTTGCTACCCGTTATGAATTATCTTATCACAAAACTATCTATTACCGATAATTTCAATGGTTGCAGAGAATACCTTACTGAGAACCGCTTGTCATTTCCTTATGCTCCTCGTTGGGTTTGACACTCTTACTTATGGAGAGGACTACGATAGATCCGCTATACTTGTGGGTCATCATTGAGTCAGTCGGAGCATGAAAGTTCCTGGTTCCATAGGCAACTTAGGGGCAGCACATTTTTACAGGCTATCGGCAATGCTATTTTCTACACGCGGAGCATGCTCCATTTGCAGGCCGTCAAAATGTTCTTCCTACTTCCTCACTTCATCTACATAAGCTTCCATCAATGGACTCTGATAATCCTTGTTTACTTGCCCGACGACAAGCTGAGAATCACCCTTGACAATAAGTTTCTTGATCCCCAGGTCTGCCACGATCCTGAGACTGTCCAATAGTCCTTCATACTCAGCATAATTGTTCGTTGATCTCTCTCGGGGAAAGTGCATCTGAACCACATATTTGAGGTGCTCTCCGATGGGTGTGACAAGCAGCACTCTGGCACTGGCTCCTTGCAGCGGGAAAGCCCCATCAAAATACATGATCTACTGTTGATCAGTTTCCTTTCCAGGGAGGGTTGACTCTGGAACTTCTTCATCTAGCATTGGGATCCATTCAGCAATGAACTCCGCCAAGGATCTGCTCTGGATGGTCGACGTGCTTTCAAACTTGAGACCAAAGCTTGAGAGTTCCAAAGCCCACTCCACAATCCGGCCGGTAGTTTCTGGGTTCCACAAGATCCGTTGTAGCAGGAAGCAAGTGACCACGGTGACCTCGTGTGCTTGGAAGTAATGGCACAGCTTCCTCGAGGCCATAAGGAGGCCGAAGAGCAACTTTTGCATGCCAGGATATCTTGAACTAGCCCCCTGCAAAAGGGAGCTAACAAAATAGGCTGGGCGTTGCACCACCTTCTTCTTCTGAATTGTCTCTTTTAACTGCGCAGATCCTTCCTTGCCGGCACCAGACCCTGCCAGGGAATGTCCTGGCTTGTCACTTGGCGGTCCTACCGCTGCCACTATTTCCTCATCAACTTCTCTTTCAGCCACTAGTGTAGCACTTACCACTTGATTTGTTGCCGCAAGATATAGCAGCAATGGCTCTTGTGGTTTTGGCATGACTAGGACTTGTAGAGAGGAGAGGTACTTCTTCAAATCCTACAACGCTGCCTCCACTTCCGGAGTCCATCTTCATCGGACCTGCCTTCTTCAAGATTTTGAAAAAGGATAGGGCGCGCTCAGCAGATTTTGGGATGAACCTACTCAGAGCCGCAACACAACCGGCAAGACGACACACATCTTTGACACGTCTTGGTGCTTCAATTTTCTCAATCGCCTTGATCTTGTCGGGATTTGCTTCAATTCCATGTTGAGATACAAAGAACCCGAGAAGATTGCCAGACCGGACGCCGAACACACACTTCTCAGGGTTGAGCTTCATGTTGATCTTGCGCAGATTTGCAAATGTTTCTTCTAGGTCTGATATGAGCGTAGCCTTGTCCTTGGTTTTGACCACTATGTCATCCATATAAGCCTCCATATTTCTATGTAGCTAGGGCTCAAACCAATCTGGACCGCTCTTGCAAATGTAGAACCAGCACTTTTCAACCCAAAAGGCATACGCAGAAAGCAATATGTACCACATGGGGTGATAAATGTGGTATTCTCTTCGTCTTCCTTGGCCATGAAAATCTGATGGTAGCCTGAATAGGCGTCAAGGAAAGACAACAAGTCGCAGCTGGCGGTGGAGTCCACAATCTGGTCGATGCTCGGCAAGGGAAAATGATCTTTGGGGCAGGCTTTGTTGATGTGTGTGAAGTCAATGCACAACCTCCATTTTCCATTCTCCTTGCGCACTACCACCGGATTGGACAACCACATTGGATGAAGTACTCCTCTGATCAAGCCAACCGCTTCTAATTTCTTGATCTCTTCGGCAATAAACTATTGTCGCTCCAAAGCTTACTTTCGGACCTTCTGCTTGACGGGTCGCGCGTGTGGGCAGACAGCAAGGTGGTGCTCAATCACCTTCCTTAGAACACTGGGGATATCGGATGGTTGCCACGCAACCACATCGACATTCGCCTATAGGAAGGTGACGAGCACTCTTTCCTATTTGTCATCAAGGGTGGAACTTATAGTGAAAGTTCCTCCCGTACCATCTTCCTTGCCGGGCACCTTCTTAGTCTATGGTGGAGCTGCCTTGGACTTCTTGCTCTTGCCGGTTGAGCTCTCTAGCACATCGTCAACGGGAGTGCAGCACCACGAGGAGGCGCGCTTGCCGGAATGTGCGCCAGAGGCCTTGCCGGTCTTCTTCCCCCGGGAGCTTCAGCGGCAGGAGCAAGTGCCTTGGTGGCAGATGCTGCAACTGCTTCCCGATAGAGTTGGTCGGCACGGATAAGTGCACCCTTCTTTTCGGAGTTGATCGTGATGATGCTCATTGGCCCGGGCATCTTCAGCACTTGTAAGCGATGTGGGTGGCCGCCACGAACTTGGCCAGCGCCGTGCGACCAAGGATACCATTGTACATCAATGAGATCTTGGCGACATTAAAAACGATCTTCTCCGTTCTGAAATTTATATCGCTGCCAAATGTCACCAGCAACATGATCTTGCCCTGTAGCGACCCGACCTGAAAGGTCGAATCTCCGGTGCTTCTGTACCATCCCAAGATCATGTTGGTACACACACGGTACATCAATGTATATATCAAAGGGAAATCACACAACATTAATTAAACGAAATCTCATATCGAGTCCTTTATTACAATAAGGAATTACAATAAAGTGGCTGAAGGCCAACTCATGAGATAAACTAAATCAAAAACTTGCGGAAGCTCCATAGGTAGTTGAGTCCATCTGACTCCAAGGGCATCTCACCGAGCGTAGAGCGTATCCTCACTCCTGGTCAGAAAAGTACTCTACAACATGATACATTGTAGCCGTATAGGTCAGCATATTGAATATGCCGGCAAAGTCACAAGAGAGGGGGTAAAGTAATCATCTAGTCTATATGCAAATATGGCAGGTGGGGGTAGTAAGTTTTTGCATAAAGCCAAATTTTTTCTACAACAATAGAGGGCAAAAGCATAATTACTACAATGTTGGTTGATTAATGAGATGGTTCCACCAACCAATTATCATACCCAAGTTGACATTAAAATACCCACATCAATGTAATTTATTGTGTTGAGAGTTCCAGATAGTTTCAGTTCCTTTGGCTCAAACTGTCCATGACCGTGGACACGACTAATCGATTAGGTTTGGGTACTCTGCAGAGTTTTGCACACGTTCCCCACAAGATTTGATCGCCTCCGTTGGATTTCTCACACTTCATGGTGTTTGAGAAACGGATTACCAAAACATGGTCTTCTAAAGGGTTTCCCCGAGACTCTATCGGTGCCCATCCTTTCCTACTGTTCTTCTACATCTCGTAGCACCGCCTGTCCAGGGTCACCATGATATCCAACCAAGCCAGAGCCCATAATGGCTTGTGGCTGTGAAGGTAAGCCTTGGGTCTTGAAGCATCCATCCATCTCTTTGTGCCTGGGTGGACCTTTCCGCATGAATTCTGGCACTTCTCCAGCATCATCTAGGCTAACCACTAGTTTCTCCAGGGCGCCGTTCAACCATCATCCACCCAGAGGTATGTTGAAAACTTGGAGTCTTGAAGACTTGATCATCATGTAGGTCCTGAAATTATTAACTCACAACTCTCATGAATCACACAACCAACCCTGTCTACTAATAGCGCAGCAAAATGTAAATCAATGTTTCCCGGGGCCAATGTGTCAAAGGGTTGAGGGGTACCTACCACATGATACTACAACAAGTAACCAAGTTTCCAATTTACCTACTTTGCATGCAATTGGGGAGATGGAAGAACTAATGCAATAAAACATAGGTATACATGGTCAAAGTGACTTGCCTTGCTGACGATCCTCGTAATCAAGTGACTCTAGATAACAAGCTTCGCACTCCGAATGATCTAACGAATCAAACAAGAGCACACCATAAGCATAAACAAAATACAATTCATTCAACAGCAAGGTAAACAAATGCTTTAACAAACAAAAGCACAATCAAAAGAAGAATCACTTAAAGTATAAGCCTATAATTTTTTGGTGTCAAAAATCTCTACTAAGACATACCAGTCAAAAATTGGTTTTGAACAACTAGACATTTTAGATAACAGAAAAGTAAATATAAAATTTTATTCGAAAACAGAAAGTATTTCATTATAAAAGTATTGTGCTAAAAGAATTACTACAAAACTTTTTCTATACAATATACATGGTGAAAACAAGATGAACCTATTCAAACTAGAGCACAAAACAATTTGAAAAACATATTTTAGTAACAAAAAAATACACCTAATGTTGAATCAATAGAACCTAATGAAATCTAAAAACAAAGGTTAAACTAATTCAGGTTCAAATTAAATAAAAATCAATTAAATAAAAATCTATTAAGAACTAAACAGATTCTGTTTTTGTTAAGAACAGTAACCAAATTCATTCTAAAAAAATATCAAACTATGTAGAATGATAGGTTTAACTAATACAAAATTTTGAAATTTGAAATCTAAGCATACAGACATAAACTACATCAAATTTGTGAACTAATGCAAAAAGAATCAAATAACAACACCAAATATTTTAAAAGATATGATAAAAACAAAACAGAATACATTGCGTTTTTTAAAACAGAAAAGAAAAAGAAAAACTTCCTATCTATCGGACAGGGTCTATGTGTCAGGTTGTGATTGGCCGCGAGGGCGTGCGCGTGAGAGCTAACGAGCGGACGATCGACGACTAAAGCGTACCGATTCGATTACTAAACAGATCTAATCTCGCGCGTTGACTACGGATCCGACGGCTACGGGTGGAGGTGGAGGCTTACAGAGAGGGGGTCGGGGTCTCCGCGCGAGGTCAACAACGGCCGATGGTCGGAGATGCTCGGGGCCGACAGTGCGGCAGTCGGGGGCAGCGTCCGAAGGCTTCAAACGGCGGCGGCAAGGCTCCGGCGTCGATTGGTGGCGTCGGAGGGGGCTGGGGGTGAGTGTGGTGACGGGCACGAGCTCGGGGACGTTCGGTTGGGGTGCCGAACTCCGGTGAGGTCTGGCGCAGCGCTCCGATGAGGGAAAAAGGGGTTTCGGGGATGGAACGAAGAGAGGAGAGGTCTGGGCTTTATATAGGAGCGGTGCGGTGGTCGGGGAGGGCTCGAGGGGCGAGATCCACGGAGAGGGATCTCCGGCGACGGCGGTCGGGCATGGGGAAGGGGATGACCGCGCTGACGTCGCGGTCGGACGGTGGGTCCCGCACATCAGTGAGAGTGAGTGCGTGGTTAGCGTGTCGGTGGCCGACCCGGAGTGGTTTCGGGAATTAAAGACGGTGGGCCGGCCTGGTTCGTTTTAAATACTTTCCTTTTCTATTTCCAGCACAGTAAAAACTCTTTTAATGCATTCAAAACAATTCCAAACTTAGGAATTATATATATCAAAATGATCAGGAGAATTAATGCTATTTAATGAACATTTTTCCTCTGTCATATTGAATATCTTTTTAAAATTTATTTTCAGAAAATGCCTAATTGATTTTAAGTCCTTTTGAGATAAATTTTCAAATAACCCCCTGGTTTAGTTGCTCAAATATTTCACCAAGATGCCCCTGGTGTGGAGTGTCATGTTACTCGTCTCTTTCTTTGAACATTTCCAAATGTTCTCAAATAGGTGAAACAAATACATGGGAAAATTGAAATGGCCTTTCAGAATTTCAAAAGAAGCACTTCAACAAATTCATTACATTCCAACGAAATGATGATGATGCATAGCTATATTTCATAACATCCCAAAATTTGGGATGTTACATGCCCTTCGGCTGAGTCCTCCCTGAATTGGTCCATTGGAAAGCACCCGTGGGCTCGAGATCTTCATCGAGAATTTGCAGCCTCTGGATGACATCAGGCGAGATCAGGTTCAGGTTGGCTGCACAGTCGACTAGCATCTTCGTCACCTTGAGGTTGCGAATTGTTGGCGAAACCAACAACAGCACGAACCCGACCGCAGTTGTGTGATTAGGGTGATCCTCGGTGTCAAAAATGATTGGAGTGTTGGACCACTTCAGAGGTTTCTAGGCACCAATAGAGATCTCCGTCGTGTTAACCTCGCGCGCCAACTGTTTAAGTCGGCAGTGAGAGGAATGCGACGAGGCACCTCCCTCGATGCACATCATCACTATAGCCTTCTGGAAGTCATGCTCGCTGGACTCGTCGTTCTCCTCAATGTCATCATCATCACCCTCTTGCTTGTCGCGTGCACGAGCAGACTTAGCACTGGTATAGGTGGTCTTCACTGGAATGAAATGAGCCACCTTGGTCAAACGATCGACCACTACCCAGATGGAATCATATCCTGAATGGGTCCTAGGAAGTCCTGTGATGAAGTCCATACCAAGCTTATCCCATTTCCACTCGGGTATCGGCAAAGTTGGAGTAACCCTGCTGGTTTCTGATGTTCCGCCTTTACTCACTGACAAACATCACATACCGCAACATGTTCGGCAATATCTTTCTTCATACCTGTCCACCAGTAACTTTCCTTCAAATCCAAGTACATCTTGGTGTTGCCTGGGTGTATCGAGTATGGTGAATCATGGGCTTCTTGAAGTATCCTGTTCATCTTCACGAAAGTCTTTAGCCTTCCCTTCCTTCATTCTTTGCTTTATCTCAGTTATCTCCTTGTCCGATTTCTGGGCTTCACGAACTCTTTCGGTCAAGGTGGACTGAATCTCTAGTGTGGCAACATATCCTTGTGGAACTATCTGTAACCGAAGCTCTCTGAGATCATTGGTTAACTCATGGGGTAATCCTCCGGCTATGAGTGTGTTCACATAACTCTTCCGACTCAAAGCATCTGCCACAACATTTGCCTTTCCTGGATGGTAATGTAATCTCATGTCATAGTCCTTGATTAACTGTAACCATCTCCTCTGTCTGAGGTTCAACTCCTTCTGCGTGAAGATATACTTCATGCTCTTATGATCAGTGTACACATCACAACTATTTCCGATAAGGAAATGTCTCCAGGTCTTGAGTGCATGCACTACGGCTGTCAGTTCCAAATCATGGGTGGCATAATTCAACTCATGGGGTCGTAGCTGTCTGGATGCATATGCTACAACTTTTCCCTCTGTAACATCCCAAAATTCCATTTTGGAATGTTATGAAATATAGCTATGCATCTATCATCATCATTGCTTGAATACATGTATTAGTTGAAATGCCTTCTCTGAATTTCTGAAACCCCTTTCTACTTTCAATGTATTGTTTTCACCTATTTGAAAATCTTGGTAAAAAGTTCAAATAAGAGAGGAGGAACATGACACTCCACACTAGGACCTAATTGGTGATTTATTTGAACAATAAAAACCAGGGGTTGTTTTGAAAATATTTGCAAAAAGGATTTAAAAACAATTAGGCAATTTCTGAAAATAATAATTTTTTCAAAGTGTTCAAATGATAGAATAAAAATGTTCAATAAATGTCATTTATTATTCTGTTAATTTTGATATATAATACTCCTATATTTAGAAATGTTTTTAATGCTTTTAAAGAGGTTTTACTGCTCTGACTATTAAAAAGAGTAACGGTTTTTGTAATTAAACGGGCCGGCCCACGGGCAGTTACTCGCGAACTCATTACTAGCCGGCCGACCGACGCGCCACCGATACCCTTCCTCTCGCTGACCCCTGGGCCCCACCCGTCCGCCGCGGATCCCGCAACGGTCACCCCAAACCTCCGCGCGCGCCGCCGCCGCCGCGATCCCCTCTCGCCCGATCCGCTCTTCCCTTCCTTCCCGAGCCCCCTCTCCGGCGTATAAATAGAGCCCCAAATCCCCGCCTCCAATTCCCCCCCCTGAGCCCCCTCTCCTGTCGCCAGAATGCCGCCATTTTCCTCGCCGGAGTTGCCACCACCACCGGACCTCCCCTTCGCCGTGCCGGTCGACCCCGACCTCCCCTCGCCTCCCCGACGCCTCCGTTCGACGCCGGAGGACCACTGCTGTCACCCGAGCCCCTTCGCTGCCTCCCTCGACCACCAGAGACCCTTTTGGCGACGTCCTCGACCACCGGCCGCTGCCACCATCGCCGAAGTTCCTCCTCCCCCTCCGGTAAAGTCTTCGAGCTCACCCCATCCGTCGGATCCCCCCTCAACGGCCCAGATTAGAAGCCATTTTTTTCCCGAACCGTTTTCCATTAGAGCTCGGTCGCCCGCTCGAAACCACCCAACGCACGCGCTAGCCAGCCAATAGGATCGTGCCACGTCACCCCCTGGCCGTCCGGTAGATTTTTTTTTCTGTTTTGTTTTAGTTAACAGAAACTATTCTGAAATTGTTTTAGCTATAACTTTTAATCTATTTAATGTTTTGAGTTGATTCTTTCTGCAATAGCTCACATTTTTCATGTAGTTTCACCCTGTACTTTTAAATTTCAAATTTGACCTATAAAATTTGAATTGAATCAAATTTGCTCAAAACATTCAAATCTGAATAACTAGAGTTTGAAAATAGATTTTGACATGAATCTTTTTGCTACTGTTTGGTCTTAGTTAGGACTACCTTCATGTTTAGTTTGAGAATTTTTAGGATGGTTTTTCTTAGTGTTTTATCTATAAACAGATTTTGCCTATTAGTTAGTATAGTTTTATTTACTTAGTTTTAGTTAGTTTAAATTAGATTTAGTTTTAATTTGTTTAGTAGGTTCTATTGATTAAACTTTAGGTGTTCTACTTACTGTTAATAAAAATATAAAATTGTTTAGTTATCAAAACTTTTAAAAACTTTACTAAAGTTTTCCCAACAAACTTAATTTGGTTTTATTCTGTTTATTAATAAAATATTTTATTGTTTTCTTGCTGTCAACTATTGTTTTGGTTAATACCAATAGTTTCATTATGTTAGTAGTGTTTTATCAATCATCTTCTAGAAAACAAAACTTTGTGCGTTTTCTTGCTTGTGATTTGTGCATTGTTTTGTCTTGATTGGTTACTAGTTCATGGTTGATGGTTGTGAGTTACATTATTTTGTTGTATGCTTATTGAGTGCTCTTGTTTGCTTCGTTAGATTATCCGGAGTGCGAAGCTTGTTACTTAGAGTCACTCACGTACGAAGATCATCAATCAGGCACGTCACTTAGAGTTTTTATTGCATTAGTTCTACCATTCCCCCCCCAATTGCATAAAAAGTAGGTAATTGGAAACTTGGTTACGGTTGTAGTATCATGTGGTAGGTACCCCCCCTCAACACTTTGACACATTGGCCCCGGGAAACATTGTTTTACATTTTGCTATGCTACTAGTAGATGGGGTTGGATGTGTGATTCATGAGAGTCGTGAGGTAATAACTTCAAGACCTACATAATGATCAAGACTTCAAGACTCCGAGTTTTCAACATACCTCTCGGTGGATGATGGTTGAACGGCACCCTGGAGAAACTAGTGGATTTGACTAGGTGTTGCTGGAGATGGCCAGTATTCACGCGGAAAGATCCACCCAGGCATAAAGAGATGGATGGGTGCTTCAAGACCCAAGGCTTACCTGCACAGCCACAAGTCATTATGGGCTCTGGCTTGGTTGGATATAGTGGTGGCCCTGGACAAGCGGTGCTACGAGATGTAGAAGAACAGTAGGAAAGGATGGGCACCGACAGAGTCGCAGGAAAACCCTTTGGAAGACCATGTTTTGGTCATCCGTTTCTCAAACACCCTGAAGTGCGAGAAATCAAACGGAGGCGACCAAATCTTGTGGGGAACATGTGCAAAGCTCTGCAGAGTACTCAAACCTAATCAATTAGCCGTGTTCACGGTCATGGACGACTTGAGCCAAAGGAACTGAAACTTCCGGAACTCTCAACACAATTAATATGATGATGTGGGTATTAATGACTTGGGTATGAGAATTGGTTGGTGGAACCATCTCATTAATCAACCAACTTAGTAATATTTTTGCTTAGCCCTCTCTTGATGTAGGAAAAAATGGCTTTTTCGCAAAAACTTACCACCCCACCTGCCATATATGCATATAGATTAGATGATTATCTTTTCACCCCTCTCTTGTGACTTTGCCGGCATATTCCATATGCTGACCTACACAGCTGCAATGTATCATGTTGCAGAGTACTTTTCCGACCAGGAGTGAGGACACGTTCTATGCTCGGTGAGATGCCCTTGGAGTCAGATGGACTCATCTACCTTCGACGCTTTCGCAGGATTTAGACATTCTCATGAGTTGGCCTTCAGCCACTTTATTGTAATCTTTATTGTAATAAAGGACTCGATATGAGATTTCGATTAATATAATGCTGTGTGATTTCCCTTTGATATATACATTGATGTACCGTGTGTGTACCAGCATGATCTTGGGATGGTACGGAAACACCGGAGATTCGACCTTTCAGGTCGGGTCACTACAGAAATGGTATCAGAGCACACGCTGACCGTAGGACGTAACCTCTAGGATTGGAAAGCCTTAGGATTGTATCTCTTTGTATTTAAAATTCTTATACTCTCATCTACTCATTTCTGATTTCTCTCCGGTTATTTCAAAATTTATAGATGGCCACCTTCATCCCAGTGTTGATCACGGAGTTTTGGCAGCCTGACGGAATGATGCCTTTTGGTAAGGAGCTGATGAGGATCGTCAAGGACGTGAGGATTGCTTTGCCGAGCATCATCGGGACTCCTATCATGTCATTTCCACAAGATGGATGCTACAGGATCGAGGTGCACATCCCAGGGAAGACCTTTGGGAATCGGAAGGAACCCATCGACTTCAAGTTTATGGCACCCAGCTGGATACTTGGAAGAGACATGGCCATTCATCATGCCCTTGGACGTATTCAGGAGGAATACAGAGGTGGAACCATTTCACCAGGACTCAGCATGGTTTGCCGCAGAGATGCCCATGGCAACATCATCACCAACCCCACTAGAGACTCCACCATGTCATATATCCAAACCCTGGAGACACACATCAGGACTCTGGAGCTTCGAGTTCATGCTGATACGAAGACAATCAAGAATCTGATGAACCGCGAGATTAACCTCGAAGCTGACTTACGGGAAGCCGAGTACGAGCATGAGTATGAGGTGAAGGATTTCTTAGAGAGGATCGACAAGCTAAACACTCGCATCGCCACTCTGGAGGAACAGATGGACATGGGTGAAAATCTTCATCCTGAAGGAGACTTGGCTCCTTTCATGAGTGACGATGATGACTATGAGGAGAGCACCACTGGAGGAGACTCAGTCACCATGTACTTCTGAGGAAAACTTTAGTTATGCCCTCCATGTATCTTTTATTTTCAACGTTAAGAGCGTAGGTCGATGTGTAGTTTGATTGAGACTTGTATTCTCGATGTTTGACATTGATTGAATAAATGAATGAGTGTTTGGTGTGATATGTTTGTTGCATTGCATATGGGTAGTGAATTTCTCCTTTTAGGCCCTTATTCTATTCTAATTCTCACCCCTCTGAAAACAGCAAGATGCCTCCACGACATGAGTCCGACTTCACCTTCCCGCCAGAACTCGCGCAACTTCTTCAGC
Source organism: Hordeum marinum (assembly GCA_022496015.1). Lineage (NCBI taxonomy): Eukaryota > Viridiplantae > Streptophyta > Magnoliopsida > Poales > Poaceae > Hordeum > Hordeum marinum. The sequence continues at coordinate 380,988,541 of CM039674.1, forward strand.
AGCAGAATGCACTGATGCAGCTATTGATCCAGAATCAGACCAACAACCACAACAACAACCACCACCATCCACCCCAGGCTGACAATCTCACCCATTTTCTGAGGTTGAACCCTCCAACTTTCTCCAGCAACACTGAGCCCATTGTGGTAGATGACTGGCTCCATAAGATGGAGAGAGAACTCGTCACCGCTGGATGTACTGATGCTGAGAAAGTGTGCTTTGCCGCACATCAACTGGAAGGACAAGCAACTTCGTGGTGGGAGAACTACACCACCACATATCCTATTGCGGATGTAACTTGGGAGCAGTTCAAGCAAGCTTTCCACACCGCACACGTTTCAGCTGGAGCTATGAGTCTAAGGAAGCGCGAGTTTCGCAACTTGCGCCAGGGAAATCGCTCTGTGGCCCAATACGTGGACGACTTCAGCACATTAGCACGTTATGCACCAGGAGACGTGGCCGATGATGCGGCCAAGCAAGAGAAGTTTCTGGAAGGACTCAACGATGAGTTGAGCATGCAGCTGGTAGTGGCTACTTTCAACAACTACCAAGAGCTGGTGGACAAGGCCCTCATCTTGGAGGGTAAACAACAGCAAATTGAGAATCGCAAGCGGAAGTACACTCAGGGGAAGTTTAACTCTGGAGCTCATCAGAAGACCCGCTACTCCCCGTACTCAGGGAATACCGGATCAGGGACCGGTAAGTTTGGAAGGCACACTCATGCTATGCACAACCATGGAGGCCACAACCATGGAGGAAATGGGAATGTCCGTCCCAACCATGGCAATTTCAAGACTGACAATGGGAATGGGAACAACAACCAGCACCGTCACGCTCCTACTTAGAAGGATCTGAGCCACATCACCTGTTTCAAGTGCCAGAAGACAGGGCACTATGCTACTGAGTGTCCCCAGAGCAAGCAGGGAAATGGAAACGACAACTCCATAGCCAAGAAGCCAAATCCGTTTCCTCGTGCCCAGGTGAACCACCTCGACGTGGAAGAAGTCTATGTTCAACCCGAGACTGTGGTTGGTAAGTTTTTATTGCATTCACGTCCAGTTACAGTACTTTTTGATTCCGGTGCAACTCATTCATTCATATCAAGGGTAGTTGTGGATAAATATGGTTTGCCCACCAAAACCCTTAGACAGCCCTTTAAGGTCAGTTCCCCAGGAGGTATGATGATGGCAGGAATAGGATGCCATGCCCTGAAACTCAATATAGGAAACCATGTTTTTCCCACCGACCTCATCGTCTTAGAATCCCAGGGATTGGACGTAATCTTAGGCATGGATTGGATGACCAAGTATGAAGGAAATCTTGATTGTCCCAGCGAGTCTGTTTCACTCACCACCCCGGAGAACAAGAGGATTAAGTATGTATCCCGACGCACCCAGATGAGTGCTCGATTAAATTCACTCACAGGAGTTGTTCAGGAGGAAGTACCTGTGGTAAAAGACTTTCCGGATGTATTCCCGGAAGAATTACCAGGCATGCCACCAGATAGGGAGATTGAGTTCCTAATAGAGCTACAACCAGGGACAACCCCAATTTCCAAGAGACCCTATCGGATGCCTGCAAATGATTTAGTGGAAATCAAGAAGCAGATTAAGGAGCTATTGGACAAGGGATATATTCGCCCAAGTTCTTCACCTTGGGGAGCCCCAGTTCTTTTGGTGGAGAAGGATAAAACCTTGAGAATGGTAGTCGATTATCGTGCCTTGAACGAGGTGACTATCAAGAACAAGTACCCTATGCCGATGATTAATGACTTGTTTGATCAGCTAGTAGGCGCCAAAGTATTCTCCAAGATCGATCTTCGATCAGGGTATCACCAACTGAAGATTCGTGAACAAGATATACCCAAAACAGCTTTCACCACAAGGTATGGCTTGTATGAGTATACTGTAATGTCCTTTGGTTTGACTAATGCTCCTGCCTACTTCATGAATATGATGAACAAGGTGTTTATGGAATATTTGGACAAGTTTTTCGTGGTGTTCATCCATGACATATTGATATTCTCCAAGAACGAGGAAGAACACAAGGAACATTTGTGTTTAGTTCTGGAGAAGCTGAGAGAGCATAAGTTATATGCCAAGTTCAGCAAATGTGAATTTTGGTTGACGGAAGTCGGATTCCTTGGACATGTTATTTCCGGAGAAGGAATAACCGTAGACCCTGCTAAGGTTGAAGCCGTCACCGAGTGGAAATCACCCACCTCAGTTAAGGAGATCCGCAGTTTCCTCGGACTAGCCGGATATTACCGGAGATTCATTGAGAATTTCTCAAAGATAGCCAAGCCCATGACAGAGTTGTTGAAGAAAGAGTCTAAGTATATTTGGACTGAGGAATATGAAGCCAGTTTCCAGGAGATGAAGAAACGTTTGGTCACAGCCCCAGTGTTGATTTTGCCGAATATTCGGAAGGACTTCCAGGTTTATTGTGATGCTTCACGTCAAGGACTTGGAGGAGTACTCATGCAAGATGGAAAGGTTGTAGCTTATGCATCCAGACAACTACGACCACATGAGTTGAATTATGCCACCCATGATTTGGAGCTAGCAACCGTAGTGCACGCACTCAAGACCTGGAGACATTTTCTTATTGGAAATAGTTGTGATGTATACACCGACCATAAGAGCCTGAAATATATCTTCACGCAGAAGGAGTTGAACCTCAGACAGAGGAGATGGTTAGAGTTAATCAAGGACTATGATATGAGATTACATTACCATCCAGGTAAGGCTAATGTTGTAGCCGATGCCTTGAGTCGGAAAACTTATGTAAACACACTCACAGCGGGAGGATTACCCCAAGTGTTAGCCGATGATCTCAGAGAGCTCAAGCTAGAGATAGTCCCAAGAGGATATGTTGCCACACTGGAGATTCAGTCCACCTTGACCGAAAGAATTCGAGAAGCCCAGAAATCGGACAAGGAGATAGCTGAGATTAAGCAGAGAATGAAAGATGGAAAAGCTAAAGGTTTTCGTGAGGATGAGCAAGGAACACTGTGGTCTAAGAACCGCATCTTTGTGCCCAATGATCCAGAGCTCAGGAAGTTGATACTTCAAGAAGCCCATGATTCCCCTTACTCGATACACCCAGGCAACACCAAGATGTACCTGGATTTGAAAGAAAGTTATTGGTGGACAAGTATGAAGAAGGATATTGCGGAACATGTTGCAATATGTGATGTTTGTCAGCGAGTAAAGTCGGAACATCAAAAACCAGTAGGGTTACTCCAACCTTTGCCGATACCCGAGTGGAAATGGGAAAAGCTTGGTATGGACTTCATCACAGGATTACCCAGGACCCGTTCAGGTTATGATTCAATCTGGGTAGTGGTCGATCGCTTGACCAAGGTGGCTCATTTCATTCCAGTGAAGACCACTTATACCAGCGCTAAGCTAGCCAAGATATTTATGACCAGGATCGTATGTCTGCATGGAGTTCCGAGGAGTATTGTGTCAGATAGAGGAACACAATTTACCTCAAAGTTTTGGCATCAGTTACATGAAACTTTGGGTACAAGATTGGAGTTCAGTACAACTTTTCATCCGTAGACCGATGGACAGACTGAGAGAGTCAACCAGATTCTGGAAGACATGTTGAGAGCTTGTGCGCTAGATTATGGATCTAGTTGGGATGACAATTTACCTTACGCAGAATTCTCGTACAACAACAGTTATCAGACCAGTCTGAAGATGGCCCCTTTCGAAGCTTTATATGGAAGGAAGTGCAGAACTCCACTAACGTGGGACGGTGTTGGAGACCGACAACTTTTTGGTCCCGACCTTATCCGAGATTCTGAAGAGAAAGTCAAGATGATTCGCGACAGACTCAAGATAGCTCAATCTCGACAGAAGAGTTATGCTGATAGCAAACGTAAAGAAGTGACGTATGAAGTGGGAGACCGAGCATATGTTCGTGTGTCCCCGCTTCGAGGAATCAAGAGGTTTGGTGTTAAAGGAAAGTTAGTACCCAGATTCATCGGCCCCTACAAAATTCTTGAACGTAGAGGCGAAGTTGCATACAAGCTGGAATTGCCGGAAGGATTATCCGGAGTTCATGATGTGTTCCATGTGTCCCAACTGAAGAAATGTCACGCTGAGATGACTGATATTCCCTTGAGAGACACAGTGCCCCTAGAGGCCATACAACTTGACAGTGATCTGACCTATGAGGAGAAGCCTGTCAGAATCCTCAAGACTGCCAACAGAGTTACCTGCAGCAGGATCATCAAGTTCTGTAAGGTTTTGTGGAGTCACCACACCGAGGAAGAAGCCACCTGGGAACGCGAAGAAGATCTTCGTAGAGACCACCCGCACCTATTTTCTAGCCAACCCGAAACTCGAGGGCGAGATTCATCTTAAGGTGGGTAGGTTTGTAACATCCCAAAATTCCATTTTGGAATGAAATATAGCCATGCATCTATCATCATCATTGCTTGAATACATGTATTAGTTGAAATGCCTTCTCTGAATTTCTGAAACCCCTTTCTACTTTCAATGTGTTGTTTTCACCTATTTGAAAATCTTGGTAAAAAGTTCAAATAAGAGAGGAGGAACATGACACTCCACACCAGGACCTAATTGGTGATTTATTTGAACAATAAAAACCAGGGGTTGTTTTGAAAATATTTGCAAAAAGGATTTAAAAACAATTAGGCAATTTCTAAAAATAATATTTTTTCCAAAATGTTCAAATGACAGAATAAAAATGTTCAATAAATGGCATTTATTATTCTGTTAATTTTGATATATAATACTCCTATATTTAGAAATGTTTTGAATGCTTTTAAAGAGGTTTCACTGCTCTGACTATTAAAAAGAGTAACGGTTTCTGTAATTAAACGGGCCGGCCCACGGGCAGTTACTCGCGAACTCATTACTAGCCGGCCGACCGACGCGCCACCGACACCCTTCCTCTCGCTGACCCCTGGGCCCCACACGTCCGCCGCGGATCCCGCAACGGTCACCCCCAACCTCCGCGCGCGCCGCCGCCGCGATCCCCTCTCGCCCGATCCGCTCTTCCCTTCCTTCCCGAGCCCCCTCTCCGGCCTATAAATAGAGCCCCAACTCCCCGCCTCCAATTCCCCCCACCGAGCCCCCTCTCCCATCGCCAGAACACCGCCATTTTCCTCGCCGGAGTTGCCACCACCACCGGACCTCCCCATCGCCGTGCCGGTCGACTCCGACCTCCCCTCGCCTCCCCGACGCCTCCGTACGACGCCGGAGGACCGCCGCTGTCGCCCGAGCCCCTTTGCTGCCTCCCTCGACCACCGGAGACCCCTCTGGCGACGTCCTCGACCACCGACCGCCGCCACCATCGCCGGAGTTCCTCCTCCCCCTCCGGTAAAGTCTTCGAGCTCACCCCATCCGTCGGATCCCCCCTCAACGGCCCAGATTAGAAGCCATTTTTTCCCGAACCGTTTTCCATTAGAGCTCGGTCGCCCGCTCGAAACCACCCAACGCACGCGCTAGCCAGCCAATAGGATCGTGCCACGTCACCCCCTGGCCGTCCGGTAGATTTTTTTTTCTGTTTTGTTTTAGTTAACAGAAACTATTGTGAAATTGTTTTAGCTATAACTTTTAATCTATTTAATGTTTTGAGTTGATTCTTTTTGAAATAGCTCACATTTTTCATGTAGTTTCACCCTGTACTTTTAAATTTCAAATTTGACCTATAAAATTTGAATTGAATCAAATTTGCTCAAAACATTCAAATCTGAATAACTAGAGTTTGAAAATAGATTTTGACATGAATCTTTTTGCTACTATTTGGTCTTAGTTAGGACTACCTTCATGTTTAGTTTGAGAATTTTTAGGATGATTTTTCTTAGTGTTTTATCTATAAACAGATTTTGCCTATTAGTTATTATAGTTTTATTTACTTAGTTTTAGTTAGTTTAAATTAGATTTAGTTTTAATTTGTTTAGTAGGTTCTATTGATTAAACTTTAGGTGTTCTACTTACTGTTAATAAAAATATAAAATTGTTTAGTTTATTTCTTTGTTAATATAGGAATCACAACTTCTTTTCAAATAGGTTTAATTTGATTAAAACAACTAGTTAGTAATAGTTTTTCTTTCAACAAAGTTTTATATAATTTAATTCTGTTTTCTAAGACAAGTTTATTTGTAAATTCTTTTATGTTAAGATCACGTTTTGGTTAATAAATAATAAGTTTTGTTTCGCTCTTTTGTTAGTAAAAATATAATTGTTTCATATAGTGTTTATCAAAACTTTTAAAAACTTTACTAAAGTTTTCCCAACAAACTTAATTTGGTTTTATTCTGTTTATTAATAAAATATTTTATTGTTTTCGTGCTGTCAACTATTGTTTTGGTTAATACCAATAGTTTCATTATGTTAGTAGTGTTTTATCAATCATCTTCTAGAAAACAAAACTTTGTGCGTTTTCTTGCTTGTGATTTGTGCATTGTTTTGTCTTGATTGGTTACTAGTTCATGGTTCATGGTTGTGAGTTACATTATTTTGTTGTATGCTTATTGAGTGCTCTTGTTTGCTTCGTTAGATTATCCGGAGTGCGAAGCTTGTTACTTAGAGTCACTCACGTACGAAGATCATCAATCAGGCACGTCACTTAGAGTTAATATTGCATTAGTTCTACCATTCCCCCCAATTGCATAAAAATTAGGTAATTGGAAACTTGGTTACGGTTGTAGTATCATGTGGTAGCTACCCCCCCCCCAACACTTTGACACATTGGCCCCGGGAAACGCTGTTTTACATTTTGCTATGCTACTGGTAGACGGGGTTGGATGTGTGATTCATGAGAGTGGTGAGGTAATAACTTCAAGACCTACATAATGATCAAGACTTCAAGACTCCGAGTTTTCAACATACCTCTGGGTGGATGATGGTTGAAGGGCACCCTGGAGAAACTAGTGGATTTGCCTAGGTGTTGCTGGAGATGGCCAGTATTCACGCGGCAAGATCCACCCAGGCACAAAGAGATGGATGGGTGCTTCAAGACCCAAGGCTTACTTGCACAGCCACAAGTCATTATGGTCTCTGGCTTGGTTGGATATCGTGGTGACCCTGGACAGGCGGTGCTACGAGATGTAGAAGAATGGTAGGAAAGGATGGGCACCGATAGAGTCGTAGGAAAACCCTTTGGAAGACCATGTTTTGGTCATCCGTTTCTCAAACACCCTGAAGTGCAAGAAATCAAACGGAGGCGACCAAATCTTGTGGGGAACGTGTGCAAAGCTCTGCAGAGTACTCAAACCTAATCGATTAGCCATGTCCACGGTCATGGACGACTTGAGCCAAAGGAACTGAAACTTCCGGAACTCTCAACACAATTAATATGATGATGTGGGTATTAATGACTTGTGTATGAGAATTGGTTGGTGGAACCATCTCATTAATCAACCAACTTAGTAATATTTTTGCTTAGCCCTCTCTTGATGTAGGAAAAATTGGCTTTTTCGCAAAAACTTACCACCCCACCTGCCATATATGCATATAGATTAGATGAATATCTTTTCACCCCTCTCTTGTGACTTTGCCGGCATATTCCATATGCTGACCTACACGGCTGCAACGTATCATGTTGCAGAGTACTTTTCCGACCAGGAGTGAGGACACGTTCTATGCTCGGTGAGATGCCCTTGGAGTCAGATGGACTCATCTACCTTCGACGCTTCCGCAAGATTTAGACATTCTCATGAGTTGGCCTTCAGCCACTTTATTGTAATCTTTATTGTAATACAGGACTTGATATGAGATTTCGATTAATATAATGCTGTGTGATTTCCCTTTGATATATACATTGATGTACCGTGTGTGTACCAGCATGATCTTGGGATGGTACGGAAACACCGGAGATTCGACCTTTCAGGTCGGGTCACTACACCCTCCTGCATGAGTACTCCTCCAAGTCCTTGACGTGATGCGTCACAATAAACCTGGAAGTCCTTCCGAATGTTTGGCAGTATCAACACTGGGGTCGTGACCAAACGTTTCTTCAACTCCTGGAAACTAGCCTCACATTCCTCAGTCCAGATATACTTAGACTCTTTCTTCAATAGCTCTGTCATGGGCTTGGCAATCTTTGATAAATTCTCAATGAATCTTCGGTAATATCTGGCAAGTCCGAGAAAACTACGGATCTCCTTAACTGAGGTGGGTGACTTCCACTTAGTGACTGCTTCAACCTTAGCGGGGTCTACTGCTATTCCTTCTCCGAAAATAATGTGTCCAAGGAATCCGACTTCCGTCAGCCAAAATTCATATGCCAATCATCTAATCTATATGCATATATGGCAGGTGGGGTGGTAAGTTTTTGCGAAAAAGCCAATTTTTCCTACATCAAGAGAGGGCTAAGCAAAAATATTACTAAGTTGGTTGATTAATGAGATGGTTCCACCAACCAATTCTCATACCCAAGTTGACATTAAAATACCCACATCAATGTAATTTATTGTGTTGAGAGTTCCAGATAGTTTTAGTTCCTTTGGCTCAAACTGTCCATGACCGTGGACACGGCTAATCGATTAAGTTTGGGTACTCTACAGAGTTTTGCACACGTTCCCCGCAAAATTTGATTGCCTCCGTTGGATTTCTCGCACTTCATGGTGTTTGAGAAACGGATGACCAAAACATGGTCTTCTAAAGGGTTTCCCCGAGACTCTGTCGGTGCCCATCCTTTCCTACCGTTCTTCTACATCTCGTAGCACCGTCTGTCCAGGGTCACCACAATATCCAACCAAGCCAAAGCCCATAATGGCTTCTTGTGGCTGTGTAGGTAAGCCTTGGGTCTTGAAGCATCCATCCATCTCTTTGTGCCTGGGTGGACCTTTCCGCGTGAATACTGGCACTTCTCCACTATCATCTAGGCTAACCACTAGTTTCTCCAAGGCACCGTTCAACCATCATCCACCCAGAGGTATGTTGAAAACTTGGAGTCTTGAAGACTTGATCATCATGTAGGTCTCGAAATTATTAACTCACAACTCTCATGAATCACAGAACCAACCGCGTCTACTAATAGTATAGCAAAATGTAAATCAATATTTCCCGGGGCCAATGTGTCAAAGGGTTGAGGGGTACCTACCACATGATACTACAACAACTAACGAAGTTTCCAATTTACCTACTTTGCATGCAATTGGGGAGATGGAAGAACTAATGCAATAAAACATAGGTATACATGGTCAAAGTGACTTGCCTTGCTGACGATCCTTGTAATCAAGTGACTCTTGATAACAAGCTTCGCACTCCGAATGATCTAACGAATCAAACAAGAGCACACCATAAGCATAAACACAATACAATTCATTCAACAGCAAGGTAAACAAATGCTTCAACAAACAAAAGCACAATCAAAAGAAGAATCACTTAAAGTATAAGACTATACATTTTTGGTGTCAAAAATCTCTACTAAGACATACCAGTCAAAAATTGGTTGTGAACAACTAGACATTTTAGATAACAGAATAGTAAATATAAATTTTTATTTGAAAATAGAAAGTATTTCATTATAAAAGTATTGTGCTAAGAGAATTACTACAAAACTTTTTCTAAACAATATACATGGTGAAAACAAGATGAACCTATTTGAAAAACATATTTTATTAACAGAAAAAAATACACCTAATGTTGAAGCAACAGAACCTAATGAAATCTAAAAACAAAGGTTAAACTAATTCAGGTTCAAATTAAATAAAAATTAATTTAATTAAAATCTATTATGAACTAAACAGATTCTGTTTTTGTTAAAAACAGTAACCAAATTCATTCTAAAAAAATCTCAAACTATGTATAATGATAGGTTTAGCTAATACAAAATAGTGGCAAAAAGATTCACTCAAAAATATATTTTTAAACTCTAGTTATACATATTTTAGTAATTTAAACAAATTGTTTATCAAAATTTAAAGTTCAAATTTGAAATCTAAGCATACAGACATAAACTACATCAAATTTGTGAACTAATGCAAAAAGAATCAAATAAAAACGCGAAATATTTTGAAAGATATGATAAAAACAAAAACAGAATACATTCTCTTTTCTAAAATAGAAAAGAAAAAGAAAAACTTCCTATCTATCGGACAGGGTCTACGTGTCAGGTTGTGATTGGCCGCGAGGGCATGCGCGTGAGAGCTAACGAGCGGACGACCGACGACTAAAGTGTATCGATTCAATTATTAAACAGATCTAATCTCGTGCGTTGACTAAGGATCCGACGGCTACGGCTACAGAGAGGGGGTCGGGGTCTCCGGCGAGGTCAACAGCGGCCGGTGGTCGGAGATGCTCGGGGACGACGGTGCGGTGGTCGGGGGCAGCGTCCGAAGGCTTCAAACGGCGGCGGCGAGGCTCCGGCGTCGATTGGTGGCATCGGAGGGGGCTGGGGATGAGTGTGGTGATGGGCACGAGCTCGGGGACGTTCGGTTGGGGTGCTGAACTCCGGTGAGGTCTGGCGCAGCGCTCCGACGAGAGAAAAAGGGGTTTCGGGGGTGGAACGAAGAGAGGAGAGGTCTGGGCTTTATATAGGAGCGGTGCGGTGGTCGGGGAGGGCTCGAGGGGCGAGATCCACGGAGAGGGATCTCCGGCGACGGCGGTCGGGCATGGGGAAGGGGATGACCGCGCTGACGCCGCGGACGGACGGTGGGTCCCACACATCAGTGAGAGTGGGGGCGTGGTTAGCGTGTCGGTGGCCGACCCGGAGTGGTTTCGGGAATTAAAGACGGTGGGCCGGCCCGGTTCGTTTTAAATACTTTCCTTTTCTATTTCTAGCGCAGTAAAAACTCTTTTAATGCATTCAAAACAATTCCAAACTTAGGAATTATATATATCAAAATGATCAGGAGAATTAATGCTATTTAATGAACATTTTTCCTCTGTCATATTGAATATCTTTTTAAAATTTATTTTCAGAAAATGCCTAATTGATATTTAGTCCCTTTGAGATAAATTTTCAAATAACCCCCTGGTTTAATTGCTCAAATATTTCACCAAGATGCCCCTGGTGTGGAGTGTCATGTTACTCCTCTCTTTCTTTGAACATTTCCAAATGTTCTCAAATAGGTGAAACAAATACATGGGAAAATTGAAATGGCCTTTCAGAATTTCAAAAGAAGCACTTCAACAAATTCATTACATTTCAACAAAATGATGATGATGCATAGCTATATTTCATAACATTCCAAAATGAAATTTTGGGATGTTACATGCCCTTCGGCTGAGTCCTCCCTGAATTGGCCCCTTGGAAAGCACCCGTGGGCTCGAGATCATCATCGAGAATTTGCAGCCTCTGGATGACATCAGGCGAGATCAGGTTCAGGCTGGCTGCACTGTCGACTAGCATCTTCGTCACCTTCAGGTTGTGAATTGTTGGTGAAACCAACAACGGCACGCACCCGACCACAGTTGTGTGATTAGGGTGATCCTCGGTGTCGAAAATGATTGGAGTGTTGGACCACTTCAGAGGTTTCTAGGCACCAATAGAGATCTCCGTCGTGTTAACCTCGCGTGCCAACTGCTTAAGTCGGCGGCGAGAGGAATGCGACGAGGCACCTCCCTCGATGCACATCATCTCTATAGCCTTCTGGAACTCATGCTCGCTGGACTCGTCGTTCTCCTCAATGTCATCATCATCACCCTCTTGCTTGTCGCGGCCACGAGCAGACCGGTCTTTTTGTTGCTTGGGCTTGCCACGGTGAGCTCCTCGGCCAACGCGCTTCTTGCCGGATCCCTCAGAACTATCCTAGCCTTTCTCCTTGTCTCTCTTCTCGTACTCCGATTTTTATTTCTCGGCAAGCTGCTCAACTTGCCGGCAGTCTTGGAGATCATGGGCCCTTGGTGTGATGGATCTTGCAATACTGCTTGAGGGAGCCTTCCGGCATGTCAGCAGCCGCCATCGCCTGGCAGGAGGTGCACCCCGTAACGTCCTTGGCAGGATCGTCAAGCTTGCCCTTCTTGGTGGTACCGGGGTTGCCGGATCCCTCGACGGCAAGCACGGCCTTTCCCTTGGGCTTCTTGTTGTTGGAAATATGCCCTAGAGGCAATAAATAAAGTGTTTATTATTATATTTCCTTGTTCATTGTCCATGCTATAATTGTATTGATTGGAAACACATTACATGTGTGGATAAATAGACAACACTTTGTCCCTAGTATGCCTCTAGTGAACTAGATCGTTGATCAAATATGGTCAAGGTTTCCTAGCCATTGAAATGTGATGTCATTTGATAATGGGATCACATCATTAGGAGAATGATGTGATGGACAAGACCCAAACTACAAACGTAGCATATGATCGTGTCAGTTTATTGCTACTGTTTTCTGTATGTCAAGTATATGTTCCTATGACCATGAGATCATGCAACTCACGGACACCGTAAGAGTGCCTTGTGTGTATCAAACGTCGCAATGTAACTGGGTGACTATAAAGATGCTCTACAGGTATCTCCGAGGGTGTCTGTTGGGTTGACATGGATCAAGAGTGGGATTTGTTACTCCGTGTGACGGAGAGGTATCTCAGGGCCCACTCGGTAATACAACATCACAATAAGCCTTGCAAGCAATGTGACTAAGTGTTAGTCACGAGATCTTGTATTACGGAACGAGTAAAGAGACTTGCGGGTAATGAGGTTGAACTAGGTATGGAGATACCGACGATCGAATCTCGGGCAAGTAACATACCGAAGAACAAAGGGAACATCATACGGGATTAACTGAATCCTTGACATAGAGGTTTGACCAATAAAGATCTTCCTAGAATATGTAGGAACCAATATGGGCATCCAGGTCTCGCTATTGGTTATTGACCGTAGATGTGTCTCGGTGATGTCTACATAGTTCTTGAACCCGCAGGGTCTGCACACTTAAGGTGTGGTGACGTTTCGGTAGTACAGAGTTATGCATGGTGGTGACCGAAGGTTGTTCGGAGTCCCGGATGAGATCTCGGACATCATGATGAGCTCCGGAATGGTCCGGAGGTAAAGATTGATATATAGGAAGTCCTATTTTGGTCACCAGAAAAGTTTCGGGCTCATCGGTAGTGTACCGGGAGTGTCGATAGTGTACCGGGGGACCATCGGGAGGGGTATTTTGACCCAAGAGGCTACATGGGCTGTGGGAGGATGAATACCAGCCCTTAGTGGTATGGTGGAAGTCCCACAAAGGCCCATGTGTCTGGGAAAGAAAAGCCCAAAGAGAAAAGTGGAAAAAGGCAAAAAAGGCAAAAAAAAAGGAAGGAGTCCTAGTCCTACTAGGATTGGAGGAGGATTCCTCCTCTCCTATCCACTTCGGCCGAAGCCTCCTAGGGCTGGCCCTTTGTCCAAGCCTCCTCCTCTCTTCCTCTTATATATACTAGAGATTTTAGGGTTTTTGCACTAGATTTTCAGCCACGTGCTACCCTCTCCTCTAGTGCATAGTTTCTCATCTAGATCGGTTTTCTGCAGTGCTTAGGCGAAGCCCTACCGGAATAGCTCCACCACCATCGCCGCAATGTCGTCACGCTATCGGAGAACTCTTCTACCTCTCTGCTCCCTCTTTCTGGATCAAGAAGGCGGAGATCATCATCAAGCCATACGTGTGCTGAACGCGGAGGTGCCGTCCGTTCGGTGCTAGATCATGACGGGTCGTGATTAGATCGCGGGACGCTCGGCGATTTGGATTGCGAAGACGTTCGACTACATCAACCGCGTTTCTTAACGCTTCCCACTTAGCGACCTACAAGGGTACGTAGATCCACTCTCCCTCTCTTAGATGCTCATCACCATGGATAGATCTTGCGTGTGCGTAGGAATATTTTTGTTTCCCATGCAACTATCCCCAACAGTGGCATCATGAGCTAGGTCTATGTGTAGGTGAGATCTCTAGTAGAATACAAAGCGTTTGTGGGCGTTGATGCTTAGATTGCTTCCTCCCTTGGTTGTGTTTTTGTTCAGCGGTATTGTGGGATGAAGCGGCCCGGACCAACCTTACTCGTACGCTTACGAGAGACCGGTTCCATCAACTGACGTGTAACCTCATTGCACAAAGATGACTGGCGGGTGCCTATTTCTCCTACTTTAGTTGGATTGAATTTGAAAAAGACGGTCCTTGAGAAGGTTTAAAAGCAACTTATGTATCACCGTTGTGGTTTATGTGTAGGTGAGAATTGTTCTTGCGAGATACCCGTAGCAGCCATGTAAAACATGCAACAACAATTAGAGGACGTCTAAGTTGTTTTTGCAGGGTATGTTGTGATGTGACATGGCCAATTACATGATGTGATATATGTGATGTATGAGATGATCATGTGTTGTATAAATCACGACTGGCATGTTGATGAGTACGGCAACCGATAGGAGCCATAGGGTTGTGTTTAATTATTGTATGACCTGCGTGTCAATCATTAAGCGCTATGTAATGCTTTACTTTATCGCTAAATGGTTGCAATAGTAGTATAAGCATGATGGGCGCGACAACCCCAATGGCAACACATTGATGGATATCAAGATGATGGAGATCATGGTGTCATGCGGGTGACGATGAAGATCGTGCCGGTGCTTTCAAGATGGAGATCTAAAGCACAAGTTCATGGCCATATCATGTCACTTATGAATTGCATGTGATGTTAATCCTTTTATGCACCTTATTTTGCATGTGATCCCTCACTTAAATTTCAAGATGAATTGTGTTCTCCCCGAGTGTGCACCATTGCGAAAGTTCGTCGTGTCGAGACACCACATGATGATCGGGTGTGATAAACTCTACGTTCACATATAACGGGTGCAAGCCAGTGTTGCACATGCAGAACACTCGGGTTAAACTTGACGAGCCTAGCATGTACAGACATGGCCTCGGAACACAAGAGACCGAAAGGTCGAACATGAATCATATAGTAGATATGATCAACATGATGATGTTCACCATTGAAACCACCTCAACTCACGTGATGATCGGACTTGAGTTGGTGAATTTGGATCATGTGACACTTAGATGACCTGAGGGATGTCAATTTGAGTGGGATATTTAGTAATTTTATTAACTAAACTCATTATCTTGAACAATTGTCTAAGTAACCTTTGCTTATTTATGTTGTAGATCTATGGCTCGCGCAGTAGCACCCCTGAATTTTAATGCGTTCCTAGAGAAAGCTAAGTTGAAAGATGATGGAAGTAACTTTGTTGACTGGGCCCGTAATCTGAGGATTATCCTCACGGCTTCCTAGAAATCATATGTCCTTGATGCACCGCTTGGTGACCAACCAGAAGACATGTCATCCGAAGACATTAAGAATGCTTGGGAGGCATGTTTTGGAGATTACTCAATAGTTCAGTGTGCAATATTGTATGGCTTAGAACCTGGACTTCAAAGACGATTTGAACGTCATGGATCATATAAGATGTTCCAGGAGTTGAAGTTTATCCTTCATAAGAATTCCCGGATCGAGAGGTATGAGACCTCCGATAAGTTCTATGCTTGCAAAATGGAGGAGAACGGGTCTATCAATGAACATATACTCAGGATGTCTGGGTATTCGACTCGTGTAGCGGAGTTGGGAATTGCCCTTCCGCCATAGGCGATCACTGACAGAGTTCTTCAATCACCGCCACCTAGTTACAAGAGCTTTGTGATGAACTATAACATGCATGGGATGAACAAGTCAGTCGTCGAGCTATTTGCGATGCTAAAAGTCGCTGAGTCTAAAATCCAGAAAGAACATCAAGTGTTGATGGTTAATAAAACCACTTGTTTCAAGAATAATGGCAAGGGAAAGGGCAAGAAGGCTAAAACCAAGAAGGACGGCAAAGCAATTGCTACTCGTGTAAAGGAGCCCAAGACTGGACCCAAGCCAGAAAATGAGTGCTTTCATTGCAAGGGAACTAGTCACTGGAAGCGGAACTGTCCCAAGTACCTGGCCGACAAGAAGGCGGCCACCGACAAACAAGGTATATATGATATACATGTTATTGATGTGTACCTTACTATCTCTCATTGTAGTGCCTCTGTATTTGATACCGGTTCGGTTGCTCACATTTGCAACTCAAAACAGGAACTACAGAATAGACGAAGGCTGGCAAAGGATGATGTGATGATGCGCGTGGGAAATGGTTCCAAGGTTGATGTGATTGCTGTCGGCACGCTCTCTCTTTGATTACCATCGGGATTAGTGATGAACCTGAATAATTGTTATTTAGTGCCTGCGTTAAGCATGAACATTATATTTGGATATTGTTTATTGTGAGACGGTTACTTATTTAAATCAGAGAATAAAGGTTGTTCTATTTATATGAGTAATATCTTTTATGGTCATGCACCCAATGTGAGGGGTTTATTCATATTGAATCTTGATAGTGATGATACAAATGTTCATAACATTGATGCCAAAAGATGTAGAGTTGATAAAGATAGTACCACTTTCTTGTGGCACTGCCGTTTAGGTCATATTGGTGTAAAACGCATGAGGAAGCTCCATGTTGATGGACTTTTGGAGTCACTTAATTCTGAATCACTTGACACATGTGAACCATCCCTCATGGGCAAGATGACTAAAACGCCGTTCTCTGGAACAATGGAACGGGCAAGTGATTTATTGGAAATCATAGATACTGATGTGTGCGGTCCAATCAATGTTACAGCGCGTAGTGGATATCGTTATTTTCTCACCTTCACTGATGACTTAAGTAGATATGGGTATATTTACTTAATGAAACACAAGTCTGAAACATTTGAAAAGTTCAAGAAATTTCATAGTGAAGTTGAGAATCATCATAACAAGAAAATTAAATTCCTGCGATCTGATCAAGGAGGTGAATATTTGAGTTATGAATTTGGCAGTCACTTAAGACAGTGTGGAATTGTTTCGCAGTTGACACCACCTGGAACACCACAGCGTAATGGTGTGTCCGAACGTCGTAATCGAACTTTATTAGATATGGTACGTTCTATGATATCTCTTGCTGATTTGCCACTATCGTTTTGGGGTTATGCATTAGAGACAGCTGCATTCACTTTAAATAGGGCACCATCAAAATCCGTTGAGATGACGCCATATGAACTATGGTTTGGCAAGAGGCCAAATTTGTTGTTTCTTAAAGTTTGGGGATGTGATGCTTATGTCAAAAAGCTTCAGCCTGAAAAGCTAGAACCCAAAGCGGATAAATGCGTCTTCATAGGATATCCGAAAGAGATAGTCGGGTATACCTTCTATCTCAGATCCGAAAGCAAAGTGTTTGTCGCTAAGAACGGAACATTTCTTGAGAAAGAGTTTCTCTCAAAAGAATTGAGTGGGAGGAAGATATATCTTAATTAGGTTATTGAATCTTTACTTCAACTAGGGAGTAGCGCTGCGCAAAAACATGTTTCTGTGGAACCTACGACAGTTGAAGAGGAAGTTAATGATGATGATCATGAAGCTTCAGATCAAGTTACTATTGAACCTCATAGGTCGACAAGGGCGCGTACTGCTCGTGAGTGGTACGACAACCCTGTCTTGGAGGTCATGTTGCTGGACAAGAATAAACCTATGAGCTATGGAGGAGCGATGACGGGCCCGGATTCCGAGGAATGGTTAGAGGCCATGAAATCCGAGATGGGATCCATGTATGTAAACAAAGTATGGACTTTGGAAGTATTACCTGAAGGGCGAAATGCCATTCAAAACAAATGGATCTTTAAGAAGAAGACGGACGCGGATGGTAATGTCACCATCTATAAAGCTCGATTTGTGGCAAAGGTTTTTTCACAAGTTTAGGAGTAGCTGTGCTCGCGCCATTGCCTCTTCCGACGTGGTCGGCAACCAACGGCGCGAGAAACGAGAGGTGCTCTGACTTATAACTGTATTAGAAGGAGCTCTGTCGTGGTCCCGCGATGGCACACCACTCCCGCTAGCATGTTGGCGAGCATGCTGGTCCCACGCACCTTGGGAGTGGTGCGGAGGAACTTTTCCGTGGGGATGTTGAGAACCACGGGTGCCGTGGCTTGGCTCTTTGTGCGTGCCTGGGAAGGTCGCGGCGTAGGTGCCGACGTGGGTGTCCTGGAAGATACCCTTCCGTCCTCGGAGTTCACCGTATCACCCGCAGGCGGCACAACTCCGTCCTGAGACCTAGCGGCGCGGGGGTTGCCGCCGCTGCCATGGGCGTTTCCACAGTGGGCATTGCCGCTTACTTGGCCTTGATTACCGGAGCATCGCGGAAGTTCTGAACCTCCGCCTCCTCCTCCACCCGCGTCTACGCCGTCACTTGTCTATGCATATACAGGGACAACGGATGTGGATGGGCCAACCGCCGTCAGGCCCTTCTTCTTGGGGGCCATGGCGATGATGAGTATGAAGGAACCGACACGCTGATAACCAGAACAGGTTCACACGTCCTATCTCCCCTACCTGGCGCACCAAAGATGTCGTGGGGAACGAACACCTATGGGATCGAAGGGACCCCTTTTCGGTTTGGTGGGGAGCAGGCTCGCACGAAGAGCAGGTCTGATAAACAACATGCGAGGATTTCACCCAGGTTTGTGCCGCAAAGATGCGTAAACCCTACTCCTGCTTGGTTGTATTGTGGATGTTATTAGGGTTCTAGCTACACGAGCGCTATGAGCAGCTGCTACGTGTGTGAGCTAGAAGGTCCAAAGTCGAAAAGCCAGAAGTCCAGAAGTATAAAGGACCAAAAGTCCTCTACCGTATCTCCCTAGGACTCCTTTTATACTCTCAAGGGGATCTCAACAGTGGTGTACAATGCGTACACGGGGTGTACAGAGCTATAGTGCTATCATACCTAACACTAACGGAGTAGGACAAGAGAATTTAATGCACCATCAGGCATCTCTGACTTCCCACAAGACGGGACATGAGCCCGTCCCATCGGCACCGCTTAGCCCCTCCATCGCCAACTCCACGACACGTGCCCAGGCGGGGTGACACCTGGCCTATGCACTGGTGGGGCCTTTCCAGGAATTAGCCTTGCTGGGTCTTTGCCTTGCCGGGGCTTTGCTTTACCCGAGGGTTCGATGATCATCCTGGCAGGGTCTTGCTGGGGGTCTTGACTCTCTTGTGCATGTACCTGGCAACTACTTGTCGGGCCTCATTGCCATGGTGGCTACTACTGCCCGTGCACAAGTAAGGGGCACTGGATAGCCCAAAACTCTAGTGCATCGACAATGTTTGGAGTAATAGTAGTAGATGCATAATCGTTTCGGTCTACTTGTCACGGACGTGATGCCTATATGCATTACCATTGCCTTGGATAACTACATGATTATTTGCTTTTCTATCAATTGCTTGATAGTAATTTGTTTACCCACCATGATATTTGCCTTCAAGAGAGAAGCCTCTAGTGAAACCGATGGCCCCCGGGTCTATTTTCCATCATATATTTTCGGATCTATACTTGTTGCAATTTATTTACTTATTACTTTTCGCACTCGTTACATCTATCTCTATAGGACCTAATCATTTCAAATAACCGTGAAGGGATTGACAACCCCTTTATAGCGTTGGGTGCAAGAGTTTGATTATTTGTGTAGGTGCATCCATTGGTGACTTGCTTGTTCCTCCTACTGGATTGATACCTTGGTTCTCAAAAACTGAGGGAAATACTTATCTACTTTGCTACATCACCCTTTCCTCTTGAAGGGAAAACCAACACATGCTCAAGAGGTAGCAGGGATCAATCCAGGAAGGAATCGGCCAAAGGGCAAGATAAGGCTGCTGATAACATTTGGCAGTGACATGAACTTCACGACAGAGAAGGTTTTCTTTGACGTCGCCAAGATACCCTTACCATATAATGGAATCCTTGGACGCCCGGCGCTGGCCTAGTTCATGGCGGCATCACACTATGCATATAATGTGTTGAAGATTCCCAGGCCGATCAACGTCATCACGATCAACTCTGACAAGAAGGACGCACTCATTTGTGCCGACCAACTTTACTGGGAGGCAGTTGTAGCGCCTACCCCCAAGGCACCTACTCCTGCCGCTGAAGCTCCGGGGGGGGGGGGGGGGAAGAAGACCGCAAAGCCTCTGGTGCATACTCCATCAAGCGCGCCTCTTCGGAGTGTTGTGCTCCCGTCGACAATGTGCCAGAGAGCTCCACCGGAAAGAACAAGAAATCCATGGTAGCTGCACCAGAAACCAAGAAGGTGCCCGTCAAGGAGGATGGCACGGGAGGAACTTTCACCATAAGTTCCACCCTCGATGATAAATAGGAAAGCGCGCTCATTGCCTTCCTGTGGGCGAACGTCGATGTGTTTGCATGGCAACCATCTGATGTTCCTAGGGAGGTAATTGAGCACCACCTTTCCGTCTATCCCCATGCACGGCCCGTCAACCAGAAAGTTAGCAAGCAAACCTTGGAGCGGAAAGAGTTTATTGCTGAACAAATCAGGAAATTGGAAGCGACAGGTGATACGTCTCCATCGTATCCACCTTTCCAAACTCCTTTGACCTTGCTTTGGACTCTAATTTGCATGATTTGAATGGAACAAACCCAGACTAACGTTGTTTTCAGCAGAATTGCCTTGGTGTTATTTTTGTGCAGAAATAAAAGTTCTCGGATCATCCTAAAAATTTACGGAGAATATTTTTGGATTTAATAAAAAATACTGGCGCAAGAATTAACTAGAGGGGGGCCACCTGCAAGCCACAAGCCTGCTAGGTGTGACCACCTCCTGGTCGCGCCAAGCAGACTTGTGGGGCCCTCATGGATCCTCTGACCTCCTCTCTAGCTCCATATAACCATATTCATGGAGAGAAAAAATCAGAGAGAAGAGTTCATTGTGTGTCACGATACGGAGCCGCCGTAACCACCTGTTCTTCCTCGGGAGACCAGATCTGGAGTTTGTTTTGGGCTCCGGAGAGGGGAAATCGACGCCTCATCATCACCAACCATCCTTCATAACCAAGTCCATGATGCTCTCCGCCGTTCGTGAGTAATACCATCGTAGGCTTGGTATACGGTGATGGGTTGGATGATATTTATCATGTAATCGAGTTAGTTTTGTTAGGGTTTGATCCTTAGTATCCACTATGTTCTGAGATTGATGTTGCTATGACTTTGCTATGCTCAATGCTTGTCACTAGGGCCTGAGTGCCATGATTTCAGATCTGAACCAATTATGTTTTCATGAATATATATGTGTTCTTGATCCTTTCTTGCAAGTTGTAGACACCTATTACGAGTTATGATCCACATCCCGTAGGGTGACAATAACTGGGATTCTTTCCGGTGATTACCATAGTTTGAGGAGTTCATGTATTCACCAAGTGATAATGCTTTGGTTCGGTTCTTTATTAAAAGGTGGCCTTAATATCCCTTCATTTTCATTAGGACCGCGCTACCACAGAAGGGTAGGACAAAAGATGCCATGCAAGTTCTTTTCCATAAGCATGTATGACTATATATGGAATACATGCCTACATTACATTGATTAATTGGAGCTAGTTCTGTGTCACCCTATGTTATAACTCTTGCATGATGAATGCTATCCAACATAATTATCCATCACCGATCCATTGCCTACGAGCTTTCCACATATTGAGCTTTGCTAAGTTACATCTCCACTGCTACTGTTACAATCACTATAAAACTGCCACTGTTACTTTTGCTACCGTTACCGTTACTTCCATACTACTTTGCTATTGAATACTTTGTTGCAGATATTAAGTCTTACAGGTGTGGTTGAATTGACAACTTAGATGTGAATACTCGAGAATATTCTTTGCCTCCCCTTGCGTGGAATCAATAAATTTGGGTTGAATACTCTACCGTTGAAAACTGTTGCGATCCCCTATACTTGTGGGTTATCAAGACCTTTTTCTCGCTCCGTTGCTGGGGAGCATAGCTCTATTCTATGAGTCACTTCGGATTTATATTTGCTGATCACTATGAAGAATCTAAAAGATCCAAAAAACAAGATCTATCCCTCTACTACGAGGGGAGGTAAGGAACTGCCATCTAGCTCTGCACTTGATTCACCTTCTGTTATGAGTAAGTTTGCGACACCACCACCTGCTAGTAATTCTGATATGTCGCAAGTAATTGATGATGCCACTTCTACTATGCATGATGCTTATAATGATGCTTTGCTTGATAATACTGTGCGACTGGGTGAATTTCTTGATGAACAAATTGTTAGAACCAATGTTGAAAATTATGATACTTCTGAACTGATTAAATTATTGAAACTGAACACTTGGAGACACCTACTAGACCTATCTCTCGTAGATATAAATTGCATGATATTCCTGAGGGTAATGTTATGGCAGGAGAGGTAGCTAGGGACTTTCTTGCTTGTAAGGATAGAGATGATCTTAAGAAACTTCTATGCAAGTGGAAATAAAAATATTTGAATTCTAGAATCAAATATAATCCTAAGTTTGCAACTTCACCTATCTTTCTTACTGATAAGGATTATGAATTCTGTGTCGATCCTAAGTTAATCACTTTGGTTGAATCTAATCCTTTCCATGGCTATGAATCTGAAACTGTTGTGGCACATCTTACTAAATTGAATGATATAGCCACCCTATTTACTCATGAGGAAAAAAAATCATTATTACTATATCCTCAAGTTGTTTCCTTTCTCATTAAAGGGTGATGCTAAGATATGGTTCAATTCTCTTGCTCCTGCTTGTGTGCATAGTCCCCAGGATATGATATATTACTTCTCTAAAAATATTTTCCTACTCATCAGAAACAAGTTGCCTTGCAAAAAATATTTATTTTTGTGCAAATTGAAGAAGAGAGTCTCCCACAAGCTTGGGGGAGGCTTCTCTAATTACTTAATGCTTTGCCTGATCACCCTCTCAAGAAAAATGAAATACTTGATATCTTTTATAATGGACTAACCGATGCATCTAGGGACCACCTAGATAGTTGTGCTGGTTTTGTTTTCAGGGAACGAATTGTTGAACAAGCTGAACTACTATTAACTAATATATTGAGCAATGATAATGATTGGACTATTCCCGAACCACCTCCGAAGCCAACTCCGAAGAAAAGAGGTATTCTATTTCTCACTCCTGAAGATATGCAAGAGGCAAAGAAATCTATGAAATAAAAAGGTATTAAAGATGAAGATGTTAATAATCTACCACCTATTTAAGAAATACATGATCTTGATAACCCGACACAAGTAGTAGAGGTCAATTCTCTTCGTAGATTTGATGAAAGCGATATTCCTTATAATAAGTCTCCTAGCCAATGTTGGATGAATTCGATAATTTTGTTGTTAAGAAAGAAAATTTTAATGCTTATGTTAGTAGACAATTGAAACATAATGCTTTCATGCTTGATTGCTTAGGTGATTATATGAGTAGAACTATCAATGATCTTAAACTGATTAGTAAACATGCTTCCATGGTAACTACTCAAGTAGAACAGGTACTTAAGGCACATAATGATTTGCTTAATGAGATGAATAATAAGAACAATGATCATTCTGTCAAAGTTGTGACTAGAGGTGGAAGAATGACTTCAGAACATTTGTATCCAGAGGGCCGCCCTAAGTGAATTGAGCAAGATTCTCAAAGGAGTAATATTGATGTACCTGGTCGTTGCAATAATAAGAGGAACAAGGATGATGATAGAACTTTGCATGTTGCTTGTGAACCTGTTATAGATACACCTGAAAACCCAAATGATATTTATGTTTCTGATGCCGAGACACAATCTGGTGATGAACATGAGCCTAGTGATAATATTAATGATGATGTTCATGTTGATGCTCAACCTAGTAATGATAATGTTGTGGAGATTGAACCTGCGGTTGATCTTGATACCCCACGTCTTAAGAATAAAAGATATGACAAAAGTTATTTTATTGCTAAGAAGCATGATAAATAATGAGAACCATGGGTTCAGAAACCCATGCCCTTTCCTCCTAAACCATCCAAGAAAAAGGATGAAGAGGATTTTGAGCGCTTTGTTGAAATGCTTAGACCTATCTTTTTGTGTATACGCTTGACCGATATTCTTAAAATGTCTCCTTATGCTAAGTATATAAAAGATATTGTGAGTAATAAAAGGAAGTTGCCAGATGCTGAAATTTCTACCATGCTTGCTAAGTATACTTTTAAGGGTGGAGTCCCAAACGAAATTAGGAGATCCAGGAATACCAACTATACCATGCTCTATTAAAGGGAATTATGTTAAAACTAGTTTATGTGATTTGGGAGCTGGTGTTAGTGTTATGCCTTTCTCTTTATATCGTAGACTTGATTTGAATAAATTGACACCTACTGAAATCTCTTTGCAAATGGCTGATAAATCAACTGCTCTACCCATCGGTATTTGTGAGGATGTACCTGTCGTAGTTGCAAATGCTACTATCTGAACGGACTTTTTTATTCTTGATATTCCCCAGGACGACAGTATGTCGATCATCCTTGGTAGACCCTTTTTGAATACTACAGGGGCTGTTATTGATTGCAACAAGGGTAATGTCACTTTTCATATTAATGGTAATGAGCACATGGTACACTTTTCGAAGAAACAACCTCAAGTTCATAGTATCAACACCATTGAAAAATTTCCAACGATTATTATTGGAGATTTTGAATTCCCTCTTCCTACTCTCAAGAAGAAATATGATATACTTATTGTTGGGGATATACATATCCCCATTGAGGTAACTTAGTGTGTTTGAAACTTCTTCGGTTTCTTGTTATTCAAAAGAAGTTTATTAATAAGAATTGATCAACCTTATTGATGGATTCCTATTGATGAGCATGAGATTGATGAATTTAGAAAGAACAACTTCCTATACCCAACTTTTACTTTCTGTTAGTAAGTTAAATTAAGTAAAACGCTATTATTTTCTTGTTTTCTGAGTTTCTTGTCCAATAAA
Organism: Hordeum marinum; assembly: GCA_022496015.1. NCBI lineage: Eukaryota > Viridiplantae > Streptophyta > Magnoliopsida > Poales > Poaceae > Hordeum > Hordeum marinum. The sequence continues at coordinate 381,013,355 of CM039674.1, forward strand.
AAAGTGACCTGAAAATAAAAGTTCTTCAAATGCCCTGAAAATGGAGTATGATTTTTTCTGGAATATTTAAAAATTTATGGCATTGAGCACACTATAGGGGGCTACACCTGTGGGCCACAATCCCACAAGGCGCGGGCACCCCCTGGCCGCGCCTAGTAGGCTTGTGGGTCCCACGTGGCCCCCCTTCACTTATTCCAGCACCCATCCACTTCATCTTCCTCCAAAAAAATCCCACACCCATGTTCTAGCTCATTTTGCTGCCATTTTCGATCTTGTTCAAAGCTTCATTTGCAAAAATGTTTTGGGAGATTGCTCTTAGGTATGTGACTCCTCCAATGGTCCAATTAGTTTTTGTTCTAGTGCCTTATATATTGTAAAAAAAATCTTCTCTGGTGACCTTGTTCTTGAGCTTGCATGTCAAATTTATATGGCCCCAAGTAGTTTTGATGCATGATATAGCCTCTAGGTACTTGTGGGAGTAGTTGATATGGGTTTTGTTGAGTTTTGTGCACCTTTATTTTGAGTCACTAAAAATTTCAGAATTTGCCAGAAAAATAAAAAATGTTGAGGAAGGTGTTTCAAGGGGATTATCAAGCAAGAAGGACCCGACACTAGCGATACGTGAGCCCGACCTTGAACCACTAAGGGAAGCACAAGTACGACCTTGTGAATGGCCATCAGATCAATTCATGAGTGATGTCGGGTTCAAGGAAGAATTTTACACATACACAAGAAATGCCGGCCTTGAGGAATTCGTGTCAGACAAATGCAAGCAATACTATCAACTCACAGATTCTTTCGTGTGGAGGTCTGAATTTTCGCTCAGTCATAATAAACCTTATGTTTGTTTTGACCTTTATGACAAATCATATACTTTAGACAAAGAGGATTTTAATCATGCTTGCAAAATTCCACAATGGGGCAGCTATAGTGATCCGCATAAAACTGAATATAATGATTTTCTTGCTACTAGAAATATTACACAGGATATTATGGGGAGCATTCACTTTCATGCCATACATTATTTTGCTCTATTCATAGGTAGATATATTAACGGTAAAACTGAGCACAACCACCTTTGTGCAACCGATCTTAATATTCATAAGAGTGCAGTAATGGGCGAAAGGCAATATAACTTAGGGGCCATTATTGCTAGAAAGTTGCATAACATTGCTAAGGATGGAGATTTCTTTGGTGGGATTTACGCCACTCGATTAGCTAATTATCTTAGGGTACTCATATGCGGAAATGATATTGAGTTACCACCTGCTTTTCTTGAGTATGAGGCTTTGGTATGTTTTCAGTTTCTCGAAAGGAACGAACAATCTCTCCAGTACCGACTAATTTTTGACAGACAGCGTGTTGTCCATGTTACCCTTCCTGCTCGTGCCTTCTTTAACTTTCAGGAAAAACAGAGATACCTTATAACCAGAGAGGAGGCAGACGAGTACGAGAGTAGCGCGGAATTAGCTCGCCTTCATGCTGAAGTCGTTCAGGTGGTAGTCGCCGCAGCCCAGTACAACCTCAACTATGACTTCGGATATTATTAGGGCCAGCTATGGCCGTAAACCAACTTAGGCCAAAAGCCTAACTTGGGGGAGTACGTATTTGTCAGCGACTTTACATTCATGTTCATACACTCATCTTAAGAAGTCGCTGTTCATACTTTTTCATTGTACCATCCATGGTAGTTTATTTTCTTGTTTCGCTTTCTTCTTATGTGTTAAATTAACGTTTCAAAAAATACAAAAAAAATTAGTTCTAGCTTTATTTCCAGTTGCTTAGCTGTAGCATTAAAAGAAAACCCAAAAAGATTGTTCGTCCTTCTTTTTCTTGTTGGGAGCTTTCCCGTGTAAATAGTTTTTCTCGTTCATGTTTTGATTTTTCTTTCTTTGGGTCGTAAGGAGAAGGCCATAATGAAAATGTTGAGTGGCTCTCATATGCATTATTGTTTACCTATTAGAGAGTCCATGTTACCTTGTCTTCTCCTTTGAGTTATTGTTTATAGATTCTAGCTTGGTTCAATGCACGTGCACTCTTATTATTATCCACACTGTTCGGCCGTGCAAGTGAAAGGCAATAATGATGATATTTGATGAAAATATTGATATGGAGAAAAGTTGCTATGAACTTGACCTATCTTGCTTTTTTAAATATGATTAGCTCATCGTTCCGAATTTAGTTCATCATGGGTGAAACATATTTGCAATGACAGTTAGATATTATAGTTACTCATGCCATGCTTAATTAGCTAAGAGTTGATAATGGTTTGTTTTGGGTTCCAACATGCATATTAAAATTGTTGTGATGTAGTATGATGGGATGGTATCCTCCTCTAAATGATTCAAGTGACTCGACTTGGCACATGTTCATGCATGTAGTCAAAACAAAATCAACATAGCCTCTACGATATTTATCTTCATAGTGATTTATATAATACTCATGCTTGCATTCAATGTTGGTTAATCTCAAAGCATGCTGATGACTGTGTCGCTCTCTAGTAGGTCGCTCCCTAGAATTTTGCTAGCATTCACTTGTACTAAGGAGGAATACTGCTTGTGCATCCAATCCCTCAAACCCATAGTTGTTCCATATGAGTCCACTATACCTACCTATATGCGGTATTTACCTGCCGTTCCAAGTACATTTGCATGTGCCAACCTCTAAACCTTCAAATAAACATTCTGTTTTGTATGCCCAAATCGCTCATGAGGCGACTGGGGGCTGTCAGTATCTTCCATGCTAGGTGGGTTATTCTCACGATATGTGTTGATTCACTATCATTCACGAGAAAGTGGCTGGTAATCGGGATGCCCAGTTGCATGCTTGAAATAAAAGAAAAATCTAATTAAACAGAACTCCCCCAGAACTATGTTTGTATGGACGATACCCGTGGATTCAGCTCGCTATGGAGTGTGACTGATTGGTGGAGGGGGGGTAAAAACTTTATCATTCTGTTTGGGGGCTGCCTATAATGTATCTAGCATGGAAGATGTTGAAAACCTCTTGGTCGTTATGTGAGCAATGAAAGCATACCGCTCAAAAATCATTACTTATCTCTATTTTAAAAAATCAAGCTTTGGCACCTCTGCTAATCAATGCTTCCCTCTACGAAGGTCCTTTCCATTTTCTTTATTGTTGAGTCATCCTCTTCTTATAAAAGGCACCAGTTAGAGAGCACCACCATCATTTGTGTGCTTTGCTGTTAATTGATATTGAGTATGAGCATGGCTGGATCTCTCTCACCGTGAATTACAATGTCTAGTCAGTCCTTGTTCTTTAGAGGTGCTTTGCATTTATGTTTTGTGGTCTCAGAAAGGGCTAGCGAGATACCATTTTGTCATATTGTATTATGATTATTTTGAAAAAGTGTTGTCATACGAGAGTTATTATTATTGCTCACTAGTTGATTATGTTATTGATATGAGTAAATGTGAGACCTAAATGTTATTGTGAACATGGTTTGTCCATGATCTTTGTTGAAAATCTGAACATCAGTTAGACGTATTTACAACAGCAAGATCAAACAGAGTTTGTAAAAGTTTTTATTTATCACTTTCAATTTATCAACTGAATTTCTTGAGGACAAGCAATGGGTTAAGCTTGGGGGAGTTGATACATCTACATTGTATCCACTTTTCCAAACTCTTTTGCCCTTATTTTGGACTCTAATTTGCATGATTTGAATGGAACTAACCCATACTAACGTTGTTTTCAACAGAATTGCCTTGGTGTTATTTTTGGGCAAAAATAAAATTTCTCGGATCGGCCTGAAAAATTACGAAGAATATTTTTGGATTTAATAAAAAATATTGGCGCAAGAATTAACCAGAGGGGGGCCACATGAAGGCCACAAGCCTATTAGGCGCGACCACTGCCCTGGTCGTGCCTAGCAGGCTTGTGGGGCCCTTGTGGCTCCTCCGAACTCCTCTCCAGCTCCATATAACCCTATTCGCGGAGAAAAAAATCATAGTGAAGAGTTTATCGCGTTTCACGGTACGGAGTGACCGCCACCTCCTGTTCTTCCTTGGGAGACAAGATCTGGACTCCGTTTTGGGCTCCGGGGAGGGGAAATCGATGCCATCGTCATCACCAACCATCCTTAATCACCAATTCCATGATGCTCTCCGCCATTTGTGATTAATCCCATCATAGGCTTGCTGGACGGTTATGGGTTGGATGAGATTTATCATGTAATCGAGTTAGTTTTGTTAGGGTTTGACCCCTAGTATCCATTATGTTTTGAGATTGATGTTGCTATGACTTTGCTATGCTTAATGCTTGTCACTAAGGCACGAGTGCCATGATTTCATATACGATCCTATTATGTTTTCATGAATATATATGTGTTCTTGATCCTTTCTTGCAAGTTGTAGACACCTATTACGAGTTATGATCCGCATCCCTAGGGTGACAACAACTAGGATTCTTTCTGGTGATTACCGTAGTTTGAGGACTTCATGTATTCACCAAGTGCTAATGCTTTGGTCCGGTTGTCTATTAAAAGGAGGCCTTAAGATCCCTTAGTTTCCCTTAGGATCCCGCTTCCATGGGAGGATAGGACAAAAGATGTCATGCAAGTTCTTTTCCATAAGCATGTATGACTATATATGGAATACATGCCTACATTACATTGATTAATTGGAGCTAGTTATAACTGTTGCTTGATGAACGCTATCCAACATAATTATCCATCACTGATCCATTGCCTACGAGCTTTCCACATATTGAGATTTGCTAAGTTACTTCTCCGCTGCTACTGTTACAACCACTATAAAACTGCTACTGTTACCTGTGCTACCGTTACCGTTACTTCCATACTACTTTGCTACTGAATAGTATGCTGTAGATATTAATTCTTATAGGTGTGGTTGAATTGACAACTCAGCTACGAATACTCGAGAATATTATTTGGCTCCCCTTACGTCGAATCAATAAATTTGGGTTGAATACTCTACACTCAAAAACTGTTGCGATCCCCTCTACTTGTGGGTTCTCACCAGGCTTAGTCAGAGGAGTGCTCCATCCAACATGGTTGGACAATCCAGTTGTAGTGCGCAAGACGAATGGAAAATGGAGGTTGTGCATTCATTACACAGATCTCAACAAAGCATTTCGAAAAGATACTTTTCCTTGCCGCACATCGACCAGAACGTGGACTCCACTGCAGGCTGTGATTTGATGTCGTTCCTCGATGCTTATTTAGGATACCACCAGATCTTCATGTCGAAGGAGGACAAAGAGAAGACCGCATTTATCACCCCATGTGTTACATATTGCTTTGTAGTTATGCCTTTCGGGCTGAAAAGTGCTGGTTTGACATTTGCAAGAGCAGTCTAGATTGGTTTTGAGCCTTAGACAGATAGAAATATGGAAGCCTATATGGATGACGTAGTGGTTAAAACCAAGGACAAAGCAACACTCATACAAGATCTGGAAGAGACATTTGCACATCTACGCAAGATCAACTTGAAGCTCAATGCTGAGAAGTGTGTGTTTGGTGTTTCGTCTAGCAAGCTTCTCGGGTTATTTGCGTCTCAACGCGGGATCGAGGCGAACCCTGATAAGATCAAAGCAATTGAGTAGATTAAAGCACCAAAACGCGTCAAGGATGTGCATCGTCTTGCCGGCTGCGTTGTGGCTCTAAGTAGGTTCATCTCGAAGGCTGCTGAGCGTGCCCTGCCCTTTTTCAAATTCTTGAAGAAGGCGGGTCCAATGAAGTGGACTCTGGTAGAAGAGGTAGCGCTGCAGGATTTGAAGAGGTACCTCTCCTCTCCGCCAATACTAGTCGCACCTAGGCCACAAGAGCTATTGTTGCTATACTTGGAAGCAATGAATCAAGTGGCTTGTGCTGCATTGGTGGAGCGGAGAGAAGCCGACGAAGAAGCAGTGACAGGGACAGGACCGTCAAGTGATGAACCGGAATCATCCCTGGCCATGTCTCGTGCCGACAAGTCAGGACCTGCGTGGATGAACGAAGTGACACAGAAGAAGAAGAAGAAGATGGTGCAGCGCACAGTGTACTTCGTCACCTCCCTTTTTCAAGGGGCTAGGTCAAGCTACTCTGGCATGCCTAAAGTTACTTTTTGGCCTCCTCATGGCCTCAAGGAAACTGCACCATTATTTCCAAGCACATGAAATTACTGTCGTCACTCGCTTTCCGCTACAACGGATTTTGCGTAACCCAGACGCGACCAGCAAGATTGTGGAGTGGGCTTTCGAGTTGGCAAGCTTTGGCCTCAAGTTTGAAAGCACTTCAACCATCCAGAGTAGAGCCTTGGCAGAATTCATTGCAGAATGGACTCCAATGCCAGATGAAGAGATCCAAGAAACAACCCTCCCGACAAGGAAACAAGCCAGGAATGATTTTGTATTTTGATGGGGCTTTCTCCCTGCAGGGAGCCGGTGCTGGTGTGCTGCTTGTCGCACCCACCGGAGAGCACCTCAAATATGTAATTCATATGCACTTTCCTCGGGAGAAGTCGACAAACAACACCGTAGAATATGAAGGCATGCTTGCCAGTCTCAGGATTGCGGCAGACCTTGGGATCAAGAAGCTTATTGTCAGAGGAGATTCACAGCTTGTCGTCAAGCAAGTCAACACGGATTATTGGAGCCCGTTGATGGAAGCTTAAGTAGATGAAGTGAGGAAGTTGGTGGAGCGCTTTGACGTTCTGCAAACAAAGCATGTTCCTCGTGTAGAGAATAGTGTCGCTGACGAATTGTCGCTGTGTGCTACCCTCAAGTTACCTTTGGAACCAGGGACTTTTGTGCTCCAACTGACTCAGCCATCCATATCGCCGATGGAAAAAGAGAACAAGAAAAGGAAGTTGAATTCCGGTCAGTATTTCCCTATAGAGCTCACAGAAGCTGTCGGCAAGTAAGTTGCTGGGATCGACGCCAATCTTGCCGGGGAGCAACAGTATCCGGCAAGGCCTCAAGCCCTTGTCGTAGAGACAAGCACCCCATGGCAGAAGATATGCCTTTAGTCCATGCCATCGAGCCTCAGGCTCTAGCATCCCATCGCATAGTTCAGTTCCTTCTAAAAGGGGAACTCCCAGAGGAACAGGAAGAAGCGGAAAAAGTAGCCCGTTAGTCTAGTATGTACTAGTTTGTGGATGACGTCCTGTATAGAAAGAGACCAAACGGTGTGAAATTGAAGTGCATTCCTCTTGAGGATGAACTGGAGCTGTTGGCAGAGATACATGGAGGCATATGTGGCTCCCACATAGGATCAAGAGCTATTGCCGGGAAGGCCTTCCGGCAAGGTTTCTTTTTGTCCACTGCTCTCCAGGATGCAACTACACTAGTAACCAAGTGTGAAGCGTGCCAGTTTGTTTCAAAGAAGCTACATCAACCAGCTCAATCTCTTCAGACAAGCCCGCTTTCCTGGCCATTTTCGGTCTGCGGGCTCGACATCTTAGACCCCTTTGCCCGTGCTACCAGGGGCTTCGAGTACTTGTACGTCGCAATTGACAAGTTCACAAAGTGGCCAGAACTGGAAGTAGTGAGAATTGTGATAGCATAGTCAGCCCTCAAGTTCTTCAAAGGACTAGTTTGCCATTTTGGTGTACCAAACAGGGTCATCACCGAGAACAACACGCAGTTCACAAGCCGCACCTGCATGCAATATGTCCAAGACCTTGGAGGCAAGATCTGCTTTGCTTCTATCGCACATCCAAGGAGCAACGGCGAGCCGGAAAGGGAAAATGCTGAAGTGCTGCGAGGGCTTAAGACAAGAACTTTCGACAGGCTGCGCAAGTGCGGAAGACGTTGGATTGATGAGCTGCTGGTGATTCTTTGGTCGATCAGAACGATGCTGAATCGAGCCACTGGCCAGGCACCCTTCTCCCTGATGTACGGGGCGAAGGCAGTTCTCCCCACACAACTCATATGCGGGTCGCCTCGACTGCTCGCTTATGATGAGCTTGACCAAGAGCAGTTGTGCCAAGACGACGTAACTATCCTCGAGGAAGATCGTCTTCGGGTGGCTGCGTGAGCTGCACGCTGCCAGCAAGCCTTGCGCCGCTACCATAGCCGCAAGGTTCATGCCCAAAGTCTTGAGGAAGGCGACCTTGTTCTTCGGTGTGTTCAGTCAGCCAAGAATTCAAACAAGTTGACGCCAAAGTGGGAAGGCCCTTATCGGGTAGTACGAGTCACCACGCCTAGCGCAGTGTGCCTAGAGACTGAAGATGGCGTCCTACTCAGCAACTCGTGGAACATCAAACATAGTCGTAACTTCTATCCATAAGGCGCGGTTACCGCCCCCCCCCCAGCAACCACCCTTTGTACAAGTCTTGCCGGCAGGGCATGTCATCCTTTGTACAAAGCCAGGCGTAGACCATGTGCATAGTTGAATAAGATTAGGCGTCTTGCAACTCTTGTCGATTCCCATATTTCTTTACATGCATGTTTATCTGAGATATTGCATTACGCTTATTCCCAGCAAGTGCTAATGAACCGCCAAGGTTCCATACCTCCATTTTCTCTTCTTTCTTTTTCTTAAAGGATAGAAGGTTGCTTCGCATGCAAGATTGTCGGGGGGTGAGATAGTGTGGACACCCACAGGCGACATTCGAAGTTGGCACCTGGCGGAAAGGAGTACAACAACGAAAAGCTAAGTTACAAAACTCTGAGTAAACTTTTACTACAAGGTTATTTCATCTTTGGATGATTTTAACTTATGTATGGAAAACCTGCACGCGAGGGAACCTTGTCGTGATCGGTTGCACCCTTGCTCTGTTTCGTTTCCGCTCACCAGTTTAAGTGGCTGTGCTAAAAATGTCAAGGTAACTTTTCATGATTGGTCACGCCCTTACTCTGTTTCGAGTCCGCTCGATAGTTTAAGGTGGCTGCACTAAAAGTGTCAAGATATCTTGCCAACAGCGGCACCGCCAGCAAGCTGCTTAGGATCCGCTCCTCAAAGGGCTCGCGGCGGTGTTGCATAGGCCGACAAGTTTTCGATAAAGAGTAGGGGGCACACCATACAGAGGAAAATCTGACAAGAGGAATAGCATGCATCCGTTCGAAACACAAGCAGTTAGATTACACTAAGGGGTTGTCGCAGTTCTGACTTAAGGTAGAATCGTCTTTGACATGTAACAGCGATGACAAGAAAAGGTGGAGTAGCTAGTCCCTGCGATCTTCCTTGACCCTCTTGGCTTGGTTTACCTTGTTGATGATGGGTGCGACAAGTTCCTCAAGCGCCTTGACGTCTACTTCCTTCGGCAAGCGGTCGAGGATGTTGGTGAAGTTGATGCCGGGCTTCCTGTGCGCCACTTTGACGAGCACCTTGAGGAGAATGACCCGGCAGATCTGGCGAGACTCGCTGGCTAAATGGGCTGCCCGATCGGACTAGAGATGCTTTAGGGCATCGATTAGGCCGTCGAAGAACATGGTTATCCTGGTGCTCGAAGACACCCTATCATTGGAGTTGAAGTTGAAACTTTGCAAGCCCACAGTGGACAAATGTGCATCAATCTTCTTCACCACGTCCACGAGGTGCTCGTTCCAAATCTCCACGCCTTTCACATAGTCATTGTGAGAGGCGACATCGCTCTTGAGAAGGTCTTGCTCACTCCGGAGATCCTTGAACAGAGCCTTCCCATGAGCCCTGCTGCTCTCAAGAGACTCCTTTAGCGTATCCAACTTTAGATCCAGATCGGCGATGGACTCTTTGGCTGAGCAGAGTTGTTTTGTCTTCTCGGACATGGCGATCTGTATCTCCGTCAAGCTGTAGAGAGTTTTCTCCCTGACGGTCTTGAGCGTCGAGATCTCTTTGCCGTGTTCCTCAAGGTCCGCCTCCAGCCTCTTCACCTTGTCAGCAAGTTCTTTTCTAGCGGCCTCTGCGGTTTTGGTAGCATTGATGGCTTCCTTCAGCTTGTCGGCATGGTCAACGATTAGAGCCTCGAGGGCCTCCTTGTGCTTCTGCTCCAGCTCCTGGGTTCGCTGCACGACAAGCTTTTCGATTTCTTCATCCTTGCGATGAAGCTTGTCGACAAGCGCCTCCTCGTGAGCAGCGAAGTCCCCTTCATGGGTGTCAAGCCCAATGTGGCATTCCGTCAAACGAGCATTCTCCGTAGCAGCATGTTGTGAAGCTACCTCTCGGGCTCTCTCGACGTCAGACTGCTGCAGGAAGAGCTCATTCCATCCTTTGACCAGCTGCTCCTGAATAGTCTTCAATTCCTAGAAGGCTTCGGCGAACTAGGCATGCGTTTCCTCAATGCGCCCCTGGAAATCTGCCTCTGCCGCCTGCATAACTGCCGCCCTGGTGTCCAGCTTTTGCTTCTGAGTGCGGTAGAGTCCCTAAAGCATTTGGAAGTTATCGCCCATCGCTTGAAGGAGCTGTTCTTCCTTGAGTTGGCCGCTGATGCCCACCTTGTAGAGAGCTTCGGGTCCGGCAGTAGCGGTAATTTCCCCGTCAAGGGCCTCTCCTTCATTGGGCTCCCCAATGTTTGTCGTTACTGGCACATTGATGAACAGGTTCTCGCCAGCCTTGAGATATTTGCTCGGAGAGGGGACTTTGGATGTTGATGGCTGATCCTTGACAACTGTCTCACTGGCAGCCGGCGGCTTCGTGGCTAACACATCGCCTCGCGCTCCTGGGGCGGGAACGCTGTCAGTACGGTCGCCGGACTCCTCGTCAACCTCCCTAGCAGATCTCTCGGCGGTGTCTTCCTGTGCGCCCCTAGCAGCCTCATCAACGGCAAGCCTGGTGGCCTTAGCGGCAGCATCCTTGGCGGTCTCCTCAGTGATAACGTTGACGTCCATTTGTTTCGCCGAGGGGAGATCTGAAAGCCAGAAATGGAGAGAAAGATGAAGCTAAGGTTGAAGTTCATTAAAATAATATATAAGGATGGAATGACAAGCGCTCTGCGGCAAATGGTCATACCTGCACCGAGTTGTTGGGAGGTGGTTGCTTCCTCCCCGGCAACCTCGGTTGCCGGAGGAGGATTGTCAGCGCGAGCACTTGCCGGCCTCTCCTCAGCAAGAGTCGGCTTGTCAACGGAATCCTTTGCCGGAGATCCATCCCTGGGCGGCGTAGTTGATGGAGGCGGCGCGTCAGGGGCGGCCCCCAATGGCCCCCTTTGTTGTCGTCTCTCTTCTACAAGCCTGGTGATGTCAGCGACGAAGATACATGTCCCAATGCTTGCCAGCGGGAAATGAGTAACAAACTCATGCTGGGGGCTGTGTTGGGGGCTGCGTAGCGGGCTGGACTCTAGGGTGATGTTGATAAGCTTCGATGTGCTTGTGGTGCTTGCTGGTGGGACATCACCCATTGAAGTCCTCTCCCTCTTTGCCATCCTTTGCGCCAGCTTTTCCAAATCACTGCAGGAACAGGCCAAGGCGAGACAAATAAGTTAAGCGAAAGCGAAGAAAATCGGAAGATAAGAGGCGCGACGGGATCCTTACTCTCCACCCTTGAGCTGAAGGCAAGGAGGTTGAAGTCCACCTCCGCCATGGTGTTCGGAGGTGGAGAAGGGGAAGCCCAGGGTCGCTTGGCTACGGCTGGAGCAGAGGGGTGCTATTGAGCTCCTTGCCCTGCACTGCCTTGCCGGCCGCGCCCCTGTAGGGGGCTACACTGCTTGAGGAAGGATGGAGAACGGGAACACGAGAAAAATATTTCCGAAGGACACGCTTCTTCCTCTCGAGAGATGAGGGCTCCTCGTGTGACTCCTCTTCAGCTGTATCCTCGACGGAAGGACCCCTAGCAGCAGTGCCACTCTGTTCTCTAGCCACCTCGCCCCGCTTGACAAGTTGTTCCTCTGACGCCACTTATCCTTCACCGACTTCCTATTCAATGAAGCCTATGCTGCCAGCCTCCGTGGCAAGAGTAGCCTCTTCCACCCTGCTGGCAATGTATGCCATTTCTTCTTCAGTGGTGTAATGGACGAGGTTCGTATCCTTCCGAATGGCCTTCTCCGACAAGCCGTTGAAGAAATCTTGTACCCGTTCTGCGGACGGCTCTTCCCAAGTACCATTAGGACCATGAGCATTGCACAACGACATCATGGTGAGGATCGAAGCCAAGGCGTAATTGTTGCACAAGGGAATCACACGGGCCGGCAAATTAGGCTTCGTGTCAAAGCTGAACAACTTCTGATAGAGAGCTGCGTGTTGCATCACCGTCAAGTTATTGTTCAGGCCAGGGCGTAGCCTCATGATGTCTCCCGCGTTCCTGAACTCCCAGGACGGCCTCCCTTTCCTTTGCAGAGGGGTTATGCGCCGACGGAGAAAATTGGCCCCGACCATCTCCATTGTGAGCCAGGCAACCTTGAGGCAGTGGATCCCGGTGACTGCGACTGTGAGCTTCTCATCGAGGGGATCGAAGTCGCTCCAGCCGTCGCCGCGTGATACGTCCCCAACATATCTATAATTTTTGATGATGGCATGCTTGTTGGAAACATGTCCTAGAGGCAATAAATAAAGTGTTTATTATTGTATTTCCTTGTTCATGATAATCGTTTATTGTCCATGCTATAATTGTATTAATTGGAAACATGGATACATGTGTGGATACATAGACAAACACAATGTCCCTAGTGTGTCTCTAGTGAACTAGCTCGTTGATCGAAAGATGGTTAAGGTTTCCTAGCCATGGACATGAGATGTCATTTGATAACAGGATCACATCATTAGGAGAATGATGTGATGGACAAGGCCCAAACAACAAACGTAGCTTATGATCGTGTCAGTTTATTGCTACTGTTTTCTGCATGTCAAGTATATGTTCCTATGACCATGAGATCATGCAACTCATAGATATGAGAGCAGTACCTTGTGTGTATCAAACGTCGCAACGTAATTGGGTGACTATAAAGGTGCTCTACAGGTGTCTCCGAGGGTGTCTGTTGAGTTGGGATGGATCAAGACTGGGATTTGTTACTCCGTGTGACGGAGAGGTATCTCAGGGCCCACTCGGTAATACAACATCACAATAAGCCTTGCAAGCAATGTGGCTAAGTGTTAGTTGCGAGATCTTGTATTACGGAACGAGTAAAGAGACTTGCCAGTAACGAGGTTGAACTAGGTATGGAGATACCGATGATCAAATCTCGGGCAAGTAACATACCAAAGAACAAAGGGAACATCATACGGGATTAACTGAATCCTTGACATAGAGGTTCGACCGATAAAGATCTTCGTAGAATATGTAGGAACCAATGTGGACATCTAGGTCCCACCATTGGTTATTGACCGTAGAGGTGTCTCGGTCATGTCTACATAGTTATCGAACCCGCAAGGTCTGCACATTTAAGGTTTGGTGACATTTCGGTAGTGTAGAGTTGTTTATGGTGGTGACCGAAGTTTGTTCAGAGTCCCGGATGAGATCCCGGACGTCACGAGGAGCTTCGGAATGGTCCAGAGGTAAAGATTCATATATAGGAAGTCCTGTTTTGGTCGCCGGAAAAGTTCCGGGCTTATCGGTAGTGTATCGGGAGTGCCGGTAGTGTACCGTGAGACCTCCAGGAGGGGTATTTCGACCCAAGAGGCTTCATGGGCTGTGGGAGAGTGAATATCATCCCTTAGTGGGCTGGTGGAAACTCCCAGACAAGGCCCATGTGGCTGGAAAAGAAAACCCAAAAGGAAAAAGGTGGAAAAAGGCAAAAAGGGAAAAAAAGGATGAATCCTAATCCTACTAGGAGTGGAGGAGGTGGACTCCTCCTCTCCTAGTTAGGCCGAAGCCTAGGAGGCTTGGAGGCCAAGCTGCCTCCTCTCCTCCTCTCCTCCTATATATACTGGTGGTATTGAGGGTTTTTGCACTAGATTTTCAGCCACGTGCTACCCGTTCCTCCAGTGCATAGTTTCTCCTCTAGATCGGTTTTCTGCATTGCTTAGGCGAAGCCTTGCCGGAATTGCTCCACCACCATCGCCGGAGCGCCGTCAGGCTGCCGGAGAACTCTTCTTCCTCTCTACTCGTTCTTGCTGCATCAAGACGGTGGAGATCGTCATCAAGCTGTACGTGTGCTGAACGCGGAGGTGCTGTCCGTTCGGTGCTAGATCGGAAGGACCGTGATCAAGTTCGTGAGACGGATCGTGATCAAGTTTGTGGGAAGGATCGTGATCGGATCGCAGGACGGATCATGATTGGATCGCGAGACGGATCGTGGGACGCACAACGATTTGGATCGCGAAGACGTTCGACTACACCAACCGCGTTTCTTAACACTTCCCGCTTAGCGATCTACAAGGGTATGTATATCCCCTCTCCCTCTCGTAGATGCTCATCACCATGGATATAACTTCGTGTGCGTAGGAAATTTTTGGTTTCCCATGCAACGTTCCCCAAAAGTGTCATCATGAGCTAGGTCTATATGTAGATGAGATCTCGAGTAGAACACAAAAGCTTTGTGGGCGTTGATGCTTAGATTGCTTCCTCCCTTTGTCGGATGTTTGTTCAGCGGTATTGTGAGATGAAGTGGCCCGGACCAACATTACTCGTACACTTATGAGAGACCGGTTCCCTCGACGCAACTTGTTGCCCAGATGGCTTGCGGGTGGCAGTTTCTCTCACTTTAATTGGATCGGATTCGACAAAGGCGGTCCTTGAGAAGGTTGAAAAGAAAATTATGTATCACTGTTGTGGTTTATGCGTAGGTGAGAATCGTTCTTGCTAGAAACCCATAGCAGCCACGTAAAACATGCAACAACAATTAGAGGACGTCTAACTTGTTTTTGCAGGGTATGTTGTGATGTGATATGGCCAATTACATGATGTGATATATATGATGTATGAGATGATCATGTAATGTATAGAATTTCATGACTTGCATGTCGATGAGTACGGCAACCGGCAGGAGCCATAGGGTTGTCTTTAATTATTGGATGACCTGTGTGTCAATCATTAAGCGCTATGTATTGCTTTACTTTATCGCTAAATGGTAGCAATAGTAGTAGAAGCATGCAGGGCGTGACGACCTCGATGGCAACACGTTGATGGAGATCAAGATGATGGAGATCGTGGTGTCGTGCCGGTGACGATGAAGATCGTGCCGGTGCTTTCAAGATGGAGATCTAAAGCACAAGTTCATGGCCATATCATGTCACTTATGAATTGCATGTGATGTTAATCCTTTTATGCACCTTGTTATGCTTAGTACGACGGTAGCATTATAAGATGATCCCTCACTTAAATTTCAAGATAAAATTGTGTTCTCCCTGAGTGTGCACCGTTGTGAAAGTTTGTCGTGTTGAGACACCACGTGATGATCGGGTGTGATAGACTATACGTTCACATACAATGGGTGCAAGCCAGTGTTGCACGCGCAGAACACTCGGGTTAAACTTGACGAGCCTAGCATGTACAGACATGGCCTCAGAACACAAGAGACCGAAATGTCGAACATGAGTCATATAGTAGATATGATCAACATAATGATGTTCACCATTGAAGCCACCTCAACTCACGTGATGATCGGACTTGAGTTTGTGGATTTGGATCATGTGACACCCAGATGACCTGAGGGATGTCAATTTAGGTGGGAGTTTTCGTAATTTGATTAACTAAACTCATTATCTTGAACAATAGTCTAAGTGAACTTTGCATATTTATGTTGTAGATCAATGGATCGCGCAGTAGCACCCCCGAATTTTAATGCGTTCCTAGAGAAAGCTAAACTGAAAGATGATGGAAGTAACTTTGTTGACTAGGCCCGTAATCTGAGGATTATCCTCACGGCTTCCTAGAAATCATATGTCCTTGATGCACCGCTTGGTGACCAACCAGAAGACATGACCTCCGAAGATGTTAAGAACGCTTTGGAGGCACGTTCTGGAGATTACTCAATAGTTCAGTGTGCAATATTGTATGGCTTAGAACCGGGACTTCAAAGACGTTTTGAACGTCATGGAGCATATGAGATGTTCCAGGAGTTGAAGTTTATCTTTCAGAAGAACGCCCGGATCGAGAGGTATGAAACCTCCGATAAGTTCTATGCTTGCAAGATGGAGGAGAACGGGTCTATCAGTGAACACATACTCAGAATTTCTGGGTATTCAACTCGTCTAGCGGAGTTGGGAATTGCCCTTCCGCCAGAGGCGATCACTGATAGAGTTCTTCAATCACTTTCAGCTAGTTACAAGAGCTTTGTGATGAACTATAACATGCACGGGATGAACAAGTCAGTCGCCGAGCTGTTTGCGATTCTAAAAGTCACTGAGTCTGAAATCCAGAAAGAACATCATGTGTTGATGGTCAATAAAACCACTAGTTTCAAGAAAAATGGCAAAGTCAAGGGCAAGGGCAAGAAGGGTAAAACCAAGAAGGGTGGCAAAGCAGTTGCTACTCCTGTAAAGAAGCCCAAGCATGGACCCAAGCCATAAACTGAGTGCTTTCATTGCAAGGGAACTGCTCACTGGAAGTGGAACTGCCCCAAGTACCTGGCTGACAAGAAGGCGGCCAACGACAAAAAAGGTATATATGATATACATGTTATTGATGTGTACCTTACTAGCTCTCGTAGTAGTGACTGGGTATTTTATACCGGTTCGGTTGCTCACATTTGCAACTCAAAGCAGGAACTATGGAATAAACAAAGGCTGGCAAAGGACGAAGTGACGATGTGCATGGGAAATGGTTCCAAGGTTGATGAGATCGCCGTCGGCACGCTCTCTCTACGATTACCATCGGGATTAGTGATGAACCTGAATAATTGTTATTTAGTGCCTGCGTTAAGCATTAACATTATATCTGGATCTTGTTTATTGCGAGATGGTTACTCATTTAAATCAGAGAATAAAGGTTGTTCTATTTACATGAGTAATATCTTTTATGGTCATGCACCCAATTTTAGGGGTTTATTCATATTGAATCTTGATAGTGATGACACACATGTTCATAACATTGATGCCAAAAGATGTAGAATTGATAATGATAGTACCACTTTCTTGTGGCACTGCCGCTTAGGTCATATTGGTGTAAAACGCATGAGGAAGTTCCATGCTGATGGACTTCTGGAGTCACTTGATTTTGAATCACTTGACACATGTGAAGCATGCCTCATGGGCAAGATGACTAAAACGCCGTTCTCTGGAACAATGGAACGGGCGAGTGACTTATTGGAAATCATACATACTAATGTGTGCGGTCCTATGAATGTTACAGCACGTGGTGGATATCGTTATTTTCTCACATTCACCGATGACTTAAGTAGATATGGGTATATTTACTTAATGAAACACAAGTCTGAAACATTTGAAAAGTTCAAGAAATTTCATAGTGCAGTTGAGAATCATCATAACAAGAAGATTAAATTCCTGCGATCTGATCAAGGAGGTGAATATTTGAGTTATGAGTTTGGCAGTCACTTAAGACAGTGTGGAATTGTTTCTCAGTTGACACCGCTTGGAACACCACAGCGTAATGGTGTGTCCGAACGTCGTAATCGAACCTTATTAGATATGGTGCGTTCTATGATGTCTCTTGCTGATTTGCCACTATCATTTTGGGGTTATGCATTAGAGACAGCTGCATTCACTTTAAATAGGGCACCATCAAAATCCGTTGAGATGACGCCATATGAACTATGGTTTGGCAAGAGGCCAAAGTTGTCGTTTCTTAAAGTTTGGGGATGTGATGCTTATGTCAAAAAGCTTCAGTCTGAAAAGCTAGAACCCAAAGCGGAGAAATGCGTCTTCATAGGATATCCGAAAGAGATAGTCAGGTACACCTTCTATCTCAGATTCGAAAGCAAAGTGTTTGTCGCTAAGAACGGAACATTTCTTGAGAAAGAGTTTCTCTCGAAAGAATTGAGTGGGAGGAAGATATATCTTAATTAGGTTATTGAATCTTTACTTCAACTAGAGAGTAGCGCAGCGCAAAAACATGTTTCTCTGGAACCTACGACAGTTGAAGAGGAAGTTAATGATGATGATCATGAAGCTTCATATCAAGTTACTATTGAACCTCATAGGTCGACAAGGGCGCGTACTGCTCGTGAGTGGTACAACAACCCTGTCTTGGAGGTCATGTTGCTGGACAACAATGAACCTATGAGCTATGGAGGAGCGATGACGGGCTCGGATTCCAAGGAATGGTTAGAGGCCATGAAATCCGAGATGGGATCCATGTATGTAAACAAAGTATGGACTTTGGAAGTATTACCTGAAGGGCGAAATGCCATTCAAAACAAATGGATCTTTAAGAAGAAGATGGACGTGGATGGTAATGTCACCATCTATAAAGCTCGACTTGTGGCAAAGGTTTTTTCACAAGTTCCAGGAGTTGACTACGATGAGACCTCACCCGTAGTGATGCTTAAGTCTGTCAGAATCATGTTGGCAATAGTTGCTTATTTTGACTATGAAATTTGGCAGATGGATGTCAAAACAGCGTTCCTCAACGGTTTCCTTGAGGAAGAGTTGTATATGATGCAACCAGAAGGTTTTGTCGATTCAGAGAATGCTGACAAAGTTTGTGAACTCCAGCGATCCATTTCTGGGCTGGTGCAAGCATCTTGGAGTTGGAATAAGCGCTTTGATGAGGTGATCAAAGAGTTTGGGTTTATACAAGTTTATGGAGAAGCTTGTATTTACAAGAAAGTGAGTGGGACCTCTATAGTGTTTCTTATATTATATGTGGATGACATATTGCTCATTGGAAACAATATAGAAATGCTGGCATGCGTGAAGGAATATTTAAATAAGAGTTTTTCAAAGAAGGACCTAGGAGAAGCTGCTTTCATATTAGCCATTAAGATCTATAGAGATAGATCGAGACGCTTAATAGCACTTTCACAGAGCACATACCTTGATAAAGTTTTGAAGAAGTTCAAAATTGAACAGTCCAAGAAGGGGTTCTTGCCTGTATTACAAGGTGTGAAGTTGAGTAAGACTCAATGCCCAGTAACTGCAGAAGATAGAGAAAAGATGAGTGTCGTCCCCTATGCTTCAGCCATAGGCTCTATCATGTATGCAATGATGTGCACAAGACCCAATGTCAGCCTTGCCATAAGTATGGCCGGAAGGTTTCAAAGTGATCCTGGAATGGAGCACTGGCAAGCAGTCAAGAATATCCTTAAGTACCTGAAAAGGACTAAGGAAATGTTTCTCGTTTGTGGAGGTGATGAAGATCTCGTCGTAAAGGGTTACGTTGATGCGAGCTTTGATACTGATCCGGACGACTCTAAGTCACAAACCGGATACGTATTTATTCTTAACGGGGGAGCGGTAAGCTCGTGCAGTTCCAAGCAAAGCGTGGTAGCTGATTCTACGTGCGAAGCGGAATACATCGCGGCCTCGGAGGAGGCGAAGGAAGGTGTCTGGATGAAGCAGTTCATGACAGATCTTGGAGTAGTGCCGAGTGCACTGAATCCAATGAACATAACACTGGTGCCATTGCTCTGGCCAAGGAACCAATGTTTCACAAGAGGACCAGACACATAAAGAGACGCTTCAACTCCATCCGCGATTACATCGAGGAGAAGGACATAAATATTTGCAAAGTGCAAACGGATCTGAATGTTGCAGACCCGTTGACTAAACCTCTTCCAAGGGCTAAACATGATCAACACCAGAACTGCATGGGTGTTCGATTCATTACAATGTAAATCACATAGTGATGTGAACTAGATTATTGACTCTAGTGCAGGTGGGAGACTGTTGGAAATATGCCCTAGAGGCAATAAATAAAGTGTTTATTATTGTATTTCCTTGTTCATGATAATCGTTTATTGTCCATGCTATAATTGTATTAATTGGAAACATGGATACATGTGTGGATACATAGACAAACACAGTGTCCCTAGTGTGTCTCTAGTGAACTAGCTCGTTGATCGAAAGATGGTTAAGCTTTCCTAGCCATGGACATGAGATGTCATTTGATAATGGCATCACATCATTAGGAGAATGATGTGATGGACAAGACCCAAACAACAAACGTAGCTTATGATCGTGTCAGTTTGTTGCTACTGTCTTCTACATGTCAAGTATATGTTCCTATGACCATGAGATCATGTAACTCACAGATATCGGAGGAGTACCTTGTGTGTATCAAATGTCGCAACATAACTTGGTGACTATAAAGGTGCTCTACAGGTGTCTCCGAGGGTGTCTCTTGAGTTGGCATGGATCAAGACTGGGATTTGTTACTCCGTGTGACGGAGAGGTATCTCAGGGCCCACTCGGTAATACAACATCACAATAAGCCTTGCAAGCAATGTGACTAAGTGTTAGTTGCGAGATCTTGTATTACGGAACGAGTAAAGATACTTGCCAGTAACGAGGTTGAACTAGGTATGGAGATACCGACAATCAAATCTCGGGCAATTAACATACCGAAGAACAAAGGGAACATCATACGGGATTAACTGAATCCTTGACATAGAGGTTTGACCGATAAAGATCTTCGTAGAATATGTAGGAACCAATGTGGACATCCAGGTCCCTCCATTGGTTATTGACCGTAGAGGTGTCTCTCTCATGTCTACATAGTTCTTGAACTCGCAAGGTCTGCACACTTAAGGTTTGGTGACGTTTCGGTAGTATAGAGTTGTGTATGGTGGTGACCAAAGTTTGTTCGGAGTCCCGGATGAGATCCCGGACGTCACGAGGAGCTCTGGAATGGTCTGGAGGTAAAGATTCATATATAGGAAGTCTTGTTTTGGTCCTGGAAAAGTTCTGGGCTTATCGGTAGTGTATCGGGAGTGTCGGTAGTGTACCGGGAGACCTCCGGGAGGGGTATTTCGACCCAAGAGGCTTCATGGGCTGTGGGATAGTGAATACCAGCCCTTAGTGGGCTGGTGGAAACTCCCACACAAGGCCCATGTGGCTGGAGAAGAAAACCCAGAAGGAAAAAGGTGGAAAAAGGCAAAAAGGGAAAAAAAGGATGAATCCTAATCCTACTAGGAGTGGAGGAGGTGGACTCCTCCTCTCCTAGTTCGGCCGAAGCCTAGGAGGCTTGGAGGCCAAGCTGCCTCCTCTCCTCCCCTCCTCCTATATATACTGGTGGTATTGAGGGATTTTGCACTAGATTTTCAGCCAGGTGCTACCCGTTCCTCCAGTGCATAGTTTCTCTTCTAGATCGGTTTTCTGCAGTGCTTAGGCGAAGCCCTGCCGGAATTGCTCCACCACCATCGCCGGAGCGCCGTCAGGCTGCCGAAGAACTCTTCTTCCTCTCCACTCATTCTTTCTGGATCAAGATGGTGCAGATCGTCATCAAGCTGTATGTGTGCTGAACGCAGAGGTGCCGTCCGTTCGGTGCTAGATCGGAAGGACCCTGATCCAGTTCGTGAGATGGATCATGATCAAGTTCGTGGGACGGATCGTGATCGGATCGCGGGACGCACGGCGATTTGGATCGCGAAGACGTTCGACTACACCAACCGCGTTTCTTAACGCTTCCCGCTTAGCGATCTACAAGGGTATGTAGATCGACTCTTCCTCTCGTAGATGCTCATCACCATGGATAGATCTTCGTGTGCGTAGGAAAATTTTTGTTTCCCATGCAACGTTCCCCAACAATGCTATTATACTATCTGTTTTGGATGTTTTATATGCATTAATATGCTATTTTATATTATTTTTGGGACTAACCTCTTAATCTAGATCCAAGTGCCAGTTTTTGTTTTTCCGTTTTTTTGAGTTCTGCAGATATGGGATATTAAACGGAGTCCAAACGGAATAAAACCTTTGGAAGGAATTTTTCTGGAAGGAAACAAGTCGATCAAGCTTGGAGAGCACGTCAGGGGAGGTGCAAGGGCTCCATAAGCCTGCTAGGCGTGCCCCCCAACCTGGTCGCGCCTAGCAGGCTTGTCGATCCCTGGCAGGTCTCCTAATCCAATTCTCTAGCCTATAAATACCCAAATATTCCCCCAACATCGAAACGAGCCATGCAAATACTTTTCCGCCACCGGAAGCCTCTATTCCCAAGAGATCCAATCTTGGAGCCTTTTGTGGTAATATGCCAGAGGGGGTTTCGATCATGGAGGGCATCTTCATGAACTGCATTGTTCCTCCTACTGGTATCCTTGGTTCTCAACAACTGAGGGAAATACTTATCTACTCCCTTCGTCCCAAAATAAGTGACTCAAAAGTGACTCAACTTTGCACTAACTTTAGTACAAAGTTGAGTCATTTTTGAGTCACTTATTTTGGGACGGAGGGAGTACTTTTCTACATCACCCTTTCCTGTTCAAGGGAAAACCAATGCAAGCTCAAGAGATAGCAAGAAGGAGTTCTCACGCCATTGCTGGGGAGGAAACATAGCAAGTCAAGACAAGATCTCTCCCGTCAACTTGCCAATTTCTAGCGCCGTTGCCGGGGAGGATACACATGAAGCCAACCAAGTACCCATCACAAACTCATCTCTTGCATTTACATTATTTTTCATTTGCCTCTCGTTTTCCTCTCCCCCACTTCAAAAATTTGCCATTTTATTCGCCCTCTCTTTTTTGTTTGCTTTTTTCTCATCAGATCTCTTGTTTGCTATGTTTGCTTGTGTTGCCATGTGCCTTCTATTTGCTTGCATCTTCGCTTGCTAAAAATCTATTGATATGGATCCTCATACACTTGCTAATCTTTGCAAAAGACCAAATTATGATGAACAAATTTCTAGTGAGTTGAGTGCACTTGATTATCTCTATGAAGTTTTGTTCGAAAATCATGAATCTGGAAATTTTGATGAAGTATTCAAAGAAGAAATTTATAAGGAGATTCATGATAGTTCCTTGAATGAAAACCATGATTGCAATGTTGTTAGTATGAATTCTCTGAATATCCATGATGCTAATGATATGCAAAAGCACAAGCTTGGGGATCCTATGCTTGATGAAGATGATATTTTTTGTTCCCCAAGTTTTGGTGATGACACGTATGCTATAATTGATCATGAAAAGAATGCTTTGTGTGATAGTTATATTGTGAGATTCCTTCATCATGCTACTGAAAACTACTATGACAGAGGAACATATGCTTTTCCATATTTCAATAATATCAAGTTTCCTCTTTATGTGTTAAAAGTTTTGAAGTTATTCTTGTTTTTCCTTCCTATGATAGTTGATTTTTGTTCCCATAATTTGTTTGCTCACAAAATCCCTATGCATAGGAAGTGGATTAGACTTAAATATACTAACCATGTGATTGATGATGTTCTTATTGTTGAAAATAGGAATTATGTGCCCTTAGATTTCATTGTTCTTGATATATATTGCAATCCTACATGTCCTATTATTGTTGGTAGACCTTTCCTATTGGTGCAATTATTGACATGAAAGAAGGAAACATTAGATTCCAATTTCCATTAAGGAAAGGCAGGGAACACTTTCCTGGAAGTAAAATAAGAGCCTTGCCAATCAATTATGAGAGCTACTTTTGGATTGCATACCAAAGATGACAATACCTAGATCTATTGTGTTTTGCCCAGCTAGGGGCGTTAAACAATAGCGCTTGTTGGGCGGCAATCGGATTTTATTTTTGTGTTATGTTTTTGCTTCTGTTTTTGAGTGTTTACCACATTTTGAATTTTTTATTAATTTTGTTTTGGTGTTTTTATTAGTGTTTGATCCAATTAAAACCTTTGGGGTGATCTATGGTAGTTGTTTATTTGATCTTGCTTAAAAACAAAAACTTTTGCGCTAAGTCCAAGAATTTTTTAGTTTTTTGAGAGCATTGATTTGATCTGAAATTTTTACAAAATATTTATATATAAATTTACCAAGTTATACTAATTTTTCAAAATTGTTTGAGTTACATAAGTATACTAAGTTTTCAAATGCCACAGACTATTCTGTTTTTGATAGATTCTGCTTTTTTTGACTTGTGTGCCTATTTTGATGAATCTATGGGTTGTATCATGTGGTATGAGCCATGGAGAAGTTAGATTTCAGTAGCTATAACACCAATATAAATAAATAATTATTTCACAGCAGTACCTAAAGTGGTGATTTGTTATCTTATACTAATAGATCTCACGAGTTTTCTATTAAGTTTTGTGTTGTGAAGTTTTAAAGTTTTGGGTAAAGATTTGAGGGACTATGGAATAAGGAGTGGCAAGAGCCTAAGATTAGGGATGACCAAGGCACCCCAATTCATATTCAAGTATGCCAAGGATCCTAAGCTTGGGGATGCCCCGGATGGCATCCTTTCTTTTGTCTTCAATCCATCGGTAAATTTACTTGAGGCTATATTTTTATTCACCACATGATATGTGTTTGGCTTGGAGCGTCTTGTATGATATGAGTCTTTGCTTGTTAGTTTTCCACAATCATCCTTGCTGCACACATCTTTTGAGATAGACACGCTGAATCATGGATTTATTAGAATACTCTATCTGCTTCACTTATATCTTTTGAGTTGAGCAATTTTGCTCTATGTCTTCACTTATATCTTTTAGAGCATGGTGGTGTTTGCTTTTTATATAAATACTTGAACTCTCATAACTTACTTATATTATTTTGAGATTTTATAAAACAGCATGGTAATTGGTCTAGGTTATGAATTTAGTCCTAATATGATAGGCATCCTAATGGGATATAATAAAAACTTCCATATTAAGTGCATTGAGTATTTATGAGAAGTTTGATTCCTTGCATAAACTTTTGAGATATAAAGATGGTAATGTTAAGAGACATGTTAGGAAGTGAATTGTGATTTGGTAAAAATACTTGTGTAAAGGTTTGTAATTCCCGTAGCATGCATGCATGGTGAACCGTTATGTATGGAAGTTGGAGCATGACTTGTTTATAGATTGTCGACCTTTGTGTGAGGGTCGGGGACGCGCGATGGTTAACTCCTACGAACCTCCTCCCTAGGAGCATGCGTTTAATGCTTTGCTTCAATGACTAATAGACTTTTGCAATAATTATGTGAGTTCTTTTTGACTAATGTTGAGTCCATGGATTATACGCACTCTTGCCCTTCCACTTTTGCTAGCCTCTCTACTACCGCGCAACTTTCCCCGGTGCAACAAACACCTTCCTCAAAATAGACACCATATATCTTGCCTCAAAACAGCCACCTTACCTACCTATTATGGTATTTCCATAGCCATTCCGAGATATATATCCATATAGCTTCCACCATTTCCTTTTATGACATGCACCATCACTTCCATATTGCATATAGAGTCATATTTCGTTAAAGGTATTGAGTCATACTTTTCTTTTGAGTTGTAAGTAAATAAAAGTGTGATGGTTATACTTAATAGAGCATGTCCCATGAGAGGAAAGGATGATGGAAGCTATGATTCCCTCACAAGTGTGGATGAGATTTCGGACTTAAAAAAAGAGTCCAGCGAAGCCCAAATAAAAATTGAATAAAAGAGGCCTTAGATGTCGACATAAAAAAATGATAGAAAAGAGAGAAGGTACATTGCTAATACCTTTTTCCACACTTGTGCTTCAAACTAGCACCATGATCATCATGATAGAGAGTCTCCTATTTTGTCACTTTCGTATAGCTAGTGGAATTTTTCTTCATGATTCACGTCCACTTAGTTTCGTTTTGAGCTTTCATACACTTATAGCTCTAGTGCATCCTTTGCATGGCAATACCTACTCACTCACATTGATATCTATTGATGGGCATCTCTATAGCCCGTCGATACGCCTAGTTGATGTGAGACTATCTTCTCCCATTCCTTGACAACCTCCACCATATTCTATTCCACCTATAGTGCTATATCCATGGCTCGCGCTCATGTATGGCGTGAGAGTTGAAAAAGTTTGAGAAAATAAAGGTGTGAAAACAATTGCTTGACTTTTCATCGGGGTTGTGCATGATATAAATACTTTGTGAGGGGAAGATGGAGCATAGCCAACACATCTGATATTGTAGGGATAAATTTCTTTTGACATTATATTTTGAAGAGATACAATTGCTTTGCTAGTATGCTTGAAATATTATTGTTTCTATATCAAGATTAAGCTTTTGTTTTGAGTGTTACGGATCTGAATCTTCACGCCACAATAAACAATATTACATGGATTAATATGTTATGTAGCACTCCACATCAAAAAATCTGTTTTTATCATTTACCTACTCGAGGACGAGCAGGAATTAAGCTTGGGGATGATCATATGTCTCCAACATATCTATAATTTTTGATGATGGCATGATATTAAATTATCTATTTTGGATGTTTTATATGCATTAATATGCTATTTTATATTATTTTTGGGACTAACCTATTAATCTAGAGCCAAGTGTCAGTTTCTTTTTTTCCTGGTTTTTGAGTTTTGCAGATATGGGATATTAAACGGAGTCGAAACTGAATAAAACCTTCGGAAGGAATTTTTCTGGAATGAAACAAGTCGATCAAGCTTGGAGTGCACGTCAGGGAAGGTGCCAGGGCGCCACAAGCCTGCTAGGCACGGACCCCCTGGCCACGCCTAGTAGGCTTGTTGCTCCCTGACATGTCTCCTAACCCGATTCTCTAGCCTATAAATATGCAAATATTCACCCAACATCGAAACGAGCCACACAGATACTTTTCCGCCGTCGGAAGCCTCCGTTCCCAAGAGATCCAATCTTGGAGCCTTTTTCGGTAATCTGTCGAAGGGGGTTTCGATCACGGAGGGCATCTACATCAACTCCATTGCCCCTACAAGGATGTGTGAGTAGTCCACCATAGACCTACGGGTCCATAGCTAGTAGCTAGATGGCTTCTCCTCTCTCTTTGATCTTCAATACCATGTTCTTCATGATCTTCAGGAAGATCTATCCGATGTAATCCTCTTCTGTGGTGTGTTTGTCAAGATCGGATGAATGTGAGTTTATGTTCAGATGATCCATGAATCTTATTTGAATCTCCTCTGAATTCTTATTTGCATGATTTCATATCCTTGCAAGTCTCTTTGAGTTATTGGTTTAGTTTGGCCAACTAGATTGGTAATTCTTGCAATGGGAGAAGTGCTTGGTTTTGGATTCAATCTTTCGGTGTCCTCACCCAGTTACATAGTAGGGGTAGCGAGGCACATATTGTATTGTTGCCATCAAGGGTAACAAGATGGGGTTTTCATCATATTTCTTGAGTTTATCCCGCTACATCATGTCATCTTTCTTAATGCGTTGCTCTGTTCTTCATGAACTTAATACTCTAGATGCAGGCATGAGTCGGTCGATGTGTGGAGTAATAGTAGTAGATGCAGAATCATTTCGGTCTACTTGTCATAGACGTGATGCCTATATGCATGATCCTTGCCTTGGATAACTACATGATTATTCGCTTTTCTATCAATTGCTTGAGAGTAATTTGTTTACCCACCATGATATTTGCCTTCAAGAGAGAAGCCTCTAGTGAAACCTATGGCCCCAGGTGTCGATGTCAAAACTGGCGGATCTCAGGTAGGGTGTCCCAAACTGTGAGACTAGAATCAATGGTAATAGGAGACGAAGGGGACACAGATTTACCCAGGTTCGGGCCCTCCTATGGAGGTAATACCCTACGTCCTGCTTGGTTGTATTGATGATATGGGGGTTTACAGAGTTGATCTACCTCGAGATCGATTAGCTAACCTTAGATGAGTTGTCCTCTATATGCCCCTAAACCCTCCAGCTTATATAGACGCCGAGGGTGCCCTGGGTTTACACATGGTCGGTTCCATGCCAAACAAATAAACATGCCTAACTACAGCTAATAACTTGGAGAGTACGTCATTGCTCCTTGAAGCTTCTATCTGGCATAGGTGGTCTTTGATCGTCCGATGCTCGCTTTATGGCCCATACAGTCTGGCCCATAAACAATAGGACTGCTATCAGAGGACCCCCTAATCCAGGACTCCCTCACCCGAGTCTATTTTCCATCATATACTTTCAGATCTATACTTTGCTGCAATTTATTTATCTTTTACTTTCCACACTCATTTATATATATCTCTTTCAGATCTAATCCTTGCAAATAACCATGAAGGGATTGGCAACCCCTTTATAGCGTTGGGTGCAAGAGTTTGATTGTTTGTGTAGGTGCAAACATTGGAGACTTGCTTGTTCCTCCGACTGGATTGATACCTTGGTTCTCAACAACTGAGAGAAATACTTCTCTAGTTTGCTGCATCACCCTTTCCTCTTCAAGGGAAACCAACGCAAGCTCAAGAGGTAGCACCGTAGACCATTTTTGTCTGTTTGGGCGAACAGAAAGATTGGTGATCATCCTCCTGAATGTAGCACCACCTAGCCCGCCATTCATCCCACTTATCATGGAAAGCCCCGTCTGGATATATTTCCTTCTTCCATCCCCTTGGAATCTAGGCGATAGAACCAGAAAGGGATTCTCCCCCTTCGATACGGGGAATGAAGTAGTGGCAGAACATGGCAGTGTTGGGGACTACCCCGGCAAAATTCTCGCAGAGGTGAGCGAAGGCGGACATACATGTGACAACATTCGGTGTGAAATCCAAGAGATAGAAACCGTATGTGTACATGATGTTGTTGAAGAAATTGGAAAATGGGGGACAAAGCCCACAGTAAAAATAATCGACAAAGAAGGGGAATTTGTCAGGGCCACCATTGGAAGAACCTAGACTCACGCGGGTAGCGGAATGGGCCTTCGTATCCCTCGCCCACATGCTTTGGTACAGCTCCTTCAAGACGTTTGCATCGAGCACCGGTGAGAAGATGACACGCTCCTTCCACATCTTTGCTAGATCTTTCTCTGTGACGACAACTTTCGTTCCCTTGCCCTTGCTCGTCTTGGGCGGCATGGCAGCTGTGGGTGTGAAGGCTAAGAACGAAGAGAGGGCGTTGGTGGAGGTTGAGTGGGAGAAGCTCTGCTTTGGGCTCGAGGAAGGAGATGACGGCGGTTTCCAGATTGGAAAAGATAGGAAGTAAATGAGCAAGTGCCCCCGTGGATCATTTTTATGGGAAATACGCAAGGCTTCCTCTTTATTGACCAACGGTAAGCACCTTCATGAGCACACTTTCGTTACGGCCGCCTCGCGCACGTCTCCCACATCGTGCACTTAACGTGCATCGCGGGGAGGTGCAGTAAGCGGAATAATTGCAACCGCAGGCTCCTGCCACGCGTGCCCGTGCACTGCTTGGGCCTAGCCCAACAATGCCTCACACCGGTGTGTGGCCCAGTATCGAGGCTCCTGTCGGTGTACTAAGGTTTGGGGTTTTTTAGTACCCCAGACTTGTGCACGGGCAGTTGTAGCCACACCAGTGACGAGGGCTACTAGCTGGCTGCTAGAAGCGAATATGAAGACGTCAAGGAACATTCAAGTCAACAAGCACATGACCGAAGGCTAAGGGATGGAACCCCGGCAAGATCTTGTCGGGGGTGACCTGCGGAGCCCCGGCCAGGAGTACACCTGGCAAGGTCTCGCCAGCCTGCCAGCGCAAACGCCAGGTGTCGACCCCCAGGATACGTGTCGAAGCGCTAGCGATGGAGAGGCTAAGCGGTGCTGATGGGACGGGCTCCTGTCCTGTCCCGTGGAGGTATAGGGACTCCTGACGGAGCATTAGTTGCATTTTTCCTACACCGTCAGTGTTAGGTATGATAAAATTGTAGCACTATGCACCTCTTGCATGCACTGTACACCACTATGGGATCCCCTTAGTCGTATAAAAGGAGGCCGAAGGCGTTATGAGAGGGGGCCTTTTCTTCCACCTTCTGGCTCACGCGTGTAGCGGCTGTTAATAGCGCTCTTGTATCCAGAACCCTAAAAGACTCATAATATACCAAAGCAGGAGTAGGGTTTTACGCTTCTTAGCGGCCCGAACCTGGGTAAAAATCTCCTCACCGCGTCGTTTGTTCGATCTGCTCTTTGTGCGTACCTTCTCCCCACCGAACCACAAAGGGATCCTCGCGGTCCCATAGGTGTCGTGCACCGACACATGAAAATAAAGTAAGAACTTTAAATTAAAATAGCTGAGAAGTTCAAAGTTTATGAAAAACTCAGGTTTTTTCTCATTACTAAAGAATAAAATGAAGAAGGTCAAAAATAAAGGCGAGAAGTTCAGATTAAAATTATAGAGAAATTTGAAGTTTATGAAAAAATCAGTATTTTTCTTGTTACTAAAGAATAAAATGAAGAAGTTCAAATAAAAAAGGCTGATAAGTTCAAATTAAAGTAGCGTAGTGAACAAAATTGAAGTAACATGTGAGGAATTACGAAAAAAAGATGTGACCGAAGTTCAATGTCAAAATAGCGAGTAGTTCAACTACTGCACGAAATGTGTTTCAAATGAGAATAAAAGAATAGAAAACTAAAATGTTAAAATGGTTGTTGCAACAAGTTGAAGTGCTCTGTCCGAGGAAGTTCAAAAATTCTTGCGAGAGAGTTTCACCTTATATTTCCATGTTCAAGAACACAAAAAAGAAAATGTTTTTGGTGTTTTAAAATAGTTCTCTCAATCCACAAACAAGTTCAATTATTATTTGTTTTAAAATAATGCTCGAGCGGATGGCCACCCGCCTCGACCATGACAAGCAGGACATGCCTCTCCCATGGCTCTCCGGAAACTTCACCCCCATGCCGGACGAGACCCCACCCGCCGCCGGCCTCACCAACCGCGAGAAGCAAGCAACAACAATCCTCGATCTAGAGAAGCGTTCGGTCAACAGTGGCACGTGACCTGGTGCAATACAGGGAGATGGAGGATGTGGGTTTGCCCATCCTTGGAGAAGATTGAGGAGCAGGACGGCAACGGTCAGGGGACGGCGGTGAGGGATGCGGTCATCGGCGCAGTGAGGCGACGATAGAAAGGGATGGTGTCCATGGCCATCATGGCTCCCTGATGTAGTGGGATAGAGAGTAAGAGGGAATCGCATGAGAGAGAAGGAGACTTCAGGGAGAGGGGCATGACAAATGCAGCTCGTCGGGTTCTCACCGGCCACGACGGGCAGAACGGCTGGAGGAGACGATGCATTGGCGCACGATTCAGAATAGCATGTCGGTGCCATTCTCCCCTCCTCCTCTCACCCAAATCCGAGCCATAACAGGCTCATGTCAGCACCACCAACCACCATGCATGGGAGAAAACACCGCCGCCACCTCCACCCCGCCCTGGACTGCGCCCAGCTATTGCCCTGGACTGCCCCGCATCGCCGATCGCTAGCACGCGGCTGCTGCCAGAGCCCGTTGAGGTGATGGACATCATCCTCTACCCCCGATCCACTACTGCCTCCATCTCCTATTACCTTCTCCTCCACACCACAAAGGATGACAGAGAGATCTTGGTTGATGCTACTCTTCTTCTACTACATCTTCAAGTTCAACAAAGAGGTTTAGCTTTGTGCCGGATGAAAGTTCAGCTTGTGGTGCACTGGCAATAGCAACGTTTTCGCTGTGCACTATGGGTTACGGCAAGAACACCATCCAACAACAAAAATTTATGTCGTTCGACACAAAAATTTATCCGTGTTGGAAAAAGCTATGTTGTTCGAAACAAAAATTTATCCATGTCTCTTTTCAGCATGTTTCTAAAAGGTACACCATTTGTGCAACTCTAACAAAACGGGTGAGGAATTATGCACAAAAATACGTGACAGAAGTACAAAGTGGAAACAATGAGCAGTTCAACTACTACACGATATGCGTTTCAGATGAGAATAAGAAAAAGATCAGAAGGTCAAATTAAAATAGCAGAGAAGTTTGAAAAATTTGAAAAACTGAGCTTTATTTTCATGTTACTAAAGAGTAAAATGAAGACGTTCATATAAAAAAGTTAACAAGTTCAAATTAAACTCGTGAAATTCCTCACACGGAAAACATATTAGTTTTATTTTCCCCATTTCTAAAATAAATACATAAAAGTTCAAAACAAAAAAATCTAAGAAGTTCAAATTAAAATAATGGAGTAGTTTCACGTGTAGACCAACCCATTTTTTTCATTACTAAACTAGGAAAAGTGAGAACTTCAAAGAAGAATGTGGCAGAAGTTCATAGTGAAAATAACGAGAAGATCAAGTATTACACGGAATGCGTTTTAGATGAGAATAAAAAAATAGAAAAATAAAAGCTTAAAAGGTTTGTTGAAAGAAGTTCACGTATTCTGCCCGGGAAAGTTTGATGTGTATAAAAAACACAAATTACATAACGAACGGTCCAATATTTCTTAAATAATTGACTTTTAAGTAAACATCGAAATACTTTCAAATAAATTGAACTTCTGTACATTTAAAAAAATAACAAAGAAAATCCAAGTATATAAACTACTCAGATTTTTCTTGTTACTAAATAATAAAATTAAGAAGTTCAAATTAAAACAGTAGAGAAGTTCGAAGTTTTTGAAAAACTCAGATTTTCTTCTTGTTACTAAAATTCTTTACTCAAAAATAGAAAACATGAAGTTCAAATTAAAATAACACAGACGTTCAAAGTGAAAACAGCTAGAAGTTCACGTGTTGCATGGTGTGTGTTTTCATATAAGAAAAAGGAATAAAAAGACAAAGTATACAAAATTTGTTGCTAGAAGTTTAGGTGCTCCACACGGGAAGCTCCAAAATTTCTTGTGACTGTGGTTCACTATGTATTTCTCACCAATTCTTGTGAGTGAGAAAAAAGGATAAAAATTCAAGGTCCAATTTTTTCTTGCTATAAGTCAAGTTCTCGGTTGGAGAAATTTAGAAAAATATTGTGAGAGAGGTTTGTAAATAAAGGAATATCATTTGTGTAACACCGACGAATGGTTGAAAAATTACAAACAAAAATACGCGACAAAAGTTCAACATGGAAACAGCAGGAAGTTCAACTACTACGCTAAATGAATTTCGGGTGAAATTCTTTTAAACCGTCACGAGTATGAAAAAATTTATCAAGACGGAAAAGTTGTGTGTTTATAGTAGCTCTCCATTGGTATATCACTTGCTCAATTTCAGTGAGTGGATGGAGAGCTACAAGAAAAAATAGCATGTGAAGAAACAAAGTGAAGTTCAGGTAGACGTGTTGATGAAGTTCATGTTCTTCACGCGGTGCATTTTCGAAGACTCTATTTCGCAATAAAAGGCACAACGCGTGATCTTGCCGTTTTCAAAATTGCCTGTAAATGGTTGGGAATCAGAGAAAACCACCTACATGCTAAAGTTGCGCATTTTCCATAACTTTTTAATGGTATATTATTTGACCCATTCCGATAAAGTTTGTAGAAATTACGGCCAAAAAACATTTTTCGCCATTTTTGAAACTGGCTTAAAACAGTAATGAATTGGAAAAACAATCTACATAAAAACCTTTTGCATTTGATCAAGCTTTCCAACACCATATCATTTGCCTCATTCGTAGAAACTGTTGAGAAACTAACGCGAAAATACGAACTCCATACAGATTCAGCCATTTTCCAAATTACTTTTAAACCATTCATAGTTGGAACAAAATATTAATACAGAAAGATGCACATTTTCACAAGATTTCCAATGCCATATCATATGCATCGATAGGACTAGGCGTTTTCAAATTAACCCGAAATACGGACCCGGCTGTTTGGTTTCTAAAATTCTGCCATTTTTGAAATTCCTATTAATCCATAGGGAATTTGGAAAAATTTCAACATCTAAAATGAGCGGATTTGCAACAGCTATCCAACTCCATCTCATTTGCCTTATTCCCATAAATTGTTTGTAAATGGGCTCGAAAATACGGTTCATGTTTTTGTGGGGGAATAAAACGGTTTTCAAAACTTCTCTTAAACCATTTAGATTTTGACAAAAAATCAACATAGGTCATGACCATCGTGTCCATAGCTATCCAACAGTATATTGCAAGCCTTTGGACAATGTTATGGGAAGTTCAAACTCTCACCAAAGGAAGTTCAGGTCGAACAACTTAGGCAGTAAAATTGCAACAAATGCAAGTTCATCACGTCTCGAGAGCAAAATCCTCCAAAGATGGAGATTCCTATTTTAAACGGGCATTTAGTTGCTAAAAACTGTTTCCAGATTACACTTACATCACATCGAATAGGACTTACCAAAATAATTCGCATGGGGAGACACAGTTGCGACGATAGCCCGAAGGTCGGGTTCCTATAGAGGGAAGTTGAGGTTGTGTAACTCAGGAAGATCAACCCATGATTGGAATAATATTTTGATCCCATGATCAGAATAGTGTTTATATATATACAGCCGGTCTATTCTGCTAATCTTAGCAGGATAGTGTTTATATATATACACTTCCGAACTACATGCACAATGTATGTGCAGTGGATTCTTGTACTGTGTGAACTACAATGCTTTACGAGAGAACCGCTGTAGAGTTTTGCGGTCCGCCCGTGAGTTCTGTGTGCAATCGGGTGTTGCAGGGTGATTTAATTTTTTTGGACGCCAATTGACCTTTATTATTTGAAATGTACAGGAAAATTTCCTAAAATCTACGTAAATCAAGAGATTTGGAGGGTGAGCTTTGCTCCGTTCGCTCGTGTTCGTCTCCGATGAGGCTTTTTCGCACTCAGATGTTGTTTGTTGGTAGGAATTCTTGTATTGCGTTCATTTAATCGTCCCATTGTGCCGGCATATGAACTTCGTCTGCTCCTCCGTTCTTGTCGATTTTTCTAGATTTTGTGCCTCGATCCATTTCGAATCTTGTAAATAGTTTCTCTGTTTTCTTTGAATTCATTGTGTTGCGCCTACAATCTTCATAGTTTGGTTTGGTTTTTCATGGAAGATCGTATGTTGTTCATCTAAGTGGTCATGGTTTTTAGTCGATTTAGTCGATTTATGGAACTGCGAGTGGACTTGTCACCTCTATTAGTCTCCTACATATCTGGATCTCAACTTCTTTAATTTTATGGTTGCAGTTTGGTCATATGTTGTACTGTACTGCATTTTTGTTAGTAGTGGACTTCAGTGTAACTGTATTACAATAGGAATGAGATCTTACGAGTTTTTTGATTTCTTAAAATGCATTCTGGGTTTTAGAGAACTACATAATATGCACTTTTGTACTACATTAGCAGTATAGTTATTGTGCTATTTCTGTTATTATAACAATTCTTATGAACTGCATACTATAACAATTCTTTTGAACAGCACATCTTAACTGCAAAGTTTCAACCATTGGCATTGCGTTGTTACTGTTCAGAGTACTGCATTTTTTTGATATAACGACTGCACTATGTGTATTAGAGAACTGCATTTTTGTCAGCAGGAACTTTTCTAAAAGGGTGATAAAATGATGCAGATGAGTCTGCATACTATGAAAGTGTCCGATGGACATAATTTTAAAAGCATACATCATAAGCAAAGCATTAGAATATGCCACACATGGCTTGCTTTATCCTAGACAACCTACAGTGCAAATATTCTAAACTTCAGGGAGTCTTCTTCTTTGTAGGAAAACACCATGGGCACTTCTGTAGCCTCAAAGCCGTTCCGGGAGACAAAATTGTTCAAGCCAGTAGTTATGTTGATACAGTCTTTGGAGTCAATGTGTGTCGGATTTCGGGCTCCACAACACCCTTAAGATTCGAACACAGGGGCATGTGCGAAGTTCCCTGCATCCTCATCACCCTATCTCGCTACTCGATGGACACAACGACGAACTCGCACGCTGACGAGGAAGAAGATGAACACGACAGTCTACCCAGGTTCGGGCCGCATCGAAGGATAATACCCTACTGCTGCTTTGGTGGATTGCCTCCCGAGGAGGTGATGTGGATGAAATTGTACAATGTTCTTGGGCCTCCTAAGGGCTCTCTTCAGGTGATCGAGGCCCTCGGTGGCTTGGTGGTGGATGAGTGGTTGAATGGCTACCCGGATGGATCGGTGGGTCGGTCAGTCTCCTCTCTACGGTGGAACCTATCCTTTATATATAGCGGTGGCCCGGGTCCTCTTCCCTTACAAAAATGGCGCGAAGGGATCCCACAACAGCCAATTTTGAAGGGAGATAGCTGTACATGCTCGCCTTGCCCAAAGGCGGTCTTCGCCTACAAAGTAGCTATAGACTGCACAGGGATGGGCTCAGCGATGACATCCGCTCTGCGGGACGGGTGGTTGTGGTCTTCTTGCATTGGAATAGTAACCTTTGGGGTGCTTTGGGAACCCGTGTATGTCCTTGCTCCCTTTGCACCAAAGAGGAAACTATGCCGCCTGGCATACTGATGCCCGCCTGTCCTGCCTTGCATCACCCTTGACTCCTGAGGCCTGGACTTGCATAGAAATCTTTGCCGCTCCGAATGGGTCCTGAGGAGGCCCCTCCTTCGCGGGTATTGTCATTGTTCTTCCTCGTGAGGCTAGGCCTCTTGCGAGGGCCTTGTCTCAAGTGGGGGCCATGCCTGATCTTATTTGGTTGATGAAGTGGGCCATGCCCTGGGCCACAGGTAGGCAGGTCTGGGTACCCCCGTTCCCAGAACGCCGACAGTAGCCCCCGAGACCAAGGCGCGCTCGAGATGGCTTACGGGCGAAGCTTGGAGGATAGCCCGAAGTGCCGCAGGCCCCAAACGTCTGCGAGCTAGGCTTGGCTCGCGTCCAAACGCCTTGGCGGCAACGCCTCCGCTCCCCGAGGGCGTCTAGAACAGCACCCAGTCGATTTGACGCGATGCCTCGGCGCAACACAGGCCATCATTGCTTCCCATCGAGTGCTCCTGCTGCCTCGGGCCACGTGGATGCGACTCTTTAGAGGGCAGGAGAGGCGACGTGGATGGAACCGTATTAACCGAACCGCCTCACGCCGCCCGAGGGGCGCGCGCCACCTGCTCTCCCACGTGGCCTCGTGGTCGCGGTTACGCCTATAAATCCGCCATGTCCCCGACCAGGGAAGGGTATTGCAGTCTTGAGGCTTCTCCTTGTTTCCTTTGCTTCGCTGGCAAAAAAATCTTCTTTCCTTCTCACCCCCCTGTCCTTTATGGCGTCCGGAGGAAGCGGTGCAGGCACAAGGAAGCGACCAGCTCCTATGGCTCCTTCGTCCTCCTCTGGAGGTGGCGGTGGGGGGCCCTCGGGGTTGGCACGAGTTTGCCAGTGATGTGCCCTGGTCGATAAGTAAGTATTCTGCCGCCTCCCTCTTCTCTCGTTCATTTCTCCATCATCTCAAGTCTGATCTCCTTCCCTTCCTTCCAGGGTTCCCGTGGCCAAGAAACAGAAACTTGGCAAGATTCAGGAGGAGGTAGAGATTTTGCAGGCCCGGCTGACCACCGCCGAGGCCGCATTCGATGTCGCCCTCCGGGGTGAGGCTGAGGCCCGAGCAGAGTTTGTGTCCCTCCAGGCCCAGGTCCACGAGGCGGCCGATGTCGTGCAGGCTACCAAGCATGAGGCGGCGCATGCCAAGCTACTGGAGTTCCAGCGCACCAAACAATTTCGGGGCATAGCTGGCTGCGCGGCCAACGCGGTGAGCCGGTTCATTGAGGACGCCCTCGCACCGCTGAACATGCACGTTGACAGGTGCTATCTGGAGTTCTTCTAGAGGGTGGTGGAGGCGCTGGAGACCGGCGTCTCCCGCATGTACGCGGACAGCGCATCCAACGCGTGTGACCTCCTGGACTTTGTCCTGACGCTCGTCTTCTCCAACCTCCGTCGCCTTGCCCCGCAGATCGACCATGGGCGCGTCGGGGAGCCGATGCCCGTCGAGCTCCAGTGCCCCCTTAGGAACGAGTTGCACCCACACATTGAGTCCATGGTGGAGCGGTTCATCCAAGTGCCTGCTGCCAGTGAGGGGGACGATTCCGGCATGGGCGGCGACTCCTCCTCCTCCCAGGCATCCCATGTTTCCCCTTACCAGTGCGTGTAATGCTCGAACAAGAACCTTGCCCTGTGGGGCGTTAATCTTTTGCATGTTACCTTCGCCGTTTTGCTTTTCTTCCTCGATTTACTCGTTGTGGTGTTGGTCGGTGCAGCCATGGTTGTGGCCCTGCATAAGCCCCCGATATGGCCCCCGCAAGGCTCTCCCGCTCTAGGGGCGACTCGCAACCGTTGCTTCTGTCGGGCCCTGGGCCTTGCAGCTCGTCGCGATCAAGCCCCTCCTCGCATGTTGCCTCCTTTGTTGCTTCGTCCTTCAAGGGCCTCAGCAGCATAGTTCCTACATTCTTAGAATAGCTTGTGTAGTCCTTATTTCATCCTTGGGGTCGTTATTAGGCTAGGAGGCTCTTGATGGGCTCAATAGTGTACTTAGCTTTGCATGACATTGGCGATCCTACGCATCGCGAGGCAAGACGGGCCATTCCGTCAAGATGTGAATCCGTCCGGGATACTTTCTTCTTGTTTGCTGAACAGTCATGGGGCCCTTTTCGGCACTCTACGTCTATAGGTCCTAGTCCCACACATTTCCCCACCACCGTTAGGTATGACCGGAAAGAGGACACAAATCATGAAGCGAGGCCCTGGTACTCGTGATGCCAACCGGAAACCAAGGAC
The DNA here is from genome assembly GCA_022496015.1 of Hordeum marinum. Lineage (NCBI taxonomy): Eukaryota > Viridiplantae > Streptophyta > Magnoliopsida > Poales > Poaceae > Hordeum > Hordeum marinum. The sequence goes on from CM039674.1 coordinate 381,051,570, forward strand.
ATCACCAAGAAGTCGAGTGGCATTATGACTGGTAAGGCTCCCGTGACACGTTGCCCAAGAGCCCCCTTTTCGACGCTCAGACCGCTCTACGTCGACAGGTCCCAGTCCTGCACAATTCCCCACCACCGTTAGGTAAGGACGCACTTCACGAGGCGAGGCCCTGACACACCTGATGCCGCCCGGAAACCAAGGACAACATCAAGGGCGCGAGTGGCTTTACGACCAGTAAGGGTCCTGAGGCATGCTGCTCAGGAGTCCCCTTTGACGCTCGAGCGATCCCCCATTCCATCCTCCGGGTGACGCCTCAGGTGGCCCGGGGGCCTCTCGAGACTCCATGTTGTGACATCGTGATGTTGTCGAAGCCCACGAGCGGGAGCCGATGGCTAAGAGACTCATGCCCCGAAGGTGGCATAGCCTTGTTACCCAGCCCCGAGGGGCCTCAGGGAGGGCCGGAGCATCCTACTCTTCGCAAAACGCCAATTCGGAAGGAAAGAACTCGAGATCGATAAAACGAGAAAACATGGAGAAAAAAGACCCCGCCCCTTTTTTCTTTTTAAAAGCATAAAGTTACGAAACCCTCGAACTTCCGACATGTTCAAGCACAAAAAGAACCATTGAAGGTTGCAATCTGGGAAACCAAATGAGCGAGAAAACGGCCGCGTCCGGCCTTTTAGGGTAGTCTCCGCCTTCGTCTTCCCCCAACGCTGAGCGTAGGGCATCCACATTGCGTGGGCATAGCCATTGATGGGCAGTGTTGTCTTCTCTGCCAGCTCCGAACTGTGGCTGCCACATTGCGTGGAAGGAACCCCTCTGCATCCTTGGGGGGCCCCGGGCGTATACATCCCGCTCATTATTATGTGAGATTGTCATGGGTTGGTGTAGTACGAGCAGCCCAAGACGGGACCCCGGGTGCAGGGGTAGCCCCTGACACCCCAAAGCTCATTCCCAAGAATCAGTGTTGAAGTGCAGACGTAGACCCCCACGCCACGGGCCGGGCCAGGCAAGGCCCGTCTATTACATGTGAGGCTAGGGTCCTGGGCGGCGCCCCAGCATGCCATGCTAGGGTGCCCCACATTCCCCCACAGGTGCTCACAAACCATCCCCCGGGGCGGGTAACCCAAGCCTGGGAGCATGGGTGAGCTCAGGACTGCTCGCCCGTGACCGAGCGGCTCCCGGTTCGGGGACATGGGCGTATGTTCCACACTCCGTGCCCACGCGGGCGCAACTCGCCCTGGGGATGGGGCAGCGTGCGCCTCCCAATGTCCCCAGGTTGGGATCATCCGGCCCGGAGACATGGGCGTGTGCTCCACCCTCCGTCTCCAAGCTAGGGCCACTGGGCCTAGGAATAGTGTCGGGTGTTTCCCCCTGCGTTCCCAGTCCAGTGACCCCCGGTCCCCAGACCCAGATGCCTGCTCGAAGCAGCTCCCCACCAGCGGGCACGCCCCACGAGAGTGCCTGCGTCGGTCACCCTCATGGGGCCAGTTGTTCAGGTCTCCCACTCTCGGCTGCGCAGGCTATCCCTCACAGGGACCGCTCGCGAAACCGCGTATGTACCTCCCGTGGTCCCAGTGGATGGCGTCTCCTCCCCCTCCTCCTGGGCGCATGTCAACAAGGTTGTTGTAGAGTTGTCCAAGCCCCCAGGCGCCGCATAGCCAAGCCTCCGTTCTCCCTCCCCGGTTCCAGGGAAGGTGACGAGGAGTGCGGGGGGGCGCCTCCCACGTGGCCAGCACCTCTGACCGACGTCCCGGAACGTCTTCGGACAACTCCCGCACTTCGGGCACCCTGGTCCTAGCTCCTAGCGGGTACGGGGCATCGTGGACGCCCTGTAGGTGCCTGCGTGGCCCGAGAGTTGCTCTCATCGCGCGCGTGAATCCACTGTCCTGGGTCCTGCTGAGGTACGCTAGGGCTTCACGGGTGACGGCGGCATGTCTGAAGGTGTACCTGGTCCACGCGTCACGGCGAATTCGCAACACACGATGGCGCCACAGCTCATGCGCCACGAGAAGGGTGACGCGCCCGTGCGTCGGGTCCTGACCGGCCTGGAAGGTCTGGGGCGTGCCCCTGGTGGGAGGGTGAGACGGGGAGACGGGGGCTTGGCGTGTAGATGGCGGAGGCACCAGCCCCCGGAGCCCGTCTGGAGCCCTGCTGGCAACACGACCTACCAACGAAGAGGCGGTTCGGTTGAAGGAACTGGCGCCCGTCGGCATCACCCACGCCACATGAGCTGCCTAGCGCTCGGCCCGGGCCCGACGTCCTTTCGCCATGAGTGCGGCGAGTGGAGACAAGGCGAGATTCCAGGCAAGCTTCAACACGCCCCCTACCTGGCACGCCAAATGTCAGATTTCGGGCTCCGTAAAACCCTTAAGATTCGAACACATGGGCGTGTGTGAAGATCCCTACAGCCTTGTCACCCTAGCTCGCTACTCGATGGACACAATGACAAACTCGCACGATGACGAGGAAGAAGATGAACATGACAGTTTACCCAGGTTCGTGCTACTACGAAGCATAATACCATACTCCTACTTTGGTGGAATGCCTCCAAAGGAGCTGATGTGGATGAAATTGTATAGTGTTCTTGGGCCTCCTGAGAGCTCTCTTGAGGTGTTCGAGGCCCTCAGTTGCTTGGTGGTGGATGAGTGGTTGAATGGCTACCCAGATGGATCATTGGGTCGGTCAGTCTCCTCTCTATGGTGCAACAAATCCTCTATATATAGCGGTGGCCTGGGTCCTCTTCCCTTATCACAATGGCGGAAAGGGATCCCACAACGACCAATTTCGAATGGGGACAGCAGTACGTGCTTGCCCTGCCCAAAGGCGGTCTTTGCCTGCAAAGTAGCTGTCGATGGTGCAGGGATGGGCTCAGCGACGACATCCGCTCTGCGGGACGGGTGGTTGTGGTCTTATTGCACTAGAATAGAAACCTTTGGGGGCTCTTTTGGAACCCGTGTATGTCCATGCTCCCTTTGCACCAAAGAGGAAACTGTGCCGCCTAGCGTACTTATGCCCGCGTATCCTTCCTTGCGTCACCCTTGACTCCTAAGGCCGGGCCTTGCATAGAAATCTCCGCTGCACCGAAGGGGTCCTAAGGAGGCCCCTCCTTTGCGGGTCTTGTCACTGTTCTGCCTCACGAGGCTAGGGCCCTCGCGAGGACCTTGTCTCGAGTGGGGGCCGCGCTTGATCTTATTTGGTTTATGAACTGGACCATGCCCTGGGTCGTAGGCAGGCAGGTCTGGGTACCCTCGTTCCCAAAACGCCGACAATGTGGTAGTCAGCTTGCATGTTTGCATACCCTTTCTTGTGGTCTGTCTGCGAAGTAAGCTTCCCTGAACTCTGAGCAGCAAATCTTATTGTGGATGGCAGTTTCTACATTTTGGCATGCATGGAAAAAGAATTTGTGTAATTAAAAACCAAATGTTTTTGTTTATGTTAGGACGATCAGTTTATATTGACTTAAATATGTATAGTTATATGACTACTATTTAAGAAAGCAGTTGTAATGTATGAACAGTATTATATATCGACTTGACCTCTAGCTTTCGTAGAATATACACTATTATGTAACACCTTTGCACTACAAGGTCAATTGTAGTGATCCCCGTTAGCGTATCAAAAGAACTGCTAGACTGAGATATGGTACTAAGGAAAAATAGTTAGAACTATCTAGTGTTAACTGGTGACAAATCTGAAGAACAATACAGATCTTTGTTTTGATGATACTACTGAAGAAATTGATGGAAATATACATTCAAATGTAGATTTCCAGCCTAGATTGGTCAAAAATTATGAAGGAAAAACATACCCATTTTTTCTGTAGGTCTGCGTACGTGAGTCGATGAAGAAATGGTGCCCGAAACTCCGTGTTGGGTATCAGCAGGCACCTGAGCTAGCTGCGCCACTCAGACTCGGTGAGCTCCAAACCATCGGCGTACACGCATGCATCCGCTATCGGTGTCATCCTTGCCAAGCACCTGCATGAATAGTCCATGGAGGGTTCAGTGGAAAATTAGAGAATAGTTGGGGATGGCCGAAACCCTATATCTACGATTTGAAGAACAAGAGGTAGGGAGAGGAGTTGTGTGAGCCCATAGCTTGAATGGATTGGTTTTATGCAGCCACTCGAGCAACGAAAGTAATAAATATTGTGGTGGGTGTTAGGTGGTGGAAGGATTCCGATTCAGTTTGCCACAATGCATTTGAGAAGGAAGAGCACTGCTTACTTGAGTCTAGCAAACTTCAGGTTTTATATAAACGAACTGCAGAATTCGTGGATTGTGTTAGTGTTTTTTACTTTTCTAGTCATTATTTTATTTTATTGGGTCGTGGTTTTTCGTGGTTTATTGGAATGTTTTTTATATTAGTGGCGTCTCTCGCCTTTTGGGCTTGTTGGAGAGCAAAGACTCATTCGACCCAACTAGGCCTGCGGGTACGGCTTCTTCATGGTGCGCTAATGTTTAGTCCCACCTCGCCCATCGAGAGTAGTGGTCGCGATTGGTTTATAAGCCTTGGCAAGGCATCTGTTCCAAACTCCTCTAGTTACTTATTGAGCGCTTATAGATGGCGCTCGCTATGTTTTCCTACCTGACCTGTGGGTCCTTGTGTGCCCGGCCCCATGCATCGTGGCTCACAACGGACTCGCCTATGTTAATTAGCGGGTGCGTAACCTAGTACGAGACTGGCAGGGGCCTGGTTGCTCCTGGGCAGTCATTTTTTTAGATTTTTCCTCTTACATATTTTCTAATATAGGGTGTGAACTGCTTTGTTAGATAGTCGTGCACTGCATTCATCAGAATACTATACTGCTCGTTCCCACATTTTGCACTACAAATGCAGTAGCATTTTTTGCATGCATGCATCCTATTTATGCACCGCATCTTCGTCCATTTTTTTGTGTTTTTTCCTATTACGTATATTTTAATTTAGGCTGTGCACTGCTTTGTTAGATCATTGTGCACTGCATCATCAGAATATTATACTGCATGTGAGCACAGTTTGCATTGCATGCATCCTATTTGTGCACTGCATCTTCGCCCGTTTGTGCACTACTTGAATCACATACTTTGTGTGCATTGCAGTATGTTCTAATATTGCACTCTAGTTTTGTAACAGAAAAAAATCTTCATAACATAAGGCCGTTTTGTATCACAAGCAAACTAAGTTCAGCAAAAGCAAACGATCACAATCATATGAACTTTACATAAGCAAACAACATAAAGCAAATTTGATGATAAATCTAAAACGACGCGCGCAATGTTGTAGATACTTCTTTGGTAGTCATCGTCTGCTTCTTCATCACCCGAAGTCTCCCCAGCTCCTGGTGTGCTTCTTGGGGGGCTCCTCCTTCTCTAGCTTTGCGTACCGAAGCCCATCCTGGGTGAGGGTGATGCGGTTCCATCTCTCATACGATGTGTATGCGTCCTTTGCCACGTACTCAATGTGCCTCATGGACAGGGGCAGGGAGTCCCAGCGCATGTGTTCTTCGTCGGTGATCTTCTTCTTCATGTCATTCTAGTAGTCATCGACGAGCATTCCAGTGACGTCTTCAAGTGAAGTCCAAGTCTTGGTGGCCTCGGGCACCCTCCATTCCTTCTGGATGTCGACGAATTTGGCGACCTCCAAATTGACGCGCTCGAGCCTAGTTTTGTTGTCCCCTATGGAGAAGCCAAAAAACGTGTACCTGGGGTCAGCGAGGAAGTTGTCGAAGACGGTGCACCTTTCACTGGCACTCAGTTGGAAAAGCAGCACCGGCTAAGTCTTGCCATCGGAGAGGTGGACGAGGGTTGGTTTATACGTCTTGTCGGGATCGTTGGTGTACTCCAGATCAATTCTGACCATCTTGTGGTGCTGGAGTCTGAGGTGGCGCTCGTACTAGTTGAGGGAGCTCACCATCTGCTTCTTGTCATTGGTGTCGATCACATGCAACATGGTGTTACCGTGAGCCTGCACCTGCCTATACTCGTCGACGAATCCCATCGCCGGTAGAGGGGTTGGTGTCTTTTGTGGAGATTGAAGAGAGGGAGGGATTTGGTGGCAGCGCAATGGCGACTTGTGTTGTTGTGGATGAGAATGCCTTGGCGGGGGTCTGAATTTAAGGGGGAGATTGCCGCAACAAATGAACTACACAATCTCGTTGATAATTTTGTTGTGCAGATCGTGGGTTGGGTTGCGTCTCTGATCATGGGTTTGTGGAGATGTAACCGCTTGGATTGTGTCTTTGTCTATGAACGTGGTTTATTTCATGTGGTTTTATTTTATTTTCATACGTAAATTTTGTTAACCGCCATGTTTTCTCCTGATGGGTTCTGTCACATTATATGTGGTAAACGTATTGGCAAAACTTCATTGATTATGGTACCGTACTTCTTTGTCTAAATCAGTGCACTCCATTGTGGAGAGTTGTGGACTGCACCTATTGCGTGTACTTGATGCATCGCCTGGCATGGGTTGGGGGGTCCCCCCCATTTTTTTGTTTATTGTGAAACTTATTTGTGTTGGGGAATGTTGCATGGGAAACAAAAAAAATTCTACGCACACGCAGATCTATCCATGGTGATGAGCATCTACGAGAGGGAGAGTGGATCTACATACCCTTGTAGATCGCTAAACGGGAAGCGTTAAGAAACGCGGTTGGTGTAGTCGAACGTCTTCGCGATCCAAATTGTCATGCGTCCCATGATCCAATCACGATCCGTCCCGCAATCCAATCATGATCCGTCCCACGAACTTGATCACGATCCTTCCGATCTAGTACCGAACGGACGGCACCTCCACGTTCAGCACATGTACAGCTTGATGACGATCTCCACCGTCTTCATCCAGCAAGAGGGAGTGGAGAGGAAGAAGAGTTCTCCGGCAGCCTGACGGCGCTCCGGCGATGGTGGTGGAGCAATTCTGGCAGGGCTTCACCTAAGCACCGAAGAAATCCGATCTAGAGGAGAAACTATGCATTGGAGGAACGGGTAGCACGTGGCTGAAATTCTAGTGTTGTCACAGAATAGGTTCATTGGATTCAGTGCACTGGGCACTACTCCAAGATCTTTCATGAACTGCTTCATCCAGACACCTTCCTTTGCCGCCTCCGAGGCTGTGATGTATTCTGCTTCGCACGTAGAATCAGCTACTATGATTTGCTTGGAATTGCACCAGCTTACCGCTCCCCCATAAAGAATAAATACGTATCCGGTTTGCGACTTAGAGTCGTCCGGATCAGTGTCAAAGCTTGCATCGACATAACCCTTTACGACGAGCTCTTCATCACCTCCATAAACGAGAATCATTTCCTTAGTCCTTTTTAGGTACTTAAGGATATTCTTGACCGCTTGCCAGTGCTCCATTCCAGGATCACTTTAAAACCTTCCGGCCATACTTATGGCAAGGCTAACATCGGGTCTTGTGTGCAGCATTGCATACATGATAGAGCCTATGGCTGAAGCATAGGGGATGACACTCATCTTTTCTCTATCTTCTGCAGTTACTGGGCATTGAGTCTTACTCAACTTCACACCTTGTAACACAGGCAAGAACCCCTTCTTGGACTGTTCCATTTTGAACTTCTTCAAAACTTTATCAAGGTATGTGCTTTGTGAAAGTGCTATTAAGCGTCTCGATCTATCTCTATAGATCTTAATGCCTAATATGAAAGCAGCTTCTCCTAGGTCCTTCATTGAAAAACTCTTGTTCAAATATTCCTTCATGCTTTCCAGCATTTCTATATTGTTTCCAATAAGCAATATGTCATCCACATATAATACTAGAAATGCTATAGAGCTCCCACTCACTTTCTTGTAAATACAAGCTTCTCCGTAAACTTGTATAAACTCAAACGCTTTGATCACCTCATCAAAGCGCTTATTCCAACTCCGAGATGCTTGCACCAGTCCATAAATGGATCGCTGGAGTTTGCAAACTTTGTCAGCATTCTCTGGATCGACAAAACCTTTGGGTTGCATCGTATACAACTCTTCCTCAAGGAAACCGTTGAGGAACGCTGTTTTGACATCCATTTGCCAAATTTCGTAGTCGAAATAAGCAGCTATTGCTAACATGATTCTGACAGACTTAAGCATTGCTACGGGTGAGAAAGTCTCATCGTAGTCAACTCCTTGAACTTGTGAAAAAACTTTTGCCACAAGTCGAGCTTTATAGACGGTGATATTATCGTCCGTGTTTGTCTTCTTCTTAAAAATCCATTTGTTCTGAATGGCCTTTCGCCCTTCAGGTAATACTTCCAAAGTCCATACTTTGTTTTCATACATGGATCCCATCTCGGATTTCATGGCCTCTAACCATTTCTCGGAATCCGGGCCCATCACTGCTCCTCCATAGCTCGTAGGTTCATTGTTGTCCAACAACATAACCTCCAAGACAGGGTTGCCGTACCACTTAGGGGTAGTACGCGGCCTTGTCGACCTACGAGTTTCAATAGCAGCTTGATCCGAAGCTTCATGATCATCATCATTAACTTCCTCTTCTACCGTCGTAGGTTCCACAGAAACATGTTTCTGCGTTGCGCTACTTTCTGGTTGAAGTAAAGGTTCAATAACCTCATCAAGCTCTATTTTCCTCCCACTCAATTCTTTCGAGAGAAACTCTTTCTCAAGAAATGTTCCGTTCTTAGCGACAAACACTTTGCCTTCGGATCTGAGATAGAAGGTATACCCGACTGTCTCTTTCGGGCATCCTATGAAGACGCATTTCTCCGCTTTGGGTTCCAGCTTTTCAGGCTGAAGCTTCTTGACATAAGCATCACATCCCCAAATTTTAAGAAACGACAACTTTGGCTTCTTGCCAAACCACAGTTCATATGGCGTCATCTCAAAGTATTTTGATGGTGCCCTATTTAAAGTGAATGCAGCTGTATCTAATGCATAACCCCAAAAAGATAGTGGCAAATCAGCAAGAGACATCATAGAACGCACCATATCTAATAAGGTTCGATTACGGCGTATGGACACACCATTACGCTGTGGTGTTCCGGGCGGTGTCAACTATGAAACAATTCCACATTGTCTTAAGTGACTGCCAAACTCATAACTCAGATATTCACCTCCTCGATCAGATCGCAGGAATTTAATCTTCTTGTTACGATGATTCTCAACTTCACTCTGAAATTGCTTGAACTTTTCAAACGTTTCAGACTTGTGTTTCATTAAGTAAATATACCCATATCTACCTAAGTCATCCATGAAGGTGAGAAAATAACGATATCCACCACGTGTTGTAACATTCATTGGACCGCACACATCAGTATGTATGATTTCCAATAAGTCACTCGCCTGTTCCATTGTTCCAGAGAACGACATTTTAGTCATCTTGCCCATGAGGCATGGTTCACATGTGTCAAGTGATTCAAAATCAAGTGACTCCAAAAGTCCATCATCATGGAGCTTCCTCATGCGTTTTACACCAATATGACCTAAACGGCAGTGCCACAAGAAAGTGGTACTCTCATTATCAACTCTACATCTTTTGGCATCAATGTTATGAACATGTGTGTCATCACTATCAAGATTCAATATGAATAAACCCCTAAAATTGGGTGCATGGCCATAAAAGATATTACTCATGTAAATAGAACAACCTTTATTCTCTGATTTAAATGAGTAACCGTCTCGCAATAAACAAGATCCAGATATAATGTTCATGCTTAACGCAGGCACTAAATAACAATTATTCTGGTTCATCACTAATCCCGATGGTAATCGTAGAGAGAGCGTGCTGACGGCGATCTCATCAACCTTGGAATCATTTCCCATGCGCATCGTCACTTCATTCTTTGCCAGCCTTTGTTTATTCCGTAGTTCCTGCTTTGAGTTGCAAATGTGAGCAACCGAACCGGTATAAAATACCCAGTCACTACTACGAGATCTAGTAAGGTACACATCAATAACATGTATATCATATATACCTTTTTTGTCGTTGGCCGCCTTCTTGTCAGCCAGGTACTTGGGGCAGTTCCGCTTCCAGTGACCAGTTCCCTTGCAATGAAAGCACTCAGTTTCTGGCTTGGGTCCATGCTTGGGCTTCTTTATAGGAGTAGCAACTGCTTTGCCATCCTTCTTGGTTTTAGCCTTCTTGCCCTTGCCCTTGACTTTGCCATTTTTCTTCAAACTAGTGGTTTTATTGACCATCAACACTTGATGTTCTTTCTGGATTTCGGACTTAGTGACTTTTAGCATCGCAAACAGCTCGGCGACTGACTTGTTCATCCCGTGCATGTTATAGTTCATCACAAAGCTCTCGTAACTAGGTGGCACTGATTGAAGAACTCTGTCAGTGATCGCCTCTGGCGGAAGGGCAATTCCCAACTCCGCTAGACGAGTTGAATACCCAGACATTCTGAGTATGTGTTCACTAATAGACCCGTTCTCCTCCATCTTGCAAGCATAGAACTTATCGGAGGTTTCATACCTCTCGATCCGGGCGTTCTTCTGAAAGATAAACTTCAACTCCTGGAACATCTCATATGCTCCATGACGTTCAAAACGTCTTTGAAGTCCCGGATCTAAGCCATACAATATTGCACACTGAACTATTGAGTAATCTCCAGTACGTGCCTCCAAAGCGTTCTTAACATCTTCGGAGGTCATGTCTTCTGGTTGGTCACCAAGCGGTGCATCAAGGACATATGATTTCTAGGAAGCCGTGAGGATAATCCTCAGATTACGGGCCCAGTCAACAAAGTTACTTACATCATCTTTCAGTTTAGCTTTCTCTAGGAACACATTAAAATTCAGGGGTGCTACTGCGCGATCCATTGATCTACAACATAAATACGCAAAGTTCACTTAGACTATTGTTCAAGATAATGAGTTTAGTTAATCAAATTACTAAAGCTCCCACTCAAATTGACATCCCTCAGGTCATCTGAGTGTCACATGATCCAAATCCACCAACTCACGTCCGATCATCACGTGAGTTGAGGTGGCTTCAATGGTGAACATCATTATGTTGATCATATCTACTATATGACTCATGTTCGACCTTTCGGTCTCTCGTGTTCCGAGGCCATGTCTGTACATGCTAGGCTCGTCAAGTTTAACCCGAGTGTTCTGCGTGTGCAACACTGGCTTGCACCCGTTGTATGTGAACGTAGAGTCTATCACACCCGATCATCACGTGGTGTCTCAACACGATGAACTTTCGCAATAGTGCACACTCGGGGAGAACACAATTTTATCTTGAATTTAAGTGAGGGATCACCTTATAATGCTACCGTCGTACTAAGCAAAACAAGGTGCATAAAAGGATTAACATCACATGCAATTCATAAGTGACATGATATGGCCATGAACTTGTGCTCTAGATCTCCATCTTGAAAGCACCAGCATGATCTCCATCGTCACTGGCAAAACACCATGATCTCCATCATCTTGATCTCCATCAACATGTCGCCATCGGGGTAGTCGCGCCCAACATGCTTCTACTACTATTGCTACCGTTTAGCGGTAAAGTAAATCATTACATAGCGCTTAATGATTGACACACAGGTCATACAATAATTAAAGACAACCCTATGGCTCCTACCGGTTGTCGTACTCATCGACATGCAAGTCGTGAAATTCTATATATCACATGATCATCTCGTACATCACATATATCACACCATGTAATTGTCGACATCACATCACAACATACCCTGCAAATAAAGTTAGACGTCCTCTAATTGTTTTTGCATGTTTTACGTGGCTGCTATGGGTTTATAGCAAGAACGATTATCACCTATGCATAAACCACAATGGTGATACATAATTTGCTTTTCAACCTTCTCAAGGACCGCCTTTGTCAAATCCGATCCAACTAAAGTGAGAGAAACTGCCACCCGCAAGCCATCTAGGCAACAAGTTGCGTCGAGGGAACCGGTTTCTCGTAAGCCTATGAGTAATGTTGGTCTGGGCCGCTTCATCTCACAATACCGCTGAACCAAAATCCGACCATGGGAGGAAGCAATCTAAGCATCAACGCCCACAAACCTTTTGTGTTCTACTCGAGATCTCATCTACACATAGACCTAGCTCATGATGCCACTGTTGGGGAACGTTGCATGGGAAACAAAAAATTTCCTACGCACACGTAGATCTATCCATGGTGATGAGCATCTACGAGAGGGAGAGTGGATCTACATACCCTTGTAGATCGCTAAGCGAGAAGCGTTAAGAAACGTGGTTGGTGTAGTCGAACGTCTTCGCGATCCAAATCGCCATGCGTCCCATAATCCAATCACGATACGTCCCACAATCCAATCACGATCTGTCCCATGATCTGATCACGATCCGTCCCACTAACTTGATCACGATCCTTCCCACGAACTTGATCATGATCCTTCCGATCTAGTACCGAACGGACGGCTCCTCCGCATTCAGCACACGTACAGCTTGATGACGATCTCCACCGTCTTGATCCAGCAAGAGGGAGTGGAGAAGAAGAAGAGTTCTCCGGCAGCCTGACGGCGCTCCGGCGATGGTGGTGGAGCAATTCCGGCAGGGCTTCGCCTAAGCACTGCAGAAATCCGATCTAGAGGAGAAACTATGCACTGGAGGAACGGGTAGCACGTGGCTGAAATTCTAGTGCAAAAAACCCTCAATACCACCAGTATATATAAGAGGATAGGAGAGGAGACTGGCGCAAGGGCCAAGGCACCTATAGGAGTCGGCTGAACCAACTAGGGAGGAGTCCACCTCCTCCACTCCTAGTAGGATTAGGACTCCTTCCCTAATTTGCCTTTTTCCACTTTTTCTCTTTGGCCTTTTTTCCTCCAGCCGCATGGGCCTCTTGTGGTTGTTCCACCAGCCCACTAAGGGCTGGTTTCCACTCTCCCATAGCCCATGTAGCCTCTTGGGTAGAAATACCCCTCCCGGAGGTCTCCCGGTACACTACCGGAACTCCTGGTACACTACCGATGAGCCCGAAACTTTTCCGGCGACCAAAATGGGACTTCCTATATATGAATCTTTATCTCCGGACCATTCCGGAGCTCCTCATGACGTCCGGGATCTCATCCAGGACTCCGAACAAACTTCGGTCACCACCATACATAACTCTATACTACCGAAACGTCACCAAACCTTAAGCGTGCAGACCCTGCGGCTTCGAGAACTATGTAGACATGACCGAGACACCTCTACGGTCAATAACCAATGGCGGGACCTGGATGTCCACATTGGTTCCTACATATTCTACGAAGATCTTTATCGGTCGAACCTCTATGTCAAGGATTCAGTTAATCCCATATGATGTTCCCTTTGTTCTTCGGTATGTTACTTGCCCGATATTCGATCGTCGGTATCTCCATACCTAGTTCAACCTCATTACTGGCAAGTCTCTTTACTTGTTCCGTAATACAAGATCCCGTGACCAACACTTAGTCACATTGCTTGCAAGGCTCATTGTGATGTTGTATTACCGTGTGGGCCCTGAGATACCTCTCCGTCACACGGAGTAACAAATCCCAGTCTTGATTCATGCCAACTCAACAGACACCATCGGAGATACCTGTAGAGAACCTTTATAGTCACCTAGTTATGTTGCGACGTTTGATACACACAAGGCACTCCTCCGATGTTCGTGAGTTGCATGATCTCATGGTCATAGGAACACATACTTGACATGTAGAAAACAGTAGCAATAAACTCACATGACATCTCATGTCCATGGCTAGGAAACCTTAACCATCTTTCGATCAACGAGCTAGTTCAATAGAGGCATAGTAGGGACATTGTGTTTGTCTATGTATCCACACATGTATCCATGTTTCCAATCAATACAATTCTAGCATGGATAATAAACAATTATCATGAACAAGGAAATATAGTAATAAACACTTTTATTTATTGCCTCTAGGGCATACTTCCAACAATTTCAAGGCAGAGTTTTTTGTCGGACGCGTTATATTAACACGTGTATTTTTTTTGCACTTTAACTGTTTATACGAACTATATGTATTTTTTGTTTGACTGTCATAACTTCATTTTCCATCATAACGAACTACATCCAGTAAGAACATCTTTGTTTCGGACTGGTCCATTTAATTTAGTCGGCCCGTTGGGCCGGCCCGTTTATGCAACCCTTCTCGCGAGGTCCTCACATGTCGCCCTTCCAGGCTCTCCCAATGCTTTCCTCATAGGGAGAGACCAAAAAATCTCTCCCCACCCTTCCAGATTCGGTCAAAACATGCAAACCGCCATCGCCCGCGGAATCGCCGTCCTTCACAGGTCTAGATTCCTGCATTTTGCACCCCCTCCACTCCCACACCCCTTCCACCTCTGCTCCCGTACCCCTTCCCCTTCCGCTCCCGTCGCTGCAACCCCACGACCGCCGTTCATCCCCTTGATTGTGGTCCGCTTCTCGTGCCCTTGGTCATGATTGTCCCCCCATCTAGTTTTCCGATTCCCTTAGCGGTTGCATTTTTTGCTGATGTGTCTTTTTTGCGTGAGCAGATTATTTGTTCTCGATTTGAAGTCGGTAGACGGTTGGTATCTAGAGGCAGAGCAAGGTGCATCTAGGGTTTCATCATTTTTCATCGATTTTGTTGTTGATATTGGTCACTTTGTCCTTGCGTTGAACGCAAACACCATGTCTTCCCCAAGCAGAGTAGTAGGAGTTCAAGGTATGTGCAGTGCCTGCTTGGCCTTGTTTATTTTCTGTCTTGTTTATCAAGTTGTTAGTTCATCCTACATATTTTTTTATGTTGTGTTAGTTCTCAGCGTTGTTGGCATTATTTTCATGTCTTGTTTTTAATTTCTGTTTCTAGTTTTATTAAATCCAGTAAGTGATTTTAATGGCACTGGTCATAATTAAATGTTCATGATACGCCAATTTTCACTCATATTCGTGGTGGCAAGGATCATCCTGGTAAGGGAGGTGAACTGATTTCACCAATTGAAACTTCTCCTATAAGTGTGGCCGCTCCTTTTGGTATGTTGTTTATTATTTTTCTTATTTAGTTTGCCAAATTGGTTTTATCACTCTGTTTCTTGTAAATTTCATATGTGCCTTGTGAGTTTTTGAACTGCATTGATCTTATATATACTTGCCATTTTTATGTGCATTGTTTATGCTTTTTACTTGACGTTATACAAACTGATGTTAACTTGCTGAAGTTAGTCAAGCATTTTTCTGGAAAGAAATGTTTAGTTAGTGAAGGCAGCACTGCATTTATATGTATATGTTAAATCGACTATATGTATATGTGTACTACATTGTGGATTTATTCAGGTTGTGTATGCAAATGGGTTAACTCCACTACATTTATATGTGAACTGCATTATTTTTTATTTAGCTAGTGTATGTAGAACTGTATTTGTATGTATATGTGTACTGCATTTGTACCTTTTGCGCACTTCTTAATGATTATATTTAAACTTCATTTTTGAAATAGTGTCTGATTTTTATGCTGGGGCGCCTGGGTTTGAGGAGGTTACTCAACTGATTAACCATTATTTTGGAGAGGGTGACGTTGGTGTGAGCTATGACCAGAGCATTAGGCATCCCATATTATCTTAGAAACAATCACAATCTGTTTATGGCAGAGAGGAAGTTATGCAAGAGTGGATGGTCCCGGATCAGCTTCGTGCATATGAACTGAAGCAACGCAAGAAAAAGTTGAGGTTTGAATGTGACTCGAAGGAGTATGCGGAGAAAGATAAGCAGAGGAGGGCTGCAGATGGTGCAAAGGGTGGGAAATTTGGTAAAGTCAATAAGGCTGCTTTGCAGAAGAAGAGACCGAGTTCTGTTGCTGAGGAAGGTCGTTCTCCTCGGCGGAGTCCTCGTGTTGCTTGGATGAACAATAACCATGGTAAGAGAGCAGCTGAATATGGTGCATAGGATCCTTAGCGGAAACGACCACATGTCAGTGAAGGTCCCAACTCTGACGATGATGACTTTATGCTTGCCGATTTTGTGAGGGATGTTCATGTTGGTAGACGAAAAGATTGTGGTCCATCTAAGAGTCAACCTAAGCAGCCCCGTGTTGATGGCGACGAAGATGTGGATGCTGACTCTGATGGGGAGGCGGATGTTTTTCCAAAGATTTGTTGAAGTGGACTACATTTGTTTCTTTTATTGTCATTCTATGTGTCGTTTTTTGTCTCTTTTGTGCCTAATGTTCTAATGTGGACTGCATTTTTCTTTACCCAAAGGAAGATTTCTAGTAAGAGCAAGGTAACTGAAGATGGCGGCGAGGGAGATGATTCTCGATTGAACAAGATCGTAAGTTGGTCTTGCCCCACTATGTGCGAAGCTACTTCTTATTGAAACAACCAAACTGTAATCGTGTTCGGGCCGCTGGCTTTGAGTTGACAATAAACAAAAATGTGTCGTGCATTCTTATGTGCTATCTGATGGGAGTGATTGACCCTACCACAATGACAATGGACTTTTGGAATGACAGGGTTCTTCCAATAAATCATGTTGCAATTCATCACATTTTTGGTTTTCCTATGGGACCTCGCAATGCACCCATGCCTGCTACCAGTGGCCATGATGACTCATTGTCTGCCCTCAAGGATGAGCTTGGATTTCACCGTTCATGAAGTATAGGTGTCAAGGAATTGTTACAAAGCCTAGAAGAGTTGGTGGAGGATGATGATCCTGTGCCAATTGTTCTTGCTTTCAAGGTATTCTTCCTGATAGTTTATCAGAATTTGATGTGCCCTCGGCCCGCAATTCGTTTGGGCAGGGTTGCTGCCATGGTTGAGAACATGGATTATGTGTCTATGGCGCAGATGGACTTTTGTCAGCTTGTTGTTGATGAGCTGTAGATAGCTGTGGTGTAGTGGTAGACAAATGTAACAAGCAGAATTCAGCAGAGGGTTGTGCCATTGTGCCGCTGATTGTATCTTGATTGCTTGAAGCTTCACAAATTTTTAGTTCTGCACACGTTGACGCCACGTGCATCATTCCTAACGAACAAGGACCTGATGAAGTTATACAATGAGGATTTAGTTGTCAAGGGAAAGATTTATCTGGAATCTTATAGATATGGGAGGTTGCTGGTTAGTGCATCAGAGTTTTTAAGATCAGAATTTTTTTTAATTTGCAGTCATTATAAATCTAAACTTTCTAGTATTCACATGTGTACTTCTTAGCCTTTTTATATTTTTTGCAGTGGAAGGCGTTAGGCGATATTGTGTAGTACCATCCTGGTGGAGTGTTGTGTGGCAGCTCTAATGCGGGGCCTAGTAGTATTGCTAGGTTTTGTGAGCCTATTTGTAGCCAGCTTCCTGCCTGTGATGATGAGCCGCCGCCTACTCGTGGTTTCATGGCTCGCGGATGTTTGATAATAGAAGTTCTTCTGAACAGAGATTTGTTCGCGGCAAAAAAACATGAGGAGATTGACCAGCTTCTTATGAAGGTTTTGAAGTTAATTGAAGATTTGCCAACCTCTCGTGACAGGTTGAGGGTAATTGTTGGATTTTTCCCTTCTCGCCATGGCCCCCGTGAAGAAGATATTGTTGCTGCTCACAACTTTGATTGTGGTTTGGTTCAAAGCTTGAAGGTTGCAGTGACGAATATTCGGTCTTCGTATGCTCAGTTGAAACATTCACATGAACTAAAATGTCCTCGGTATGAGAATAATGTTGAGCACATTTTGGAAGAAATGAACCGACGGGGTGGTGGTGGCGTCGCTGATAATGTACGTTGTCATTTTTTTTGTTCTTTTGAACGTCATTTTGTGTATCATGTGGACTAATCCTCACTCTTTGTTTTTGTTATAGGATGGAGTGGAATCTGCTGGTCTTCACGCATCTGGGCACGTTGGAATTGGACAAGTATAAGTACTTCTCCCATGCCTGTTCTGCTATGTGCTTCTCTTCTTGAACTTGTATTTTTTGCTTTCCATTTTATTTTATTTTTTGTTTAACTCATGATTGTAAAATGTGTACTGCTTGTGCATGGTTGAAGTTTTTTTCCTATTATGGTCGTTACCATCTTATTTCGTTTTGGTTTGTTCTGTGCCCGTAGACTGGAGTTGCCACGTGTGATGTGCACAAGGATTCTTACGACGACTCTGAGAAGGATGAGGACCTAGATGATGCGTTGCCCCCTCCAGATGTTGTAGTTGATAAGGTTTAGTGGGATTACTTTTCTCAACTGCATTCATTTTACATATGTGGGCTACAGTATTTGACATAAGTAAGCTTTAATCTTTCACAGAAGTGAGTTGTAGTTCTTTTCACATGTGTGGGCTGCAGTCTTAGATATAAGTGAGCTTTGGTCTTTGATAGAAGTGAACTGCAGTTCTTTTACATAAGTGTGTTGCAGTCTTTGATGTAAGTGAACTGTGTGTTGTTGTTTTAATTCTCTCTTCGCTCATTTGTGTTATTGTGGCTTTTTCACTTTTTGTAGCATGGAAATGAAAACGTAGAAGTTCGTCAATCGGTTAGCATTGTTGGTGTTCACGTCAATGAGGGGGGTTGTGTTGTTGCTGGTGGTGACAGTGTGAACGCTTTAGTATCAGTTGTTGTTGACAGTTTATAACCTTCTTTAGCTCAGGAATCCCACGATGATGTTGCCCCTACTCAGCACGAAGATGTTGATGTTGACATTGAAAAGCCGCTAGAGAATGACGTCCCTGCCGATAGTGTTACTGGTTCTCCTTTTTCTCTGACATGCAACGATGTTCCTGATGTATTCAGAGTGGAGCCTCATGGAGCTGATTTATCTGAGGACGTTGCAGTTGTCTGCACTGTTGAAGATCTAGACAATGCTGATGTTGCTACAGTAGGGCAGTCAAGTGAGTTCGTGTTGGTTTCATCGCAACCTAGCAGAGAAACTATTTTGGTTATCTCTGAAGAGCAACAACATGAAGAATCTCACAGTGAAGGCAAGTGTTCTGTTTTGAATAGTGAAGTTCAAGATTTCCTCATCTTACATCTGAACTTCATATTTTAGATAAGTGAACTTCATCTTTTATTTGTTCCTTAATTTTTTATTGCGGATGACGAACATCCTATTGTGACGCCGTCGAGCATTGATCTAGCTCTTCTCAAAAGATACAACGAGTTGTACACTATTGTTACTAGGGTTTGGAGGGACAGAAAGAAGACGCAGGACTTTTTATAAAAAAAATTGTTAATATGTATTTTCTAGTCGTAGTCTTTGACCTTTTTCGTTCTTGTTATTTTTGTAGTATCTTATGTTTCATTTTTTGAAAAAAATAATAATTCAGGGACATGATTGCTTTTAAAAATGAGTTGGCTAATATTACAATTGGCGAAGTTGGACAATGTTTTTAGAATAAAGGGACGCTCACTACAGGCCTTGTAAATTTTGGGGTTTCTGTGCTGGTAAATAAGTTTAAGGATCTCCGACGATGGTTGCCTCCTACCATATTTGTGTAAGCATGCATAACATTTTGTTTGTTGTTTGATTCTCTTTTATGTTTTCGTGTGATTACCTGTTTGCTTCAACACTGTTGCTTATTTGCTTTTTTTGCACACAAGTATTTGGAATGGTGGTAGTGTAGGCAGTAGTGTGAAATTGATGTTCTCTTCAAAATATGAGGAACGTGTCGATAAAAAAGATATGGTGAGTAATGTTTTTATGCGTGCAGAAGCATTTTTGAGTGTTGGTTTTATAGTGTTATGTTTCTTGTTATTGTTATACTTTATTTATTTATACTTTCAATAGGTCATGTTTGCAACATTTTATCCGCCAGAGCAGAGGGATGGCGTTGGCCATTATTGTGTAGTTGACTTGAATGTCAAGGAAAGTCAGTTTGAATTTCTTGACTCGCTCAATAAACCCTGCAGCTCTGATGTGAACAGGGTTTTTAGGAGGATGGTTGAAAATATCAAGCGTGCATGGAAAGAAGGTAGCTCAAGTTGTGATGAGCCGCTAAATCGCCCTACACTCAATGGCTTTAAGTTGAAACAGCTGGCTTTGCCAGATCACAAAAATGGGTAGGTTTATTGTAGCCCCTCTCCCCCATACTCCTCAACTGTTTATGTTTCAATTCTTGCAGACTTGGAATGGTGTTCAAGTTGCTAACTTTGGGGATGAACACATTGGCTACATCACAAAGGCCATCACTATAGCTTGCTTACCTTGACAAAGTGTTCCCTTGATTTGTCGACACTTTTGATATTTGTAGATAAAGGTTGTGTTACTGAACTGCTTTATTTCCTTTATTTATTTTGTATACTGATTGTTTCCGCTTCTTAAGGTTTTTACTTATTAGTGTGCTAGTGAAATGCATGTTTTTGACAGTGGATGGCTACGTATTGTTGTGGAAGTGAGATGCATTGTTGTAGTGAAGTGAGCTACATTTTTCGGGGCAAGTGGGTTGCATTGTTCTAGACAAGTGGACTGCAATGGTCTAGACAAGTGGGATTCACTATGTTCTTTACTGAATTGCATTTTCTTATATTACTGGGCTGCATTTAATGATTTTGGTTTTGTATTTGGGCTGAGTGTTCCCATGTTTTTCCCTCGTTATTAGGTTTTGA
Organism: Hordeum marinum; assembly: GCA_022496015.1. NCBI lineage: Eukaryota > Viridiplantae > Streptophyta > Magnoliopsida > Poales > Poaceae > Hordeum > Hordeum marinum. The sequence goes on from CM039674.1 coordinate 381,072,017, forward strand.
TGTAGGTCATTGTTGTTTGAGTCCCAGGGTTCTAATGCAGTTACGGTGAATTGTGCCATTGAATCTCTCTAGAGAATTCTGTCACTCTGGCTGGAGATGGTTTGATTACGGATGTGGCATTTGGACCTGATGGTGGAAAGGTTGCTCCATCTGACTCTTCACGTGAGCTATTTGATATTGATGATGATTTTGTTACTCCCGTGCCACGCGTCACTAGGACTAGGAGTGCAGCAATCAACCACCCCCCTATTGATGAGGCTCAAATATTTTCGAACAAGAGGGCAGGAGAGAGGGCTTTTAAGTTGAGAGACTCTAGAGAAATTGAGGCCTCCGATGTTCAAATATATTGATGAGGCGAGGAAAATAAAGGAACTCGTTCTCAGTCAAGATTTTGTAACCAAATACAACGAGTAAGTTTTATGTGTGTGCCCTTCATCCTTTTGTGTGTTTTGTTTTGAACTTTATTTTGATTCCATCTGTGTATCTTTACCGCAGTGATGCGCTCTTGATGGTGAAGGATTTTTTGGTGATGTCAAATCAGTCGAAGTTGACCATATCTTTATAACATTGGGCAAAGGAGCTTGCATGGACTCGTATCTCATAGATTATATCATCAAGTACGAGAAGCAAGATCTTGAAATGAATTTAGTTTATCGTTCTGGTGAACGTGTACTACTTTCACCTCTATTTATCACGGTAAATGTGTCTCCTATCATGTGTTTTGGTCTGGTGCATTTTTCTATTGTACTTAATTTTTTGTGTCCATGTGTGCATGCATCTTTATTCTTTTTCGTGTCCCATTTATTCTTTTTCTGTGCAGTACGTTCTTCAAATGGAAGCCACATTGAATAAAAATGCTAAAGGATACCGTGTCTTGCCGGTTGTGCATAGCCCATTTTTGTTAGAACATGCGGTTACTAAGTTCAAGGTTTTTTCTTGCGATGAAAACCTATTGGACACAAAACTAGTAAGGTCATCGTTTTCGTAATTTCTTCTTCTTTGTTGCATGTCTTTTATAGTTCTTCGAAGTTGTGGTCCTAATGCTATGTGTCGAGTGAACTTCATTTTCATTTGTTTTCTGATGCGACAGATTTTGATGTCACGTTCCAAAGATGGACATTACATCCTATACACGATGAACCGACATCATGACACCATTGCTATCCATGACACCAGGAGGTACATTGGCCATGCTGATTACATGACAAAGTGGCGCAGGAACGACTATCACTCAGATTGCATTGAAATGGTATGTCATGTTTTTCTCATTATGGTTTACCACAAATCTGTATTTCACTTGTTGTGCTTCAAGCATTTACCGGTTTTTGCTATACATATTAGCCAACTCCAAAGCTTGTATTTCTCCTACTGCATATTTTTTCAAACCCCAAAGTGCCTATATTGTTAGTATATGTTGTACCACAATTGTTAATACAGTGCACTACAACATATGTGATCCAGAACTGCATTTATCCCACTGCCAAACATGGGTAAAAGACTGATAAAATACGCATTAGAAGAGGTACCGTCTAGACGTTGTGAATAACTTATTGTTGCATCATCTGATAGTTATAACTTATTCATATAACTTCTCTATTTTTTTGTTATACCTTTTTGTTTATTGATCTATGACGTGCTTTTTCTTTACTTTGTGCTTCCGTTTCCCCTCTTGCTAGATGTGGATAGGACTCTACTGATGAAGAGTTTGTATGGTGAAAAGTTATATACCTTTAAGAAGCACCCTGACTAGGTTAAAATTGCAGAGAAGCCCTACTACCCTTTTGTGCCAGAACAGGAACAAATGAGTGTGGAATTTATGCTCTGAAGTTGTCGCAGTTGTATGACTGCGTGCGTATAGTTGAAAAAATTGTGAAATCTGACGTTTACTTTCTATGTTTATCCTTTTTGTTACTGTTATTTAATGTTTTCATTTTTTTATCACAAACTTTTAATTACTTATCTGCATTCTTTAAATTTTTTAGCCCGTTGTTCAAGATTGGAAGGCGGCGTACATTTTCCACCTGTCGTTCAATCCTTTGAACATGTTGTATTATAGAGAGATGTCAGCTGAGCTATGAGATCTGATTGAAAGCCTTGGGCTAACTTCCCTGTCACAGTCGCAGTCTTATACGCAGTAACAGTCAATTGGCTTGCCTGAAAAAAAGTAACAATCATTCGCATAGTCTGGTTAAAGCCTTTGGTTTTGATGAGAGCTAGGTTTTATGGTGTGTATGATGTGTTGTTTAAGGTAGATAATGTGTATTAAGACTACTTTCCTATCTTTATGTAGCGTCTTTTTTTTGCAGTTTGTACATGGTTGAAACTACGTGTGTTTTATTATTATATAAATGATTTATATATGTGAAATATTGTTTTGCTTTTTGTGTGTTTTTGCTTTTTTGCAACCGTGTTTTTGTAGATTTGTAATTTTTCATCCTTTTTATCTTTGCAAAAACTTGCAGATTAGCATTGCATTCATGTGTATATTGAACTGCAAAATGGCTGAGTTCTTTTTCAACACAACTTTATTCTTTTTCATTTCCTTTTTCAATAGAGCATTTTTGCATTATTGGTGTTACTACGGCTCTAGGTTTGCTTGCGTTTTGGGGGTTGGAAACAGAAGAAAAGCACTGCACCTGTCAACCAAGGACACTACATGCGTTAGCGTGAGGCCGAGCAAGGGGTGGGAGAGGGAACCCCCCTCCCCCACCCCCAATGAGACCGAGCAAGGAATGAGTCGGAGCAGGCGATGACGATGCGTGTCGCGGCATCGCATGCTCTGGCGAGTCTGTCACATCTCGTGACCCCACTATCTATCTTAGGGGTTTCGGGGGTGCAGATGTTCTAGGGGGGAAGAGATGAGACACACTGCGCGTGTCAACCAAGAGCATTGCATGCGTTAGCGCGAGGCCGAGCTAGGCAGACCCCCCCTCCCTGACCCCCGGCGAGGCCGAGCCAGGAACGAGCCAAAGCAGCCAACGACACGGCATGCCGCGGCGTCACATGCTCTGACAAGTCGGTCACACCCTGCGACCCCACTATCTATCTTAGGGGTGTCGGGGGGTGCGGTTGTTCCGGGAGGAAAACAGAAGAAACACGTTGCGCGTGTGAACCAAGTGCACTACGTGCGTTAGCGCGAGGTCGGACCGGGGTGGGGGAGGGGGGTCTGGACTCCCCTTACGCCACCCCCGTCGAGGGCGAGCCAGGAACGAGCCGGAGCAGGTGATGACGCGGCATGCCACGGTGTTGCATGCTCCCGCGAGTCCATCACACCCCGTGACCCTACTATCTATCTTAGGGGTGTCGGGGGGTGCAGTTGTTCCGGGGAAAAACGAAATAAACACACTGTGCATATCTACCAAGCGTACTACGTGCGTCTTGACTCGGCCTCGCCAATGGTGGGGGGTCTGTACCCCCTGCCCAACCCTCGGGGAGGCCGAGCCAGGAACGAGCCGGAGCAGGCGACGACACCGCGGCAAGCCGTGCCGTGGCATCACATGCTCCGGCGTGTTCGTTACACCCCATGACCCCACTATCTATCTTAGGGGGTGTCTAGGGGTGCGGTTGTTCTAGGGGGAAAGGGAATAAATGCACCGCGCCTATCAACCAAGCGCACTGTGTGCGTTAGCACGAGGCCGAGCCGGGGGTGGGGCAAGGCCGAGCCAGGAATGAGTCGGAGCAGGCGACGACGCGACGTGCTGAGGTGTCGCATGCTCCGGTGAGTTCGTCACTCCCCATGACCCTACTATCTATTTTAGAGGCAGTGTGGCCTTTTTTGATTGTTCTTATTGTTGCAGTTCTCTTATTTCTTCTGTAGTGTGCTGCAGGTTTATAAGTACTAGACTGGAATGTAAGTGTAGTTGTCATTGCACTTTGTTTGATTTAAATTTTGCCAAATGCATTTCAGATTTTAAATTAACTGCAATGTTTACGTTATAGTACTTCATTTTGTAAAGAAGTGAACTGCATACTTCGCACTGTAGTGTTACATAGTTTCGACAATTTGCACTACAGTGTTACTACCTAGAGCACTGCACATAATTGTTAACTTCAATTCTGCAAGCAACTTATGAAAAATAGCAGTAAATTAATGTAGATCAATTCACATACATTAAAAAGGGTACCATGCAAACTGGTTGGAAAACATAGACTTGCGTTGTCCGATAAACATAGTTTTAAAAGCATGCAACATAAGAAAGCATTACACATGTGCCACAATGTGCTTGCTTTAACTCAGACACCCTACAGAGCAAATACCATATATTTCAGAGACTGTTCTTCCTTGTAGAACATCACTATCACCGCTTCTCCTGCCTCAAATCCATTCAGGGAGACAAACTCCTTCCAGCCAGAAGCTATGTTGAAGCAACCATCGGAGTCAATGTGGTAGTCAGCTTGCATTTCTTCATACCCATTCTTGAGCATTGTCTCCATGTTCAGCCTCCCTGATCTTGGGAAGAAAACCGTATTTTGGATGGCAGTTTCTGCATGTGGCCATGAATAGAAAAAGAATCTTTATGGGTTAGCACCAAATACTTTGCTACATCTTAGAACAATATTTATATGCATAATGTTAAATTTGTTTGGAAATATGGCTACTACTAATAAAAACAGGTGCAATTTCTGAATCAAAATGTTGACTGACTTGGCCACTAACTCTGGTAAAATACATAGTATTTTTTTAGCATTACCGCATTGCTAGATTGCTTAATAATTACTACATTTTATCACCAAGAGAACTGCATCAATGCGCGATGGTACTTCTTTGATCGAGTGTTGTGTTCCATCTTCACAGGTTCAGATCTAATTAGTTTGTACAGCTAATGGTTTTGTACCAAAAGAAAAATAGATGGAACCATGAGTGTTAATTACTGGAGACGCTGGCCAAAAACACATATCTGGATATTGTTGGTAAGAGTGGATAATGTGACGGAAATATACATTTATTTGTTGATTCGCAACTGAAAATGGTGAAGAATAAATTGTTGAAAGCCATACCTATGAATCATGCAGGTCTGTAGTTGTGAGGCGATGGAGAAATGGGGCCCTAAACCCATGGTCCCCGATGAGGAGGCACGACTGCAGGCCGCGTCGCTCAGTTTGGGTGAGCTCCAGATAATCAAAGCAGAGGCATGCCTCCGCTATCAGCACCGTCCTTGCCACGCAGACACATGAACAATCTTCCATGGCGAGCTTAGGTTAATGGCAGGGAGTAGGAGGGGGAGTTGGTGGAACCCTAGATCTATTTTTTGGAGATAAGAAGAAGAGGGGTTTGTTGTGTTGGTGTGGAGTATGAGCGCATGGGTTTTATGTAGGCAGTTTTGTAGTGTTAAATGCTATTGTAGGTGGCAATTTTACCTAATGGAACTGCATTTCAAACAAAAAATCACTCTTTCGTGGTCATGCGAACTTCATGTCTCAAAGGTGTGAACTGCATGACCATAGGAGAATTGCTTTCTAAAAGAATCAACACTGCATTGCCTATCGTACATTTCTTCATGACTAAATGCCTCGCACACACCATGTCTTGTGGGCCCATGGGTGCCTGTCCCGGTGCACATCTTGACTCAAAACGGGTGTGCCCGCATAGCTGTGCGGGCGCTAGCTTACTACGAGACTGGCTATGTGGGCGGTCTGTTTTCATTTTTATTTTGGAGCACACAACTTGTCTTTTGTGTAGTAGATACCTACTTTCACGTAATGACGAGAACTGCATTGGTCAACCCTCAGCATTGCATTCTCTTACAGAAAGAACTGCATGACTTTTATGCATTGCTTTTACATCATGTTTTGTGTTTGTTTTCTTCATCGCTTGTCCGCAGGTTTGTATGTTTTGTACTGGCATGCGCATGTTCTTTTTATGCATTGCTTTGCATCACATTTGCATTTGTTGTGCACTATAGTATAATGTTAATCAGAACTGCAGCATGTTGTGAAATATAACTACGATATTGCACATGAAATAAACTTGTTTCATACTTAAGCAAACTACATGGTTCAAAAGGAAAGTAACTACATCATAAGCACACCTTGCTAAAGCAAAAGCAAACTACAAACTCCAAAGCAAATAAAGTTTTAACTCGTAGTCTAAGATGACAAGAAAGGACAAGCACAAGCAGAAGCAACTACAAGGCCAGATTTTGATATTTAAGTCATCACTGGTAGCTGTAGTAGGGGTTGTCATAATCCTCCTCCTCCTCTCTTGCTTTTGCGCACTCCAAACCTTCTCTGATGTTTTCAATTCTCCTCCATGACTCGTAGGTGGCGTATGCATCTATCGCTGCATACTCGATGAGGTAATTTGGCAGTGGGCTGATCCCCCACAGTTTATCGTCTTCTTCCCTGTCGATATTCTTCTTCATATTCTTTTAGAATTGGTGGATCGCGCTGCCTACAACATCAGCCAAAGAGTGGAACTTCTTTCCTACCATGTATGGAACTCTCCATTTTTGTTGGATGTCGATGTACTTGTTGGAGTTGATCTCCAAACCAGATGCTTGCAGCTTCTGCTTGTCACCTTCAATGCTGAAGCAGACGAAGGTGTACAACTTTTCCTCCTTCAGGAGCGGTTGGAGGCCCTTGGGCCTGCAAGGGGGAAGACAAATTGAAGATGAATCCATCAAGTACATGCTTATATAGTATAATTCATGTATGAATACATTTCATAAACTAGTATACAATGTTCAAAAATTAAATTCAAGCACAACATGTTATTTTTCTTTTGGTATTTACAGGTGATTCAATGATCTATCTACTACTTAGTACTAGTTTATTTTTCCTTGTTGAACAAAATAACATATACTAGTGTTTCACCAAGTTTCTTTGCATTTTTTGCTAACAGAAAAAACGTCAGGCAAAGTTGAGAAACTAGTTTACTATATATTCTAGAAACTATACTATTGCATCAAGATCAGAAACTACACTAGTACATCAAATTTCAGGGTGCATCACTAATTAAATAGATGCATGAAGAGGATGAATGAGTGGGATGGTTCACCATTTTTGTTGCCATGGTGATGTGGTATACCAGGCAGAGTTCTTCCATGCATAACTACAGAACTGCTGCCCTTTGCAGAGGTTTGCCTTCCTTGGTAGACTCCACATCAACGCCGATGTAGCGAGGGTACAAGGTGCCGACCCTCTTCCTAATCTTGTCGATCATCTGATCGGATTCTTCTGGATTGCTCGTGCATGCGACAACCAGGTTCTCCTTTCCATGGATGTCAACCTCATTGAGGCACCTCGTGTAGGCGTGCTTCTGACCAGGGACCTGAACGTCGTCGACCTCGCTGATCTGGTCGGACGTGTCACCATGGGGACACTTGGCAGATGGTTCCTCCACCATCGCCCTCATCCAACGATGGTGGGCTTGAGACAGAGATGTTGTGGGGAGTTGCTAGTTGAGATGGAACGGCAATGGTGTTTTTGGAATGGATCGGGAATGGAAGTGGATGTGCCTTTTTGTGCCATGGTTTGTGTCATGGAGGAGGCAGTTGGACGCGGGGTCGTCGTGGTAGTGGCGGTAGTGGACGTGTTCTCTCTGTTCCGGAGAGTCATGGCAACTGCTAAGTGGCAGTGCTCGCGGCTGCCTGGAAAAAACAACTATCCAAGCCTCATTTTTAGGACGGGAACAAACTGACCGCACACACCCGTCGTGTCAAGATGGACTAATTTTAAAATCAGTATTTGAAACCCCTGAGTTCAACACCGCGGTGAGTTCATCCTTGAGTTTCTCGTGCGCCTTATACAGCAAGGCGAGGTGGTCCTTGTACTTCTTCATGATATGTCACCGCCACAACTTATGCAATGCATGCGGGAGGCTAGTTTTTAATGCTTCCTTCATCGAAGAACACTGGTGTGAGAGGCACAAGTAGTGTATTTTTATTAAGTTGTTTATGTGTAAGAAAGACGGAACAAATAGTAGTGTACCGAACAAACGTAAGTATACAAGTGTTGTATTGTACCTGTGAGCACGTAGATCGGTGCTGTGTAGTTCATGCATCTCAAGAATGTTTTGAAAACCAACTCGAACGACGGTATCATTTCATCTCGCACAAGGGCAACAACAAATATGGTGCTCTGTAGATGATGGTTCACTCCCACGAAGACTCCCAACGGCATGTGGAATTTGTTAGTTTTATATGTTGTGTCAAATGTAACGCATTCTCCAAAATCTTCATACGATCCTATGCACCTTGCGTTGGCCCAAGATGTTTCGTATACGATTATCTGCATCCTTGTCGTAATCATAGAAGAATTCTGGGTTGATCTTCTTCATCTTCTCGAAGAAATCAAGAAGTTTCTCGATGTCATCTTTAGACTCTTGTCTAGCAAATTTATGTTTCCTGCATTTCAAACGCAATACAAACTCATCTTATCGAACAGGAAATAATTACCCCACAGAATGCTCAAGCGATATGTTCTCTGACGTGCTTACTTGTTGACCCGGTAGCGGCTAGTATGTCCCATGATCTGCAAACCACCAGACATACGCGACAGTGTTGACATCACCTGTGCATGTGTGTTGTTGTCTATATGCATGTCCTTCACCAACTGGTCAATCAAAGGATCCTCTCTTTTGTGTGAGTGCATGTGCAAAAGCATCCCTGGGCTTTCTAGCATCATGTGATTGTGGTTGAGCTCAACCGTTTCAATCACATAACTCCCATTCTTCGTCTTTTTTATTCCAATTCTTGCCTTGCAGCCAATCCTTTTTTATGTCTTTTCACGTTTCCGGTCATAATCTGCCACACTCTGCTTGTGTGTCCCCTCTCTTGAGCAGACAATGTAGGCATATGTCCTGTGTTTTGCCCTCTTGTGTATGCCAAACCGTGCATATCTTTCATAATTGTTGTAAAAGTCCCATGCGTTGTTGTATGAGATGAACTTCATTAAAACAGTAGGTATGAGGTTTTGCGGCATGTTTTTTTCCTGCATCAGGTGCAATGCTCTATAAGACAAAGTGCATTGTTCTGTTTAAATACGAGGACTGCATACGACTTAAGAAAGCACTACAATATTACTCAGTTTTCGGAAGAGTCTACTATATTAGATGTTAGGCCAAGCCACACAGTAAATGTCAGTGTGCACTTCAATGTGATCTCAATGGACTGCAAGTATTTTTTCGGGACATAAACTTACATGTATGTAATGTCATTCCTCCGATGGCGTTTGCAGCTCGTCGGGTTGTATTGGACATGGTGGGGTTATAGCAGATTTGTGTAGAGGATCTCGCGGTGGCAATAGTAAGGAGTACTTGTACGTGTCGTTGAATTCTGACCGATGCACCCTTGGTGCACTCGAAGCTATTTTTCTTGGTGCAGTAGATGCATGATGAGCTCTGTTTTGTCGTGGAACAGGTGCACGATGAGCTCTGTTTTGTGGTGTAGCAGGTGGACCCGGTGGTAATCCAGTGTTGTGATGATGTCTCACTTCATTGATTTGAAGTTGTTGGAGTGGTGACACATCATCATAATGATCATCTTCCGCAACATCATGGTGAATAGCATCATCGTTGTGCGGACATGTTGTCCAAATTTAGTGAACTAGTGCTTTTACTCGGGGTTGAGAAGTGGTATTGGCTCATATTCATCATCATCAGCTTCATCGCTATGTTGGTGAGTGCCCTCCCACATGATGGTGACAGCGTCGTCATCTTTAACTACCTCTTCTTCCTGGAAGAAATCTTCTTACGTAGAGTATTGCACCATCTATGTTGTCGTGAAGAATCCTCGATGTATCTCAGGGCTAACCCAACCAGTGTCTCTTTTTGAAAAAGCTTGACTCTTCTGAAAGTTGATGGTCCCTAGGCTGTCAATTATGCACGACATTTTGTTTCTTGTGAACGTCATTTCCTGCACAAAACGATCGAGCTGCATTGCCAAGTAAAATGAACCGAATCATACGAACTGCCTTGTCTTTAAGAGGGCACTGCAAACTAAAATGCACGCAGACTGCATCATCCCGGAGGGTGAACTAAATTAGCCGCATTGCGTCATTATCCATAGTGAACCTTTCCAATCGCTTCTCTAAGTAAATATTCTGTGTTTGTATTTTTTTCAAATTTTTTTACTTCACCCACAACTAAAGAAAGAAAACAAAAATAACAGAAACAAAAGGAAAACAAAATCTACTTCGTGATAGAAGCAAACAAGCATACACGAAAATATTAACCCCACGCTATTGCTCCTTGGCAACGACGCAAGAAAAGAGCTTGATAATCCCCAAGCACAAGGAATCATCATAGCACTTTCCAAAGATGGAAGCAGTAAGTATGGAGTGTCGAACCCACAAGGAGCTAAAGGTAAGATCAATATTCTCTCAAGTCCTATCTGCCACCGATATGACCCTACATACACCGAACATTTGCTTTTATCTAGTAACGCGAAATAAAACCGCGTTCTGGGTATAAAGAGGATAGCTTTGCATGATATTGGAGAACAAAAATATGAAAATAGTTGCTACCTAAATAATGTTAGAATATATTACAATGTATTTCAAATAGCGAGTGTTGAATAATGATGGTATGTTGTGTGGAATCATCCTAGGAATTTCATAACAAGATCGGTAATCATTCTTGCAATTTTATATGATGGAGATGCATGAGCTAAAATAATTTACGTACTTGGATCATATGAACTTATGATTGGATCTATAACAAGCAACCACAACTACTAGAAATCAATAAGGTAAAGCCAACCATAGCATTAAACATCAAGTCTCCTTTACTCCCATACGTAAACAACCCCCTTGCTCGGGTGTAAGCTTCTGTCACTCTAGTCACCCACTATGAGTATATCATGAACATATTGCAACACCCTCTAGCATGGATGCTTCACATGTGCACCTCATGGAAGGGACCTTAGGGTATCCCCAAAATAAAACATGCACTCAAACCAATCAAGATCATCAATCAACCCAAAGGACAACATAGATCTACTCAGACATCATAGGATGGCAACACACCATTGATTAATAATATGTGGCATGAAACACCATGTTGAAGTAGGGAATTATAGCGAGGTGCGGGAGAGTGACTGCTGAAAAGAGATGAGGAAGCTCATGAAGACGGTGATATTGATGAAGACGATCACTGCGGCGATAGCCCTCCCGCGGCACTCTGGCGCCGTCAGAAGAGAGGGGGAGAGAGTCTCCCCCTTAGTCTTCCTCCTCCATGGCCTCTCCCCATCTAGGAGAGGTTCTCCCTCTGGTCCTTGGCCACCATGGCTCCCGGAGGGGCGAGAGCCGCTCCGAGATTGGATCTCTCTCTCTATTTCTCTCATGTTTTCACTGTTGTTTTCTGGCCCTTCACCATTCCTTAAATATCGAGAGATCCATAACTCCGATCGTCCTAAACTTTTATGGGTATTTTTAGCAAGAAAATGTATTTCTGGCAGCCAAAGAAGGGACCCAACAGACTTAAGGGGTGTCTACAAGCCATCAGGGCGTGAATACCCCCTTTGCCGTGCAGTGTTGGCTTCTAAAAGCCTCGGGCATCGTGTGGTGTTGATTCTTCTTCCCAAAATTTATATATATTCCAAAACAACTCCGTAATTTTTTATTGCTTTTGGAGTCCGCTTGTTATGGATTTTCTACGGAACAAAAACACATAAAAAATATGAACTAGCACTGGGCACTATATAAGTAAGTTAGTCCCAAAAATAATATAAAATAATGCCAAAAGTATATGAAAGTTGTAGAATATTGGCATGCGTACTTCATAAATTATCGATATGTTGGAGACGTATCACTCCTCCTCGTTGCTGCATTTCGCCCTGTCCTGGCGGGGTGGTACCTCCTCTTGTGCTTGTGTACCGACCAGACGCACCATGGTAAAGTTTTGTGCAAGGGGTGGGGGAGAGAGACAAGAGAATGTAGGCACGATGACGTCTCGATGGGCAGTATTTATAGACGTTTGAATGTTGAGCGACACCGGCTGATAAATGGGCCGGAGTACTTTAATGGACGCGTCGATCGCCGTAATTCAATGGCTCAATTACACACGATTTCCTAGTGAACGATCGTGTGTGACTTAGCATCACCGGCGATTCCTAATGCATGACCGCGTGTGATGAATAGCCCATGAAATTCATCTTTCAAAATTCGACACAGAGTGCCAATCATGTGGGACCCATTTGTTTGGACAAATATTTACATTTTCTATCCAAATGTAATTCATGCGTGCCATTTATGTTACGGAAGCAAGTCTAGTACTTTAACCATGACAACATGGCCCCATGTCGGGAAATCATGCATATTTTCATGTACTTTAGAGCATTTTTCTTATTTTTTGAATTTAGTAACCTAGCGTCATGCCCAAGATGCAATCCCATCCTTATTTTAGCACGAGGGCCTCGACAGGAATAGAGGCACATCTCGTCGTGTTGCAAGAATGGATATCGTTACAAGTACATGTAGAGAAGAGATGAGTATAAGGAATTGGCTTACGCTCGCCACAAGCTACATCAGAGTCACATCAATACAACAACATATTCAATCATCATACAGAACCGCAGGGTCCGACTACGGACGAAATCAAACGATAAAATGGCATCCATCCTTGTTATCCCAGGCTGCCGCTAGGAACCCATCCTAGATCGATGAAGAAGAACAAGAACTAAAAACAAACAAGCATCGCTCTCACGTGCAAGCATCACATTACCTGTACCTGTAACTATTGTTGTAGTAATCTGTGAGCCACAAGGACTCAGCAATCTCATTTTCAAGGGTATCAAGACTATTAAAGCTTAGTGGGTGAGGTATGGTTAAGTGGTGAGGCTGCAGCAAGCGACTAAGCATTTATATGTATGGCTAACTTACGAATACAGAAAATAAAGTGGGTGGTCTACGCATAATGGACGTGAACTAGTAATGATCACTAACTAATCCTGAACACCTAGCTACGTCAAACATAACCCCACCGTGTTCTCTCTTGGATAAGGACTTACGAGAAGAGACAATCACGGTTACACACACAGCTGGTGTATTTTATTATAGTTTACTTCAAGTTTGCTATGACCAGGTGTTAAACAAAGTTTCCAAGTTTTCCACATAGCCACGGGCATGGCTTTCCGAAAGATTTAACCCTACAGGGGTTCTCCAACTCATCCATCAAAAATTAACCACACGTAGTGGGAATAACCTCGACCATGGATCTCGTGATCATCCTAGGCAATTCCAAAGGAAACCCGACACCTCAAGATAGCCCGAAGAAGATTAGAGTTCCTCACTCAAGATGTTCGAGAAAGGTAAAACAAATCCAGCAAGGCCGCCCGACGTGTCGATGAACCCAATAGGAGCCGCGTATCTCGTTCTCAGAATACGACATATAAGCGAAGCGTACGGTGGCCTAACAGACATCTCCCTAGTTGCCCCGGGTTGGCCCCGCACGGTGCTCTAGTTTGTATCAACACTCATGAGGAGTACTGGCCCGGGTTGTTGATTAATTATCCACGGGGTCCGGAAAGTCCCTATGCAAGTTTATTAGTTATTAGGCAAATGTAGTACCAAAGTTGGGCCCTACCAGACAAGTTTTATCCTAAAACGAAAATCAAGGGGGTCCCCATAACAACCTCGAGCATGTTAGGAGCACAAATTTATGGAACATAACACCGGTTCACAAGTAACTAGGGGCGGCAAGAGCGGAACAAAACACCGAGCAAAAGGCCAAGCCTTCCACCCTTTACCAAGTGTATAAGTGCATTAAATTAAATAGCAATAATATTGTGATAACAAAAGAATGTCCATGTTGTCACATGGAAGCAATTGCACCTGCAGCTAGAAACGCTATAAGAAGGGCTGAGCAAGCGGTAACATAGCCAAACAAAGGTTTCCTGGGATGTGGACGGGTTAGAGGATTTCGTGGCAATGTTGGGAGGCTTGTCAAACAAGTGGTAGGTAGCATGACATAACGACAAAAGCGGGACAACTAGTATAGCGATGATAGTAGTGGTATCCAGGGAAATGTGTCATCTTGCCTAAGATCCCGCGTGGAAGAAGAACGAGTCCACAAAGAAGATGAGCCAGCATAGTCGAACGAATCCTCACACTCTGAACACTTTCGGAAATCTATTGAGAAGAAGCAAACCGGAAACAACAATCAACACGCGATAGCACACAACATATGCATGACATGATGCGCAAACAAATATGATGCATGTCCGGTTTAGTTATGCAAGGCATGACATGGCAAATCATATCGATCAAATACTACACATTAAGTGAAGCTCAATATGCAACGAGTTGCATCCTACGAAACTCCATGATCAAATATTTAGTTGAGTCTCGTTTATTTACTCGGCAACATTAAATGTTGTTAAACATGGCAAGAGGTGAAGCAATAACAAACTACATCATCTAGGCATTTTAAATGAGGCAGGAAGCAGCAAATAACAATTCCGGAACGACTCATATGCATATTTTAAGTTTTTTCCAGATCTGAACTAACAACATTTTAGAGTTATTAAACAGAAAAATAAATGTCAGCCTAATATTCTACACATTTTTCTAGTCAAGTTACATATGTAAAACATTTGCATCGGAGCTATAGTTTAAAAGTTATTAAATAAAGCATTTTAGCATGACATTTATGCAAATTGCATGAAACATCAAGTTAAACATTTTAAACATGTGTGAAAGTCGGAAATTATGAATCTACATGAAATTCTAGTCATTTTACATATATAATTTTTTTACATACGACGCATGGTTTGTGAGATAATAAATGCATGAAGATGGAGGACTTTTCTGCAATTTTACTATCCTGGAATAATTAGTAAATTCGCAACACTGAAAAAAATGAATCGGACTGAAACTGCAATAGGAACTGGGCCAACAAGGCGGGTGCAACATAACTACAAAGCGCATGGGCGCTGGATAGGTGGGGCGTGTCACCTGCGTGGCCACGCGTCGGCGAGCGGGCTGGCTAGGCCTTGGGCCGGCTAAGAAGGCAGGCCGAGGCGGGGTGGCACGGCCCACGCGTTGGTGAGGCCCAGGAGGCGGAGCAGTCAACGGGACCATGCCCCAGTGCTCGATCCCGAGCGGGAGCGCAGATGACGACGGCTCGCCGCCGGGCTGCGACAGCGCTGCATGGTGGATCTGGCCGGAGAGGCTCCGGGGGGACCGGATCCGACAAGGAGGCGGCTCCGGCGGCGGCGGCGTGCTCTGAGTTCGCCGGGATTCGGCGGGGTAGAGCTCCTACACGGGACTGAGGGAGAGAGTCAAGCTGAGAGAGAGAAATGAGAGGCCGGAGGGGAGGAGCTTGAGAGCACGGGTCCGGGCCTGGAGGTCGCCGACGTTGGGGATCGCCGGAGCTCCGACGGCAAGCCGGGTGGCGGGGTCGGGCGCGTGGCTCGGGCGGCCATGGCAGCTGTTGGGAGGCGCTCGAGGGAGGCCGCAGGGAGCTCGGGCAGCAGCTATGGTTTGGCTAGATGGGCCTGGAGGGCCCCGATCTAGGCTTCGGCTGGCCCTGGCGGCTGGAGGAGAGAGGAGGGCGACGACTGAGTGGTGGGAGGCTTGCGGCGGTGCGGTTTTCTAGGAGGGGTTAGGGTTTCCATTAGGGGCAGGGCAGGGTGTTTAAATAAGGAATGGGGGGCTAGGTTAGGGGGTTTTGCTCCGTTTCGAGCCCTCCGATCGCGATCGGACGGCTCCGGACGCAGGGATAGGTTAGGTGGGCTAGGTTGGGCTGTGGAGAGGGGTTGGGCTGAGATGAGAGGGAGGTTGCGGCCCATGACACGAGTTTAAACACCGCAAAATGTCTGACGAATTACCGATGACCGCACTGCTATGGTTGACCATTCGAATAACAAACGACCTCTGATTGCGACGAAATTTGACAGGCGGTCTGCCTACGCTAAAACAAGGCCGCACGCCAAGTTCCGACCCAATCTGAGAAACTTTTGATACGCATTTTAAAAACAATATTTTATTGATGTCGCGGGCGCATGCATGTGTGGTTGGTCTCGAAATGGTTGACAACACGAACGGAGAGAACCGGCAGCTACGAACGGATGCAAGTTTTCGAAAATGAGTGTTGATGCTATGTAGATGATGCAAATGATGCAATGATGAATGCGACAACCAAATGAATCACACGACGACAATGGAATAAAACGGGAATCTTCTGGAGTGTCGGTCCTGGGCTGTTACAACTCTCCTCCACTACACGAGGATCTCATCCCGAGATCTAGAATGAGAAGGGGAAGAGAAAGAGAAAGAGGTAAAACTTTGTTGCTTCGGAGACAAATGAGTCAAGCCAATGAAACATGAAGGTTGGAAAGATATGAAGAACGACATGAGGAACAACCAAGAACTCAAAAGAAATTTGGGCAGCACTTCGGTATAAAAGAGAGGCAAAATTGGTAAGATGGAAGAACTTGAATAGATAACATTACACTCAGGTCAAATGAATAAGCAATGAAAGAACATGATCTTAATCAAACTAGATGTGAGTTGAAAAGGGCAACACTACAAAGCCTCTGGAACAAAAGAGTATAAGCTAGATCTTTGGAGAGAAGAGAACTGAGAAGAAAATGACAATTTCTACCACCATTGATTTTGAAAAAACATGGTTGAACGGAGTTGATGGAGAATCAACAATGAAAGAATAGCTTGTTATGGGATTACGAAAAACATCTCAAAATTATGAGGTGACAATCTGCCACAACAGAAAAAATTGATTGCTTGAGAGTAACAAGATATGCAAAACTTCTTTCACCAAGAATAGGAAGAGAAAACTGGGATCATTATGACATCATGATAGCAACAATCCTTAGGAAATGCTTTAGGTGAAATCCAACCCAAGATAACTCCGAGAAACAAGATGGGTTTAGTTATCTTATTCTTTACAATTTTCCTTCGAGACTCCTCATAACCAAGAATTTAATAAAACCATCTCAAAAGACCATGGAGAAGGAATTGAACTTGGAAATCCAAGATAAAGAACACTTGACCACCTCCAAAAAGAACCTTGAAGAACAATTCGAGAAGAGTTACATCCTTAACAGGCCACCATGAAGAAGCATCGGGATGAACTCCGGAAACAATGATGATGAAAGAATAAAGGTTGCAAAAGAACAAGATTGAGGCCTTCCAATGATTTAGATGATGCTTCGGGACAAGATACTTGAGCAAAACTAGGAACTCTGGAAAAGAAAGATGATCACTTGGGATAAGGAATTTGATATCATGAACAACTCGGGAAGAAGGATTGAAATCACCTGGATGAAACTAGAATAAGAATTATGCTATGCTTATCCTTCATCAAGTTCAATGATGACAAGCAACGGATTTTGCACTCCACTTATTCTTCTTGAAAAGATTGAAGAGGTAGAGATAGAACACAAACTTGAAGAAGTCTTGCACGAGAACACCAGTAAGAATTAGAAACTAAAGAGGACACTACAAATGAATGGAGATACATGACATGAGAATGAAGAGATCATGATCCACCTAGAGAAATCTTGACGAAGCATTAGAATAATTGAGAAATGAACGAAGAGACAACAATTGAGAAGAATTTGAGAACGAAAGCTGAAAGCAGAGAACGAAGAAATCTTCTGAAATGATGGCCTTCGAGAGGATCAAGAAATGAAAACAACTCTTAATGCGTCGGATAGATATGGGAGAAATTTCTCATGAACGTAAAAACATTCAGAGGAAAGCATCAAGATGGGATGACAATCTTCAAGAGAATGGACGAAGATTTAAGAGAAACTCTCCTTCGGTCTTCAATAATGAGAATGATGACGAGAAACAACACCATCAATTACCGAGGCACTCCGGAACAATGAATAAAGAAAGTTGAGCCAACGATGAAATGATTTAGAAGCGATCTTTGAGAAGGCATATGACTAATGAAATTCATTCTTACATCATATTAAAAGAACTTGAGGGCATCTCCGAAAAGAATAGAAGAGCTAGGTAAGATCCTGGGGAAAAACCTGTGGGTTATGGGCCCACCCAAAAGAAACCACCGTTGGAACAATTGCTTAGAAAGAGATATTGCACGAGAAAAATTAAGAACTTGATGAGGTAAGAACCTTGAAATAATTTCGAAGGATTGAAAGAAAACACGAATCTTCTGAGATATGTTCAGCCTCCGGAAAGAATAGAGATATGAATAAGCACTAGAGGCTTGGATAAGAATTCTAGCATGGAAACCATTGAACGAATGAGAAAGGATATGATGAACCCCGAGAGCATGAATTGAATCCACCGAAAAAGAATAACAACAGGAACAAGGAATATGAGGATAGATCTTGAAATTGAAACTCTTGAGAATCTCCACAAGAAATCACCGGATACAATATGAAGAAATGATAGCGGAAGCATTGATGAAGAGAAAGGAACCTGGATGAGACTTTAATCATTGAAGGAAAAGGGTGGGAGGGTGGGGAAAGCAAAGAAAACTTGGAACAGATGAGACAAACTCCGGAATGAAATATGAGGATTGATGTTGCAAATACTGAAGAGGATAGAATTCACTTTAACAGAGCACACCGCATGAAAAGAATTGGTATGACAACTTGATTGGCAAAAGAATTATCAATCCCACAGACATATGAGAACACTTAGGAAACATATGAAATCATCACTTGACATCAAAGCAACTCGGATTACCATATTCAAAAACAAAACAAAGGATGAGGCTTACGGAACAAGCCAGAACAAATGCATAACCGAGATTCCGCTCGATATTTTCGTGGTAAGATTCGCATGGGCTCGATCTTATAGTAGCCATCATGTGCAAGGCAGTGCACACAACATATGATGCGTCCTCGAGTCATAGCAAGCTACAAGGACTCTTTAAGACACAACGAGAACCGCTGTAAGAAAGACCGTGAACAAACAAATCCACTAGATGTCGAACCCCAACCTCACATCACGATCTGTTGAAAGATAGCCTAGGTAACTACTTGAATTGCCACCTAAGAACTCCCGAAACTTTCTTGGTTATGCAATCGGGTGTTGGGGATACAAGGAGGAAAATATCTCACACAACTAACAAGCCCTACACCCCAACTATATCCATCCTTCAACACATAACCGGAGGCTTCGGAACTCCATCTATCTCGGACACTCGAAAACACAACGATACCAAACATGGCAGTACCCAGGACACCTCCCTAGTACTGGGTGACTCCAACCTTATCTCGCCACGAAAAGTATGGAAGTAATTTCGAACATCCTCCGTCCTGAGATACTAGGGAAACTAAACGATGCAATGTGTCAAGAATCCCCTCGATCTCAACTCCCCGGAAGAAATCAAGTCAGATAGGAGGCACCAAGACAGAACTCCGTCACATCGGCATCATATATTTCCCAAAAGACCTGCGTGATCCTAAAAAAATTGAGAGAGAAGAGGGTAGAATCAAAATTTCTAAGTCGTAATTCCTCACCAGAGTATAGAAGAGGAATAAAAGAATCCTACTCTCCGATATAACTAGACTAAAAATAGTTTTTCTCTAGACTTGACTCGGCCAAGTTCAATCAATCAATGGGGATCCTAGGTCGGTACAGGCCCTGATACCAACTTGTCACGCCCAAGATGCAATCATATCCTTATTTTGGCACGAGGGCCTCGACAGGGATAGAAGCGCATCTCGTCGTGTTGCAAGAATGGATATCATTACAAGTACATTTATAGAAGAGATGAGTATAAGGAATTGGTTTACACTCTCCACAAGCTACATCAGAGTCACATCAATACAACAACATATTCAATAATCATACAGAAGAGCACGGTCCGACTATGGACAAAATCAAACAATAAAATGACATCCATGATTGCTATCCCAGGCTGCTGCCTGGAACCCATCCTAGATTGATGAAGAAGAAGAAGAAGAACTCAAAACAAACAAGCATCGCTCTCACGTGCAAGCATCACATTACCTATACCTGCAACTATTGTTGTAGTAATCTGTGAGCCATAGGGACTCAGCAATCTCATTTCCAAGGGTATCAAGACTATTAAAGCTTAATGGTTGAGGTATGGTTAAGTGGTGAGGCTGTAGCAAGAGACTAAGCATTTATATGAGTGGCTAACTTACCAATACAGAAAATAAAGTGGGTGGTCTACGCATAACGGGCGTGAACTAGTAATGATCACTAACTGATCCTGAACACCTACTTATGTCAAACATAACCCCACCAGACAGACACAGTTACGCACACAGTTGGTGTATTTTATTAGAGTTTACTTCAAGTTTTCTATGTCCGTGTGTTAAACAAAGTTTCCAAGTTTGCCACATAACCGCGGGCACGGCTTTCCGAAAGATTTAACTCTGCAGGGGTGCTCCAACTCATCCATCACAAATTAACCACACGCGGCGGGAATAACCTCGACCACGGATCTCGTGATCGTCCTAGGCAATTTCAAAGGAAGTCCGACACCTTGAGATAGCCCGAAGAAGATCAGATTTCCGCACTCAAGACGTTTGCGAAAGGTAAAACAAATCCAGCAAGGCCGCCCAACGTGTCGACAAACCCGATAGGAGCCGTGTATCTCATTCTCAGGACACGATAGATAAGCAAAGCATACGGTGGCCTGATAGACATCTCTTGAGTTGCCCCGGGTTGGCCCCGCATGGTGCTCTCGTTTGGACCAACACTCATGAGGAGTACTGGCCCGGGTTGTTGATTAATTATCCACGGGGTCCGGAAAGTCCCTATGCAAGTTTATTAGTTATTAGGCATATGTAGTACCAAAGTTGGGCCTTGCCAGACAAGTTTTATCCTAAAACTAAAATCAAGGGGGTCCCCATAACAACCCCGAGCATGTTAGGAGCACTCATTTATGGAACATAACACAAGTTCACAAGTAACTAGGGGCGGCGAGAGCGGAACAAAACACTAAGCAAAAGGCCAAGCCTTCCACTCTTTACCAAGTGTATAAGTGCATTAAATTAAATAGCAATAATATTGTGATAACAAAAGAATGTCCATGTTTTCACATGGAAGCAATTGCACCTGTAGCTAGAAACGATATAAGAAGGGTTGAGCAAGCGGTAACATAACCAAACAAAGGTTTGCTCGGATGTGGAGGGGTTATTAAATAGCAAAATAAATGTTACCATGAGATTCTACACATTTTTTCTAGTCAAGTTACATATCTAAAACATTTGCATCAGAGCTACGGTTTAAAAGTTATTAAATAAATCGTTTAGCATGACATTTATGCAAATTTCATGAAATAGCAAGTTAGACATTTTAAACACGTGTAATAGTTGGAAATTATGAATATACCTGAAATTCTAGTCATTTTACATATATAAAGTTTTTACATACGACGCACGGTTTGTGCGATATTAAATGCATGAAGATGAAGGACTTTTTTGCAATTTTATTATCCTAGAATAATTAGTAAATTCGCCAGACTAGAAAAAAATGAATCGGGCCGAAACTGCAATAGGAACTGGGCCAACAGGGCGGGTGCAAGATAACTAAAAAGCGCACGGGCGCTGGATAGGTGGGGCGCGCTCACCTGCGTGGCCATAGGTTGGCGAGAGGGCTGGGTGGGCCTTGGGCCGTCTAGGAAGGCAGGCCGAGGCGGGGCGGCGGGGCCCACGCGCTGGCGAGGCCCAGGAGGTGGAGCGATCAATGATACCATGCCCCAGCGCTCGATCCCGAGCGGAAGCGCAGACGACGATGGCTCGCCACGGGACTGCGAGGCGGATCTGGCCGAAGAGGCTCCGGGGCGGCCGGATCCAGCAAGGAGGCGGCTCCGGCGGCGGCGGCACGCTCCGATTTCGCCGGGGTTCGGCGGGGTAGAGCTCCTACATGGGACAAAGGGAGAGAGTCGAGGTGAGAGAGAGAAATGAGAGGCCGGAGGGGAGGAGCTTGAGGGAGCGGGTCCGGGCCTGGAGGTCGCCTGCGTCGGGGCTCGCCTAAGCTCTGGTGGCCGGCCGGGTGGCGGGGTCGAATGCACGGCTCGGGCGGCCATGGGAGCTGCTAGGAGGCACTCGAGGGAGGCTGCAGTGAGCTAGGGGAGCGGCTGTGGTTTGGCCAGATGGGCCTGGCGGGCCCCGATCCGAGCTTTGGTGGGTCATGACGGCTGGAGGAGAGAGGAGGGCGATGACTGAGTGGTGGGAGGCTGGCAGCGATGCGGTTTTTGAGGAGGGGGTTAGGTTTCCATTAGGAGAGGGTAGCGTGTTTAAATAGGAAGTGGGGGGCTAGGTTAGGGGGTTTTGCTCCATTTCGAGCCCACCGATCGCGATCGGACGGCTCCGGTTGCGAGGATAGGTTAGGTGGGCTAGGTTGGGCTGTGGAGAGGGGTTGGGCTGAGATGAGAGGGAGGTTGCGGCCCGTGACACGAGTTTAAACACTGGGAAACATCCGACGAATTACCGATGACCGCACTGCTGTGGTTGACCGTTCGAATAACAAACGACCTCTCATTGCGACGAAATTTGATAGATGGTCTACCTACGCTAAAACAAGACCGCACGCCATGTTCTGACCCAATCTGAGAAAGTTTTTATACGCACTTTAAAAACAATATTTTATCGATGCCACGGGCGCGTGCATGTGTGGTTGGTCTCGAAATGGTCAACAACACGAACGGAGAGAACCGGCAGCTACGAACGGATGCAAGTTTTCAAAAACGAGTGTTGATGCTATGCAGATGATGCGAATGATGCAATGATGAATGTGACAACCAGACAAATCACACGA
Source organism: Hordeum marinum (assembly GCA_022496015.1). Taxonomy (NCBI): domain Eukaryota; kingdom Viridiplantae; phylum Streptophyta; class Magnoliopsida; order Poales; family Poaceae; genus Hordeum; species Hordeum marinum. The sequence goes on from CM039674.1 coordinate 381,094,688, forward strand.
CGACAATGGAATAAAAGGGGAATCTTCTAGAGCATCAGTCCCGGGCTGTTACACCTAGATTCTCAATGCTTGTGTCCAAATGGTAACTCAAGATGTTCGGGAAATCATGCACATTTTCATGTACTTCGGAGCATTTTTTTAATTTAGTAACCTAGATTCTCAATGCTTGTGTCCAAACGGTAACTCAAGATGTTTGGAAATCCTTGGAATTTGTTGCATGGGGCATACATATAGAAGCAAGTAGTACATAAATATGATTATTCCAACAGTTTTTGCTTCATCTTGCCTGTTCGTGTGATTCAGTTTTGAACTATGGCCATTAAATTTCTAGAAACTAACTTAATGTCGAAAATACCAATACCAAAAGTTTTCAAATTTTAGGATGTTGGTCATATTTGTGCATTGTAACGATGGAAAAAAAACTAGGCTGAATGAGATAGCGATTGGCGGTTCGTCATCACACAAGGCCCCACATTCCCTGTCGGAACCATGTGCCTTCGTGTGATGCTCCGGTTTGTGAGAGGCATGTGTCTGAAGCTGGCAATGGGGATTACTCAGGTAGGTATTGGATTCCCATCCATGTCCCCATCACCTCCCTCCCATCCATGTCCCCATCTCCATACCCGTGCGCGGGGATAAGAAGTTTCCCATGCCCGTCCCCACTGGGTTCTTTATCCCCATGGGGAAACCCACACATGTGTTTAAGAACAACCTTTAATAGTATTTCAGTAAGAAAATAGTATTTCAACACAATAAACAATATGATGTGGTTAGGTTTGGGATTTTTGGGCCAAGGGGTAGGATGTCTGGAAATTTGGGTGAGTGTGGGCGCAAATTACATGGGGTCTACTAATTTGAGAGCCCACGTTTAAGTACTTCATGGGTACGGAGGGTATTGCTATCCCATGCCCATCTCCACCCTGCACGTCAGGTAAGGTAATTGCTGCACCAACTTCCCCATGGGCATTCAAGCTGGCACTTCCACGTGCCCTAATAGATTAATTACCCGTGGGGATGCGGGTAACAGTTAACCATTGCCAGCTTGACATGTGTCAAAGCTTATTGTCGAGGGGGATGACCCCCGGGTACCCCAAAGACGGCGAGTCGGACCGGGTGTCTGCCCGCCTAGGCTGGCTGCTCCGAGTCACGCCCGTGGCCGGCTGCTCTGACCAGTCGGTTGCGCCCGCCAGCAGGTAGCCCGGAGCCAACTATGACGTCCCATTGGACACGCGCGGACCATACGGACATATCCCGTGGCGATGCACTACTGGCAAGTGGTAGTGCACTATATGCGTATCACATAGTACTATCTACAGTGTAGCCTGTCCCCTGGACACTGATTAAAGTGCACCAGGGGACAGACATGGCTTAGTCCACAAGCAATGTGTGCCTTGACTTGTAAGCTACCCATGGTAGCTTACACCTCAAGCTGCTTGGGATGTAAGCTACCCACTCTAGCTTACATCCCAAGTTACCCCCTCGTGCCTATATAAAGGCCTCATTCCCACCACATATGGAGGTTGGACTCCCACTCTCACGTGCTCACACACACACATGAGGCAAGAAGACTCATGGCTCTCCTCTCCTATACAGCTCCAGGAGTAACCATGTACCGGATATTCCATAGATATACAGATATGCAGGAGTAGGGGTATTATCTCTCCAGAGAGCCCCGAACCTGGGTAAACCACTGTGTGATATTCGCATACCCGTCCCGAATCATCCACGACAGCCTTGATCTCACCTCGATAAGCCACCACATAGCATCTGCCGTCTCGCGTGACCCCCCGTGAGAAAACAACGACACTTATCTCAAACAAGATGTTACATTGACCATGAAATCTTGGCCCCAAGTCGGGAAATCATGCATATTTTCATGTACTTCAGAGCATTTTTCATTTTTTCAATTTTAAAACCTAGATTCCCAATGATTGTGTCCAAATCGTTACTCAATATGTTTGAAACTCCTTCAAATTTATTGCACGTGGCATATATACGGAAGCAAGTAGTACATAAATATGATTTTCAAACGGTTTTTTGCTTCATCTTGCTTGTTCAAGTATTTTAGTTTTGAACTATTTCAGTCTGCAAACTAACTTAATGTATAAAAATGCCAATAGAATGCCAAAAAAAATCAAATTTAGGATGTCGATCGTATTCGGGACTCCGCCCCCTTTCTTTAAGACCACTTTGTGGCTCCGTTTGACCTACCTCCTCCTCTATATATTCTCTAGAATGGGGAAATCAATAGAGAGCCACCTCAAACCCTTTTTCCACCGCTGCCAGTCTTTGTTCCGCAATGTGTCCATGAAGAGCCCTATACCGGTTCCCTATTGGAGGGGGGGTTGATCACGGATGGCCTCTACATTAACCTTGTTGCTCCCATGATGATTTGAGTAGTTCACCACAGACCTAAGGGTCCATAGCTATTACCTAGATGTCTATATCTCTCTCTATGATCTTAAATACAAAGTTCATCGCATCTTTGCGATGATCTATTCGATGTAATTCTCTTTGCGTTGTGTTTGTTCAGATCGAATGAATTGTGGGATTATGATCAGATTATTCATGAATATTAATTGAGTATTCTATGAATTCTTTTGTGAATGATTATTATAGCTTTATATTTCTCTCCGATATATTAGTTTGGTTTGCCCAACTAGATTGATTTATCTTCCGTGGGAGTGGTGCATTGTGATGGGTTTAATCTTGCGACGCTCTATCCTCGTGATATAAGGGGTCAATACATGTATTGTATTACTGCCATTGGGGGGGACTGTGGGGTTTATTCATATTAGTTGAGTTTACGTTGTCTACATCATGTCATCTTGTTCAAAGCATTACTCTGTTTCATACTTAATACTCTAGATGCATGCTGGACAGCGGTCGATGAGTGTATTAATAGTAGTAGATGCAGGCAGGAGTCGGTCTACTTGCCTACGGATGTGATGCCTATATACATGATCATTGCCTTGAATGATTGGCATAACTATGCGCTTTTCTATCAATTGCCCAATAGTATGTGTTTACCCACCATATGCGTTCTTCGAGAGAGAAGCCTCTAGCGAACACTATGGCCCATGGGTCTACTTAAATATAAAAACTACAAAACCTTATATTTTTATCCTTTTATTACTTTTACTTTATTTTGCATTTATAATATCTATCTATCAAGATTTAATTCTTGCAAGTAACGACTATAACGGGCTTCACAACCCTCTTGCTCGTGTTGGGTGCAAGTGTTTTATTCTTTGTGTGCAGGTGTTGTTGACGGGGGTTTGTGTGATTCTTCTATTGGTTCGATAACCTTGGTTCTCACTAAGGGAAATACTTATCTCTATTGTGTTGCATCTCCTCTCGTCTTCGAGGAAAAACTCAACGTAGTTTACAATTAGCAATCCCTAGCTGCAATGTCAGATCTCATCGACCAAGACCACAAGAAAGGCACCCACTATGGCTATTCCAAGGGGAAATGGCCCATCTGTGACATCATGGAGCACACCCTCGGTACCACAAATTACAAGTGGAAGGAGCCCATCCATGACAAGTCAGGTAACATTATGTGACCAAATCATACTTTTTCTATCTAGCCCTCTCATACCCATTGTTGTAATAGCTTTTGCATGTGATAACTATGTTGTGTTTAAATATTTTAGTTATGCAAAACTATATAGTTCAGTATGGCTATATGATGGTTAAGTATGAATTGACCAGTTCAATTTCATGAGCATATGCCTTGTTTCTCTATATTTTGTTGTTAGGTTGGCCATAGTGAGTAGTTGTCCAGTTTTCAAGCAGATGTCTTGCTTTTCCGTATTTGGTTGTTAGGTTGGTTGCAATGAGCATTTGTCCAGTTTCCAATGGCTATATTTGGTGTTATAGTGAGTATATATGCCTTGTTTATTTCAGTTATTCATGATGTGATGTTCATTATGTGCAAGTATGAACTGTGCAGTTCAATTTCATTAATACCACCTGTTATGTGTGGTGTAGTTAACACTTTCCCTTTACTCCCATTTTAAAAATTTACCCGGCATGATGTTTAAGCAGCAACGACATTCTGTTCATTTTCAACATTACCTGTTTGAATTACAATATTTGCTTCCTCCTAAGCTTGTTGTAGCTAAAACCCCTGCATTTCTTATCTGCCTTAATAGCATGCTAAAACCAACACATTCAAGCTAGCATTTGGAGATGAAGTTGTTTACTTTGGATATATTTAGTTGATGTTAATCATGTTGTACTTATCATGACTTTCCATGTACTTAGACATGACAACAATGGCAGTGGTGAACATTTTCCTCCGAGGTTAGTTTCATCCCTTGGCTTATATTCCCTCCATTCCATAATGTAGTGCTTATAGATTTTTTGAACAATCAAACTTTGCAAACTCTAAACAAATTTATAGAGAATACTATTTATATCTACCAAACCAAATTTATATAGAATACTATTTATATCTACCACACTAAAATACATTTTTAAATTTTAGATGTATATGCTTGGGTCAACGCTAGTAAATTTTGACTTCTCGAAATATCTATATGCAACACATTCTCGAACTGAGGGAGTATTATATTACCATTTTGTAATTTTATTTTAGCTTCTAATATTGATTTGTTGCTTGTAGGTACATATGTCCTTGGTAAAGATCCACGCATGGACCCTTTTTGATGGTGGGGCAATGAAATATTTATGAACCAGCATCAAGTGACGAAACTAATTGGGATTGTTAGGGAAAAGAGATGAACTATTAATCTATTTGAGTAAGTTATATCCAACAAAATAGAGAGTTGTAGGATGGTAAGTACAAACTATGTAGCCTTCTATTATTACTACCAATAATGAGTTGTCACACGACAATGTCTGAATATTTTTCTTTTGTAGTGGTTCCTAAAGAAGTTTACTCAAGAATTCGTAGAAAAATAGTTTAGAGAGTTCGTAGTTACCATCCTATAGCTCACTATTGTGCTGGATAGAGCATAAAAAACAGTCTAATTGGCATTGTTCGTCTCTTTTCCCTAATAATAATTTTCAGTTTCCTCACTTGATGTTGGTTCATGAATATTTCATTGCCCCACACACAAAAAGGTTCCACGAATGGATCTTTACCAAAGACATATGTACCTACAAGCAAGAAGTCGATACTACAAGCTAAAATTCAGTTGTAGAATGGTGTAATATATTACTCCATCAATTCCACAATGTGTTGCGTATAAACATTTGAGAAGTCAACATTTACTAACTTTGACAAAGTTTGTAGATAAAAACATATACATCTACAATTGCAATTCCATTTCATTAGATACATCACAAAATCATATTGCATACATTGTAGATGGTATATGTAGATACATCACAAAAATCTATATGCACTACATGACAAAACGGATGGATTATAAGCGGAGGGATGAAAAAAAACCTCGGTGGAAAATGTTGGCCACTCCCATTGTTGTCATGTGAACGTACATGTAAAGTCATGATAAGTACAAGAGGCTTAACATCAACCAATTATACAAGGTACCTGCTTGAAATAAACAAGGCATATATCCTCACTATAACAACCAAATATAGACATTTGATACTGGACAAATGCTTGATACATCTCCGTCATCTATATAATTTTTGATTATTTCATGCCAATATTCTACAACTTTTACATGCTTTTGGCAACTTTGTATATTGTTTTTGGGACTAAGATATTGATCCAGTGCCTAGTGCCAGTTCCTGTTTGTTGCATGTTTTTTGTTTCGCAGAAAATCCATATCAAACAAAGTCCAAACGCGCTAAAAACTTACGGAGATTTTTTGGTATATATGTGATTTTTGGGGAAAATAATCAACGCGAGACGATGCCCGAGGGGCCCACAAGCCAGGGGTAGGGCCTACCCCCTGGTCGCGCCATGGTGGCTTGTGGTCACCCCTTAAGGCAGTTGGTGCCCTTCTTTCGCTGTAAGAAAGCTAATATCCGGCTAAAAATCGTGTTACAATTTCAGCCCAATCGTAGTTATGATCTTCGAAAATTTAAGAAATGGTGGAAGGCCAGAATCTGGGAACGCAGAAACAGAAGGAAAAGGAGAGAGAGATCCAATCTCGGAGGGGCTCCCGCCCCTCTGCCTCCATGGAGGCCAAGGACCATAGAGTAAATCCTCCTCCCATCTAGGGGGAGGTCAAGGAAAAAAAGGAGGGGGCTCTCTCCCCCTCTCTCCCGATGGCACCGGAACGCCGTCAGGGCCATCATCATGACGGTGATCTACACCAACAACTTCGCCACCGTCATCACCAACTTTCTCCCCCCCCCTCTATGAAGCGGTTCAACACCTCTTATCCCCGCTGTAATCTCTACTTATACATGGTGCTCAACACTATATATTATTTCCCAATGATGTATGGCTATCCTATGATGTTTGAGTAGATCCGTTTTGTCCTATGGGTTGATTGATGATCCTGATTGGTTTGAGTTGCATGTTTTGTTATTGATGCTATCATATGGTGCTCTCTGCGTCGCGCAAGAGTGAGGGATCCCCTTTGTAGGGTTTGCAATATGTTCATGATTCGCTTATGGTGGGTGGCATGAGTGACAGAAGCACAGACCCGAGTAAGTAGGTTGTTTGCGTATGGGAATAAAGAGGACTTTATACCTTATAATGATATGGTTGGGTTTTACCTTAATGATCTTTAGTAGTTGCGGATGCTTGCTAGAGTTCCAATCATAAGTGCATATGATCCAAGTAGATAAAGTATATTAGGCTATGCCTCTCCCTCATATAAAATTGCAATAATGATTATCGGTCTAGTTATCGATTGCCTAGGGAAAAATAACTTTCTTGTGACAAAAAGCTCTCTACTAAGACTAATTTAGTTGTTTCTTTATCTAAGTAGCCCCTGGTTTTCATTTACGTGTTCTTTATTATCTTGCAAACCTATCCCGTTACACCTACAATGTAGTTCTAGTTTCATACTTGTTCTAGGTAAAGCGAATGTTAAGCGTGCATAGAGTTGTATCGGTGGTCGATGGAACTTGAGGGGATAGTTGTTCTACCTTTATCTCCTCGTTGGGTTCGACACTCTTACTTATCAAAAGAGGCTACAACTGATCCCCTATACTTGTGGGTTATCAATGCTCAATGGAACCAACCTAACAACCAGATATAGAAAAGAAAGGCGTCTTCTTGAAAACTAGACAAATAGTCATTGTGATCAACCTAACAACCAAATACATAAAAGCAAGGCATCTGCTTGAAAACGAGACAAATGCTCAGCGCAACCAACCTGGGATCCAAATTCAGGGAAACTAGGCATAAATGTTTAAAGAGGGAGTTAAGGGCAGACTGTGCAGGGAAGATGTAAGCTATACCCGAAGGCAAGAAGCCTCCTTGCAACAGCGCTTGATAGGGCATAAAGCCGGATGATAGATCAGCCGTTTTGACGGCGAACAAACCACTTCAACTCAAATTTCTGAGTCGGAAAATTTTCATCTTGCAAAGACCCAGGCTTCTCATTGAAAATGACCAAATGTGTCTTGCCATGTCTGTAGCCCCCGAGCCTCAAGTTGACTCGAAGAGGCGGCTTGAGGATCTTCACTAGAAGTTTGAGGTTGACCGTGGCGGGTTATAGATGATCCCGTATGAATTGTTTCAATGATCCGGTCGATGGTTCATTCCGGCTGTTTGTTTTGAAGTGAACCAAACTGTAGTGGCGGCAATTTATGCGCTTGTCTGTTAGACGGCTCGTATCATCGAGCACTGCACCTGATGTTGATGTAAATTGGACCGTAGGATGGTGGACGGTTTGTACTGGTGTATGCAGCCACTGGCGTGTTGATGTAGACATAGAAATCAGCCGCGGCGTTGTAAGCCGGTGCTATTGCAAGCCGGTGCTATTGTGAAAGACGCCACGATGTTTGTAAACCGGCGCAGGTGACAAGAGACGGCCACGGCGTTGTAAGCCGTTGCTATCGCGAGAGACGGTCGCTGTATTGTAGACCGGCGTGGTCGCGAGAGACGGCCATAGCACGGTGTTGTAAACCGACACAAATGGAGCGTCGCCGGTGGCGCTATAAGCTGGCGTGGACGAAGAGTCGCCGGTGGAGTTGTAAGCCGGCGCGGACAGAGAGTCATCAGTGGCGTTTATAAACCGGCACGGACGCGCGGGTCATTGGCGGCATGTTGATGTAGCCTGCACTAATACGAGCGGCAGCTCCATACTCGCAATATGACGCTGCTTTACTGAGTAATTGTCCTGCATACAAAAAATATCATAGGACAAAGTAATTGTTCTCAACACAATTTAAAGTGTACTAATAAAACAAATAGGATAGATAACACATGTAGTCTCAGTACCCACGTGGCCTTCCTCCTCCCTTTTTTTTAGCTGGGCCTTTTTCTCTTTCCCCACAAATAATCAGCATACTGGAGCAAGGCGAGGCGGAATGGGGAGGGGCAGAGCCAGCCACTGCGTAGCTGGTGAAGAGAGGTCTTGGCCGCGAGTCGGCTCAGGGCGTGATGGTTCAAGGCGAGGATGTGGTGGTAGCTCGGCTAGGGCGTCTTGGAAGCACTGATCCGCAGCAGAAGCAGAGGCGCGGCGGCGGCTCAGAACTGGCGCACAGGGCGGAGCAGAGACGGAGTCGCAGGGGTGGCCGGCGGCTGAGCAACGCAGCAGCAACAGTTTCAACTTGTGGTGATAATGATGCGCTCGACGCAATCGAACAATGAATTTTTCAGTTTCGCCTAAAGTTGTATCATGCCGAGTGATCCTGTTTGATTGATCTAGGCTCTTATTCATCCGACTAATCATGAATTTCTTGATCCCTACAGATATCCCTTCAAAAACACAAACCACAGTGCGTGCCCCACGGTGGGCGCCAACTGTCGTGGATTTATCACGGCAGATGTCCGGGTGAACGGACTTAGGTTCGGGGCGAGACGCAACTACGTGGCGGCTTGAAGGGGTTGATCGGAATCGAGAAGACATGGAGTTTTACCCAGGTTCGGCCCCTCCGATGGAGGTAAAAGCCTACGTCTTGCTTGTCTAGTATTGATGATGATGAATATCTCTCGGTTACAAGGGTGCTAATTGCTACCTCTAATCTCTTGTGCCTCTAATATCTTGTGTCGTCTAAACTTGTAGACTTGTGTCTCTTGAGAACTTGTCCCTCTACGGGTGCTCTACCCCTCCTTATATAAGTGGAGAGGGTAGGTTTACAAATAGTCCTACTAGGAGTAGGAGTAGGACTAGTCTCTCACGAATCCTACTCCGGGTCTTATTTCCTTTAAGGGAATCCTTCTCTCTTGTGGGCCTTCTCCTGTGGGCCTTCTCTTGTGAGCCGCCTGGTGCCGGCTCACCCGCCGGGTCTTGGGCTTGGTCATCCTATGACCCGCTTGCCGGGTCATAAATAAGATGTCATGTTTTTAACGGATCTCCTGTGAGTTGCCTGGCCGGGTCATTAATAAGATATCATGTCTTCGGCCGGGTCTCCTGTGAGTCGCCAGGCCGGGTCATACCATGGGGTATATCCCCGTCATTAGCCCCTAGGTTAGCTTGAATTTATTCATGGTAAGCTCCTGAAATAAGAGTAACAAATATGTTAAGTGGTCGGCTTGCTCCTTTGGCCGGCTTATAAAATGGCTTCTCAGAAATCCGGGTCTTTTCTCCATATGAATGAGTCGTCTTGATAATCATCTTGCTTGTCAATGTCTTTTGAAAAATATTGAGAATAGAACACCCATATGCCATTGAGTCGGCTTCCAATACTCTTGGCAGGTCATCTCCGTCGGGTCATAATCATTGATGATGTCGGGTCATTATCGTTGGTGACTCCGAGTTAAATAACTAGAATCCTGCTGACTTGATAAATATTGGGATGAAAATCCATCTGATGTAGAACTGGACTTCCATTGTTGTGAAGCAGGGCGGCTTATATAAACTCTGGCGGGTTATGATCTATTCATAACACCGGGTCATAAGTGTTGGTGACGCCGGGTCTAACAACTGAACTCTATATTTAATACCTTGAAAATTCTCCTCAAAGTTTTGGATATGTCCATATTCCCTGTAGCCCCCAAGCTTCGAGATTATCCATGATAACTTGGTGCTTTGCAAATAACATTTTGGACTGTGTAGCCCCCAAGTGCCGGGTTGTACTGCCTGCAGCAACCTGGGACTTATAATTGCCTTATATCTTATAATGCTTCGGCGGGTCTAGCCCCCAAGGGCCGGCTCATCAGAACGCTTCGGCGGGTGTAGCCCCCAAGGGCCGGCTCATCAGAATGTGATGCGCCGGGTCTTCAATTTGAATCTCTTAATCTGTTGGACCAGTTGAATGCTGTAGCCCCCAAGTGTCGTGTCAGTAAGAATTACTGGGCTGGGACTTTAGAAAAATATAGAAGGGCCGGCTCATCTCCTTGAGATAATATGGTCTTGCTGACAATGTAATGGTTTGAAAACCGGCTTGCATTATCCCCCAAGTGTTGTGGTGCATGCTTGCAGCGACATGGGACTTGCATAATTGATATAAACTTGGACTTGGATAATGTAGCCCCCAAGTGTCGGGTCGTCTGCCTGCGGCGACTCAGGACTATGTGAGAATAATACATCTCACCATAATTTGTTGAATGAATCTTTGACCGTGGTCGTAATATAACCCGGAATGAATATCCTGGAATAATTCATTTGTCTTTGACATGAAATTCCTGCTCGTGGTTGTGGTGCAACCCGGCAAATATAAGTTTGAGAAATCCATGAGTGTTGTAGATTACTACAGAGCATAATTAAAGATATCCGAGAACCGACCAATTAGATGATACGGCATTATATCTGACAGGGCGGCTCTTTGCAAAATAATAATTTCTCCGAGCTGGTTTGAAAAACCCCAATCATTTATTACTGGTTATGGTAAACCATGAAGATCCAGCCATATTGGCTATTAAAAGATCCATTTGCTCTTGCAAAACACTTAACGGCGGCTCATCTTTTAAGAGATAGTACCTGCAAAAAATAAACAAGACAGGATATATTCTGCATTGTTGTAAGGGCGGCTTGAAGAAGCTCAACCCGGAGATGTTTATACCTTTCATAACATTGCTCCTTTTCTCATAATCTTGCTCTGACCCAGCTTGATAAACCGGCATGTTATCTGGAGGTGGGAAGCCCCCTTGATAATCCACGGCTCCACCTTTTAGCTCCCATTTGAGAGTAACTTTGTAATAGCTTTAAGGATAATTCTGCCTTTCTTGGATGCAGCTCCGGATGTATATATTTCCATCTCTCCGAGTTTTTGTTTTACCGGCTCTTTATTGATTGATCCCCCCTTTGTATAAATCCATCTTGAACTTTTAGAGCTGGTGCTTGTCTTTGAAGATGTCACGCCTTCTCTAGTAATTTAGAGCCGACCGAGCACTTTGAAACTTGTCAATCGGAGTAGTATGACTCCGGCTCTTGTAAGATGAACTTTGTCGAGAACCAGTTGTCGTAGGGTAATGTAAGTTGCACCTAAAGGTAAGAAGCCTCCATCGACAACCGCGGCTAATAATGAGCCGGAAGCGGCGTAAAGCCGACTGTTTGCAGGGCAATGTAAGTTGTACCTAAAGGTAAGAAGCCTCCTATTAACGTTTGAATATTGTATGCGCGGATGCCGACTGTCGATGGGAGATGTAAGCTATACCCTAAGGCAAGAAGCCTCCATCGACAACCGTGGCTAATGATTAGCCTGAAACGGCATAAAGCCGGCTGTTTGAAGGGAGATGTAAGCTATACCCGAAGGCAAGGACCCTCCTTCAACAGCTACAATTGATAAGAAACTGAATTTTGGTGTAAAACGCCAGTTGTTAGGGTGAGATAAGTGAACCCATCGGTAAGAAGCCCCCTTCGACAACCGTGGTTAATAAGTAACTGGAAGTGGCATAAAGCCGGCCATTAGGGTGACATAAGCGATACCCGTCGGTAAGAAGCCCCCTTCGATGGCCGCAGTTGATAAGCAACTGGAATTTGGTGTACACGCTGTTGTCTTAGGAACATGTAATCTATACCAAAGGTAAGAAGCCTCCATCAAAAAACAACACTTAATGTAACCAAACTAGGCATAAAGCCAACTATGCAAGGGAGATGTAAGCTATACCCGAAGGCAAGAAGCCTCCTTGCAACAGTTTAATAATAGCTGGCTGTGCAAAGGATATGTAAGCTATACCCGAAGGCAAGAAGCCTCTTTGCAACAGTGCTTAATTGGGCATAACGCCGGCTGTGCAAGGCAGATGTAAGCTATACCCGAAGGCAAGAAGCCTCCTTGCAATAGCGTAAAAGCAGACTGTGCAGGGAAGATGTAAGCTATACCAGAAGGCAAGAAGCCTCCTTGCAACAGCGCTTGATAGGGCATAAAGCCGGATGATAGATCAGCCGTTTTGACGGCGAACAAACCACTTCAACTCAAATTTCTGAGCCGGAAAATTTTCATCTTGCAAAGACCCAGGCTTCTCATTGAAAACGACCAAATGTGTCTTGCCATGTCTGTAGCCCCCGAGCCTCAAGTTGACTCGAAGAGGCGGCTTGAGGATCTTCACTGGAAGTTTGAGGTTGACTGTGGCTGGTTATAGATGATCTCGTATGAATTGTTTCAATGATCCTGTCGATGGTTCCTTCCGGCTGTTTGTTTTGAAGTGAACCAAACTGTAGTGGCGGCAATTTATGCGCTTGTTTGTTAGACGGCTCGTATCGTCGAGCACTGCACCTGATGTTGATGTAAATTGGACCGTAGGATGGTGGACGGTTTGTACTGGTGTATGCAGCCACTGGCGTGTTGATGCAGACGTAGAAATCAGCCGCGGCGTTGTAAGCCGGTGCTATTGTGACAGACGCCATGACGTTTGTAAACCGGCGCAGGTGACAAGAGACGGCCACGGCGTTGTAAGCCGTTGCTGTCGCGAGAGAAGGTCGTTGTATTGTAGACCGGCGCAGTCGTGAGAGACAGCCACGGCATGGTGTTGTAAACCGACACAGATGGAGCGTCGCCGGTGGCGCTGTAAGCTGGCGTGGACAAAGAGTCGCCGGTGGAGTTGTAAGCCGGCGCGGATAGAGAGTCGTCAGTGGCGTTTATAAACCGGCACAGACGCGCGGGTCATTGGCGGCATGTTGATGTAGCATGCACTAATACGAGCGGCAGCTCCATACTCGCAATATGACGCTGCTTTTGTACTGAGTAATTGTCCTGCATACAAAAAATATCATAGGACAAAGTAGTTGTTCTCAACACAATTTAAAGTGTACTAATAAAACAAATAGGATAGATAACACCTGTAGTCTCAGTACCCACGTGGCCTTCCTCCTCCCTTTTTTTTGGCTGGGCCTTTTTCTCTTTCCCCACAAATAATCAGCATACTGGAGCAAGGCGAGGCGGAATGGGGAGGGGCAGAGCCAGCCACTGCGTAGCTGGTGAAGAGAGGTCGTGGCCGCGAGTCGGCTCAGGGCGTGATGGTTCAAGGCGAGGATGTGGTGGTAGCTCGGCCAGGGCGTCTTGGAAGCACTGATCCGCAGCAGAAGCAGAGGCGCGGCGGCGGCTCGGAGCTGGCGCACAGGGCGGAGCAGAGACGGAGTCGCAGGGGTGGCCGGCGGCTGAGCAACGCAGCAGCAACAGTTTCAACTTGTGGTGATAATGATGCACTCGACGCAATCGAACAATGAATTTTTCAGTTTCGCCTAAAGTTGTATCATGTCGAGTGATCCTGTTTGATTGATCTAGGCTCTTATTCATCCGACTAATCATGAATTTCTTGATCCCTACAGATATCCCTTCAAAAACACAAACCACAGTGCGTGCCCCACGGTGGGCGCCAACTGTCGTGGATTTATCACGGCAGATGTCCGGGTGAACGGACTTAGGTTCGGGGCGAGACGCAACTACGTGGCGGCTTGAAGGGGTTGATCGGAATCGAGAAGACATGGAGTTTTACCCAGGTTCGGCCCCTCCGATGGAGGTAAAAGCCTACGTCTTGCTTGTCTGGTATTGATGATGATGAATATCTCTCGGTTACAAGGGTGCTAATTGCTACCTCTAATCTCTTGTGCCTCTAATATCTTGTGTCGTCTAAACTTGTAGACTTGTGTCTCTTGAGAACTTGTCCCTCTACGGGTGCTCTACCCCTCCTTATATAAGTGGAGAGGGTAGGTTTACAAATAGTCCTACTAGGAGTAGGAGTAGGACTAGTCTCTCACGAATCCTACTCCGGGTCTTATTTCCTTTAAGGGAATCCTTCTCTCTTGTGGGCCTTCTCCTGTGGGCCTTCTCTTGTGAGCCGCCTGGTGCCGGCTCACCCGCCGGGTCTTGGGCTTGGTCATCCTATGACCCGCTTGCCGGGTCATAAATAAGATGTCATGTTTTTAACGGATCTCCTGTGAGTTGCCTGGCCGGGTCATTAATAAGATATCATGTCTTCGGCTGGGTCTCCTGTGAGTCGCCAGGCCGGGTCATACCATGGGGTATATCCCCGTCATTAGCCCCTTGGTTAGCTTGAATTTATTCATGGTAAGCTCCTGAAATAAGAGTAACAAATATGTTAAGTGGCCGGCTTGCTCCTTTGGCCGGCTTATAAAATGGCTTCTCGGAAATCCGGGTCTTTTCTCCATATGAATGAGTCGTCTTGATAATCATCTTGCTTGTTAATGTCTTTTGAAAAATATTGAGAATAGAACACCCATATGCCATTGAGTCGGCTTCCAATACTCTTGGCGGGTCATCTCCGTCGGGTCATAATCATTGATGATGTTGGGTCATTATCGTTGGTGACTCTGAGTTAAATAACTAGAATCCTACTGACTTGATAAATATTGGGATGAAAATCCATCTGATGTAGAACCGGACTTCCATTGTTGTGAAGCAGGGCGGCTTATATAAACTCTGGCGGGTTATGATCTATTCATAACACCGGGTCATAAGTGTTGGTGACGCCGGGTCTAACAACTGAACTCTATATTTAATACCTTGAAAATTCTCCTCAAAGTTTTGGATATGTCCATATTCCTTGTAGCCCCCAAGCTCCGAGATTATCCATGATAACTTGGTGCTTTGCAAATAGTCCTACTAGGAGTAGGAGTAGGACTAGTCTCTCACGAATCCTACTCCGGGTCTTATTTCCTTTAAGGGAATCCTTCTCTCTTGTGGGCCTTCTCCTGTGGGCCTTCTCTTGTGAGCCGCCTGGTGCCGGCTCACCCGCCGGGTCTTGGGCTTGGTCATCCTGTGACCCGCTTGCCGGGTCATAAATAAGATGTCATGTTTTTAACGGATCTCCTGTGAGTTGCCTGGCCGGGTCATCAATAAGATATCATGTCTTCGGCCGGGTCTCCTGTGAGTCGCCAGGCCGGGTCATACCATGGGGTATATCCCCGTCACATGGTATTGATGAAATTGAACTGCACAGCTCATACTGGCACATAATGAACATCACATTGTGAATAACTGAAAGAAACAAGGCATTCATGCTCACTGTAATAACCAAACATAGCCATTGAAAACTAGAAAAATACTCAATGCAAGCAACCTAACAATGAGATATAGAAAAGCAAAGCATTTTCTTCACAGCTGGACAAATGCTCAATTAAACATTGCATGATTATCGCATGGCAAAAGCTACTACAACGATGGGTACGAAATGGGTAGCTAGAAAAGGTATGATTTGCTCACAGGATGTTGCCTCACTTGTCATGGATGGGCTCCTTCCACTTGGGATATGAGGTGCCCAGGGTGCGCACCTTAATGTCGGTGATGGACATTTCCCCTTGTAACAGACGTTGTGTGTGCCATTATCTTGGTCGATGCTACGTCTTAAGCTTGCGTTGGTTTTCCCTTGAAGAGGAAAGGGTGATGCAGCGAAGTAGATAAGTATTTCCCTTAGTTGTTGAGAACCAAGGTATCATCCTGTAGGAGGAACAAGGAAGTCACCAATAGATGCACGTACACAAACAATCAAACTCTTGCACCCAACGCTATAAAAGGGTTGCTAATCCCTTCACGATTACTTGCAAGGATTAGATCTGATAGAGATGGATAGGAAAGATTGTGGAAAGTAAAAAAGGTAAATAAATTGCACCAAGGTATTTTTGGTATTTTTGGTATATAGATCTGAAAATATAATATGGAGAATAGACCTAGGGGCCATAGGTTTCACTAGAGGCTTCTCTCTTGAAGGAAAATAATATGGTGGGTGAACAAATTATTGTCGAGCAATTGATAGAAAAAGCGCATAGTTATGACGATATCCAACGCAATGATTATGTATATAGGCATCACGTCCGTGTCAAGTAGAATGAAATGATTCTGCATCTACTACTATTACTCCACACATCGACCGACTCCTGCCTGCATCTAGAGTATTAAGTTCATGTAGAACAGAGTAACACATAGGTAAGATGACATGATGTAGAGGGATAAACTCAAGCAATATGATGAAAACACCATCTTTTTACCCTTGATGGCAACAATACAATACATGCCTCTCTACCCCTACTTTGTCACTGGGTGAGGACATCGCAAGATTGAACCCCAAACTAAGCACTTCTCCCATTGCAAGAATTACCAATCTAGTTGACCAAACCAAACCAATAACTCGAAGAGACTTGCAAAGATATGAAATCATGCATATAATTTTTCAGATAAGAACCAAATAATATTCATAGATAAGATGAACATAAACCCACAATTCATCGGATCTAGACAAACACACTGCAAAAGAGTATTACATCGGATAGATTCCCATGAAGATCATGAAGAAGATGGTATTGAAGCACAAAGAGAGAGAAGAAGCCATCTAGCTACTAGCTATGGACCCGTAGGTCTGTGGTGGACTAGTCACGCATCATCGGAGGGGCAATGGAGTTGATGTACATGCCCTCCGTGATCGAATCCCCCTCCGGCAGATTACCGGAAAAGGCTCCAAGGTTGGATCTCTCAGGAACGGAGGCTTCTGGCGGCGGAAACGTATTTTCATGGCTCTCTTTGGTAATGGGAGAATATTTGGGAATTCATAGGCCGAAGATTTTGGTTAGGAGAGCTACGGGGGGGCACAAGCCAGGGGCGCCCCCTGGTCGCGCCAGGGTGGCTTGTGCCCACCCGTGGCTCTTCTTGCCTCTTCTCCAAGTCTGGTAGATGTCTTCTGGTCCAAGAAAAATCATCGCAAAGATTTTATTCAGTTTGGACTCTATTTAATATTCCTTATCTACAATACTCAAAAACAAGGAAAAACAAGAACAGGCACTAGGCTCTAGGTTGACAGGTTAGTCCTAAAAATAATATAAAATAACATATTAATGCATATAAAACATCCAAAATAGCTAATATAATAGCATGGAACAATCAGAAATTATAGATACGTTGGATACATATCAGCATCCCCAAGCTTAATTCTTGCTCGTCATCGAGTAGGTAAATGATAAAAACAGAATTTTTGATGTGCAATGCTACCTAACATATTTATCCATGTAATATCCTTTATTGTTGCATGAATGTTTAGATCCATAAGACTCAAAACAAAAGCTTAATGTTGACATAAAAACAATAATATTTCAAGAATACTAACAAAGCAATTGTATCTCTTCAAACTATAATGGCAAAAGAAAGTTATCCCTACAAAATCATATAGTCTGACTACGCTCCATGTTCCCCACACAAAGTACTTACATCATGTAGAACCCCAATGACAAGTCAAGCAATTGTTTCACACATTTTATGTTCTCAAACTTTTTCAACGGTCACGTTATACCTGAGCGTGAGCCATGGATATAGCACTATAGGTGGTAGAGAATATGGTGGAGGTTGTGAAGAAAAAGGAGAAGATAGTCTCACATCAGCTAGGCGTATCAGCGGGCAATGGAGTGGCCCATTAATAGATATCAATGTGAGTGAGTAGGGATTGCCATGCAATGTATGCACTAGAGCTATAAGTGTATGAAAGCTCAGAAAGAAACTAAGTGGGTCTGCATCCAACTTTCTTGCTCATGAAGACCTAGGGAAATTTGAGGAAGCCCATCATTGGAATATACAAGCCAAGCTATAATGAAAAATTCCCACTAGTATATGAAAGTGACAAAACAGGAGTCTCTCTATCATGAAGATCATGGTGGTACTTTGAAGCACAAGTGTGGAAAAAAGATAGTAGCATTGTCCCTTCTCTCTTTCCTCTTTTTTTATTTTGGTGGGCATCAATGGCCTCTTTTTTTATTTGGGCTTTGCTGGCCTATTTTATTTCTCATAAAGTCTTGAGTCTCATCCCAACTTGTGAGGGAATCATAGCTTCCATCATCCTTTCCTCACATGGGACAACGCTCTAATAATGATGTTCATCACAGTTTTATTTACTTACAACTCAAGAATTACAACTCGATATCTAGAACAAAATATGACTTTATATGAATGCCTCTGGTGGTGTACAGGGATGTGCAATGATCTAGCATAGCAAATGACATCAAAAACGGACAAGCCATGAAAACATCATCCTAGCTATCTTACGAGCATGCAAAGCAATATGCAAATGATAGTGCGTGTCATAATAAACGGAATGGTGGAAGTTGCATGGCAATACATCTCGGAATGGCTATGGAAATGCCATAATAGGTAGGTATGGTGGCTGTTTTGAGGAAGGATATATCGTGGGTGTAGTGCACCGGTGAAAGTTGCGCGGTACTAGAGAGGCTAGCAAAAGTGGAAGGGTGAGAGTGCGTATAATCCATGGACTCACATTAGTCATAAAAAACTGATGTACTTATTGCAAAAGTCCATTAGTCATCAAAGCAAAGTGTTAGACGCATGCTCCTAGGGGAGAGGTTGGTAGGAGTAAACCATCACGCGCTCCCGACCCTCACACAAAGGTTGACAATCAATAAACAACTCATGCTCCGACTTCCTTACATAACGGTTCACCATATGTGCATGCTATGGGAATCAGAAACCTTTACACAAGTATTTTTACCAATTCACAATTACTTCCTAACATGACTCTAATATTACGATCTTTATATCTCAAAACTTTATGCTAGGAATCAAACTTCTCATAATATTCAATGCACTTTATATGAAAGTTTTTATTATATCCCTCTTGGATGCCTATTATATGAGGACTAAATTCATAACCTAAACCAATAACCATGTTGTTTAAAGACTCTCAAAATAATATAAGGGAGGTACGAGAGTTCAATTATTTCTATAAAACAAAACACCACCGTGCTCTAAAAAGATATAAGTGGAGCACTAGAGCAAAATTGCCTAGCTCAAAAGATATAAGTGAAGCACATAGAGTATTCTAATAAATTCACGATTCATGCATGTCTCTCTCAAAATATGCCTACAACAAGTATGATTGTGGCAAACTAAAAAGCAAAGGCTCATATCGTACAAGATGTTGCAAGCAAAACACATATCATGTGGTGAATAAAAATATAGCCTCAAGTAAATTTATCGATGGATTGAGACGAAAGAGGGGATACCCTTCGGGGCATCCCCAAGCTTAGGCTTCTTGGCATCCTTGATTCCTTGGGGTGCCTTGGGCATCCCCAATCTTAGGCCCTTTTGCTCCTTATTCCATAGTCCATCAAATCTTTACCCAAAACTTGAAAACTTCACAACACAAAACTCAACAGAAAACTCGTGAGATCTGTTAGTATAAGAAAATAAATCACCACCTTAGGTACTGTTTTGAACTCATTATTTATTTATATTGGTGTAATATCTACTGTATTCCAACTTTTCCATGGTTCATACCACCCGATACGACCCATAGATACATCAAAATAGGTAAAGAACACAAAGGAAACAGAATCTGTCAAAAACAGAACAATCTGTATCAATCTAGAAACTTCGTATACTTCGGTTACTCAAACAATTCTGAACAATTAGGACAGCCTAGGAAATTTGTATATAAACCTTATGTAAAATTTTGAGACTCATTTGGAGCTCTGATAAACTTATAAAATTTCTGGACTTGATGCAAAAGTTTCTGTTTTTCAGCAAGATCAAATCAACAATCACCATAGACCATCCCAAAGGTCTTACTTGTCTCAAACACTAATTAAAAAACCAAAACAAAATTACGACAGAGGTAATAATGTGTGAAACACTCAAAAGCATAAGCAAAAAAATAGAACATAAAAATAAAATTGGGTTGCCTCCCAACAAGCGTTGTTGTTTAACGCCCCTAGCTAGGCATAACGCTTTCAATGATGCTCACATAAAAAGTATTCATTGAAACATGCAAGAGAGCATCGTGAATCTCATAACAAGCACATTTAAGTCTAAGCCACTTCCTATGCATACGGATTTTGTGATCAAACAATTTATGGGAGCAAGAATCAACTAGCATAGGAAGGCAAAACAAGCTTAACTTCAAAACTTTAAACACATAGAGAGGAAACTTTATATTATTGCAATTCCTACAAGCATATGTTCCTCCCCTATAATAATTTTATGTGGCATCATGAAGAAATCTCACAATATAACTATCACACAAAGCCTTCTTTTCATGATCAATTATAGCATACGTGTCATCACCAAAACTTGGGGAACAAAAAATATCATCTTCACAAAGCATAGCATCCCCAAGCTTGTGGTTTTGCATATCATTAGCATCATGGATATTGAGAGAATTCATACTAACAACATGGCAATAATGCTTTTCATTCAAGGAGATATCATGAATCACCTTATAATTTTCTTCTTTCAACACTTCATAAAAAAATCATGATTTTCAAGCAAAACTTCATAGAGATAATCAGGTGCACTCAACTCACTAGCAATTGGTTCATCATAACTTGGTCTTTTGAAAATATTAGGAAGTGTATGAGGATCCATATCAATAGACTTTTCGCAAGCAAATATGCAAGCAAATATAAGGCACATGGCAACACAAGCAAACATAGAAAACAAGAGATCTGACGAGAAAAAGGCAAACAAAAAAAAGAGGGCGAATAAAAAGGCAAATATTTTTGGGTTTTTTCTGAGAATGGTTTTAGAAGTGGGGGAGAGGAATACGAGAGGAAAATGGCAAATAATGTAACTATAATATATGAGTTTGTGATGGGTACTTGGTAGGCTTGATGTGTATCCTCCCCAGCAACGGCGCCAAAAATCCTTCTTGCTACCTCTTGAGCTTGCGTTGGTTTTCCCTTGAAGAGGAAAGGGTGATGCATGGAAGTAGATAAGTATTTCCCTCATTTGTTGAGAACCAAGGTATCAATCCAGTAGGAGGAACAAGCAAGTCACCAATAGATGCACCTACACAAACAATCAAACTCATGCACCCAATGCTATAAATGGGTTGTCAATCCCTTCACGATAACTTGCAAGGATTAGATCTGATAGAGATAGATAGGAAAGATTGCAGAAAGTAAAAAAGATAAGTAAATTGCAGCAAGGTATTTTTGGTATTTTTGGTATATAGATCTTAAAATATAATATGGAAAATAGACCCGGGGCCATAGGTTTCACTAGAGGCGTCTCTCTTGAAGGAAAATAATATGGTGGGTGAACAAATTGCTGTCGAGCAAGTGATAGAAAAGCACATAGTTATGAAGATATCCAAGGCTATGATTACGCATATAGGCATCACATCCGTGTCAAGTAGACTGAAATGGTTTAGCATCTACTACCATTACTCCATGCGTCGACCGACTCCTGCCTGCATCTAGAGTATTAAGTTCATGAAGAATAGAGTAACGCATTAGGTAAGATGACATGATGTAGAGGGAT
This sequence comes from Hordeum marinum, assembly GCA_022496015.1. Classification (NCBI taxonomy): domain Eukaryota; kingdom Viridiplantae; phylum Streptophyta; class Magnoliopsida; order Poales; family Poaceae; genus Hordeum; species Hordeum marinum. Next base: position 381,116,405 of record CM039674.1, read on the forward strand.
AAACTCAAGCAATATGATGGAATCCCCATATTTTTACCCTTGATGGCAACAATACAATACGTGCCTCGCTACCCCTACTTTGTCACTGGGTGAGGACATCACAAGATTGAACCCAAAACTAAGCACTTCTCCCATTGCAGGAATTACCAATCTAGTTGGCTAAACCAAACCAATAACTCGAAGAGACTTACAAAGATATGAAATCATGCATATAAGAATTTAGATAACAACCAAATAATATTCATAGGTAAGCTGATCATAAACCCACAATTCATCGGATCTCGACCAACACACCGCAAAAGCGTATTACATCGGATAGATCCCCATGAAGATCATGAAGAACATGGTATTGAACCGCAAAGAGAGAGAGAAGAAGCCATCTAGCTACTTTTATGGACCCGTAGGTCTATGGTGGACTACTCACACATCATCGGAGGGGCAATGGAATCGATGTAGATGCCCTCCATGATCGAATCCCCCTCCAATAGATTACCGGAAAAGGCTCCAAGATTGGATCTCTTAGGAACGGAGGCTTCTGGTGGTGGAAAAGTATTTTTGTGGCTCTCTTTGGTATTGGGGGAATATTTGGGAATTTCTAGGCCGAATATTAGGGTTAGGAGAGCTATGGGGGGCCCACAATCCAGGGGGCGCGCCCCCTGTCTGCGCCAGGGTGGCTTGTGGTCCACTCGTGGCTCTTCTGGCCTCTTCTCCAAGTCTGGTAGATGTCTTCTGGTCCAAGAAAAATCATCGCGAAGAATTTATTCCGTTTGGACTCCATTTAATATTCCTTATCTACAATACTCAAAAACAAGGAAAAACAGGAACTGGCACTAGGCTCTAGGTTAATAGGTTAGTCCCAAAAATAATATAAAAGAGCATATTAATGCATATAAAACATCCAAAACATATAATATAATAGCATGGAACAATCAAAAATTATAGATACGTTGGAGATGTATCAGTCGACGAGATCTGATTTTGGAGCTAAGGATCCCAAGCCACTACAGTAGAACATTTCCGTTAGAAATGAGAAAAGGGGCATGATGGCCTAGAAGGATTGCCAATCTATGATCGCGATGCGGAGGATATAAGCGGCAGGGCCTTTGAAGAGATCGACGATGGTTGAACCAGAGGCGTTGCCGATGGACAACTTAACTTGTGACATGGCCTAAGCGAAGCCGGTGATGTCGACGAGCGTGATGTTGTAGCCGGCTCTCCTAAGATATAGGAATACGTGAGATCATAGACTTTAAGTCTTCGCCATGGCAACATAGTCAACGTCCTCATCGGCTCCCGCGATGAGGTGTTCGTCCGGGATCGAAAGGTCGGCGCGAACGGCGCCCACCTCTCAAGTGTATGGCGGAGAGGCCATCATAGTCCTCTTTTTTCTCATACACTCCTCAAGCTCCATGGGATATGTGGTCGGGTTGATTACGTTGTGACTCTCTAGAGTACGGGATGGGGATCTGGGGGAAAGGGACACCATCGGCCTCATCTAAAAACTCAGGGCGATGATGGTGCATGTGGATCGATGGGGACCCTGAACTTGTTTATTTATGAGGCACGGGCACACCGGCTGAGGTTGGTGGTCGAAGGCGGCAGCGAGGGCGAGCTAGGGTTCAAGCGGGGAGGAAGGGGAGGGGTGTTGTGTGGATGGGGGGTGTTTGCGAATGTGTCGTTGCTGCTGAAAAAATTACTAGTAATGGTGTGGATGGAGATGGTGGTGTATGAGGGATGGCGACTGTTTAAATGCGTCAGCAGCTGAAATTTTACTATAGGGTCGGTGCAGTGGACAAGGGAGGGTGGCATGCAGTTGAAATACCGCTTCCACTTAAATTTTGGTAAAGGAACTGAGCGGGGCGGGAGCAACCAAGATCGCACACGGTCCAAACATAATAAAGTGTTTACGCTGTAACAAAATCTCATGCCATGAAACCACAATTTTTTGCATCACTCAAGGCGGGTAGTTCTTTCTATGATTTCTCAAGGCGGGTTCATCTCACACGGTTCATCCTCAATTTCAGTTGGAGACGTGAAATTCATCCTAAATTTCCACATGCCCATAAACAGATGACACAAACATTTGGAAAAATTTCACCACAAAATGCCTTATTTTTGCAATGGATTAGTTGATATTAGTCCATGCACTCAGCAATTTACAAACATCTCCTCGATTTACATGAAGATGAACTGCACAAAATATTCACTACGTCATGGATGCATACAAACGCCACGCCTCCACCGTCGTCATGACCTTCCTCGGCTTAGAATGAGTATTCAGATAAGCTCGTCAAGTCCATGAGCTCCACTGGTTCCACCACGGAGACCGGTGGGGCTACCTCAACCGGAGCGATTGTGACGCCTCTCGCCAGGTCTGTTGTTGTCGGCAAAGCTGTTGTGGCATCCATGTGGGCCATCAGGATACACACGGGCACCGCTCTCGCAAGAGTTGTGTCCCTCGTCGTCGTGGCCACTGTTGCCACGGATGGCCTCCAACGCGGCTGAGTGGCAGGCGGCGGCCTACTCTGCCGCCTTCTGCTCCTACTTCCGCCTCTTTTTTCCCTCTCATACGATTTCTGCTTCCTCTTCGCACTCTCGTGCAGTTTCTGTCGCTTCAGATCCCTAGCCGCGTTGCGGATGACATCCGCAGATGTGATAGATTGTTCCACACTAACACTGAGACGGTGCTCGTCCTTTTCGCGTAGGAACGCATCTAGGCTCGATTCCAGGACGGACAGATTGATGCATCCGACACTGAAACTCGGGGTCATCGTTGTCATTGTCCGCAGTAGATGACGGTTTGCCGTTGCCCTTCATGGAGGCCAACGCGTCGAAATCCTCTATCACGTCACCGTCCAACACTATCAGGACGGCGCCATGCACATCCTCATGGTTGGGCACTGGGTCCATTTGGTGTGTGTGGCGGTGCTGGCGAGCTATCGATGGAAAATTAGTTGTTACCTGTCGCCGGTGGGATCTTTTATAGGTCGCTATCAGGTTTGGTTTTTTACTGTGCTCATTACCCCTTTGCACTGGCTGATGCTTGTGGTTACCACCACTACGCAAGGCCGATTTTGTAGTGTACGGGCATCATACACGGTTAGAGTAGCACACTCATGCCTATTGGGTATACAATCACATACGGTTGTTTCGTCAGATTCGTTTGCAATTTCACATAATAGCATCTTTCGGGGTAAACGACAAAAAAATGAAAGAGAGGGTCAACACACAACCACGCCCACTGGTGGCCCAAATATATGCTCCCTCCGTTCCTAAATATAAGTCTTTTTAGAGTACGGACTATATATGTATGGAGTAAAATAAGTGAATCTACACTCTAAAGTACACACACACACATATAGTTCGTAGTGAAATGTCTAAAAAAATACTTGTATTTAGGAATGGATGAAGTATATATATGTGTGTGTGTGTACGAACATGGTGTTTTCATGTTTAAATTCACAACGCACAACTTTAATGTGTGGGACATGTTGCATATGTGCATGCCTAAAAGTGTGCAATGTGACAGAAAAAGGTATCATGGCAAACGCAGAGTATTGCCCCCTACACTTTGTGCCGGAGAAGGGGGTCCTATGAACACATGTCCTCTTTCAAACTTTGTCACAAAATTATCCATGTCTGACTTTTCGTAAGACAACAAAGAGAATTTATACCTTAATTTGGCCAAACCATCACATATTGTTACCAGACAACAAGGATATATAGATCGCGCGGTCCCACGAGTTGGCGCGTCATCAAAGATAGGTTGAGCGGGGCTAGAAGAACACCATCCCCTACATATGGTCAAATGTATATCAGAAAATGGTGTGATCCAGTGTTTCAATTAATACACAATGCACAACACTATCTATGATGTGGCATGCACCTAGCTGAGATAACTAGACATATATACCCCCTTAAGATTGGTTATATATATACTACCTAGGTTGTTATGGACGTATATATCGTTCCCCCCCCCACACACACACACATGACACGTACCAGGGTGCGTTCCACCATTGTCACTCAAATGGGTGATATATACCCTACATAGCGGCATGCATGGTCGACACACACACACACACATGCATGTACACACGCACATACACACACATACATACACACACACGTCTTCACCCATCCTTTGCATTCCAGCATTGTCAGTAAAAGGCATGACAGACCCTAAGGGCCCACTGATAGGTTTGTCGTCGGAAACCGCACAATGTAGGCACATAGTCCACACACAGGCATGGGTTCACACACACACACACACACACACACACCGTTAGTCATCTATCCTTGGCTTCTAGCGTTGTCAGTAAAAAGGCATGACGGGCCCTAAGGGCGCATCGATAGGTTTGTCATCGGAAACCGCAAAATGTAGGCATGGTTCACACACATGGATGGGTTGACACACACACACACATCATCGATCCTTGACATTTTCAAAACAGCAAAAGAAAATCATGGATATTTTCAAAACAAGGATCTTAAGATTTATTTAGCCGGAATGATATACATGCATTTATTGATATTTTAAAACAACAAAAGAATATCATGGATATTTAAAAAAAGATATCAAGATTTATTTATCCGGAATGACATATCAATATAGGCATTTATTTATAATCCCTATAGTGATCATATCACACTGCCTAAATGAACCTTGAGATCTAGCAACTTCCCAACCGGTCACCCATCCTTGACTACTCCACCCAAAGCACGATTAACTTCCGTGTTCCATTCGACTGTGTTACGGGCTGGGAAGCTGCTTCTTGCTGGTAAGGGTTGCCTCTTATCATTTACAGGGCATGCCCTGATGGGCACCTCATGGGACCAGCTACGTATCACGGATATTTCTAGTAGTACTAGAAACCATGTGCAATGATGGCATGGCGACGCCTGTCGATGCCTACATGGGTTGATGATGACGTCTCGCTCGTGATCGATGGCGCGATGCCGCTTTTGCCTGCTCTTCGACCTGCTCCGTCTCATCCTCCTCGTCCAGGAGGTTGATGACGAGATCGACGCTTTGGCAAGAAACCGATTGGGTAAGTGGAGGGAGACCGATTGGGGGAGTGGCGGGAGACCGATTGGGGGAGTGGCGGGAGAAGCATGTTTGGATAGAACACCATTTTAATACAAACTAGATAACTTATGAAAGAAGGAAGCTCGAACTAGCACGACACATGCGCACACCGTGCTTACACATGCACGAGCTCCAGACGGTTATATAGAACTGGTTTAAATTATTTATGGTTCGTTTAGCCTTTTGTATACTACACTAATTAAGTTTCTAGACATTTAATGTGCATAATTAAAATTTGAACTAAAAGCACATGCTCTATGTCACCAAAATGGGTTGAAAAAACATATTAGTGTCCTTGGGTTCCTTCTTTAGGTCACATGCAATGAACATGAATGGATTACAAACATCTTGGAGTCGTGAAGAGGCCACAAACATTGAGAAAGCTGGCTTTTAAATCGCCATAAATCCAAGACTTGTCTAAAATTCTTGAAACTTATCCCAGTGTCATGATACGGCACATATACGACATGGTAATTTTGTGTCCAATTTGGGACAAGTATCTTGCACACCAAACTTGTCTCAAGAAGCAACGTGGTTTCGATACGGAACATGTCACCTCTATGGAGGGAACGACATTCAATGTCTCTTGTTGCGTTGATATTTTTTCTCAATGCAACATAGACTAATACATGTGCAATGCTAAAATGTGGAAATATTTAGGGCTCGTTTGGTGCCCTTCATACATTAATTGATCTTTTCTATCCATCTAATGTACATAATTCAAATTTGAACTACAAGCACATGCTCCAGGGCAACTAAATGGGTTAGAAAATCATTTATATGTCCTTGGGTCCCTGCTTAGGTCTCATGCAATGATTAAAAACATCTCGACATCGTGACTAGGCCGCAAACGTTGAGAAACTTTGCTTTTAAATCCCCATAAATTCGAAAGTCGTCTAAAATTATTGAAACTGGGGTGTCAACACGACACTTATAGGACATGATAAATTTTTTGACCAATCTGGAACAAGTTTTGGGACAAACCTCTTACAAATTGGAGCTTCTCACAATAAACATGGTGGTTTCGATAGGGAACATGTCACCTTTGTGGTCGAAACAACATTTGAGTTTTCTAGTCATGCACTTAATGTGAAGAACACAAATTTGAATTACAAGCACGTGCTCCAAGGCACCAAAATGGATTAAAAACCATTTTGTATCCTTGGGTCCATGTTTAGATCCCATGCACCAAAGTTAATGTATTACAAACATCTTGGCTTCGTGACTAGGCCGCAAACATTTAGAATCTTGGTTTCAAAATCCCAGAGAACCCAAAGCTCGCCAGGAATTCATGGAACTTACACAGTGTCATGCCACGACACATATATGGTGTGCATTTTTTGACGAATTTGGGACAAATATTGGGACATGCATTTTACAAGCCAAAGCTTATTCATGAAGCCTTGTGATTTCAATAGGGAACGTGTCACCTTTGGTAGCGAAACAACATTCAATACGTCATCTAGTGCACTAATTCGGCCCTTTTATACATTAATTGAGTTTTCTAGGGATTTAATATGTGTAGTTCAAATTTTGAACTAGAAGCACATGCTTTGACCTCGTGATTTCGATATGGAACATGTCATGTTTGGTGGCAAAACTACATTCAATGTGTCCTCTAGTGCACCAATTTGGCCCTTTTTATACGAATTTGAATGAATTAGAAACATTTAGGCATGATATCTAGGCCGCAATCATTGATAATATTAGTTTTTGAATTCCCGTAAATACAAAACTCGTAGGATAACCATTTGGTGCCACGCATCCAATTTTTTACTTGATATGGGGATGGTGTGCGTGCAGCTGGTTGATGACAGGACACATGTGAGCTTTCCACCACGCGGGCTCAACGGGACGCTTGCAAGACGTCCGTCATGCAGGCTCAATAGGATGCTTGAGAGCTGTCTGTCGTGCATGCTCGACGGGACGCATGAGAGTAATCTACTACGCATGCTCATCGGGAAGCGATACTTTGATCTTCACACCCCACTCGCCTCGCTCCCAACTTCTCAATTGATGGTGTTTGACCCATTTTTATCATGTACTTAGTGCGCCTAGATAGAGGGACTAGTTTTCTTGTAATCCCATTGCCTCGCTCAACGTAACCATTGTTTTATTTGTGCCTCGCCGAGAACTTGACATTTCGTCTGTTTTCGACTTGTATACAAGTACATACAAATGAAATAATATAACAACAAATTCGCATTCGCAAAGGATAATAATTCTCTTACATATCCATGATAATAAAAAATGCCACATGTGGCAACTCCCAAAGACTCAGGGGCAAAAGAAGAAGGAAGAGGCTGAAGAAGGAAGACAAAGAAAATGATCTGACACGTTGCTATCTAATTCTTGATGGATTGATGGGCACGGGGTTCCTTATTCATAGCCTCCATAAACTCCATCTCCTCTCGCTTCTCATCCTCCATCTTCTGCATTGCAGCCATGGCGCAGGCTTTTTTCTCAAGAGACTCAATGGTCTGCATCGTGTACACATGAAGTTCCTTGACACGTGGCAAGGATTCCTTCACTAGCCCCTCGCACTCGATGTAGAACTTCTCCAAGTCTTCCAAAAGTTCCTCGGCTAGTTCTTTCAGTCTCCCCTCCGAGGCACTTTTCTTCTCGACCAGTTTCTTCCAGGCGACATTCTCCTCCATAAGTTTCTCCACGAGGTCGGTTGATGACCCACAAGTATAGGGGATCTATCGTAGTCCTCTCGATAAGTAAGAGTGTCGAACCCAATGAGGAGCAGAAGTAAATGACAAGCGGTTTCCATTAAGGTATTCTCTGCAAGCACTGAAATTATCGATAACAAATAGTTTTGTGATAAGATAATTCGTAACGAGTAACAAGTAACAAGTGTAGCAAAGGTGAAGCAAGGTATACCAATCCTTTTTGTAGCAAAGTGCAGGCTTGTACAAACTCTTATATAAAACAAAGCGCTCCCGAGGACACATGGGAATTTCTGTCAAGCTAGTTTTCACCATGGTCATTTGATTCGTGTTCATTACTTTGATAATTTGATATGTGGGTGGACTGGTGCTTGAGTGCCGCCATTACTTGTACAAACCTCCCACTTATCATTAACCCCCTGTCAAGCATCCGCAACTACGAAAGAAGAATTAAAATAAACTTAACCATAGCATGAAACATATGGATCCAAATCAGCCCCTTACGAAGCAACGCATAACCTAGGGTTTAAGCTTCTGTCACTCTAGCAACCCATCATCTACTTATTACTTCCCAATGCCTTCACCTAGCCCCAAATAATGGTGAAGTGTTATGTAGTCGGCGTTCACATAACACCACTAGAGGAGAGACAACATACATCTCATCAAAATATCGAACGAATACCAAATTCACATGATTACTTATAACAAGACTTATCCCATGTCCTCAGGAACAAACGTAACTACTCTGAAACATGTTCATGTTCAAGATCACAGGAGTATTAATTATCATAAAGGATCTGAACATATGATCTTCCACCAAGTAAACCAACTAGCATCAACTACAAGGAGTAATCAACACTACTAGCAACCCATAGGTACCAATCTGAGGTTTGATAGAAAGATCGGATACAAGACATGAACTAGGGTTTGGAGAGGAGATGGTGCTGGTGAAGATTTTGATGGATATTGACCCCCTCCCGATGAGAGGATCGTTGGTTATGATGATGGCTTCGATTTCCCCCTCTGGGAGGGAAGTTTCCCTTGCAGAACAGCCCTGCCGGAGCTCTAGATTGGTTTTGCCCAAGTTCCGCCTCGAGACGGCAGCGCTGCATCCCGAAAGCTCTCGTTTGATTTTTTACAGGTCAAAATGCTTCATATAGCAGAAGATGGACGTCGGAGGAGCCACAGGGGCCCCACAAGCCTTCTAGGCACGACCAGGGCGTGGCCGCGCCTAGCAGGCTTGTGGCCTGCAGGTGGCCCCCCTCTGGTTGATTCTTGTGCCAGTATTTTTTATTAAATCCAAAAATATTCTCCGTAAATTTTCAGGACTTTTGGAGTTGTGCGGAATAGGTATCTCAGATTTGCTCCTTTTCAAGTCCAGAATTCCAGGTTCCGACATTCTCCCTCTTCATGTAAACCTTGTAAATAAGAGAGAAAAGGCATACATATTGTACCATAACGCGTAATAACAGCCCATAATGCAATAGATATCAATATAAAATCATGGTGCAAAATGGATGTATCAACTCCGACAAGCTTAGACCTTGCTTGCCCTCAAGCGAAAGCCGGGATCGATGAATATGTCCACATGTTTAGAGATAGATGTGTAGATAAAATAAAATACGCACATGAGGGCATCATGATCAACTTTAGAACAATAATACTCATTGTATGAGATTCTTTATGCTGGAGTAACAATTCATTCACAATATAAAGTATGAACCAAGAACTCTATTTACAACCAACAAACTATGATCTCAGTCATTGAAGCAATTGACAATTTATCATAACATCGGAAAGAGTCAATATAAGAGCTATTAAAGCAAATCCACATACTCAATCATCTTTTAGTCTTCCACAATTGCTAGCACTCACGCGGTACCCACGAGATCAAAGCTTCAATCAAACATGGAGAAAGATAGGGACTTATAGTTTTGCCACCCAACTATTCACCTCAAGGGTGATGTCAACAATAATAACTCATGATTACCCACATCCGGGTGGATATATAAGTCTAGGTCATTCTCCAACACATAATGCTTGCCAAGAGAGAGGCGAAATATAGGAAGTGGTGAGGATCACCATGAATCTTGCATAAAGGTAAGTACTTAAAAAGTAGAAGTAACAGATAGGACCTTCGTAGTGGGAAGCAGAGGTTGGCATGCGCTTTTTGTTTTTCGATGCACAAACCCTTAGTGCAAAAGAACGCCGCGTTGTATTGCCCTTTGTGATAGCAACCTTTATTATGCAGTATGTCGCTTTTATTTCTTTGCTATCACAAGTTCGTACAACGCTTATTTCCCGTAAAATAAAAGATTACACATATTTAGGAGCAATTTTTATTGCCTTTTACACCAATGACAACTTACTTGAAGGATCTTATTCAATCCATTGGAAGGTATGGTGGACTCTCATGGAAAAATTGGGTTGAGGTATTTGGATGCACAAGTAGTATCTCTACTTGGTGTGGAAGTTTTGGCTAATATGAAGTGGAAGCAAGCACGACATGTTGGAGGATCTAAAACCATATAACTGTTATCCGGACGCAAGCTAACATAACCTATAATGTTGTCTTCCTTGTCCAACATCAACTTCTTGGCATGTAATATTTAAATGAGTGGTCACAATCATAAAATATTTCCAAGATAATATATTTATATGTGAATATCTCTTTCTTTATCACTTCCTTTAAATTGCACCAATGACCAATTACTATGTTTGTTAACTCCCAACAAATTATAATCACCATACTTTTTATATGTGAAGTCATCACTCCCCATAAGATCACTATGTATTCTCTTTGCTTTTGTTCTATTATTCTTTATTCATTACTTTCAAAAGCATAGTAATCTAGCAAATCCCTCTCATCAAAACTATTTTTTATTATATAACTCTCGGACTTGCTTACATAAGGGGAGCAAAAGCAAAAACTAAAAGGTGGATCATACTAAAAACTTTCATTCTACTAGATCAAAAAAAAGGATCAAACAAGGAAAGATAATAAAAAGGAAAAAGGAAAAAAGGTGTGATGTGATACAATACCGGGGCACCTCCCCCAAGCTTGGCACCAGCCAAGGGGAGTGCCCATACCCATGTACTCAGGTGTCCTTCTTCGGAGGTGATGGTGGTGGAGTTGTTGATGAGGATGGAAATGTGTCCTCCGTCTTCCAAGCCATTGGCTCACCATCATAAAAAGATGAATAAGTATCCAGAACCCTAAAATCTGCAGCCAAACTCATTCTCTTAAATGTATTCATACTCACAATTTTGGTTTTGCAGATCATAGATCTGGGCTTGGAGATGCTCAATTTTCTCGTAAAGCTTGAAGATGTGCTCCCCGATGTCCTTGGTGTCTAGCTTGTGTTTATGAGTTAACTACGAGATCATCATATGATTGGCATTGATTCCACGTTCCACCATCCCTTGGCACTTGAATACTTTTTGCTCCATTGCTTCAAGCCTTGTTTCCACGCTTCCGGTTTTCTTTGGCCCCTCAACATCATGGATGTGCAGCACCCACTCACATATATCAATGGTTTGAAGGTGTTGCAGCACCTCTACAAGGCAAGGGTTGATGACCTTCTCGAAAAAATTGTCCTTCGGAGCACCGGGGGAAGCCATGACGATCTAAATCTGCTGCAGAAACCGCTCAAAATGAAAACAGGAGGTATTGTCATGATACGAAAGTCGAAACCTTCGGGAGATTATATAATGAATTTTTGCCGACCCGAAGGGGTGTTCCACAAGGAAACGGAATCCGGGGGGCGCACGGGGTGGTGACAAGCCCCCTAGGCGTGGCAAGGGGGTGGTCGCGCCTAGCGGGGTTGTCGCCTCCCCGTGCGTCCTTCGGACTACTTTTATTTTTCCTATTTTTTTTAATATTCCAAAACTGAGTAAAATTTCTATTGGGAAAGTTTTGGAGTCGGTTTACTTATCGTACCACGTACCTATTCCTTTTCGGAGTCTGAAATGTTCCGGTAGGTCTCCCTAATATGCTCTTCCGAAGTTATGGTATTGATAACATTGGTCTCAACATTAATGGGGGTACCTGAAATATATATTTGATTCTTTACCCGTTTACCACCTTAAGATTTGTGCCTTCGGCGTTGTTGATCTTGATGGCACAGGAACGATATACTTCCTCGGTGATATAAGGCCCTTCCCATTTAGAGAGAAGTTTTCCTGTAAAAAATATTAACCAAGAATTGTATAGCAAGACATCATCACCTACATTAAATTCATGCTTTTGTATCCGTTTATCATGCCATCCCTTAACTTTCTCTTTAAACAGTTTGGCATTCTCATAGGCCTGAGTTCTCCATTCATCAAGTGAGCTAATGTCATATAACCTCTTCTCACCAGCAAGTTTGAAAACATAGTTGAGCTCTTTGATTTCCCAATGAGCTTTATGCTCTAGCTCTAGAGGTAAGTGACATGCATTACCATAAACCATTTTATACGGAGACATACCCATAGGATTCTTGTAAGCAGTTCTATAAGCCCATAATGCATCGTCAAGTTTCTTAGACCAATTCTTCTTAGATCTATTAACCGTCTTTTGCAAGATCAATTTAATTTCTCTATTTCTTAATTCTACTTGACCACTAGACTGAGGATGATAAGGAGATGCAATTCTATGATTAACATCATACTTAGCAAGCAATTTACAGAAAGCGCCATGAATAAAATGTGAACCACCATCAGTCATTAAATATTTGGGGACTCCAAATATAGGGAAGAGAACTTCTTTAAGCATCTTAATAGAGGTGTTATTATCAGCACTACTAGTTGGAATAGCTTCTATACACTTAGTAACATAATCAACAGGAACTAAAATATGAGTATACCTGTTGGACGTTGGAAACGGTCCCATATAACAAAACCCCAAACATCAAATGGTTCAATCACAAGAGAGTAATTCGTAGGCATTTCCTGGCGTCTATTAATATTGCCAATTCTTTGACATTCATCACATGACAAGACAAACTTATGAGCATCCTTGAAGAGACTAGGCCAATAAAAACCGGATTGTAATACCTTATGTGCAGTTCTATCTCCAGCGTGGTGTCCTCCGTAGGCCTCGGAATGACACTTCCATAGGATATGTTCCTGTTCATGCTCAGGTACACAACATCTAATAACACCATCTACTCCTTCTTTATAAAGGTGTGCGTCATCCCAGAAGTAATGTCTTAAATCATAGAAAAACTTTTTGTTTTGCTGGTATGTGAAACTAGGCGGTATAAATTTAGCGACAATGTAATTAGCATAATCAGCATACCAAGGAGTATTATGTGAAGCATTTATGACAGCTAATTGTTCATCAGGGTAGCTATCATCAATAGGTAGTGGGTCATTAAGAACATTCTCTAACCTAGACAAGTTATCTGCTACGAGGTTATCAGCACCCTTTCTATCAACAATATGCAAATCAAATTCTTGTAGCAGAAGAACCCACCTGATAAGTCTAGGTTTAGCATCTTTTTTTCCATGAGATATTTAATAGTAGCATGATCAGTGTGAACAGTTACTCTAGGATCAACAATATAGGATCTAAACTTATCACAAGCGAACACAACTGCTAAAAATTCTTTTTCAGTGGTAGCATAGTTTCTTTGAGCACTGTCTAGAGTTTTGCTAGCATAATGAATAACATTTAATTTCTTATCAACTCTTTGTCCTAGGACAGCACCAACGGCATAATCACTAGCATCACACATAATTTCAAAGGGTAGGTTCCAAACAGGTGGTTGAACAACAGGTGTAGAAATCAAGGCATTCTTAAGAATTTCGAAAGCTTCCACACAATCATCATCAAAAATGAACGGAACATATTTTTGCAAGAGATTAGTGAGTGGCCTAGAAATCATAAAGAAGTCTTTAATAAATCTCCTATAGAAACCAGCATGACCAAGGAAACTTCTTATATCTCTAATATCCGTAGGACATGACATTTTTTCGATAGCACTAATTTAGCCTTGTCAACTTCAATACCTCTTTAGGAAATTTTATGTCCCAAGACAATGCCTTCATTCACCATAAAGTGGCACTTCTCCCAATTCAAGACAAGGTTAGTTTCTTCGCATCTTTGCAAAACTCAATCAAGGTTGCTCAAGCAGTCATCAAAAGAAGTTCCGTAAACGGAAAAATCATCCATGAAAACCTCAACAATCCTTTCACAAAAATCAGAGTATATAGTAGTCATACATATTTGAAAGGTAGCAGGTGCATTGCATACACCAAAAGTCATATGTCTATAAGCAAAGGTACCAAAAGGGCAGGTAAAGGTGGTTTTCTCTTGGTCCTCTTTTGACACGGGTATTTGAGAAAAACCAGAATAACCATCTAGAAAGCAGAAATGTGTGTGTTTGGATAATCTTTCTAGCATTTGATAAATGAAAGGTAGAGGGTAATGATCTTTTCTAGTAGCTTTATTCAATTTCCTAAAATCAATTACCATTCTATAACCTATAACAATTCTTTGCGAGATCAATTCATTTTTATCATTAGGAACTACGGTAATACCTCCTTTCTTAAGAACACAATGAATGGGACTAACCCATCTACTATTAGCAATAGGGTAAATGATACCTTCCTCCAGAAGCTTAAATATTTCATTTCTTACCACTTCCTTCATTTTAGGATTCAACCGTCATTGGTGATCAACAACCGGTTTAGCATCAGGTTCAATTTTAATTTTGTGCTAATATAGAGTGGGACTAATGCCCTTAAGATCATCAAGATTATATCCAATAGCAGCACAGTGCTTCGTCAAAGTTTTCAATAATCTCTATTCTTCGTGCTCTGAAAGGTTAGCACTAATAATAACAGGATATATCTTCTTTTCAGCAAGATAAGCATATTCCAAAGTATCTGGTAATTGTTTAAGCTCAAACACGGGATCACCCTTGGGTGGAGGAGGATCCCCAAGTATTTCAACAGGCAAGTTCTGTTTCAGAATAGGATGCTGATCAAAGAAAATTCTATCTATTTCATTCCTTTCATGGTCTAGCAAATATTGCTCTAAAGGATCAGTAGGCGGAACAGCAATAGAAGCAAGACCAATAATTTCATCCTTACTAGACAATTCTTTATCATGGGGCTGTCTATGAAATTTAGAGAAATTAAACTCATGAGATGTATTCCCAAAACTTACGGTAATTGTTTGCTTCTCACAATCTATCCTGGCATTAACGGTATTCAAGAAGGGTCTACCAAATATAATGGTACAAAAATCATCTTGTGGGGAACCAAGAACAACAAAATCAGTAGGATATTTTATTTTCCCACATAAGACTTCAACATCTCTAAAAATCCCAACTCGTGATATAGTGTCCCTATTAGCAAGCTTAATCGTAACATCAATTTCCTGTAACTCAGCTGGTGCAATATCATTCATAATCTCTTATATAAGGAAAAAAGGAATTGCATTCACACTAGCACCCATATCACATAAGCCATGATAACAATGGTCTCCTATTTTAACAGAAACAACAGGCGTGCCAACAATCGGTTTATGTTTGTCTTTAGTATCAGGTTTAGCAATTCTAGCAGCTTCATCACAAAATTGAATAACATGCCCATCAATATTATCAACCAAGAGATCCTTAACCATAGAAATACTAGGCTCGACTTTAATTTGCTTGGTGGGTGTAGGTGTTCTAGCACAGCTCTTACGAACCACAGTTGAAGATTTAGCATGTTCCTTTATTCTAACTGGGAAAGGTGGTTTCTCAATATAAGTAGTGGGAATAACAGGATCAACATTATAAGTAATAGTTTTCTCTTCAACTTTAATAGATTCAACTACTTTAACTTCAATGGGAGGATGATATTTAAACCACTTCTCCTTGGGGAGATCAACATGAGCAGCAAAAGATTCACAAAAAGAAGCTACTATCACAAAGTCAAGTCCATATTTAGTGCTAAATTCATGAAAAGCATTGGTGTCTACGAAAGATTTGACACAATCAAACTTAAGGTTCATGCCTGGCTCCTTACCTTCGTCAATTTCCCAATCTTCAGAGTTGCGTTTAATTCTTTCCAATAAATCCCATTTGAAGTCAATATCTTTCTACATATAGTAACCAGCACAAGAAGTATCAAGCATGGATCGATCATTAGGATAAAGCCGAGCATAAAAATTCTGAATAATAATTTCTCTCGAGAGCTCATGATTGGGGCATGAATATAACATTGACTTAATCCTCCCCCAAGCTTGAGCGATTCTTTCTCCTTCACGAGGCCAAAAATTATAAATATAATTCCGATCACGATGAACTAGATGCATAGGATAGAACTTCTGATGAAATTCCATCTTCAATCGGTTGTAGCTCCATGATCCAATATCATCACATAGCCTATACCATGTCAATGCCTTTTCCTTAAAACGTAAAGGAAAGACCTTCTTCTTGACGTGATCCTCGGGCAGACCTGCAAGCTTAAATAATCCACGAACTTCATCCACATAGATTAGATGCAAATCAGGATGTAATGTTCCATCTCCTACATAAGGATTAGCTAGTAGATTCTCTATCATACCCGAAGGAATTTCATAATAAATAATTTCATTAGGTTCAGTAGGTTGAGGAAAAACTCTTTGTGTTTCCGGTCGAGGTGAAGATACCCCAAACAAGCCCCTCAAAGGATTACTTTCCATAGTGACAAGTGAGAGTAAATTTCAGCACACTATATAATTTTTTCCTTACCAAATTCCACTTACCAAAGGCACTTCACTCCCCGACAATGGTGCCAAAAAAGAGTCTTGATGACCACAAGTATAGGGGATCTATCATAGTCCTTTCAATAATTAAGAGTGTCTAACCCAACGAGGAGCAGAAGGAAATGACAAATGGTTTCCGGTAAGGTATTCTCTGCAGGCACTGAAATTATCGGTAACAGCTAGTTTTTTGATAAGATAATTTGTAACGAGTAACAAGTAACAAGTGTAGAAAAGGTGCAGCAAGGTAACCCAATCCTTTTTTAGCAAAGGATGGGCCTGGACAAACTCTTATATAAAACAAAGCGCTCCCGAGGACACATGGGAATTTCTGTCAAGCTAGTTTTCATCATGCTCATTTGATTCGCGTTCGTTACTTTGATAATTTGATATGTGGGTGGATCGGTGCTTGGTTTATGCCCTTACTTGGACAAACCTCCCACTTATGATTAACCCCCCCCCCCTCGCAAGCATCCACAACTACAAAAGAACAATTAAGGTAAACCTAACCATAGCATGAAACATATGAATCCAAATTAGCCCCTTACGAAGCAACGGATAACCTAGGGTTTAAGCTTCTGTCACTCTAGCAACCCATCATATACTCATTACTTCCCAATGCCTTCCCCTAGGCCAAAATAATGGTGAAGTGTTATGTAGTCGACGTTCACATAACACCACTAGAGGAGAGACAACATACATCTCATCAAAATATTCAACGAATACCAAATTCACATGATTACTTGTAACAAGACTTATCCCATGTCCTCAGGAACAAATGTAACTACTCACGAAACAGGTTCATGTTCAAGATCAGAGGAGTATTAATTATCATAAAGGATCTGAACATATGATCCTCCACCAAGTAAACCAACTAGCATCAACTACAAGGAGTAATTAACACTACTAGCAACCCACAGGTACCAATCTGAGGTTTGAGACAAAGATCGGATACAAGAGATGAACTAGGGTTTAGAGAGGAGATGGTGCTGGTGAAGATGTTGATGGATATTGACCCCCTCTCAATGAGAGGATCATTGGTGATGACGATGGCTTCGATTTCCCCCTTCGGGGGCGAGTTTCCCCAACAGAATAGCCCTGCCGAAGCTCTAGATTGGTTCTGCCCAAGTTCCGCCTCGAGACGGTGGCACTGCATCCCAAAATCTCTCTTTTGATTTTTCCAAGTCAAAACACTTCATATAGCAGAAGATGGGTGTCGAAGGAGCCATAGGGGCCCCACAAGCCTGCTAGGCGCGGTCAGGGGGTGGCCGCGCCTAGCAGGCCTGTGGCCTGCAGGTGGCCCCCCTCTGGTTGATTCTTGCGTCGGTATTTTTATGAAATCTAAAAATATTCTCCGTAAATTTTCAGGACTTTTGGAGTTGTGCAGAATAGGTATCTCAGATTTGCTTCTTTTCCAGTCTAGAATTCCAGCTGCCGACATTCTCCCTCTTCAGGTAAACCTTGTAAAACTTGAAATAAAAGGCATAAGTATTGTACCATAACGTGTAATAACAGCCCATAATGCAATAACTATCAATATAAAATCATGGTGGAAAATGGATGTATCATCGGTCGCCTTGTCAATCGAGGCGTCGCTCTTCTCTAACAGCTTCACCAAGTCATCGATCAGCGCATCCTTCCTATCAAGCTCAATGCGCATGTCATCGTGTTGGCTGAGGTATCCAAGACTGTCAACTCGTCTAGTTCGCCTCTGAGGCGAATGCTCTTATGATTGTGAGAGTCATCGCCTCTCGGCGAAAGATTTTGTGGTACGGCAGCGGGACCTCTCGGTTGTTTCTGTGGCCTTTGTCTTTCATCCCTGGTTATATCTCGACCGAGAACCCCCCCCCTCCCCCTCCTATCGGCCATGGAAGACGTAATAAGTGACTAACAAAGAAAGGCCTATTTTTTGGTGGCGGGGTGAGGAATGTGCGGTAATTTTCAAGTAGGTGTTTCTATAGCCTACTACAGTAAACAACTGCTAAGTGGGAACACATTTAGGTTTGGTAGGTGTGAACTCAATGTGATGGGAAACCAGCTCAAGATATATTGGGTAAATTACGTTTCATAATTGTTCAAATATACATGCAAAAAAGTTCTCAGAATTTATAATTAAATGACCGTATTAGCAACACTCTATTACATAATATTTTTGGTGACAATATTAGCAACCGGTGTAATTAATTGTATTTTATAATTTTATTGGCTAGGAGGTGATGTGGGTGATGTTTGATTAGATAGGACGTGTGCGAGCAGTCCACTGCACATGCTCAAAGGGACGCGTGCGAGCAGTCTGTCGCGTAGGCATAGCTGGCTCATCGGGAATCAAGCCCTTTGACCTCGGACCTCCACCCACAACCCTATTCTCGCCCAAGTTGTCCATTAATGCTCCATATTATCCTCCGATCTTATCTATAATGGATGCCACCGAGGATCGCCTCCTTTTTCGATGGACGACGAGGCAGCCAACAAGCGGGGGAGAGTCGAGGCTGAACCACACGAGCCTCCGGCTAGCCTGGACTTCATCAGCAGCATCCCTGACGAGATGTTAGTAACCATCATGCTCCTCCTCCCCATCAAATCTATCGTGCAGACCACCACTATCTCCAGGCAGTGGCGCCCCCTATGGCATTCCACCCCCATTGACCTCTTCGACGATGATGAGCTCTGCAGCGGGGATCGCAAGCGCTTGGATGCATTGTCCCCATCCTCGCCATGCACACTGTGCCAGTCAAACTCTTTGCCATCGGCACTTTCCATTCCAACTGCAAGGCCGAACCCAAGTTTCACGATTGGTTCTTATCCCCCGCACTGGATCAGCTCAAGGAGCTCAACTTTGTTGCTAGACATGGGCACTCGTTGCCGACATTCGTCTTCAGATTAATGTCGCGCTACGTTCATGTGGTGCCTTTTCCCCAAGATTAATGTCGCACACGATGTACATCTCCCTAAACTGAAGCATCTCAAACTCATTAGCGTCAACATCTCGAAGGCAGATTTGGAGCGCCTGCTCAGCGGTTGTACAACGCTCGAGTACCTTCGTCTTTAGAAGGTGTTTGGGTTCAGTAGACTCCACATCGCTATGAAGAATCTTCGTACAATTTATGTGCATGGCTGGTGGCACAACACACTAATTAGGTTTGATTTCTATTTGGTTTGTGCCCTAATTAAATTCTGTTTTCAAATATAATTTAAATATTTAAAATTTGAACGAAGTGTTTTGAGATGAAGGTATATTTAATTTGATTCAATTTGCAAAAAGAATCAATTAATTTGGATTTATAGGTTGCAAGTTATGACTCATTAAATTTGAATTAAATATGTTTGAATTTAAATTTTCAATTATTCAAACATGAAACAATTTAGGACAGGGTGAAAGTATATTTCATAAGGTTCATTTTGCAAAAGAATCACCTAATCTGGACTTGTAAATAATTAGTTATGATCATTGTAAGTTTAGTGGTTTTCTTCAAATTTCATACTTAACTGATTTTCTTTCAATTTAACTAATCGGATAAGGGGCTATGTGGCATGATCTGGTTGGTTGCGGGGGTTCCCGATGCGGTGGACAGTCAATCACTAGGAGAAAACGGTTCATAGTTTAAGTGGGTGGCCGTGGTGGGTGCGAGCAAGATCCGATGGTTGGGATTAATAGGAGGGGCTAGAATTTCGGTCCTCACAAGAAACCTTGCCGGTGTCGAGCTTGACTGCGGTGCGTGGCTCAGGAGTCGGCGAAGATGATGCTCCAGTGGGTTCCGGCAAGGGCGGAGGGCATGGACGGGCTTGATGCGTCGAGCTAGAGCTTCTGGTAGCAGCGGCTGGCCTTCAAGACAGGGAGGTGACGGTTGCGAGCTCATCGAAGTTCGGACACGGCGATGGAGCGACAGGTGTGGTCGAAGTGCTCAAAATCCAACATCTGGGGACAAATGGCTAGGTCAGGACACGCGCAAAGTCACCATGAACCCTACGGACAAGGTGGGCGCTCGGACGGTGCCTCACCTCGTCGGAGTTGAGCACAGGGATGCGATGAGATTCGATCTCCGGTTGTCACGAGCTCCTAGTGGGACCTGGCCTCCTCAGAGGTGTCCATGGTGTTTGTCGTAGTGGGATGGATCGACTGGTGGTGGAGGTTTGGCTCGGAAATCTCTACGGCGATCGAAATCGCTGACACAGTTCCTAGGTTAGTGGCGGACACGGGAGTTGGCGGCGAGCAGCAAGGCGACGAGGGGTGCGGCGTCCTTGAGAATTTTGGAGAGGGGTAGGGGCCTACATATAGGACACGTCCGTGCGGCGGGCATGGCCGGAGGGCACGGGGCGTGAGGCCATGCGCGATGACGTGTGATACGTCTCCAATGTATCTATAATTTTTGATTGTTCCATGCTATTATATTATCTGTTTTGGATGTTTTATTTGCATTAATATGCTATTTTATATTATTTTGGGGACTAACCTATTAACCTAGTGCCTAGTGCCAGTTTCAGTTTTTTTCCTGGTTTTTGAGTATTGCAGAAAAGGAATATCAAGAAACCTAGGAGACTTGGAGAAGAGGCCAGAAGAGCCACGAGTGGGCCACAAGCCACCCTGGTGCGGCGAGGGGGCTGGCCCCCTAGCTTGTGGGGCCCATGTAGCTCCCCTAACCCTAATCTTCGGCCTATAAATTAAGAAATATCCCCCCAATACCAAAAAAGAGCCACGATAATACTTTTCCGCCGCCGAAAGCCAACGTTCCCGATGGATCCAATCTTGGAGCCTTTGCGGGTAATCTACCGAAGGGGCGTTCGATCACGGAGGGCCTCTACATCAACTCCATTGCCCTTCCGATGATGCGTGAGTAGTTCACCACAGACCTACGGGTCCATAGCTAGTAGCTACATGTCTTCTTCTCTCTATCTATGTTCTTCAATACCATGTTCTCCATGATCTTCATGGGGATCTATCCGACGTGATACTCTTTTGTGGTGTGTTTGTCGAATCCGATGAATTGTGGGTTTATGATTAGATTATCTATGAATATTATTTGAATCTTCTCTAAATTCTTATATGCATGATTTCATATCTTTGCAAGTCTCTTCGTGTTATTGGTTTGGTTTGGCTAACTAGATTGGTAATTCTTGCAATGGGAGAAGTGCTTAGTTTTGGGTTCAATCTTGCGGTGTCCTCACCTAGTGACATAGTAGAGGTAGCGAGGAACGTATTTGTATTGTTGACATCAAGGATAAAAGAATGAGGTTTTAATCATATTTCTTGAGTTTATCCTTCTACATCACGTCATCTTACTTAATGCGTTACTCTGTTCTTCATGAACTTAATACTCTAGATGCAGGCAGGAGCTGGTCGATGTGTGGAGTAATAGTAGTAGATGTTGAATTGTTTCGGTCTACTTGACACATATGTGATGCCTATATGCATAATCATTGTCTTGGATATCGTCATAACTATGCGCTTTTCTATCAATTGCTTGATAGTAATTTGTTCACCCACCGTATTATTTTCCTTTAAGAGAGAAGCCTCCAGTGAAACCTATGGCCCCCGGGTCTATTTTCCATATTCTATTTTCAAATCTATAAACCAAAAATACATTGCTGCAATTTTATTTACTTTTACTTCTCGCAATCTTTTATGCCTATCTCTTTCACATCTAATCCTTGTAATTAACCGTGAAGGGATTGACAACCCCTTTATAGCGTTGGGTGCAAATGTTCGATTTTTTGTGTATGTGCATAAATTGGGGCCTTGCTTGTTCCTCCTACTGGATTGATATCTTGGTTCTCAACAATTGAAAAAAATATTTATTTATTTTGTTGCATCACCCTTTCCTCTTCAAGGGAAAACCAACGCAAGCTCGAGAAGTAGCAACGTGCTCTGGTGTGTGCGTGTGTGTGGTTCTTGGGCGCGCGGAAGGTGCGTGACGACCTGACGGGTGGGGCCCGTCAATCAGAGGGAGAGGAGCGGGGCACGCATGGCTTGCTGGCTGGCCTGGTTTGGCGCTTGCTGGGCCCCTAGCTAGTTGGGCCTTCTTATTTCTTTTATTTTATTTTCTATTTTGTTTCCCTTCTTAGTTCTATTTTCTGTGTTATTTTAAATCCTCCATGAATTTGAATTCATTTCAAGCACGGGATATTTCCTAAATTCCAATTGGAATATTTAGAAATGTTTGAACATTTATTTTGGGCAAAAAAGTCATAAATTTTCTGTACTTATTCTTCTGTATTTGTATTTGAATTCGATTTCAAAAACCAAATATATTTCAAATCACTTTTAGGTAACTAATTGGACATGTGGATTTTCATTTCCTGCCAAGTGGTTTGCAAAACTAAATTTGTAAATTTTCCCTTTTATTTGATTTGATTTTCAAGAAAATCAAGCTATTTCTTTTTAGCGAATTCTTTATTTGTCTTAAATATTCTTGGGGCTTATTTGGATGATCTTGCCCAACAATATTTCAAATGGTTGGGGTTCCACCTAATGGCTAGTTACGTTTCCACTATTGGCACTCAGTTTCAACCTTTTTGATGAAACACACAAGCACTTCTGACTAGCAATCAATCAAACATGGTTTTTTGAACAAAATTAATTCTATGTGAATTCTTCAATATACCAGATTTGGAGAAAATCTGGGATGTGACAACTATGGACCAGTAGGTCTTAAAGAAACTACTCACACATGGTCACGGGGGCAACAAGGTTGGTGAAGATGGCTCCGACAATAGTTCCCTCCTCCAACAGGGCTCCATATGAGGATCTCTTCGGAACAAAGGCTTGCAACCATAATCAAATTCTTATGGAGGAATAAAAGATAGTTTCGGTATTTATAGGGAATTATGGCGGTGCAATTGGACTAAGGCGGTGCTTGTGGGCCCCACATGGATGAGGGGCACGACCACCCCCTGGCCGCTCCACCTTTCCTTCTGGGCCCCTTGTCACTCGTATCAATCTCTCCCAAAGCTTGATGTGTTTCTTGTCGCCTCAAAAATCGTCTTAAGTTGGCAAACGTATTTAGACCTCCATGGATATTGTTTTCCTGTGAAACCAGAAACAAGCAGAAAACAGGAACTAGTGTGCACTATATTAATAGTTTTGTTCATAAACCCAATAAAAAAGCTATAGAAAGTATATAAAAATGATGATGTAATAGCATGAAACAATAAAAAAATACAGATACGTCTGAGATGTATCAGTCGCCCTCCTTCCTCTTACTTCATTCTTCTAAGCTTCTCTCGGCCATCCTCAGATTCAAAGAGCCCAAAATGCTTACATGAAAATGTGATGAAATGCCACATTAAATTGGAAAACTCATCTATAATAAATTTTTCCAACCAAGGACAAGAAGTGTACACTAGAAAGGTGGTACAAAAGGTCATACCACATATATTTTCAAATAGTAAGTGACCAACCATCATGACATGTCAAGTGGCAATGTGAATTCAAACTTGTCATCATCAAAGATAAACATCTAAATCGTTGTTGGTTTGTCTTGTACAAGAAAAAAGAAGGTCCATTGCAACCTTGTTAAATCAACTTTTGCATGACACATAAACCTTTTCAAAGTAAACTAGCACCAAACATTTTCCATGTGTTGTAAAACTTTTTTCAATACATCCATAATGAGACCCATGCCAAGCTTCACTTTATTTGAACATATAAAGGGCGGATTATATTTATTTTTTATGAAAAATGCAAGAAATAAATATGGTGCGCAAGTACGCACAAATTATATTTAACATTTATTTAATATTTTCCTTTGCCCCGAATTTTTAATTCTCTTGACACTTTCCTTCCCTTGTTTTTTTCCGCTCCCTCCAACTAATTTAAATGTGGCATTCATTTTTTTCCCATCCTCCATGTAAAATTTCTTTCTGAATCACAAATTAACTGACAAACTCGTTTGCACCATCCCCTCATATCTCTCTCCTTCCCTAGATCAAGTCACCTCTTGGCGGCAAATTGGATCCCTCCCCGGCATCCGGCATATCCGACAAACTTCAAAGCGGCAAAATCGGTAAACTTTGCCCGTCTACCACAAAATTTGATCCTTAACTAGCAGCTAACAACTGTACCCCCTCCCGCCCCACAACATGTCCCTTCTAAGATTTGCACCCGCGTCTACATTTCCACATAGTCATGGCATCAGCGGGCTTGTTGTCGATGTTACTATATTGATTTAGTACATGAGGAGGAGTGACCGTAATCATGCCTGGGGTGACCATATTGGTGAACCTCATTAACAAATCTTGATGACATGTTATGAATGCTTGTTCTCCTATAATCTATTTGCACCTCTGACCTAATAGTGCGATATGCAAATACTCGTCAGCGTGTATGATTTGCATACATCCTTTTAATGTACTTAGAAAATATCTATGTGGAGAAAGTACATATTCCAATAGAGAGTGGATGTTGAGCTCCCGGATGCCTAGGCACCCTCCATGAACAATAAAATCAAAAAATAGAAATAAAAAACAAAAAATCTGAAACTTTGCAACATCAAAGATGATCAATGTTTCTAGGTGCTTGCAAGTTTTCATTGCAAAAAAACATTCGAGGAGCACTACACAGGAAAAACAATTCAGTGCTTGATGTTTTGAGAATTTTTAGCACTGAAATCTGAAACTTGTTTGTACATCTTTCTCTACATAATATTTTGACATGAAAACTTCTAAGAACCAATAAAGTTTGACCAACTTTGATGCTGCAAAGTTTTAGATTTTTTTCAATTTGTTTCTTTTTTACTGTTCATAGAGGGTGTCTAGGCACCCGGGTGCTGTTACACCTTTCTCTTTGTGTGTATGTAGACGGCTTGCCAATTACTCCCTCCATTCCATTATGTAAGGTGTATTATTTTTGGCACGATGACCAAGGCACGCAATTATACACATGTAAGAACGAAATTAACCTTGGCAAAATCATTCATTAGCGGCAACTAAATCATTTAGACCAGGAAAGTAAGAGATACACACAATAAGGAGAGAGATACTTTTCTTTTTGTCTTTAAAAAAGAGATGCATGCAATCAGGGGAGAGATATTTTCCTTTTTTTGAAGGGCTAACGACGGAATTACGAGAAATTATAAGACACATCTTACATTGTGAAATTTTATCAAAAAACAAATACAATTTATATAAAGAAACGAATGGAGTACGTCAGAATAGAAGTCCACTACTTTTTGGCTTGGAAAAGGGAAATACACCATCCCGTGGGGTCAATTTCCTAATACACACGTTGGACTGCTACTCGTCTCGTATGTCCAAGCCCCGGTAAAACTCCCAAAAATCCTACTACGAAAAAAGATTGGAGAAAGGGTACTTGCATAGCATGTCCTACACGGATTGCCCTCGTTAAGAATTTTGCGTTGAAAAACCTCAGGAAAACTCAAACAAGGGGAAAAGAGTATAATCATGCCATTTGGCACATGAAATTTCTCTTCTTGACAAGGCATTTCTCTAAGTCTCCTCGTTCAAATTTCTCCAGCACATCTTAGAGTGTGACTATAGAAACTTAGTGAAAAGATCGCTTTAGTGAGTACACCTGCTAGATTACCACATGACTTATTATTATTTATTTTTGAAAAGGAGGATTTTCCCTGGCCTCTGCGTCGTGATGATGCATGCAGCCATTTTATTAATCAAATATAATCTGTAACAAGTTCACAATCTCAAGAAAGCAAATTATGTGTAGTGAAAACAATAAAAATTACATGCCTCATTTGGTTAGCAACAGATAGGCCACGATGACTAAACATCTAGCCTATTAGTGTGTCATCATCCATATCGGTTGAAGATATCCAGTGCTACCGTCTCCCACGGGATGCACCCAATAACCATAATCTCCCTATACTCCGCAAGTGTGAGTAATGACCACATACGGATCCAAGCAGTTGCTCTGTAGATAGCCTGCAAAAAAATTGAATATTTTTTTGTTAGATATCATATCATTTCTCGAGTTGCATATAGCCTAAAGCATGGCATAAACTCCTACTCGAATGTGTCTAGCTGTAATGGTATCTACTTCATTGAGCCACGTCCCAAATAACGCGTTCAAACTTGTTGAAGCATTAATATTAAATGCTATATGTAACGTGCGCCATAGCAGCCTAGCCAAAGGATATTCAATAAAGAGGTGTTTGATAGTCTCGTTGTGGTCGCAAAAGCAACATCTGTCATTTCCTACCCAATTCCGTTTAGCCAAGTTGTCTTTTCTGAGAATCACTTCTTTGTGTACAAATCACATGAAAATCTTAATTTTGAGCGACACTGTAATCTTTCAAATATGTGGAGAAGTAGGTATCAATCCGACATTGATAAGATCCAGATACATTGATTTTACGGAAAAACTACCATTTGTAGTTAATTTCCGACAAATTGTGTCTGGTTGATCCGACAACTGAACTTCCATCAATCGTCACCCCAAATGAAGCCACGCATTCCACGGTTCTCCTACCAGCGATCTCCTAAATTGGATATTAAGAGGAACGTGTTCATAATTGTAGCCACGAAAGCCTTCTTTCGTTGCACAATATTATATAAAGCCGGATACTGTGTAGCTAAGGGCGTTTC
Source organism: Hordeum marinum (assembly GCA_022496015.1). Lineage (NCBI taxonomy): Eukaryota > Viridiplantae > Streptophyta > Magnoliopsida > Poales > Poaceae > Hordeum > Hordeum marinum. The sequence goes on from CM039674.1 coordinate 381,143,439, forward strand.
CCCTAACCACGTATCTTTTCAAAACCTTGATGTGTTACCATCTCCAACGTGAAAGTTGACCCTATGAAAAAAAAACATCTTTTGTTCTCATTAGGCCTTTCCAGAACGGTGAGTCTGAATGTTTCACTATAACTTGAGCCAAAGTCTTGGTTTGTAGGTACTTATTGCGTAAAATTACTACCCACGTACCTTCCTTCTCCACTGAAAGTCTAAATAGCCATTTGCTTAATAAACATTTGTTCTTAATGTGGAGATTTTCAATTCCCAGCCCACCCTGGTCCTTAGGTCTACACATCATATCCCATTTAGCCAATCTATATTTTTTCTTCGTGTCATCACTTTGCCAGAAGAATCTAGATCTATAGAAATCGAGACTTTTCTGTACCCCTATTGGTACTTCAAAGAATGATAGTAAGAACATCGGCAAGCTTGTTAATACTGAATTTATTAACACCGGCCGTCCACCATGTGACATAAGTTTACCCTTCCAGCAACTTAGTCTCTTTTGGAATCTGTCCTCTATACATTTCCGTTCCTTGTTAGTTAATTTCCGATCATGTATAGGAATACCCAAGTAGTTAAGTTAAATGGAAGTGATCCCATCTCGCAACCAAATAACTGCTTGTATGCATCTTGTTCGTCTTTGGCACGTCCAAAACAAAACTATTCACTCTTTTTGAAATTGATTTTGAGGCCTGACAGTTGTTCAAATAAACATAAGGTCAACTTCATATTTCTGGCCTTTGCAAAATCATGATCCATGAACAAAATTGTATCGTCCGCATATTATAAAATGGATACCCCTCCATCCACAAGATACGGAACTAGCCCTTGTACTATATCCTTTTCCTTTGCGCGGCCTATTAGAGTCATCAACATATCAGCTACAATATTGAATAAGATCGCGGACATCGAGTCTCCCTGTCTTAAACCTTTATGGGTTTTGGAAGAAATGGCCTACGTCGTCATTCATCTTTATCCCAACACTACCTTTTTAAACAAAAGACTTCACTTGGCTCCTCCAAGTTTCATTGAAACTTTTCATTCCTAATGCTTGCTGAAGAAAAGTCCATTTTACTTTATCATATGCTTTTTCGAAATCCACCTTGGAGATCACTCCATCAAGTTTCTTTGAGTGGATTTCGTGCAGTGTCTCATGTAGCACAACAACCCCCTCTAGGATGTGTCTACCTGGCATGAAAGTCGTCTGAGTATGTTGTACCATCGAATGGGCTATCCGTGACAACCTATTTGTAGCTACTTTAGTAAAAATCTTGAAGCTTACATTCAGCAAGCATATCAGTCTAAATTGTTCAATTCGTATGGCCCCGTGCGTTTTAGGTAGTAGAGTAATCATTCCAAAATTTAATTAAAATAATTGTAGTTGTCCACTAAATAATTCATGAAACAATGGCATTAGATCAGCTTTAATAAACTGCCAACACCTCTTATAAAACTCAGGCGGGAACCCATCTGGACCGGAAGCCTTATTTTGTTTCATTTGCATAATTGCTTCAAACGCCTTTTTCTCGATAAATGGGACCACATGACTTATTATGGAACACTTTTAGGTCGTTCATCCATTTTGCAAATCATGAGCATAAGAGAACTCGGGTTAGACATGTTTCATGAGTCGATTTTCATATAGCATATTCGAACGTGTGCAACACATGTTTCATTACCGCTCTGGATAATTGTTAGTGCCTTCTGGGCATCCAGAGCACATGATGCTTACATGCGGTATTCGATTCTCCAGAGCTATATACACTCTGGTGATGCTCTCTATACACTGCCACTTTCTCTATGTAGTCACTAAATCCGTTTTAGTGTTTTATGGGAAGAGAAAGGTAAGACTCGCAATAATACATGTCTATGCTTCCTTTGAAGATATAAGAAAATAAAGGGAAGAGCTATATCTCACATCTTCTGTTTATTCTGTGCATTCCTTCTACTTTCTGTCTCTATTTTCGTGGCGGGTTCCACGATAGCTTTAGAAGTGAAATCTCTTTACGTGCCTACGATATTGTTCCTGGAATTATTGCATCGGTCCAACGGCTCAATTGTTCCATCAGTTCTAGCGAGCGCTCGATTTCTTGTGTCGTGTGTGCAGAAACATGCTCAACATGTGGAGAAGTTCAATAAAAAGAACAAGTGGGCAACTAGAAGAGAAAAAGGAACAAGTGGAGAAGTTGAGATGGCGTTGATCGACTGAGCTAGATAGTCTAGGTGTGAGTCAGTGAGTGAGATAGATTTCCCGGCAAAAAGAGTGAGCGAGCGAGACACGACGCATACAGAGCGAGGAATTCGAATTGTTCCGCAAGGTATCCGATAGGTTGGTCCTAGTCTCATCGTCATGGACCCGTGGTTGCAAAAGAAACAGCTTCTTATCGCCAACTGCAACTAGATCAAGGTTTTGATTCCCGCCACTTGGAACAGTGGGAGCTATGCTGTCTGAAATCTGAACGACACGTACGGCAACTACCCAAGGAAAGAACATCGATCTAGTGCACTGCACGCTCAAAAGGCCGACTTTATGAGCTAGTGTTCCACTTCCTCACACTTCATCCTGATTTGGCAACTGGCGTTAGGGGTGGGGGGCCAGTGAGCTACCCGCGTTTGCACTGTCTGAATGCATGAGTGAAGCATAAGCCTAGCCTAAGCATTGGCTAGGGGTGACTAGCTAATGGTTTGATATCCGGGGGACTAGATTCATGGACGGATGATGATCGCACAAGCACAGTGATATTTATTCCGGTTCTGACTTGACGTGGATGCATGTATCTGTATGACTTGTGCGGTGCAGAGAAACAGGTGGTTAATTTTGATTATGAGTCTCATCTCACAGAATGTGTATCTCGATCTATATACATCCAGCTGGCTCTGCTACTGAGTGGTGCAGTAACCATGTAGCCCTGTCTTCTCCGAAGCTTTAGTTGCTAGTTAGTGCTCACTCAGTTGAGTGGGTTTGATTCGAGCTAGATTTGTTGTTCCTCCTTTGGCGGAGAGCGCCAAGGCTCATTGGTTGAGACGTACAGGGTACAGCAGCAAGTGCAACTTTGGCCAGCTATCAGTGTACCCCTTGTCTTGTCAAAAATTTTGTGACTAGCTTCCTTTTTATTCCACCGAATCATTCGCTCATGTGACGCTTACGGCGATGGATTAACCGGTATAAAATCCAAGCTCCATCGGCGACGATCCCAAAGTCATTCCGCCATCAAATCACGATCGACATCACCCGTCGTTTGCTGCATGCGCCCCTGCCCTACTAGCGCCAATAATTTGGCAATCGCAAGTGTGATAGCTAACGCAATGCGTTATCAGAACACTGTTTGGCTTCACGCTCGATCGCGGTAAGTATATATAAGCGGTCGAGGTTTAAAGAATGCCCGGCCATCTCGTCGACGGCGATGCATCGTCTTTGATGTGCTCGCGCTAGCTTTGCTTGTTGCCATCTGGTTGGACGTACGCGATGATTATATCCTCTGCGATGGTTTGGAGCTAGTAGGCAAAACATACAGTAACTATTGATCTGAACAGTGCATAGGACAAAGTTTTTTCGTTTCTTTTATGATGTGATCTCCTCATCCGTAGAGGTACGTACCGAACGCTATCTGGAACTGTCGTACAGGTAAGCATCGGAGGCCAACAAAATGACAAATTATTGCTGAGCCATTGCGAAGTGCGACGATGCTATTTTTATTTGCCGTAGCCAACTTGTATGCACACACTGGCACGTATATGCGTGTTATCAGGCACACATGCTGCTTCAGACCTTCATGGTGCTTCTGGACTTCAGCGTCCCAGATCAGACTTCAACGAGTTCAGACAAAAGCGCTGCCATGGCAGCAAAACAGCCAGGCCAAGGCAGCCAAAACTGCTGCCATGACAGCCCGCTCTGCCACGAGGACCGATCACGGAGAAGAGCGCGTTCTGGATACACGATCCCAGTACGGGCCTCTGTATGGTGGTTAAAATTACGACACGTCTCACACCAATCTCTTCAAGTTCTTATCTCGTATAGCTCTGGGATCGTGTCTGCATAGCCGTAGCCCGTAGGGGCATGGCATGGGCTTTAGTCAAGTGCAAATATCTACATGCATGCATGAATGATAAGAGCGACGACCAACCCACCGTATGGAGCGCGCGGCCTGAAAGCAGTGCTGCATGGCAGAGGCCGGGCCGTGCGCCACAGGGGTCAAGTTGGCAAGTAGCAGCGCATGCATCTCAAATCATCGGGCCGGCGACAGGTAGGCGACACGCACAGCTAGCGCACAATGCCATCTGACATCTGTTGCTCGGGCCGACGTCCGGTGGAATCGGGTTCCTGGGGCAAGCGCATGATGCATGCGATCACGCCGAGCATAACTGGATTTGGATTTGGATTTGGACGAAACCGCATGAGGACATCGTGGTGAAACTGGGACATGGACGAGGGAATCCGGGGGGTTTTTGCCAGGGCGGCACTGGTTTCTGTGTGTAGTACACATGGGGTGTCAGCCTATCTTTTTCGATCCGCACAGTCGGGGGTGAGGAAGCACGTGTGAGAAACGCGTACGTACTGTGGATGTGGTGGTATTTGATTCCGGGTGGGCATTGTCAGTCGGACGGGACACCACCCCGTCCCGTTTATCCGAACGGCTGCGTCTAATCAGAATTATTTCGCGGCTGTCAAAGCGCCGGAATGGATGATGAGCTGAAGCGCACGCGGGACGACAGGTCGTCGGCGCCACCTGCGTGTTTCGCCGTCTTCGTGTTTCACCCATAGACCATAGTCCATAGTCCATACTCCATAGAGCATCAGCCGCGCGGGATCGCACCAGGGAGATGTCCGCGGCTCTTTCCGCAGGGCTGATTGGCTGATGCACGTGTTGGAGGTTGGCCGGCATAGGTTAACAGTACTTCGGCATTCGCTGTGATTAAGATTTACTATAGTCATAGACTAGCGGGTAACACGCACTTTGTTGCCCCGTTCTCTAGTTGTCAAATTAATTCTGTTTTAAAAAAAAATATTTTTTCATGGTCTATTATAGCACATATATCGGTCGACCAAACACAGACTCCCATGGACTGTGTTTTGCATTCGTCATGTAGGATGATCCTTCTCGTCATGGGAAGGTTTTGTTCTGGTTTTTTCTTTTCAATTATCTATGCCAGTTTTCCATTTTCGACATTTCTTTTCCTGTTTGTTTTATATTGCTTTCTTTTTTCTTTCTCTAAATTCATGAATATATTTAAGATTATGAATATTTTTTGAAATTCCGAAATGAACTTTAGTTTCATGAGCACTTTTTCTAATATGTGATTTTTGTACTTCGTGAACAATTTTCAAATTGGCAGACATTTGCTAAAATTACCCCAAAAAAAGTTAAAATGAGTGACCATTTTCAAAAGATCCCTTTTTGAAAACTCACACTTTTTAATTCTTGAATATTTTACCATATTAATGATCCTTTTTACAATATGAACATTATTTTAATTCTTGAACGTTTCTTAAATTTTCTGAACATTTTTTGAAACTCACAAAAAACATCCTGGATATTTTTAGAAAGATGTAAAAGTGTGTTAACAGAAAAACCAGTTGAAATTAAAAAGGTTGATTTACAGACGAACCTGGAGAACTGTCAACCCAATACCTGCGTGTTTGCTCACAATATTAACATTTCTTAAAAAACCTGAAAGGTCTTTTAATAGTAAAAACCAACCAAAATAAATGGATCAGCTGATAAAGTGATTGAAAAAGAGTGTAACATGCACATAGGATAGGGGTATATAGGCCGCGGACATGTCAGTCCAATACTGTCATGCGTGACCCACAAATCCAACCAGACCCTTATAGCCATGCCCACTTCATGAAAAAGCATTGAAGCTCTCTTGGGCCTTTATTCTCAGGGGGCTTAGTAGTTGTAAGGATTCGTATTACTCCCTCCGTTCTATATTAGTTGTCTTTCAAACCAATGAATGTAGACTTATTTATTTCAATGCTAGATACACTTGTTTGAACGACAACTAATATGGATCGAAGGGAGTATATCCCTAAAAAAGGATATTGTTTTCGTTTGTAGTGGGCTTTTGAGTCATTTTGGGCAACCGGGCTCAACGCAGACCCCATCAGATATTGTTTATGTTATTTGAGAGTGCTTAGTTCAGATTCCTACATTTTGTCAATATGAATGTTTCCTGTAATAACTTATAATATATAATATAGCATCAAGAGGATCCAAAACCATAGGTACACATTCGGTCTTTGAGCGATTAGAATGCATATAGTCAACACAATGTGTGCACACACGAGATCATGCCAGTAAAAAACAAAATCATACAAGACCAAAATTATGTCTACGTAATACCCAACGACTTAAGCAATTGGTGTTCTTGTAGACTTATATAGGGCCATTTAGTTTATAAATGATGTTTCTTTTTCTCCAAGGTTTTTCTTCTCTTCCATTTGACAGTTAGGTAAAACTCTCCCCTTCATACTTTTTCATCAAGCCCCTGGACTCACGTCCCCTCGACTTGTCGCTACGGCGGTCTATGGCGGGGAGTGGAATCATGATGCCTTCACTTCGACTAGTAGTTTAGGCTAGGGTTTTTTAGTCCTTGCAGGTGCAGTGCTCAGGAAGATGGCGGTGCTTCTTCTTTGAGTTTTTCTTCCGAGCTCCAATCTTCCTCGAGTTTGTCCATCTAGACGTAATCGACGATGATCCGGCGTAGATTCCTGCGACTCCTTGAGGATGTGTGGTTAGGGTTTTTTGTCGTGCGCGTACCTATTGAAGGGTTTAGGGTTTAGGGTTTAGGGTTTTTAGGGTTTAGGTTTAGGGTTCAACGACGATGATTGCGGCTTTACGGCATAGATCTTAGGGGAATGTGCACAAAGACTTCTTTGTTGGCATCGATAAGGTTAAGCCAGCTCCAGTAGGTAACGACTACACTGGAGCATCCGCGGTAGTGGTCGTCTGGTGGACTGGAGATCTCAATGTAATAATTATTATGTTTGAGGTGTTTTGTAATTTGGATCAAATTTTATAATAGATGTGAATCTTCTAGCAAAACAAATAGTGCCTTGAGTGGTATACATCAGAACGACCCCTGGAACGAATTTCCAATGTGGCAGCTAGTTGTGAAGCCCCTTCTAATGTTGTAAAACTAAGAAAATATAAACAACATTTTTTCATAGGAAAAAATAATCAAAGCTCAATTTAATAATCTATAAAATATGAAAAAATGTTCACATATCTACATGAATAATGCTCTTCATACATATGAAAATGAAAGTCCATATCATATTTAGACCATGTTAGTGCATATAAAAGATAAAATTTATGTATATAAAAAGTTCACATATCCAAAATTATTTTTTCACATATGTTATAAGTACTTTAACGTAACTTTAAAAAATAACATACTTTCTCAGTAGAAAAAGGAAATAAAATGATAAAAAAGGAAGGTGGAATGAAAAATAAAACCTAGAAAAAGGTAGAGCAAGAGAAATAAAATAAAAATGATAGGGAAATAAATTAGAATTGGAAGGTGAAAACTAAAATAAAAAGAAAAACAGTTGGAAAAAGATGCCATATATTGGGCCCGAGCCAATACTACATCTCGCTTATCCAATTCACTTGTTTAGGGATACCACTTGCAAAAGTCACTTTTTTACCTTTTGTGGTGTTGACAGGTGATACACTATACGCGCGTCAGTTATCGCAATATGGGAGTTTTATTTTCATTTTTTTATCAAAACGGTTTATCTCTTTCACCATCCAAATCATGAACCGATTTCACCGTTAGTTTTCTGGTGCCGAGATCTTCGAACCTATGTTAATAGGTTTTCTTAAAAAATTTCGCTAAAGTAGGGAAAGACCAAAATAAAAAATAAAAACTGATATAAAAAAATGAAAGCCTGAAAAAAAAGAACTGAAAAAGACTGAAAATCCAACAAACCTGAAACCATAAGCCGGTTGCACGATTGTGCTCTTTTTCTACTTTTTGGGAAGCACAACTATGTTTTTCCCTTATCGGGAAGCATAGGCCGTGTTTTTTTTCTTTCGGGGAAGCATGGTTATGCTTTGCGTGAAAGTATAGGTTGCGCTTCTTCTTGTTTGGGAAAGCCCAAATATGTGGTTTTTTTTTCTTTTTGGAAACGAAAGTTGTGCTTTTCATGAAAGCATTGTTGTGGTTCTCTCGTGAAGCACATGTTTTTGTGCTTCTTGTGGAAGGATAGGTTGTGTTTTTCGTGGAAGGACATGTTGCTCTTCTCACAAAAATATAACCGTGTTTTTTTCCTTTTCGGAAGTACAATTGTGCTTCTCGTGGAAGCACAGATTATGTTTTTCCTTTTTCAGGAAGCTGTGCTTCTCAGGAAAGCACATTCGCATACAAGTATTGCTTCCTGATACGTCTCAAACATATCTATAACTTTCTATTGTTAAATGCTATTATATTATCGTTTTTTATTTGATTCCTATGTCATTATATTATTTTTCTAGACTAACCTATTAATTTAGTGACCACTACTAGTTCTTCTTTTTTGCATGTTTTTGGTTTTATAGAAAATCAATACCTACAGAAGTCTAAACATGACGAAATTTTTTGACAATTTTCTCTAAAACTTAAGAGACCTAATAAGCTTCGAGGAGAGACCGGAAGACCTGCGAGGGCCCCATGATCCAGTAGGGTGCACCTTGGGGGTAGGGGGTGCAGGGATAGCTTGTGGCCCCCTTGATCCCTGTTTACCCTAATTTCTGGCCTATAAATTCATATATATTTTTGAAAACCTCAGAGCGAGACCCGAAACAATTTTTCACCGTGCGCAAACCTCTATTCCGATGTGATCCCATCTGGATCCCTGTTATGGCACTCTGTCGAAGGGGGGTCATTGGGGAGGTCATTTGTTGGGGAACGTTGCATGGGAAACAAAAAAATTCCTATGCGCACGCAAGATCTATCCATGGTGATGAGCATCTATGAGAGGGAGAGTGGATCCACATACCCTTGTAGATCGCTAAGCGGGAAGCGTTAAGAAACGCGGTTGGTGTAGTCGAACGTCCTCGCGATCCAAATCGCCGAGCATCCCGCGATCTCATCACGATCCGTCCCGCGATCCAATCACGATTCGTCCCGCAAACTCATCACGATCCGTCCCGCGATCTTGATCCCGGTCCTTCCGATCTAGCGCCGAACGTACGGCACCTCCGCGTTCAGCACACGTATAGCTTGATGACGATCTCCACCTTCTTGACCCAGCAAGAGGGAGAGGAGAGGTAGAAGAGTTCTCCGGCAGCGTGACAGCGCTCCGGCAATGGTGGTGGAGCTATTCCGGCAGGGCTTCGCCTAAGCACTGCAGAAAATTGATCTAGAGGAGAAACTATGCACTAGAGGAACGGGTAGCACGTGGCTGAAAATCTTGTGCCAAAAACCCTAAAACCTCTAGTATATATAGGAGGAAGAGAGGTGGAGGCTTGGCTCCCAAGGAGCCAGCCCTTGGGTCGGCCGAACCAAGGAGGATTGGAGGATTCCTCCTTCAATCCTAGTAGGACTAGGACTCCTCCTTATTTTTGCCTTTTTTGCCTTTTTCCACCTTTTTCTCTTTGGGCTTTTCTTCCCAGCCGCATGGGCCTCATGTGGGACTTCCACCAGCCCACTAAGGGCTGGTATTTACTCTCCCACAGCCCATGTATCCTCTTGGGTCGAAATACCACTCCCGATGGTCTCCCGGTATACTACCGGCACTCCCGGTACACTATCGATGAGCCCCAAACCTTTCCGACGACCAAAACAGGACTTCTTATATATCAATCTTTACCTCCAGACCATTCTGGAGCTCCTCATGACGTCCATTATCTCATCCGGAACTCCAAACAACCTTCAGTCATCACCATACATAACTATATACTACCGAAACGTCACTGAACCTTAAGTGTGCAGACCCTGCGGGTTCAAGAAGTATGTAGACATGACCGAGATACCTGGCTGCCCATATTGGTTCCTACATATTCTACGAAGATCTTTATCGGTCGAACCTTTATGTCAAGGATTCAGTTAATCCCGTATGATGTTTCCTTTGTTCTTCGGTATGTTACTTGCCCGAGATTCGATCGTCGGTATCTCCATACCTAGTTCAACCTCGTTACTGGCAAGTCTCTTTACTCATTCCGTAATACAAGATATCGTGACTAACACTTAGTCACATTGCTTGCAAGGTTTATTGTGATTTTGTATTACCGAGTGGGCCCTGAGATACCTCTCCGTCACACGGAGTAACAAATCCCAGTCTTGATCCATGCCAACCCAACAGACACCCTCGGAGATACCTGTAAAGCACCTTTATAGTCACCCAGTTACGTTGCGATGTTTGATACACACAAGGTACTCCTCCGGTGTCAGTGAGTTGCATGATCTCATGGTCATAGGAACATATACTTGACATGCAGAAAACAGTAGCAATAAACTGACACGATCATATGCTACGTTTGTAGTTTGGGTCTTGTCCATCACATCATTCTCCTAATGATGTGATCCCGTTACCAAATGACATCTCATGTCCATGACTAGGAAACCATAGCCATCTTTGATCAACGAGCTAGTCTATTAGAGGCATACTAGGGACATGGTGTTGTCTATGTATGCACACATGTATCTGAGTTTCCGATCAACGCAATTATAGCATGGATAATAAAAAATTATCATGAACAAGGAAATATGATAATAACTAATTTACTATTGCCTCTAGGGCATATTTCCAACAGTCTCCCACTTGCACTAGAGTCAATAATCTAGTTCACATCACCATGTGATTCGCATTGTTATGAATCTAATACCCACTGAGTTCTGGGGCTCGATCATGCTTTGCATGTGAGAGAGGTCTTATAGTCAACGGGTCTACGACATTCAGATCCGTATGTACTTTGTAAATCTCTATGTCAAACCGTAAACACTGCTACCACACTCCACTTGGTACTATTCCAAATGGCTGCTCCACTATATGTATCCGGATTGCTACTAAGACTCATCCGGATTAGTGTTAAAACTTGCATCGACGTAACTCTTTACGACGAACCCTTTATCACCTCCATAATCAAGAAACGTTTCCTTAGTCTTTTAGTCACTAAGGATAATATTGACTGTTGTCCAGTGATCCACTTCTAGATCACTCTTGTACCCCTTGACGGACTCATGGCAAGGCACACACAGGTGCGGTACACAGCATGGCATACTATACAGAGCCTATGGCTAAGGCATAGGGGACGACATTCGTCATTTCTCTTTCTTCTGCCATTGTCGAGCTTTGAGTCTCACTCAACTTCACACCTCGCAAATCAGGCGAGAACTCTTTCTCTGACTGATCCATTTTGAACTCTTTCAAAATCTTGTCAAGGTATGTACTCATTAAAAGTCTCATCAAGCATCTTGATATATCTCTATAGATCTTGATGCTCAACAATTAGGTAGCTTTATCCAGGTCTTCCTTTGAAAAAACTCTTTTCAAACAACCGTCTATGCTTTCCAAAAATTCTACATCATTTCTGATCAACAATATGTCATCCACATATATTTATCAGAAATTCTATAGTGCTCCCACTCACTTTATTATAAATACAAGTTTCTCGTAAACTTTGTATAGACTCAAAAACTTTGATCACCTCATCAAAGTGTATATTCCAACTCCGAGATGCTTGCTTCAGTTCATAGAAGAATCACTGAAGCTTGCACACCTTTTAGCATCCTTAGGACTGACAAAACCTTCTGGTTGTATCACATACAACCTTTTCTCAAGTAAACCGTTAAGGAAACTATGTTTTGATATCCATCTGCCAGATTTCATAATTGAAAAATGCAGCAACTCCTAACATAATTCCAACAGACTTTAGCATCGCTACGAGTGAGAAAGTCTCATCGCAGTCAACTCCTTGAACTTGTCGTAAACTTCTTTGCAATAAGTTGAGCTTTACAAATGGTGACATTTACTATGAGCGTTTGTCTTCATTTTAAACATCCATTTGTACTCAACGACCTGTCGTCCAACGAGCAAGTCTACCAAAGTCTATACTTGGTTTTCATACATGGATCCTTTCTCGGATTTCATGGCCTCTAACCATTTGTTGGAATCCGGGCCCATCATCGCTTCTCCACAGCTTGTAGGTTCATCGTTGTCCAACAACATGACCTCCAAGACAGGGTTGTCGTACCGCTCAGGAGCAGTACACATCCTTGTCGACCTACGAGGTTCGATAGTAACTTGATTCTAAGCTTCATGATCATCATCATTAACTTCCTCTTCAAATAATGTAGGCTTCACAGAAACAAATTCCTGCGCTGTGCTACTCTCTGGTTGAACAAAGGTTCAACAACCTCATCAAGTTCTATCTTCCTCCCACTCAATTCTTTCGAGAGAAACTTTTTCTCGAGAAAGGACCCATTTTTAGCAACAAACACTTTATGCTTGGATCTGAGATAGAAGGTTTACCCAACTGTCTTTACGGTATTCTATGAAGATGCACTTGTCCGCTTTGTGTTCGAGCTCATTAGGTGAAAACCTTTTTCACATAAGTGTTGCAGCCCCAAACATTAAGAAATGATAGCTTAGGTTTCTATGAAACCATAATTCACACGGTGTCATCTCAACGGATTTAGATGGCGCCCTATCTAAAGTGAATGTAGTTGTCTCTAATGCATAACCCCAAAATTATAGTAGCAAAACGATAAAAGACATCATAGCAAGCACCATTTTAAATAGAGCATGAGTATGACGTTCGAACGCACCATCACACTATGGTGTTCCAGGTGGCGTGAGTTGTGAAACAGCTTTCACATTGTCTAAAGTTGTATGCCAAACTCGTAACTCAGATATTTACCTCCACGATCATATCGCAGACATTTTTATCTTCTTGTCACGATGATCTTAAACTTCACTCTGAATTTGCTTGAACCTTTCAAACAATTCAGACTTGTGTTTCATTAAGTAAATATACACTATATCTGCTCAAATCATGAGTGAAGGTAAGAAAATAACGATATCCACCGCACGCTAGAAGACTCATTGGATTGCATACATCAACATGTATCATTTCCAATAAATCACTTGCCCGCTCCATCCATCTGGAAACGGGGTCCTTAGTCATCTTGCCCAAGAGGCATGGTTCGCATGTCTCAACGGATTCAAAATCGAATGAGTCCAAAGATCCATGAGCATGGAGTTTCTTCATGCGCTTTATACAAATATGACATTTAGCGGCAGTGCCACAAGCATGTGGTACTATCATTATTAACTTTGTATCTTTGGCGTCAATGTTATGAACATGTGTATTACTACGATCAAGTTCAACAAACCATTCTCACTGGGTGCATGACTATTGAAGGTATTAGTCATGTAAACAGAATAACCATTATTCTCTAACTTAAATGAATAACTGTGTTGCAATAAACATGATCTAATCACGTTCATGCTCAATGCAAAACACCAAATAACATTTATTTAGGTTTTTCACTAATCCCGAAGGTAGAGAGAGCATGCGATGTTGATCACATCAACCTTGGAAACATTTCCAACACACATCGTCACCTCACCCTTAGCTAGTTCTCCGTTTATTCGTAGCTTTTATTTCGAGTTACTAACATTTAGCAACCGAACCGGTATCCAATACCTAGGTCCTACTAGGAGTACTCGCAAGGTACACATCATTAACATGTATATCAAATATACTTCTGTCGACGTTGTCAGCCTTCTTATCTACCAAGTATCTAGGGTTGTTCCGTTTCAGCGACCGCTCTCCTCATAATCGAAGCACTTAGTCTCAGGTTTGGGTCCAACTTTGGGTTGCTTCACTGGAGCAGCAACTGACTTGCTATCCATCAAGTTTGCCTCCTTGCTCTTGCCCTTCTCGAAACTAGTGGTTTGACTAACCATCAACACTTGACGCTCCTTCTTGATTTCTACCTTCGCGGTGTCAAACATCGCGAATAGCTCAGGGACCATTATTTCTATCCCTGGCATTTTATAGTTCATCACGAAGTTCTAGTAGCTTTAGTGACAGTGACTTGGAGAACTATATCAATCACTATCTTATCTAGAAGATCAACTCCCACTCGATTCAAGCGATTGTAGCACCCAGACAATCTGAGCACATGCTCAACAATTGAGCTATTCTCTTTCATCTTGCAGGCAAAGAATCTTGTTGGAGATCTCATATCTCGCAACACGGGCACGAGCCTGAGATCCTAATTTCAGCTCTTAGAACATCTCATATGTTCCGTGACGTTCAAAACGTTTCGGAGCCTCAATTCTAAGCCGTAATGCATGACGCACTAAACTATCAAGTAGTCATCAGAACGTGCTTGTCAGATGTTCACAACATCTACAGACGATGCTAGAGGGGTTGGCGCACCGAGCGGTGCATTAAGGACATAAGCCTTCTGTGCAGCAACGAGGACAATCATCAGATCACGGAGCCAGTCCGCAATATTGCTACCATCATCTTTCAACACTATTTCTCTAGGAACATATAAAAATTCAAGGGAGCTATAGCGTGAGCTAGTAATCTACAACACAGTTTGCAAAGACACTACTGACTATGTTCATGATAATGAGTTCAATTAATCATATTACTTAAGAACTCCCACTCAAATTGACATCCCTCCGGTCATTCGAGTGATACATGATCCAAATTCACCAACTCAAGTCCGATCATCATGTGAGTTGAGGTGGTTTCAATGGTGAACATCATCATGTTGATCATATCTGCTATATGACTCATGTTCGACCTTTCGGTCTCTTGTGTTCCGAGGCCATGTCTGTACATGCTAGGCTCGTCAAGTTTAACCCGAGTGTTCTGCATGTGCAACACTGGCTTGCACCCGTTGTATGTGAACGTAGAGTCTATCACACCCGATCATCACGTGGTGTCTCAACACGACGAACTTTCGCAACGGTGCGCACTCGGGGACAACGCAATTAATCTTGAAATTTAAGTGAGGGATCACCTTATAATGCTACCGTCGTCCTAAGAAAAACAAGGTGCATAAAAGGATTAACATCACATGCAAATCATAAGTGACATGATATGGCCATGAACTTGTGCTTTTGATCTCCATCTTGAAAGCACCGGCATGATCTCCATCGTCACCGGCACGAAACCATGATCTCCATCATCTTGATCTCCATCAACGTGTCTCCATTGGGGTTGTCGCGCCCATCATTCTTGTACTACTATTGCTACCATTTGGCAATAAAGTAAAGCATTACATAGCGCTTAATGATTGGCACGCAGGTCATACAATAATTAAAGACAACCCTATGGCTCCTGCCGGTTGCCGTACTCATCGACATGCAAGTCGTGATATTCTATACAACACATGATCAACTCATACATCACATATATCACATCATGTAATTGGCCATATCACATCACAACATACCCTGGAAAAACAAGTTAGACGTCCTCTAATTGTTGTTGCATGTTTTACGTGGCTGCTACGGGTATCTAGCAAGAACAATTCTCATCTACGCAAAAAACACAACGGTGATACACTAGTTGCTTTTCAACCTTCTCAAGGACCGCCTTTATCGAATTCGATCCAACTAAAGTGAGAGAAACTGGCACCCACAAGCCATCTATGCAACAAGTTGCGGTTGAGGGAACCGGTCTCTCGTAAGCGTACGAGTAATGATGGTCTGGGCCGCTTCATCTCACAATACCGCTGAACCAAAACACGACCAAGGGAGGAAGCAATCTAAGTATCAACGCCCACAAACTCTTTGTGTTCTACTCGAGATCTCATCTACACATAGACCTAGCTCATGATGCCACTGTTGGGGAACGTTGCATGGGAAACAAAAAAATTCCTACGCGCACGCAAGATCTATCCATGGTGATGAGCATCTACTAGAGGGAGACTGGATCTACATACCCTTGTAGATCGCTAAGCGGAAAGCGTTAAGAAACGCGGTTGGTGTAGTCGAACGTCTTCGCGATCCAAATCGCCGAGCGTACCATGATCTCATCACGATCCATCCCGTGATCCAATCACGATCCGTCCCGCGAACTCATCACGATCCGTCCCGCGATATCATCACGATCTGTCTCGCGATCTTGATCATGGTCCTTCCGATCTAGCGCCGAACGGACGACACCTCCACGTTCAGCACATGTACAGCTTGATGATGATCTCCGCCTTCTTGATCTAGCAAGAGGGAGCGGAGAGGTAGAATAGTTCTCCGGCAGCGTGACGGCGCTCCGGCGATGGTGGTGGAGCTATTCCGGCAAGGCTTCGCCTAAGCACTGCAAAAAACCGATCTAGAGGAGAAACTATGCACTAGAGGAACGGGTAGCACGTGGCTGAAAATCTTGTGCCAAAAACCATAAAACCTCTAGTATATATAGGAGGAAGAGAGGAGGAGGCTTGGCTCCCAAGGATCCAGCCCTTGGGTCGGCCGAACCAAGGAGGATTGGAGGATTCCTCCTCCAATCCTAGTAGGACTAGGACTCCTCCTTATTTGCCGTTTTTGCCTTTTTCCACCTTTTTCTCTTTGGGCTTTTCTTTCCAGCCGCATGGGCCTCATGTGGGACTTACACCAGCCCACTAAGGGCTGGTATTTACTCTCCCACAGCCCATGTAGCCTCTTGGGTCGAAATACCCCTCCCGATGGTCTCCCGGTACACTACCGGCACTCCCGGTATACTACCGATAAGCCCGAAACATTTCCGGTGACCAAAACAGGACTTCCTATATACCAATCTTTACCTCCGGACCATTCCGGAGCTCCTCGTGATGTCTGGGATCTCATTCGGGACTCCGAACAACCTTCGGTCACCACCATACATAACTCTATACTACCGAAACGTCACCGAACCTTAAGTGTGCAGACCCTGTGGGTTCAAGAACTATGTAGACATGACCGAGACACCTCTACGGTCAATAACCTATAGCGGGACCTGGATGCCCATATTGGTTCCTACATATTCTACGAAGATCTTTATCCGTCGAACCTTTATGTCAAGGATTCAGTTAATCCCGTATGATGTTCCCTCTGTTCTTCGGTATGTTACTTGCCTGAGATTCGATCGTCGGTATCTCCATACCTAGTTCAACCTCGTTACTGGCAAGTCTCTTTACTCGTTCCGTAATACAAGATCCCGTGACTAACACTTAGTCACATTGCTTGCAAGGCTTATTATGATGTTGTATTACCGAGTGGGCCCTGAGATACCTCTCCGTCACACGGAGTAACAAATCCGAGTCTTGATCCATGTCAACCCAACAGACACCCTCGGGGGCACCTGTAGAGCACCTTTATAGTCACCCAGTTACATTGCGACGTTTGATACACACAAGGTACTCCTCCGGTGTCAGTGAGTTGCATGATCTCATGGTCATAGGAACATATACTTGACATGTAGAAAATAGTAGCAATAAACTGACACGATCATATGCTATGTTTGTAGTTTGGGTCTTGTCCATCACATCATTCTCCTATGATGTGATCCCGTTACCAAATGGCATCTCATGTCCATGACTAGGAAACCATAGCCATCTTTGATCAACGAGCTAGTCTTATAGAGGCATACTAGGGACATGGTGTTGTCTATGTATCCACACATGTATCTGAGTTTCCGCTCAACAGAATTATAGCATGGATAATAAAAGATTATCATGAACAAGGAAATATGATAATAACTAATTTATTATTGCCTCTAAGGCATATTTCCAACATCATCTTCATCAACCTTGCTGCCTCCATGATGATTTGTGATGGTGTGAGTAGTTCTTTCAAGACCTATAGGTCCATAGTAGTAGCTATATGGCTCTCTATCTTTCTCTCTCTTGATCAATATCTTGATCTTCAATGAAATTATCTCTCCGGAGATCAATCATATGTGATTCTTGTGGCATGTTTGTTGGGATCTAATGATTTGTGGATTTATGATCAGATTATTCATTGATTTATATTGATTATCTTGAAGTCTCTTTGTTGTGTAATTTTATAGTTATGTATGCTTTTCGATCTATGAGTTTTCTTTGGACAAGCTAGATGAATAGATATTCAGAGAAAGTGGTGCATGGTAGTGGGTTCAATCTTGCGATGATCTTATCTAGTGATAGAAAGGACAAAGGCATGTATTGTGTTGTTGCCAATGAGGATAAAACGACGGGGTTTGGTCAAATTTGTTGATGTCTTCCTGTCTACATTATGTCATCTTGCTTATTGCGTTACTCTATTTCTTATGAACTTAATACTTTGAGATGCATGCTGGATAGCGGTATTGGGATGATGTAATAGTAGTAGATGAAGTTGGACTACAGTCTGTTTATCAGGGACATAATGCCTATGTGAGATTATGCCATGAATGGTCATAGTTATAATTTGCACTATTCTGTCAATTGCCCGACAGTAATTTTTCTACCATGCCACTACATGATTTCTAAGTGAGATGCCACTAGTGAACCTATGTCCCCCGGGTCAATTTTCCATCAATACAAAAACTCCTACAATTGCTCTTTACTTTCTTCTGCTATTTTGCCACTTTTCCATGTCACTATTTGCTTTTAATCTTATAACTAACAAGAAGAAGGGGATTGACAATCCCCTTGCCTTTGTTGCGTGCAAGCAATTTTTTTGTGTGTGCAGGTACTCCTAAAGTTGTTAGTTTGGTGACTTCTCCTGGTTCAATAAATCTTAGTTCTTAACCGATGGAAATGTTTTCTTCTGATGTGCTACATCACTCTTTCTCTTCAAGGAAATCCAACAACTCTTGTGGGAGTAGCACTTTCCGTTTTAAAAAAACTTTTCCGCCAAAAACCTAAGGAAAACCAGTTAAGAACGAGAAAGCCAAAAAATCAGAAGACACAAACAAATAGAACCTGAAAACACTCGCAAAAAAACGAGAGTGCTTCCATCTTGAAAATACGCCCTAGAGGCAATAATAAAGATGGTATCATCATATTTCCTTGTTGATGATAAATGGTCATTATCCTTGCTAGAATTGTATTGACCGGAAACTAAATACTGTGTGGATACATAAAGGAATACCATGTCCCTAGAAAGCCTCTACTAGAATAGCTCATTAATCAAAGATGGTTAAGTTTTCCTAACCATAGATATGAGTTGTCATTTGATAATGGGATCACGTCATTAGGAGAATAATCTGATGGACATACTCAATTGTAAGCTTAGCATATGATCATTTCACTTAGTTTAGTTGCTACATCTTTTCTTCATGTCAAGTATCTGTTCCTTGGACCGTGAGATAATGGACTCCCTAACACCGTAAGAATATTTTGTCTGTATCCAAATGTCACTTCGTAACTGGGTGATCATAAAGGTGTTTTGAGGGTATCACAGAAAGTGTTTGTTGGGTTGCATGGATCAAGACTGGAATTTGTCACTCCGTATAATGCAGAGGTATCTCTAGTCCTTCACGATAACATGATATCCAAAGTAGCTTGCAAGTGTGTGACTAATGAGTTTAGTCACAGGGATATTATATTATGGAACGAGTAAAGAGACTTCCCGGTGACAAGATTGAACTAGGTATGGCGATACCTACGATCGTGTCTCGGGCAAGTAACATGTCGCTGGGCAAAGGGAATTGTATATGGTATTAATTGAATCATCAACATAGAGAGAGAGAGAAATAAAGAGAGAGGAAGAGAGATCCAAAAAAAGTTTGGGGTTATGCCGGTAGTGTGCCAGAGGCACCGAAGGAGTTTCGGGGGTCCACCTGCCCCGAGGGACCACATGGGCTGTAGGGGAGGCACCCTGGCTTGTATGGGCCAGGCGCACCAGCCTCCACAAGGTCCATGCGCCTAGGATTTGGGGGAAACCCTAAAGTGGGGCGCCCTCACTTTGCTTGGGGGGCAAGCAACCCCCTTGGCCGTCGCCCCCTCTCTTGGCGGAGGGGTTAGGGCCGGCCAACCCCTCACACGCCCCTATATAAAGAGGGGAGGCGCAAGGGGCAGTCCCATCACAGCGAAGTTCTGCTCCCACCACCACCACGTCGACATGTTGTATTAGATCTCATCTACCTCTCCTCTCTCGCTTGCTGGATCAAGGAGGATACATCATCGAGCCGTACGTGTGCATATCTCGGAGGTGCCACTCGTGCGGTTCTTGGATTGGATTGAGTCGCGAAAGTGTACGACTACGCCAACCATGATCTCTAGATCGCTAACACTTTCAGTCTATAAGGGTATGTACACACACTCCCTCTCATTTGTAGCATCTTCGTCTTTCCTACTTATAAAGATTGGAATTGGTGGTGAGTTCACATGTGGGCCCAACATCCATTCGAAATAAACAAATACGCGCACCCACACATGTAAAATTACCAACCTTCCAAGAGACATATAAACAAATGTACTTTACTTATATGTAGGTCTATCATAATAAACAAATACACTACTTTCATGTGATACCAACTTTTTTTTGTAAAAAGCACAAATAACAAACACAAAAGTGACTTCAACTCAAAATCAACATTGGTTTTAGTTTCTCTTTCCAACCTACTATGGTCATTCGAAATTCTTTGATGCACCATGCCTCTCGCCGTATTTTTGCCATCTTTTAGTATAATTGTAAATCACGCAACAACCACAAGAACAGTAACGTTATCTGACCATCTCAATGTGGCTCTGTGACAACGCACGGGCATTCTGCTAGTAGAATATATCTTGGGTGTTTCATATGAAAATAATTATTTTTCAAGCAATGTTTCCCAACAACCCAAACCGCGACACATGGCGGTGTGTGGACGCACCACTTGGTGTTCTCCAGGGGCGAGGAAAATGACCATTGTGATTGCCCCCAAAAGGCTACACGTCCGTTGCCTCCAGTAGTTCATAGCATCCTATTTAGCGTGTTAAAACGTCGGCTGCGTGAACCAGCTGACATGGGACACCCCAGCAGTCGTTGGTCATTTGTTTGCTTGTTTGTTGTGTTTTCTCATTCATTATTTGCAGTCTTTTGGCTTTGAAAAACATTGCTAATTTTTTGAAATTTGGTAAAATAAAAGGTCAGGAATTGTGAAAGTTAATGCTTTTTACAAAAAAAAAATCATGAATTGTGGAAAACTTTGCGAGTTTAGTTAACTAATTGTAAAATAATCATGAATGTCAAAACAAAAGTTCCACAAATTGAAAAGCTTCAAAGATTTCAAAGAAAATTTTCATGAATTTGAAAAAAAAAATGTTTTTAAAATCTTGAGTTCAATCATAGTTTATGTATTCGTAAAAAAGTACGAATTGAGAAAAAACATTTATTTGGAAAAGAACATGTATATGAAAAATGTTCATGAATTTGAGAAAAAATACCAATTTAAGAAACATCATGAATTTGGAAAAGTATGATCACAAAAATAAATACAGATAAATTTGAAATAGAAAAATAAAATGGGCTAGCGAACTTAGTGACCATAACATAGGATGGGGAGTGCAAAAACAGTAGTAATTAACGTTATAAACCCAAGATATAACTAACGTTGTTTCATCTATTTTGTGAGACGGTAGCTCACTTTTTTTTTGAGACAAGAGACGGCAGCTCACATGGCCTCAAGGGAACCCGCTAGTGGGCCATGTTACCTTTTCTCTTTTACTAACCTTAATCTTAATCTGTTATTCATTTGCTTTGATCCTTTTTCATTTTCTATTTTGTTACTTTTGTTTATATCTACTAGCGAAAGAGTACGAGAGAGAGAGAGAGGGAGAAAATATCACACTCTGCTAACCAATCATTTCTTTCAACACATGACATATCATCTGTGTTATCATTTATGTTCCTTTCCACCCTCTGACGGTGAGCTCAGTGCTCAAATAATCACAATGCATTTGAATGTTGTCAATCCTAAGGCGTCTCTTTCGGCATAAAATGAGAAATCTGCTTTTTATTATGTGATGTTTTGACGAGGTGTGCATGTGTGGTTATAGATGGTTTTACTCCAATCATAGTTTTGTTGAGGTGTTCATTTCCAATCCATGTCGAAAGAAAAGACGGATCATGCGCTATTGATTAAGCTGGCACCCTAAACATCATTTTCAATACTGTTAAAGTAACATCATATTCACATTCTACATAGTTTTCTAATCAAATTCCACATATAACATGTTAAATTTAAAGTTTGGCTTTCAAAAATATACATACTTTAAAAAAGCATATGATATGTATTATGGTTTAATTAAACCAATTATCAAGGGGTTTTCTGCAAAAATAAAAAATCTGACTTAAAACTGACATACACGTTGATTATCAAAAACATGAGTCTTTTTTTTGTAAAAGCAAAAAATCTTATAAAAACTGACTGCGAGTTGATTAACAAAAACATGAGGGGGTTTGCAGCATTACAAACCAATAATACTTATTTTATTTATTAGTACGTATAGATATCTATACAAATATAAAACACCCTAAAAGGGCACACCAACTGATCTCGACCATCAAATCAGGTCAATCCGATAACACGAACGGCTTCAATGACGACTGCTCAACATGCTTAGCAGGCAATTAAATTTAGAAAATTATTTATACAATGTAAATGAAATGTTCACATAATTTCGAAATTTTGTACCATACAAAAGAAAACCTATACATTTCAATACAGTCATGAATTAAAAAAATGAGATTTTGTAAAACTTTTGTGTAATGTTAGAAAAATCTTTTGTTTCTTTTAAAGGAAATGTTTTGTACCATTCAAAAAATGTATTCATGGCATTAAAAATAATGTTCTAACAATTAACAAATGTATTGCATGTTTTAACAGGAGTTCATGGCATATACGAAAATGTTCAATGCATATAAAAAAATTACTCTGTCTTGAAAAGTGTTCAACATGTGTTCAGAAAATGTTGAACATCCATCTAAAACATATTTAAACCTGTATTCAAAAAATTGTTTAAGGTGTACTGAAAAATGCAATGTGTATCTGTCAAATGTTAAACTTGTACATGAAAAATGTTCAACTATATTTAAATAAAATTCAACATAAATTTAAATCTTAATGAAATGTAAAAACTGAAATAGAACTGCAAAAAATTGATAAATACCTATAGAAAAGGCAGAGAAATAAAAAATGACAGCAACAAATAAAATAAAAAAATGCACGCAGGTACTATAAGTGGTTTGTACCGGTGTATGGAATCTTACCAAATACCCCAAACTGGGTCAGCATGAAAATACGAGTCGAGAGCTGAATGATTCAGCCGAGTGAGCCGAAGGTAGGTCTGGCAATAAGCTACACATACCTCCTACACATTAAGCGGAAAGCACCTATTCCACAATCTATGACAAGAAGGCAGCAACATACACGGGATCCCTGACTAGGTGGGGCCATAATAGGTGTCACGCGACTTTGCAGTGAGTTTTTTCTTTTCGTTTTTGCAATGTAGCAGCCCCGCTATTGTTGCAAACCGGGTTTTTTGGTCTTAATTTCTATTTCAAAAAAGTTATCAAAATAGTATTTTTGTGCGAAATTCTCAAAGTTTTTTTTTTGAAAGAGAGAGCTTTTTTGAATTTGTGAAAAAATATGAAAACCAGAACATTTTTCAAATTCGGAATAGTTTTTACAAAATTTGAATAGTTTCTAAATATGAAAACACTCTTCAAAAAACACGAAAATTTTGCAATTTGTGAAAAAAAAATTAAAAGGGAATATTTTTCAATATTATGAGAAATGTTTTAAATATTTTTCAAAAAAATTTCATACGCATGAATATTTTTCAAGTGTTTGAATTTTTATTGAAAACAAAAACATTTTATGATATTTGTTTTTACTAAGTGAGAACATTCCAAAATATTCAGATTATTTTTGGAAATTTCAAACAATTTTGAATTCCAAAAAAAATTTGAAAAACGAAACATTTACAAATAAACCTAGAAAAAGAAAAAGAAAAGCAAAACGAAAAATGGAAATGAAAAGAAAAAGAAACTAAAAAAATAAACAGTAGAAAACCGGTTCAAGATCCTTATAAAAAGGTTGTCAAATTAGTCAGGAACTTTCACCTTCCAAAAGATTTACAAAAGTGGAATATGTAGAATGGACCACTCGTTGCAAAAATGGGCTGGGTTTGTAATTTTAGATCGTCAAAGAAATGTTCACAATTTCAAAAGTTGATCGCAAATTTAAAAAACTGTTCCCAAATTTTAAAAATATTCCTCAACTAAAAATATGTTTGCCAATACAAAAAATGTTGAAGAGTTTTAAAAGGTACCTGGATCCAAAAATGTTTTGAAACTTTTAGAAAAAACATGAATTCAAAAATTCTCTGCAAATCCCGAAATTATTCACCATTTTGAAAATAATGAATATTGAAAAATGTCCCGGATTTCAAAACATATTGTGTCGACGTGCGAGGTAAATAGGATCTCCACGAATAAGCGGCATGCATGATTTCTATCGACCAACCGGTCAGTGACACTGTCATGGCCTAGTAATTAACACCTCAAATCCATATTATTACATGCAACGTAAACCTTGTACTATGCGGATGTCGTCAGGCTTCGCCGTGCCCATGTCCGACGGCTGGCTATGCCCCTCGTAGTGTCGGTCCGATTGCCGGCGAGGTATGGGAAGACATGAGACACTAGCCGGCTCACTGGACTTGATCTCCTGCCGTCTCCCATGCCTTACTCTTTCTCGTCGGAGCCCGTAATCCAGACGGTGCTGGCGGACGCGAGGTCGATGATGGATCCTTCGTGGGAGAAGCCGACGTCCACCATGACGCGGTTACGGCGCCTGCACTGGTGCACCTTACGGGGCGTCGGATAGTATGACAACGCCTCTCCAACGTCCACCGCCGCCTCCCGCGCCCGCTGCCTCGCCCGGCGGGCATGTCGCGCCATGATATCGTCCGAGAACGGTCATGCTTCGTGCTCGACGTGCCAATGGAGGGGTCGTGCTTTCGCCATGGCGTTTGGACGCCAGACGACCCGCACCGCCTCCGGTGAGGCAGCGACGCCAGATCCAAGCACCGATTATGCCGACACAATGGATTCCTGACATTGCGAGTCCGAGCGCTGCCGTTAGGCGGCCACCTCCTGGGAATGGTAGAGCGCAAGCCGGACATCCATCTCCTCGGGGCCACGTGTGATGAGCTCGTGGTCCAAGGATCTGGAGATGAATAACTCGGATCCGCTACCCGCCATGGCGGAGAAGGTTGGAGATCGTCGGGGGTGTGCTAGGGTGGCGGATGTGAGCGAAGGGAAGTGGAGTGAAATGGCTAGGATTTCATCCGACGAACGAATGAGAACGTTATTTTTTGGGTCGATGCAGGCCAGTACAGGCCAGGCGGACGTGCCCCGGCTCCTGCATATCCGTCCCATATTAGTCTAGGTATGAGTGATGCCGGTCAGCCTGTACGTTTGAGGTCCGTTTTAAAAAGGTATTAAGCGGGCGGCTGTAGATGCTAACTTCATATTTTACTATATTTCAGAAGTATATGTTTCTGATTTGAAGATTGTAAAGTCTGAATAAAATTGAGAGAATGATGTGCGAGAAGAGCGCACATCGTTCCCAACTTCCCACGGGTTCGCTCGTGCCACACGTAGTAAATCTTCAAAAAGAAATATTATGTTTGAATAACCGAGTGTTTCTCATATTTCGACCTCTGTCATGCCGAATTTAATCTGGATCGGAGCTTGGATGGTTAAGCTCCATCGAGCCATCCGTTCCTCATACGGCCGAGCTAAGACCGATCAGAGCTTGCGAGGAAAAAGAGGGTCGCTTCATACGAATTCAGAAATCTCGGTTCCGTTAGATCAGTCATACCCACGATGCAAAACTCATGAAAACTTGTAGAGATTTTGAACTAATTAAGGATTGAACAACAAATCATATAAAGAATAATCAATAAATAATATTATTTAAAACATACTTCCTCTCTTATACAGGCAAAAGAGAGAGATAACCAGTACCCAACACCATCACTGAATAGATCACTACTACTAATCTAACCAACAAACTAAACTGAACGAAACAAACAGACGCGACTCGCCGCAATTCAAATTGCAGGATTCCATCTCTGAAGCCAGGCACCCCCCAATAACTGTCCTCAGCGCAACGACGCCTCAGTGAGCGAGGAAGGCGAGGAGCGAGATGACGGCGGCCACGGCCCACGCCCCGGGCGCGACGGCGCCTGCCGCGCCGAGCACCGCCGCCGGTGCCGGCGCAGGGGCGAGCGAGGGGGCGAGGCTGCCCATGAAGAACTCCTCCTCCCGGTCCACGATCCTACCCGCCGCCGACGCAACGAGCGCCACGAGCACCACCGCGGCGAGGAGAGCGATGGACTTGGTGGAGACGGCGGCCATTGAGACGAGGCGGTGGTAGGATCTGGTGCAGAGAAGAGAAGCAAGCACGCGAGATGCAGCAGACGGAGGCTGTGCTCGGCTTCTCAAACTCTGCGCTGGTGAACTGGATGATGGATCGTGGGAGACGTTTGTGTGGGGAAGAGCCGAGGTGGTTCGGGGGCTTTTATAGCGGGCGGGGACGAGGGGAAATGTAGCCGTTGGGGGTCGTGGGAGGCGGCGAGACCTTCGAAAACGTTCGGATCCGGCTGACCGGCCTCGGGGACGGGTGGCCTCTCGTCGTCTTTCGGTGGAGTAGCCGTTAAAAGTTAAAGTTGGTGGTCAGGAGCTAGCCGTTGAGGAGCTGGGACCGTCAGGCGTGCCGGCGGAGGGAATCCTATGGAGGACAGACACGGCGGCACGGGCGAGGTGGTGTGCGGGGCGGGCATCATGGCGACGTGTGGTTCTGCTCGAGTGTGTTGCACGGTCACGCGAGAGCGTGGGTTTGATTTTCGAACCCTGTCTCCCTCCATCCCGCGCTGCGCCCGCACGCCAATGATGGTAAGTGCACACTGCACAGTGTAATGATCATCATATTGGTTGTATATAAATCCCCTTAAAAAAGGATTGGGTTGTATACATATATACTTCCTCCGTCTCAAAATATGTGTCGTTGATCTAGTATAAAATTTGTACTAATTTAATACAAATTTCGCGGCACTTAGTTTAGGACGGAGGGAGTACTTTATTAGAGAAAATATCATTAAAGGAGAAAAAGATCTCACTATGTAGCCTAGTAAGGCCAACTCCAGCACGCGACCCTATCCGGTCTGGTTCTGTCCGTTTGGGGACAAAACAAACAAAGCCCACGGCCCAACGCGCGTCGCCCTAGACGCATCTGTCCGTTTTGTGTCCGGGCCGACCCATTTTCGGCACAAACATACGTTCGATTTGGGTCCAGACGGGCAGCGAGCGGACGCGCTCGAGGCCTCCTCTCGTTCGCCTCGAGGACGCGTGGCGGGCGGCCACCTACCTCCCACCGCACGTATTTACTGCGCACGACCGGTAGGCCTCGCCTTTCATCCACTCAGGCGGGGGGTCACCGTCCTTCTTAACGGGGAAGCCGTGGACCGGATTGCGCCCCACTCTAGTCATGTTGCCTCCTCGGTACCGACACCAAACCCTAGCTTCCCCCCTCCCTCGAGCTCTCCGGCCGCCGACAGCAATGGGGTGGTGGAGCACCGGCCGCAAGGGGAAGGGGGCGCATGACCACGAGGTTGGGTCGTCGTCCGGCCGCTGCCGCGCGGCAAGCGAGCCGCTCCGTCCTTCTCCTCCGCCACGTACTACTCCGCCCCCCCCTTCACCATTGCCCCTACGGGTGTCCCGGCGCGCTCCCGGCAGTACATCCATGCGGATGTCTGCTGCCGCTATTGGGAGACAAGGACGCCGCTCCCCTGGAGCGACGTGCACTTGCCGAACAACTGTCACTTGTCCGTGGATCGGGTGCCGATCCCGCCGGTACCGTTGAGCGGCCATGCCGTCGCGACGAGATCCAGCGCCGCCGACGTCGCCTCCCCAACGACCTCTACTACGACTCGAGGTACGTCGTCGATTCGCCCCTATGGGACACATGGTTCCGCGACGAGCACGACGTGCGCCGCGCGTCGTACTTTGCCGGGGACACCAATAGCCCACGACGGGTACGTGCAGAGCGCCGGGCGCGCCCTCCAAGCCCTCCCGAGGTGCGCGGGCGTACGCGGGTGCGCGGCCTGACGCCGACCCTGTCGCCGTCACCCTTTCCTTCGCCACCACCACCTCCTCGCATGACCGAAGAAGAGGAGGCCCGGCTCGTCTACCGTGTCATGGAAGATTCCATGAACACGTATGATGAGCGCCAGTGGGTGGGGCTGGAGGAGATGATGGCCCTCTCCGCGGTCGCCGACGTGGCCATCCCGAAGCTGGAGATGGCCGACGCCGTGGAGGAGCAGCCCATGACGATGAAGGAGGAGGTGCACGAGGAGCAGACAATGACCGTGTTTGACCCGCACCTGGTGGGCCAGCGCTGGACGTGGTCGTGCATGGCCACGGAGATGGCCCAGGGACTAGGGGCCGAGCATTGGTGCCCCACGCCGCCGAGGTCACCGAAGCGCGAGTCATCGCCACGCGGGGAGTTGGTGTAGGCACCGCCAGCGCCGCCAACCTTCCAAGGGCCGCCGGCCCATCTCTGTACGGTGCCGCCGTACGTCGACCTCACTGGCGACGATGACGACGAAGACAGCGCCTGAAGACGGCGACGGACACGACAGCAGCGCGTGACTGCATATTTTTCTGTTATTTTTAATTATGTTAATTAAGGACTGTGGGCCATGGGGCCGTTGAACAATGTTTTATTAATGTATAATTAGTAATGTTTGTGTTTTATTTATATTTTTCTGGTATTTTGATTTTTTAAATGCCCAGTCCATCCCGGACAATTTGAGATGCGGTCGCGCGTTAGGCGCACCGACCCGACCACGGACCGATCCGAACATGGACAACCTCGTTATCGTCCCCAACAAACAGAATCCGGTCCAAACGAACAGACACGCGTTGAAGTTGGCCTAAGCACGGGAAAGCCAAGCCGGCCTGGAGCATGACCCCACTCCAAAAAACCGAGCGGATAGGGTTAGCCTCAATGACGTCTACGAAGAGGCGTGCGGATTCGCTTGAGAGAAAAAAAGATGGATTTTGCCGATGGAGAGTGCCGCGGTCGATGGACAACGTTGGTCGGGAATGGCGGCTGAAGACGGCGTTACTCGAAAGAGAGAAGCATCAGGAAGAATTTTTTTAAAAGCGTAGGAAACAGGATGAGAGATGCATGCATCTGGTTCGGCACTCAACAGAGCACGAGTGTCAAGTCTGTTTTGTTTGGGGCCCTAACCCGCGAAGCCAAATAACTAGCATTGACAAAGTGCTTCAGCGGTGTTTGGTTCAAAGCCCATATTTTCACGTGCCCACGTTGTCTTCAGCTCTCTAGTTCAATTTCTTGGCAATGAGACGGCAAGACGCGGGCGGAGTAATGGTACGTCAATTTTTCGGCTTGTCCGTGCGTTGGCAGGCCAGTATAGACAATAACCAAACAATCATGTTATACTTTATTTCTGAGAAAGAAAGAGCACGTGTATCGCATAAGTGAAGTGCTTGTGTTTATGTGATACCCAAGTAATGCGAAAGAACCATTATCAAATGAATCTGTGTGATGCAACGGATAAAAAAAAAAAACCAGTGCTAGGCGCCGGTCCAGGGAACCTGGCTCGGGAACAGCCCTGAAAAAACACAGTAAGAGAGTCCAATCTCTGAAATATAGCATTTGATCTCCTAAGTAGTAGTAGTAGAAGGCGCGCCGAAACTTTTGGCCGGTCACGTGTGAACTGCCAGATTGAACCATGTTAAACCGTCACATCCTCTTCCCTTTCTTTTCCAACGCGCACCGGATCCATGCAGACGGCAGGAGAGGTGCCGCCCAACTTGCCAGCCCTTCCGGTGTCGCTGCCCCCGCCATCCACCTCCCTCGTCGCTGCCCTGTCGTCCATCTTCGTCGACGTTTCCATTCCCCCTGCAACGCCCCGCCTATGACGGGCGTGTAGCTCGGCCATAGCTGCTTGCAGCCTCCGCCCCGTGCTGGTTGCAATTCTGCTACCCATGGTTGTAGCATTGGGTGCACTGTCTTCCCCATGTCCACGTCGTCGATGCTGCTTGCAGCAAATCATCTCACCCCCTGGTCATCATGGTCACTGTAGCAAATCAGCTCAACGGTGGTAGCTTTTTGGTTTGCCCGTTGCATCAAATTAGCTCACCCCCCCCTTTGATCACCATGGCCACCATGGTCACCGTGAAAAGAAGAAAAAAGCTCGTTTCAACTATTTTGTAAGCCGGTTCTAGCAAAACTTCGAAATGGTTACATCAACAAAAATGCATCACCGGCGTCGACCAACACCGCCGTGCATGCATGTAGCAAAAAAAATGTCGATGGAAGCATTTTGCCGATGATGGCATTGACGGTTGCAGCTGCCGTGTGCACCGTTATAGCTTCTCCATGAGCTGGTTGTAGCTTCCGTGATACATGGTTGTAACATTTTCGCCAACGTTGAGATCCCTCCCGACCTGTTGGCCACATCCACCACCCCGAGGTTGTAGATCGCCATGGCCTCCATTGTAGCTCCCTCTCATCCACTTGTAGCTTTTTTTTCATCCTTAGATGAAGCTTTTTTCGTCCCTGATACTTGTGATCTGCTTTGGGTCTTCCGTGAAGAGGAAAGGTTTATCGCAGAACAATGTGGGTAAGTATTTTGCACAGTTATGAAACCAAGGTTTATCGAATCAATAGGAATATCAATTCTCAACCGTCTTCAGCGGCTGCACACAAAAGAGCAAACAACTTGCACCAAACGCTGGCAAGAGGGTTGTCAATCCCCTTGGTCTTGTTATTTGCAAGCAAGTGAGTTGCGTAGATAACTGTAAATTGCAAAATAAAATAAAAGCAAGTAAATGGCAACAAGGTGGTAGTAGCTTTGTAAATTTATAAGTGAATAGACCCGGGGGCGTAGTGTTCTCTAGTGGCATCTCTCATAGAAATAACATATGGTGGGTAAACAAATTACTGTTAGGCAATTGATAAAAAAGCGAATAGTTATGCGATTTTAACGACAATGATCATGTGTATATAGGCATTACGTCCATAAGAAAATAGGCCGACTCCTGCCTACACCTATTACTATTACTCCACTCATCGATTGCTATCCAGCATGCATTTAGAGTATTAAGTAAAATGGAGTAATGCTTGGAGAACGATGACATGATGTAAACAAAGTAAACTCAATCAATATGAATTAACCCCATCGTTTTATCCTTAGTAGAAGCAACACAAAGACGTATCTTGTCCCCTACTTTGTCACTGGGATATAGAAACTCGTCAGGTTGAACCTACCACAACGCACCACTCCCGTCGAAGAAATGTCAATCTAGTTGGCCAAACTATCTCAATACACTACTAGGGAAAACCTTATACATAGAAACTTATCAGTAGCGCTGCTTAAAATAAGGCGCTACTGATAATTACTAGTAGCGCATCCCCAAAAGAGGCGCTACTGGTATCCACATAGCAGTAGCATGGCCGGTATAAAATGGGCTACTAATATAATTGCCACACCGTTGCCGACAGACTAGGTATAGTAGTAGCGCGCTTCTGCAGACATCGTAGTAGCGCACTACTGCTAAATGTGTATCCGTAGCGTGTTTTCCTCAACCGCGCTACCGCTAGGTCGTACTTATCTTCTTCCCCCCGGCCCGCGCCCCTCACTCCTCACTCTATAGATCTCCCTCTCCACTATCTCCCTTGCGGCGGCGCTCCCGCATCCCGACCATCCGCCCCACATGGCGGCCCTCCCCATGCAGCGGCCCTCCCCGTCCCGTCCCTCCCGTCCCGGCCATCCACGCAGTGGTAGCTCTCCCTCCCTCCTCTCTCTCACCCCCTTCTCCCTCCTTCCTCTGTTTTTGCACTGCTAGAAAAGCTTAATGGATGGATGGATTGATGCATTTAGATGGTTATGAATGGATGCATTTAGATGGTTAGATGGATGTATGGATGCATTTAGATGGTTAGATGGATGTATGATGCATTTAGATGGTTATGGATGGATGCATTTAAATGGTTAGATGGATGTATGATGCATTTAGATGGTTATGGACGGATGCATTTAGATGGTTAGATGTATGTATGGATGCATATCGGAATTCATCCACATGTTGTAAATTGTGTTAAAAAGGTGCTTCACGTCGTAATCGTATTTTTTTTAAGTTGCAAACTTTGTGCAAATGTCCATTGTTAGATTCCATGGCTAACACGCTATAAATGGTTAGATTTGTTGGCGTGGGGAAATTTACAGGGATTCCATGTCTCCTAGACGTTTTGCTATTTAATATGTCCATTGTTAAGCAAATGTCAAGACAAATTTACAGGGATTCCATGCCTCCTAGACGTTCTCGTGAAGAGGAGTTGAAGTGGCGGAGGAAGTTGCTGGCGCGGGGAAAAAGGATTGACGATGCAGTGTTCGGATGGAGAGATTGTATGCGGGAGCTGAAAGAGGTGGAGAATATGTTTAGGAAGACTCAGTGTAGTCACTGGGAGTTTGAAGTCAAGGAGTGCAAGAGTTATGCCCAAACACAACTACAAGTTGTAGCAGACATCATCTTCGCGGAGACCAATGCTACAGAGCATGCTCGGATGCCACCTTAGAGTAGTCCCCACTTGGTTATGGAATGGGCACTACAACAAGTGACATCTTCATGCCTGGCTCAAAGAGCCCGATGGGGAAGTGTTGTCAGGATACTTCCGCCAAGAATGCCCACACCACCATCAGATTCTGCACCACCAGATTCTGCTCATTAATAGTATTGTACTAAGATTAATCTCTAGTTTAAGGTTTAATAGTTTTATCATTATTGGTCTCGATCTAGCAGTTCAGTCTGGACTTGTAAGGTTTTTGAAATATAGTTATCTGTTTGACGAAAATGATGATGACGAGGAGTTGTTATATGACAATGATGTATTATGATGATACTGTATGAAAACTTGTATAGTGGCATATGAATATACGACATAAAAAAAGAAATACGTAATAATAGTAGTAGCGCAGGCGGAGAGGCGCGCTGCTAGTAATTACCAGCAACGCTTTCTACTAAAAGCGCTACTGCTAAGCAGGTATAGCACTAGAGCGGGCTAACACACGCTACTGCTACACTTTAGCTGTAGCGCCGTAGAAGTAGTGTGCTGCCCTGCGCTATTGCTATACCCAAAACCAGCACTGCTGCTAGGCTTTTTCCTAGTAGTGATAGATCGGAGAGCATTATGAAGCTACAATTATCATGCAAATAAGAATCATAGTATTCTGATTTGACTCAAATACTTTTCATGAATAATCTGAACATAAACTCACAATTCGTCGGATCCCAACAAACGCACCATACAAAGGCATTACACAATATAGATCAAGGCAAAGATGCGATGAACGTTGTCTTGAAGATCAAGAGAGAGAGATATTGCCATCTAGGTACTACCTACGGACCCACAGGTATGTGGTGAACTACTCACACGTCATCATGAGGGCGGCAAGGTTGATGAAGAGTCCCTCCGTGATCGATCCCCCCTCTGGTAGGGTGCCGGAACGGAGCTCTAGATGGGCTCTCGTTGGAATAGAGACTTGTGACGACGTAAAAAGTGTTTCGGGACCTCCTCTATCGTTCTGGAATATTAGAGAATTTATAGGCCAAAGAGGGACGTGTTGGAAATATGCCCTAGAGACAATAATAAATTAGTTATTATCGTATTTCCTTGTTCATGATAATCGTTTATTATCCATTCTATAATTGTATTGATTGAAAACTCAAATACATGTGTGGGTATATAGATAACATAGTGTCCCTAGTATGCCTCTGATAGACTAGCTCGTTGATCAAAGATGGTAAAGGTTTCCTATCCAGCGACATGAGGTGTCACTTGATAATGGGATCGCATCATTAGGAGAATGATGTGATGGACAAGACCCAAACTATGAACGTAGCATACGATCATGTTAGTTTATTGCTATAGTTTTCTGCATGTCAAGTATCTGTTCCTATGACCATGAGATCATGCAACTCACTGACACCAGAGGAGTACCTTCTGTGTATCAACTTCGCAACGTAATAGGGTGACTATAAAGGTGCTCTACAGGTATCTCCGAGGGTGTCTGTTGAGTTGACATGGATCAAGACTGGGATTTGTTACTCCGTGTGAAGAAGAGGTATCTCAAGGCCCACTCGGTAATTGACATAGAGGTTCAACCAATAAAGATCTTCGTAGAATATGTAGGAACCAATATGGGCATCCAGGTCCCGCTATTAGTTATTAGCTGTAGAGGTATCTCGGTCATGTCTACATAGTTCTCGAACTAGCAGGGTCTGCGCACTTAACGCTCGGTGATGTTTCAGTATTATTGAGTTATGTATGTTAGTGACTGAAGGTTGTTCGGAGTCCTAGATGAGATCCCAGACTTCACGAGGAGCTTCGAAATGGTTTGGAGGTAAAGATTTATATATGGGAAGTCATATTTTGGCTACCGGAAAAGTTTTAGGTTTTTCCGGTATTGTATCGGGAAGCTTCTAGAAGGTTCAGAAAACTTCTGGAGGAGTCCGGAAGTCTACCAAGGGATCCGCCATGTTCCAAGGGTTTGCATGGTCTGAGGGGAGGCACCCTGGCCTTATTGAGCCAGGCGCACAAGTCCCTCAAGGCCCATGTGGGTTGGGAGAGGTGGAAAGTCCACCTGTTTTATGGAAAGGGAGGAAATTGGACTAGATTCCAACTCTATCCCCTTGGCTGCGCCCTAGGGCATGGAAGGGCTGATCTCCATGCCCCTCCACCTATATATAGAGGGGAGGGGGCTCTCCAAGAGCACACACGAAGCGCTTGGTGCCCCCTCTCTCCCTAGATCGTTTTCTCCTTCGTTCACGGTTTCGGTAGCACCAGGCGTAGCCCTACCGGGATAGCACCAACACCACCGCCACCACGCCATCATGTTTCCGGAGAACTCATATACCTCTACACCCTCGCTTGTTGGATCAAGGAGGCGGAGATCGTCATCGAGTTGTACGTGTGCTGAACGCGGAGGTATCGTCCGTTCGGCGCTAGATCATGATTGGATCACGGGACGGGTTGCGATTTGGATCCCGAAGACGTTCTGTCGTCGTTTTCTCATGACAGATGCCATAGGGTGGCTTATCGTAGGTGGTTGGGGCCGAAGGACGCCGACGGGCTCTAGGTGCGAGATTGGGCACAAGCGGTGATGACACACGATGTACCTAGGTTCAGGGCCCTCCGAGGGAGGTAACACCACTAGTCCTGCTTGGTTTAGTTGGATGGATGAGTATGTGTACATGGATGCTCCTAGAGCTGAGTCTAGAGGAGGAAGAAGGAGCAGCCAGCTCGCCTTCCTCCACTACTAGAAGGGGTTTGAGAGTTTTGTGGGTGTGTGAGGGCAATCGTCCGTCCCCGTTGCATGGGGGGCTTGGGGTTTTTTATAGGGCAAACCCCCGGCTATACAATATGTTATAAGGTACACGGGTGGGGGGACCCGGCTGGCAGTCTCTCCCGCTGATCAGGGGGGTCCTGCCCTTCGTGCCGTCTTGTCATCTATAGGGTCCACCCGCTGAGCGGTCCCGTCTCCTGCTAGGGCCCGCCAGCCGGCTCTGCGATTGGCCCTCACCCACCTGCCGCAGCATGGGTCGCCCAAGAGGCGTCGCCTAGCGCTAGCCAGCCGAAGCCTTCGGTACGGCCGGCCGCACTGTAGCCACGCCGAGGCAGGTAATCGAGTGGGCGAGGGCGTGCCGGCACTGTTCCCTCGCTCGGTCGCGCTCGCCGAGGTTAGCGGCCTAGACGGCCGGACTGTAGCCATGCGCTTCGGTGCGTCAGCCGCCACTATGGCCGCAGGGCCGCCCGTCGTGGCGGTCAAGTCACGTCGTTGTACCAGCGCGCAGAGGTACAGGACATCGCTTGTCCGTCCCAGGATCAATGGAGGAGGCGGCCCAGAGGCAGCCGGCCACGCCCAGCCGGCCGGGGGTCAAGCCGGCTCCTTGACCAGCCGTCTATGGCGCCAGCCGGTGGCAGCATGGGCCGGCCGTCCTCCACCCGGGCATGTCGAGCCGGCCGCATGGTTTTTCTTCGAAACGCAAAGGGGAGGACCCCGTTGCTTTGGCCTACCCAGGGGTAACCTCGTCAGTAGTCCCCGAAGTTGGCAGGGGCCCGCGTTCAGCAGACGGAGGGGAGCCGGCGGCTTCCTCCCAGCGATATCTGCCTTCGGCGCGAAGCCGAAAGGGCAGCCGATTCAGCCGTTGGACCCGACGCCTCGGGTACCGGCGTGCCGCCCCGGGACCCGTGCTGGATCGCCGCGCGCCACGCGGCAAGTGATGATGCCACGGGCCCTGCGCACGTGGGGAGACGGGACGTCAGCCCGGGCCTAGCTCGCTAGGCCCCAGGCATAGCCCAGTAGGCCTCAGGGCGCAGGCCGGGATCCTCTGCACCTCGAAGCGGCCGTTACGGCCCGGAGCCACCCATGCGCGCGTGGAGTTTCCGGGGGAGTGGGGCAGTTAATCCCACGTCCCCTGGTCGTGGCCTCCCCTATAAACGGAGAGGAAGGGTAGGGGCGGAGATACTCGCATCTCTCTCGCCCCCTTACTGCCCGTCTTCCTTGCTTCCCTGCCTTCCTCGCGCGACACCGTGCCTGCACGCCGCACCGCCGCCGCGATGGTCGATGGACGCAGTGGGAGCTGGGCTGGCTCCATCGTGGCCGAGGCGGATATCGCCGAGCTCCGCCACGCACACATGCTGCCACCGGAGGAGCCGGTGGTCGCACGCGCGCCGGGCGATGAGGTGGCACCGGCGCCACAGCCGGGGGAACACGTCGTGTTCCTCTGGCATTTCTCCCGTGGCTTCGGGCTCCTGGTGAGCCTTTTCTTCCGCCAACTTCTTGACACTTTCGATCTCCAGCCGCATCATCTTGGCCCCAATGCCATCTTGTACCTCGCCGCGTTCGTGACGTTTGCGAGGGTTATCTCGGCATTCTCCCCTTTATTGATTTCTTCAACGCTCTCTTTTATCTTAAGCCATTGAAAAGCGACGCCTGCGGGGGCACGGTGGTGTGCTGTCGTGGCGTCGCGCGCTTCCCACCTCTTTCTCTCATCGACTCCGTCAAGGGGTGGCATCCGACATTCTTCTATGTGAAGAACGCCAACCCGAAAACGGACTACATATGGCTATCGCCATTTGTCGACATGCAGTCCACCCAGGTGAACTGGCTGGGGGTTGCTCCGCGCAGCGTGGCCCTGGAGGAGCTCGGTCGGCTCACGCAGCTGAAGAGCTCCGAGGGGCTGGTCGCTGCCGACCTGGTGGCGGCTTTCATCTCGTGCCGGGTGTTGCCCCTCTACGACATGTCCGGCCGCCGCGACCCCCTACCGGCTCTCCACCGTCGAACTGACGCCGGCTCAGGTGGCAAAGCGGGTGAACGCCCTTACTACGTTCAAGCTGAAGCCCGCGTCGTGGTCCTTCGGCATGGAGCCATACGACCGCATCAACCTCCCCCTGGTAAGTCTTTCGTCGAGGCAGGTTTTTCCTTCATTTGATACTTCCCAGCCGGCAACCGGCTGAAGAACTTACTTTGACGTGCTGACCGCAACTGCTGGTGTGACAGAATATGCCGGATGGCCCACACCCTCAAATCTTCGAGGCGGAGCATGAGAACTCCGACTTCGAAGACTAGGAGACGGGAGGCCCCCCAGAGGAGGGGGGGGACCCCGCGGGAGGAGTCGACAAGTCGGCAGACCCGTGAGCCGGCGCCCCCAACGGAGCCGGAGGGTCCGGCGCGGCCGAGGAGCCCAGCGGAGCGGGTGAGTTCCCTCTTGGCCCCACGATCAGGGACTGGACGGACGATGATGATGACGATGATGATGACTTAATGATTCTGAACGAGCATCCTCCCTCAGCATGCCAGGGTCGGAGGAGCGAGGAGCGGCCAGCTCAAGCCCCGGCGGCTGGAGCAGTCGGTCAGGCGAAGAGGCCAGCTCAGGGGGTCCGGCGGCCTCGTCGCTAGTCTCGAAGCGGGTGAAGGTGGCTGCACGGAAGCCGCCGCCACGCACCAAGAGGGCCTTGCCCCTTGTCATTGGGTAAATCTCTTTCTCGCATAAGTTTTCCTTCCAGGTCGCGAGCCAGTTAACAACCGGTCCTTGGGCGCTGCAGTGACCCCATCAAGCTCCACGAGGAGGAGCCGGTGGGGGATCCAACGGATGCCGCTAGCCGTCTGGCCCGAGTGCACGCAACCACCCAGCGGGAGAAGAGGAGGCTCGCGGAGCTGCGAGCCTCTAAGTCTTGGACGCGAGGAGGGGCCTCGCATTCCGGGACCTCGAGCAGCCGGAGGCGCAGGAGGTCAGCGGATCCCCCGCGGGCGTCGGACTCGGTGGCAGAATCGACCCGCATGTCGAGGCCTCCATCGAGCGAGCCATGAGGGGCGGCCATGGATCCGCCGGTGCCTCCGTCCGTGCAGGAGGCGGCCCCAGTGAGGGCGACGATGACGGAGCTGGCTCCCGAGGCGGCCCGGCCTGAGGTGCCGGAGGTGACCCCGCCTCCGGCCGAGCCGGCCCGAGTCGAAGTGCCGGAGGCCCTGGTGGCCCCAGAGGTGGCGTCGGAGGCGGCGCCAGAGGTGGCGGCCATGGAGGTGGAGGTGCCCTCCGTCGCAATCGTCGCGCCGGAGTGGCAGGAAGCGGAGGCGACGACGGCGCTGGGCGGAGGGCCTGCGGGAAGCGACCCCCGGACCCTTCCCGTCGTCAACCCGCCCCTGGCGGCTAGCGCCGTGGCGAGCCTGGGCAGCAGCGGCGGCCGGGCCCGGAGGACCCTGCGGTCAATGGAGGAGGTACTCCAAGACTAGGAGGCGTTGGCGCATGCGCCGGCCCTGTTGGCTCCCTAGGCGGGCGGCCCGATCCCATCCTTCGGGGACTTGGAGAGCGTCCTGGACTGGTGCCGGCAAGGCTGGCACGGTTCGCGGAGGCGGCAGACACCGCCCTACAACGTGCAGAGGTAAGCCCGATTGCTTTGACTTAGAGTTTTCAGTGGGGCACGCGAGCGCACCCACTGGGTGTAGCCCCCGAGATGCGGGCCGGCTGGCCGGCTGACGGGCAGTTGGGCCGGATCTCTTTTGAGCGCGTCTTGATCTTTGCCTCTTTGCGACAGGAGGGAACCTCCCTACGGCAGAAGCTATTCGAGGAGGCGGTCGCCATCCACGACCGCGGCAAATACGGCTTCTACCGCCTGGAGGAGGAGCTGGCGCGCATGCAAGGTTAGTTGAGCTTCATAGGAGGGGCACATAGACCCTGAGAGCCGGCTGACGCCTGTCGTGCCTTGCAGGTGACCTGGCCACCTTTCGGGAGGAGAAGACCGGGCTCGTCTCCGAGCGGGACTGGCTGGCGCAAGATGTCTAGGCGGCCACGCAGGATAAGGACCGGCTGGTCGCGCTGCTGGCAGACGGGGAGGCGGTCCGGGACCGGCTCAAGGCCGAGGCGGCGAATGTGGTGGCGGTCCGGGAGACGACCGTTAAGGAGGCGGCTGACGCCGCCCGGAGGACTGCCACCCTCCAAGACGAGGTGACCCGCCTTGAGAGGACGCTCGAGAAGGTCAAGGGTTCCCTTGCCGTATCGTAGATGGCCCTAGCGTCGGAGCGCAAGACGACGCTCAACTTCGCCCTTGGGGTGGACGACGCGATTGAAGGTAAGTGCCAGTTTTTCTCTTCCCCGGCCGGTTGCTTTTTTCCTTTGCTGGTTCTTGTGTTTCAATTTGCCTTTCTTTTCTTCTCCTCTTCTTTCTTCCAGGGTGCTTCCCGGAAACTCAGCGCCGCGCTGCACGCGCCGTTGAGGAGCACCGGGAGTACCTTGTGCAGTCACTCCATCGAAGAGGTCACCGCGTGGGACGCGGATGAGATCGGGCTCGTCATCGAGATGCGGATGACCCATCTTGAGCGGAGCATGGAGCGGCTGAAGACAACCAACAAAGAGGTCATTGCGACGCTGTGGCCGGGCCGTGGGGGAGCTCCGACGAACCGCGTGGCCCAGTGGCTGGAGCATGCCGTCCCCGCCTCGAAGCCCGGAAGGCGGCGGCCGCCCAAGCCTAGGCGCAGATGGCACTCCGGTTCGTCACGTCGTGGTATCGCGGCATGGATCTGGGCTAGCTAGCGACCATGCGAGACATGCCGGCCGCGGAGCGGGAGGCTCGTGAGCTGGCCCTTGTCCGCCGGGCCAATGAGCTCGCGTCGTACGTCGACGCGGACGAGTTCCTGCCGGCCCTTGGCGAGGACGGCAAGCCATTGTCCGAGGACTCCTTCGGCATCCCCCAAGACCCGAGGGACGATGAGGTTGCCGACGAGAGCACCGACTCGAGCGGCGAGACGGCCGAAACCGAGGAACCCGCCTCGAAGGCCAAGGAGGCTGACCCGAAGACCGCGACCACCTCCGAGGCGAGAGCCAAGCCGCCCAGCGACATGCCGGCTGGGGGCACGCCGGCTAGCGACACGCCGGTGGCGTGAGCCCCCGGGTGTTTTTTAACTTTCTCTTTTCTTTCCTGCAAGTTAGGCTTGAGTCCACTAACTGGGGGTGTTTATGTAATGAACCATGCTGGCCGGGGGCTGCTTTTGTCTTAACATTTGTGCTATGACTATCTAGCGTGTTTGCCTTGTTGCTCATACCGACTCGTCCTTATCCTTGTTTGCCCGCTTGACTCTTTTAGGTTCTTCTCCTTTTCCCCTTTGGTTTCGGCCTCGCCAGCCCGCCAGCCGAGAACTGGTCTATAGCTGGGTCGGGGCATCCTCCTCAAGGGAGCCAGTTCAGAACTTAGGAATCGCGAGGGCCTTTCGGGATAAGTAGAGTGGTAGAGGCGCAACAGTGTTCCGGCTGGGCCTAGCCGGGGTCTCCTTTTGTTTGACCTTTCGTGTGAGCCAAACCTTGCCGCCACGAGGCCCCGTCAGCTGGACGGCCGGGAGCCGGTTCTGTAGCTGGTAGGGGTGGGTGGGGGGGTTGGCCGGCTCACATTATTTAGACACTTTCTGGGAGAAGGGTCCTGGGTTTAGCCAGCCAACCCCCGGGCCCGGGAGCCGGGTCGGGGAGCCGGTGAGCGAGGAAAACTTTGAACGAAATGAAACAGGGCGCGCCGCAAGAGCCGGCCTGGGGCACACATTGCATTCATAAGCACAAAAGGGTGGGGATACATACATACATTGGTTTTGTTTCAGCAGTAAAACGGGCGCAGGAGCGCCGCATTCCATGGGCGCTCCATCTCCTCACCGAAGGCATCTCTTTTGCGCTTCTGCGGCTTGTGGGCGTCTATTAGGTAGTATGTGTTGTTGTGCAGCGCCTTGCTGATGATGAACGGGCCCTCCCATCGGGAGGACAACTTGTGTTGTTTGGCTGTCCGC
Source organism: Hordeum marinum (assembly GCA_022496015.1). Lineage (NCBI taxonomy): Eukaryota > Viridiplantae > Streptophyta > Magnoliopsida > Poales > Poaceae > Hordeum > Hordeum marinum. Next base: position 381,184,719 of record CM039674.1, read on the forward strand.
TGGATCCGCCTGAGGACCAGGTCCCCTTCGCGAAAGGAGAGTGGCCGGATCTGCTTGCTATGGTAGTGCCAGAGCTTCTGCTGGTAAATTGCTGTCCGGCTCAAGGCCAATTCGCGATCTTCCTCGAGTAGGTCGACGCCGTCTTCTCTTGCCTCCTTTGCGTCCTTCTCCGTGTATAGGGTGACCCGAGGCGAATCGAACTCGATGTCGGTGGGGATGATCGCCTCAGACCCGTACACAAGGAAGAAGGGAGTGTAGCTAGTTGAACGGTTCGAGGTGGTCCAGAGACTCCAAAGGACGGGCGACAACTTGTCGATCCAGCAGCCGAACGACCTTACCAGCGGCGTCACGAGCCAAGGCTTGATGCCGGACAGGATGAGGGCCGTTCGCCCTCTCGACCTATCCATTTGACTGTGGATGAGCGACGGAGGCCAGGTCAAGCCGGATTCCTTGCTTGGAGCAGAAACGCGCGAGTGCGCCCTTGGCAAAGCCGTTGTCAGTGATGGTGCTGTGGGGAACGCCATAGCGCACCGTGATGTCGTCGATGAACCGGAAGGTCGTGGGGCCATCCAACTTCCTTGATTGGTCGCGCCTCGATCCACTTGGTGAATTTGTCGACAGCCACTAGCAAGTGCGTCATGCCGCCTCGAGCGGTCTTGAATGGGCCCACCATGTCCAGCCCCCAAATGGCGAAGGGCCACGAGAGGGGGTTGGTTTGGAGGGCTATTGCTGGCAAGTGGCTTTGCATGCTGAAGCGTTGGCAGCCCTCGCACTTGTTGACCAACTTCTTGTCCGCCTCGAGAGCAGTCGGCCAGAAAAAACCGTGGCAGAAAGCCTTGGCCACCAGGGTCCTAGAGGCAGCATGATGCCCGCACTCGCCCTGATGAATGTCGAGGAGGATTTCAAGGCCCTTTTCCGGCTCAACACATCGCTGGAAGACGCCGGTGGTGCTGCGGTGGACGAGCTCGTTGTTGACGATGCCGTACGCTGTGGCCCGACATTGGATTTGCCTTGACAAGGCCTCGTCTAGAGGCAGCTCGCCATGTAGAATAAACACCAGGATGGGTTGGGCCCATGAGGGGGCCGTGACGGGGGCCGGCTCGGGAGCCCCCGGGGCTGGAAGACCAGCCTCCGAGAGCGGCTCGCCAGCTCCCAAGACTGGCTTGCCAGCCCCTGGGACTGGCTCGGGAGCCCCCGGGACTAGATGATCAGTCCTCGGGACCGGCTCGCCAGTCCCCGAGGCGGGCTGGTCGATGATCATCATGACGGCCGCGTTGTTGGAGCCGGCCGCCTCAGACGATGCTGACTCGATTGGTGCCGGCAAGGCGGCTGATGGTTCGGGAGCCGGTGGCGAAGATACCGGAGAGGCTGCCGGAGCTGTTGATGGGCCGGGGCGCCCACCGGCACGAAGATTGACTCTGATTCTGAGGAAGGCTTGATCGATGGCTTGAGCAGCCGCTCGAGGGAGACGCCGGCAGGGATGGCCTGCCGGGTGGAGCCGATCTTTGCTAGCGCGACCGTCGCCTCGTTGTCCGCCCGTGGGACATGATGAAACTCACATCCCTCAAAGGAGCCGGTGAGCTGTTGTACGAGGAAGCGGTAGCTGGCCATGTTGGCATCCCTGGCGTCCCATTCGCCAGAGACTTGCTGCAGCACGAGGTAGGAGTCGCCGAAGCAGAGGATGCGCCTGATGCCGATCTCCCTGGCAAGCCGAAGGCCATGGACGATGGCCTCGTACTCGGCCATGTGTTGGAGGCGGCGAAGTGGATCTGAAGGGCGTACTTGAGCTGATGAACCTTGGGGGAGGAGAGGACTATGCCGGCACCCATGCCGGTCCTCATTTTCGAGCCGTCGAAATGCATGCGCCAATGCGTGGAGTCTGGGGGAGGCGGCACGAACTCCGTCTCCGCCCAGTCGACGAGGAAGTCAGCCAACGCCTGTGAATTGATGGCGGTTCTTGGCTCGTACTGGATCTCGTGATCGGCGAGGGCAATGACCCATTTGGCGATCCGGCCGGTGGAATCCCGGCCGCTCCTGATCTCACCAAGCGGGGCCGTGCTCACCACGGTGATGGTATGTTCTCGGAAGTACTGCTTGACCTCCTTTGCAACGAAGTATATGCCGTAGCACATCTTTTGGCAGTGGGGGTAGTTCTGCTTCGATGCGGAGAGGAACTCACTGAGGTAGTAGACAGGCCGCTAGACCGACAGGGATTTGCCCTCCGCCAGCCACTCGACCACCGGGATGATGCTCATGACGCGTGTGGTCGCCGCGATGTAGGCGAGCAAGGGCTCCTTCTCAGCCGGCGCGGCTAGGATGGGCGCACGGGTGAGAGCCTTCTTCGGGCCGCGGAAAGCCTCGTCCGCCTCGTCGGGCCAGTTGAATATGCCTGGCTTCTTGGTTTGACCCGGCTCGATTAGAGCCGTCTTGCGAAGGAGCCCGTAGAGGGGCAATGCCTTTTCCCCCAACCGGCTGATGAACCGGCTGAGCGAGGCAAGGCAGCCGGTGAACTTCTGGATGTCGCGGAGCCGGGTCAGCTTGGGCATGCGCTTGATCGCACTGATCTTCTCGGGGTTAGTTTCAATGCCGCGAGCGGACAGGAAGAAACCTAGGAGTTGGCCGGCTGGGATGCCGAAGACACACTTATCTGGGTTGAGCTTGATCTTGTACTCGCGCAGGTTCGCGAAGTTCTCTTGGAGGTCATCGAGGAGGCTGAAGTGCTTCTAGGTTTTGACGATGATGTCGTCAACGTAGACGTGGACGTTCCTGCCTATCTAAGGCAGGAGGCACTTCTGCATGCACCCCTGGAAGGTGGCGCCTACATTCTTTAGGCCGAAAGACATGGTGATGTAGCAGTAGGCCCTAAAGGGCGTGATGAAGGAGGTCTTGAGCCGGTCTTCTGGGTCCAGCTTGATCTGGTGGTAGCCGAAGTAGGCGTCCAGGAAGGACAGCAAGTTGCGGTTGGCCATGAAGTCGATGACTTGATCGATCCGTGGCACGGCGAATGGGTCCTTGGGGCACGCCTTGTTCAGGCTAGTGTAGTCGATGCACATGCGTCAGGTCTTGTTATTCTTCAGCACCAGGACTGGGTTGGCCAGCCAGTCCGGGTGGAACACTTCCATGATGAACCCGGCTGCGAGCAGCCGGGCGATCTCTTCGCCTATAGTACGCCGCTTCTCCTCAGAGAAATGGCATAGAGGTTGCTTGACCGGCTTGATGTCCGGTCGGACGTGTAGTTTGTGCTCGGCGAACTTCCTCGAAACACCCGACATGTCCTTGGGGGACCATGAGAAGATGTCCCGATTCTCATGGAGGAAGTCGACGAGCTCGCCTTCCTATTTGCTGTTGAGGCGGGAGCCGACGGTGACGCATTGAGCCAGGTTGGCTGGGTCGAGCGGGATTTGCTTGGTGTCTTTGGATGACTGGAAGGAGGCCTCGCCGACGGATTGCAAGGGAGGAGCCGGCACGGCCGGTTGACTAGTAGCAAGGGCCACGAGCTGGTCGAGCTGTCGTTTCTCCTCGGTGATTTCCAGGGCCTCAACCAACCGGCTACCGTCTCGAGCGCACTCGAGCGACATCTTGTAGTCACCCGCGATGGTGATGATTGCCTTGCGGCCTGGCATCTTGAGCTTGAGGTAGGCGTAATGAGGGACCACCATGAAGCTGACAAGGGTCGATCGGCCCAACAGCGCATGGTAGGGACTCGCGAGGTCCATGACCTCGAATAGCACCAGCTCGCAGCAGAAGTGGCCGGGTCCGCCGAAGAGGACGTCGAGCGTGATCTTGCCGACGGGGGAGCAGGACTTTCTAGGCACGATGTCGTGGAAGACCGTCCGGCTCACCTGCATGTCTTCTATTTTTAGCCCCTAGATTGTGCATCGTGTCGAGGTAGAGGATGTTGATGCTGCTGCCACCATCTATCAGCACCCGTGAGAAGGGACAAGTTTGTTCCTTGGTGGCGATGGTGGGGTCGAGGACCAAGGCGTAGCTGCCGGGATTTGGCATCACAGCAGGGTGATCGGCCTGGCTCCAAGTGACCGGCTTCTCCGACCAGTGCATGAACTGGGGAGTTGCCGGCATGGTGGCGTTCACCTCACGACGGAGCTGGCGTTGAGCATGTTTGCCCATCTCTTCACTAGTGAAGACGATGTAGCAACCGTCTTGGTTGGGGAAATGGTCGATCAAACGACCGTCATTCTAGGCCGGAGCCAACGTCAGCATCGGGGCAGCAGCTTGGGCCGGGGTCGGCACACGGGATGGCGGCGCGGGAGGAGCCGGAAGGTCGTTCCCCCGGGCCAATCGCTGTGAGAAGCTGCACTGCCGGAGCGTGTGCGTAGAGGAGTTGGCCCCTGAGTGGTTCTTGCAGGGGAGGTCGAGCATTTGCTCGAAGGTGAGCTTTGGCTGCCAGGCAGCCTTGCCAGTGCACTGGCGCTGGCTGGAAGGCTGGGCTATTGGAAATATGCCCTAGAGTGTTTATTATTGTACTTCCATGTTCATGATAATTGTTTATTATCCATGCTATAATTGTATTAATTGGAAACATGGATACATGTGTGGATACATAGACAAACACAATGTCCCTGGTATGCCTCTAGTGGACTAGCTCGTTGATCGAAAGATGGTTAAGGTTTCCTAGCCATGGACATGAGATGTCATTTGATAACGGGATCACATCATTAGGAGAATGATGTGATGGACAAGACCCAAACTACAAACGTAGCTTATGATCGTGTCAGTTTATTGCTACTGTTTTCTGCATGTCAAGTATATGTTCCTATGACCATGAGATCATGCAACTCACAGATATCGGAGGAGTGCCTTGTGTGTATCAAATGTCGCAACGTAACTGGGTGACTATAAAGGTGCTCTACAGGTGTCTCCGAGGGTGTATGTTGAGTTGGCATGGATCAAGTCTGGGATTTGTTACTCCGTGTGATGGAGAGGTATCTCAGGGCCCACTCGGTAATACAACATCACAATAAGCCTTGCAAGCAATGTGACTAAGTATTAGTTATGGGATCTTGTATTACTGAACAAGTAAAGAGACTTGCCAGTAACAAGGTTGAACTAGGTATGGAGATACCGACGATCGAATCTCGAGCAAGTAACATACCGAAGAACAAAGGGAACATCATACGGGATTAACTCAATCCTTGACATAGAGGTTCGACCGATAAAGTTCTTCGTAGAATATGTAGGAACCAATGTGGACATCCAGGTCCTGCCATTGTTTATTGACCGTAGAGGTGTCTCGGTCATGTCTACATAGTTCTCGAACCCGCAGGGTCTGCACACTTAAGGTTTGGTGACGTTTCGGTAGTACAAAGTTATGTATGGTGGTGACCGAAGGTGTTTTGGATTCCCGTATGAGATCCCGGACGTCACGAGGAGCTCCGGAATGGTCCGGAGGTAAAGATTCAGATATAGGAAGTCCTGTTTTGATCACCGGAAAAGTTTTGGGCTCATCGATAGTGTACTGGGAGTGCCGGTAGTGTACCGAGAGACCTCCGGGAGGGGTATTTCGACCCAAGAGGCTTCATGGGCTGTGGGAGAGTGAATATCAGCCCTTATTGGTCTGGTGGAAACTCCCACACAAGGCCCATGTGGCTGGAGGAAAAAAACCAATAGGAAAAGGTGGAAAAAGGAAAAAAAAAGGAACGAATCCTAGTCCTACTAGGATTGGAGGAGAGTCCTCCAATCCTAGTTGGTTCGGCCGAAGCCCTTGGCTTGGGAAGCCAAGGCTTCCTCCTCTCCTCCTCTCCTCTTATATATACTGGAGGTTTTAGGGTTTTTGCACTAGAATTTCAGCCACGTGCTACCCGTTCTCCAGTGCATAGTTTCTCCTCTAGATCGGATTTCTGTAGTGCTTAGGCGACGCCCTGCCGGAATTGCTCCACCACCATCGCCGGAGCGTCGTCAGGCTACCGGAGAAATCTTCTTCCTCTCCACTCCTTCTTGCTGGATCAAGACGGTGGAGATCGTCATCAAGCTGTACGTGTGCTGAACGCGGAGGTGTTGTCCGTTCGGTGCTAGATCGGAAGGATCGTGATCAAGTTCGTGGGACGGATCGTGATCAAGTTCGTGGAACGGATCGTGATCAAGTTCGTGGGACGGATCATGATCGGATCGCGGGACGGATTGTGATTGGATCGCGGGACGGATCATGATTGGATCGCGGGACGCACGACGATTTGGATCGCGAAGACGTTCGACCACACCAACCGCGTTTCTTAACGCTTCCCGCTTAGCGATCTACAAGGGTATGTAGATCCACTCTCCCTCTCGTAGATGCTCATCACCATGGATAGATCTACGTGTGCGTAGGAATTTTTTTGTTTCCCATGCAACATTCCCCAACAGTGGTATCAGAGCTATGTCTATGTATAGATGAGATCTCGACTAGAACACAAAAGGTTTGTGGGCGTTGATGCTTAGATTGCTTCCTCCCTTGGTCGGATTTTGGTTCAGCGGTATTGTGAGATGAAGCGGCCCGGACCAACATTACTCGTACGCTTACAAGAGACCGGTTCCCTCGACGCAACTTGTTGCCTAGATGGCTTGCGGGTGGCAGTTTCTCTCATTTTAGTTGGATCGGATTCGACAAAGGCGGTCCTTGAGAAGGTTGAAAAGCAAATTATGTATCACCGTTGTGGTTTATGCGTAGGTGAGAATCGTTCTTGCTAGAAACCTGTAGCAGCCACATAAAACATGCAACAACAATTAGAGGATGTCTAACTTGTTTTTGCAGGGTATGTTGTGATGTGATATGGCCAATAACATGATGTGATATATCTGATGTATGAGATGATCATGTGATGTATAGAATTTCATGACTTGCATGTCGATGAGTATGGAAACCGGCAAGAGCCATAGGGTTGTCTTTAATTATTGTATGACCTGCTTGTCAATCATTAAGCGCTATGTAATGCTTTACTTTATCGCTAAATGGTAGCAATAGCAGTAGAAGCATGCAGGGCGTGACAACCTCGATGGAGACACATTGATGGAGATCATGGTGTCGTGCCGGTGACGATGGAGATCATGCCGGTGCTTTCAAGATGGAGATCTAAAGCACAAGTTCATGGCCATATCATGTCACTTATGAATTGCATGTAATGTTAATCCCTTTATGCACCTTGTTTGGCTTAGTACGACGGTAGCATTATAAGGTGATCCCTCACTTAAAATTCAAGATAAAATTGTGTTCTCCTCGAGTGTGCACCGTTGCGAAAGTTCGTCGTGTGGAGACACCACGTGATGATCGGGTGTGATAGACTCTACGTTCACATACAACGGGTGCAAGCTAGTGTTGCATGCGCAAAACACTCGGGTTAAACTTGACGAGCCTAGCATGTACAGACATGGCCTCGGAACACAAGAGACCGAAAGGTCGGACATGAGTCATATAGTAGATATGATCAATATAATGATTTTCACCATTGAAGCCACCTCAATCACGTGATGATCGGACTTGAGTTGGTGGATTTGGATCATGTGACACTCAGATGACCTGAGGGATGTCAATTTGAGTGGGAGCTTTAGTAATTTGATTAACTAAACTCATTATCTTGAACAATAGTCTAAGTAAACTTTGCATATTTATGTTGTAGATCAATGGCTCGCGCAGTAGCACCCCTGAATTTTAATGCGTTCCTAGAGAAAGCTAAACTGAAAGATGATGGAAGTAACTTTGTTGACTGGGCCCGTAATCTGAGGATTATCCTCACGGCTTCCCAGAAATCATATGTCCTTGATGCACCGCTTGGTGACCAACCAGAAGACATGACCTCCGAAGACGTTAAGAACGCTTGGGAGGCACGTACTGGAGATTACTCAATAGTTCAGTGTGCAATATTGTATGGCTTAGCACCAGGACTTCAAAGACATTTTGAACGTCATGGAGCATATGAGATGTTCCAGGAGTTGAAGTTTATCTTTCAGAAGAACGCCCGGATCGAGAGGTATGAAACCTCCGATAAGTTTTATGCTTGCAAGATGGAGGAGAATGGGTCTATCAGTGAACATATACTCAGAATGTCTGGGTATTCAACTCGTCTAGCGGAGTTGGGAATTGCCCTTCCGCCAGAGGCGATCATTGACAGAGTTCTTCAATCACTGCCACCTAGTTACAAGAGCTTTGTGATGAACTACAACATGCATGGGATGAACAAGTCTGTCGCCGAGCTGTTTGCGATGCTAAAAGTTGCTGAGTCTAAAATCCAGAAAGAACATCAAGTGTTGATGGTCAATAAAACCACTAGCTTCAAGAAAAATGGCAAAGTCAAGGGCAACGGCAAGAAGGGTAAAACCAAGAAGGATGGCAAAGCAGTTTCTACTCCTGTAAAGAAGGCCAAGCATGGACCCAAGCCAGAAACTGAGTGCTTTCATTGCAGGGGAATTGGTCACTGGAAGCAAAACTGCCCCAAGTACCTGGCTGACAAGAAGGCGGACAACGACAAACAAGGTATATAAGATATACATGTTATTGAAGTGTACCTTACTAGCTCTCGTAGTAGTGCCTGGGTATTTGATACCGGTTTGGTTGCTCACATTTGCAACTCAAAGCAGGAACTACGGAATAAACGAAGGCTGGCAAAGGATGAAGTGACGATGCGCGTGGGAAATGGTTCCAAGGTTGATGTGATCGCCGTCGGCACGCTCTCTCTTCAATTACCATCGGGATTAGTGATGAACCTGAATAATTTTTATTTAGTGCCTGCGTTAAGCATGAACATTATATCTGGATCTTGTTTATTGTGAGATGGTTACTCATTTAAATCAGAGAATAAAGGTTGTTCTATTCATATGAGTAATATCTTTTATGGTCATGCACCCAATGTCAGGGTTTTATTCATATTGAATCTTGATAGTGATGACACACATGTTCATAAAATTGATGCCAAAAGATGTAGAGTTGATAATGATAGTACCACTTTCTTGTGGCACTGCCGTTTAGGTCATATTGGTGTAAAACGCATGAGGAAGCTCCATGCTGATGGACTTTTGGAGTCACTTGATTTTGAATCACTTGACACATGTGAACCATGCCTCATGGGCAAGATGACTAAAACGCCGTTCTCTTGAACAATGAAACGGGCGAGTAACTTATTGGAAATCATACATACTGATGTGTGCAGTCGAATGAATGTTACAACGCGTGGTGGATATCGTTATTTTCTCACCTTCACTGATGACTTAAGTAGATATGGGTATATTTACTTAATGAAACACAAGTCTGAAACGTTTGAAAAGTTCAAGCAATTTTAGAGTGAAGTTGAGAATCATCGTAACAAGAAGATTAAGTTCCTGCGATCTGATCGAGGAGGTGAATATCTGAGTTATGAGTTTGGCAGTCACTTAAGACAGTGTGGAATTGTTGCACAGTTGACACCGCCCGGAACACCACAACGTAATGGTGTGTCCGAACGTCGTAATCAAACCTTATTAGATATGGTGCGTTCTATGATGTCTCTTGCTGATTTGCCACTATCGTTTTGGGGTTATGCATTAGAGACAGCTGCATTCACTTTAAATAGGGCACCATGAAAATCCGTTGAGACGACGCCATATGAACTGTGGTTTGGCAAGAAGCCAAAGCGGAGAAATGCGTCTTCATAGGATACTCGAAAGAGACAGTCGGGTATACCTTCTATCTCAGATCCGAAGGCAAAGTGTTTGTCGCTAAGAACGGAACATTTCTTGAGAAAGAGTTTCTCTCGAAAGAATTGAGTGGGAGGAAAATAGAGCTTGATGAGGTTATTGAACCTTTACTTCAACCAGAAAGTAGCGCAGCGCAGAAAGATGTTTCTATGGAACCTACGACGGTAGAAGAGGAAGTTAATGATGATCATGAAGCTTCGGATCAAGCTGCTATTGAACCTCGTAGATCGACAAGGCCGCGTACTACCCCTGAGTGGTACGGCAACCCTATCTTGGAGGTTATGTTGTTGGACAACAATGAACCTACAAGCTATGGAGGAGCAGTGATGGGCCTGAATTCCGAGAAATGGTTAGAGGCCATGAAATCTGAGATGGGATCCATGTATGAAAACAAAGTATGGACTTTGGAAGTATTACCTGAAGGGCGAAAGGCCATTCAGAAAAAATGGATCTTTAAGAAGAAGACAAACGCGGACGGTAATGTCACCGTCTATAAAGCTCGACTTGTGGCAAAGGGTTTTTCACAAGTTCAAGGAGTTGACTACGATGAGACTTTCTCACCCGTAGCGACGCTTAAGTCTGTCAGAATCATGTTAGCAATAGCTGCTTATTTCCACTATGAAATTTGGCAGATGGATGTCAAAACAGAGTTCCTCAACTGTTTCCTTGAGGAAGAGTTGTATATGATGCAACCCGAAGGTTCTGTCGATCCAGAAAATGCTGACAAAGTTTGCAAACTCCAGCGATCCATTTATGGACTGGTGCAAGCATCTCGGAGTTGGAATAAGCGCTTTGATGAGGTGATCAAAGTGTTTAAGTTTATACAAGTTTACGGACAAGCTTGTATTTACAAGAAAGTGAGTGGGATCTCTATAGCGTTTCTAGTATTATATGTGGATGACATATTGCTGATTGGAAACAATATAGAAATGTTGGAAAGGTTGAAGGAATATTTGAACAAGAGTTTTTCAATGAAGGACCTAGGAGAAGCTGCTTTCATATTAGGCATTAAGATCTATAGAGATAGATCGAGACGCTTAATAGCACTTTCACAGAGCACATACCTTGATAAAGTTTTGAAGAAGTTCAAAATGGAACAGTCCAAGAAGGGGCTCTTGCCTGTGTTACAAGGTGTGAAGTTGAGTAAGACTCAATGCCCAGTAACTGCAGAAGATAGAGAAAAGATGAGTGTCATCCCCTATGCTTCAGCCATAGGCTCTATCATGTATGCAATCCTGTGCACAAGACCCGATGTCAGCCTTGCCATAAGTATGGCTGGAAGGTTTCAAAGTGATCCTGGAATGGAGAAGTGGCAAGCGGTCAAGAATATCCTTATGTACCTGAAAAGGACTAAGGAAATGTTTCTCGTTTATGGATGTGATGAAGAGCTCGTCGTAAAGGGTTAAGTCGATGCAAGCTTTGACACTGATCCGGATGACTCTAAATCGCAAAACCGGATACGTATTTATTCTTAACAGGGGAGCGGTAAGCTGGTGCAGTTCCAAGCAAAGCGTGGTAGCTGATTCTACGTGCGAAGCGGAATACATCGCAGCCTCGGAGGCGGCGAAGAAAGGTGTCTAGATGAAGCAGTTCATGACAGATCTTGGAGTAGTGCCCAGTGCACTGAATCCAATGAACCTGTTATGTGACAAAACTGGTGCCATTGCTCTGGCTAAGGAACCAAGGTATCACAAGAGGACCAGACACATAAAGCAACGCTTCAACTCCATCCGTGATTACATCGTGGAGAAAGACATAAATATTTGCAAGGTGCACATGTATCTGAATGTTGCAGACCCGTTGACTAAACCTCTTCCAAGGGCTAAACATGATCAACACACGAACTGCATGGGTGTTCGATTCATTACAATATAAATAACATAGTGATGTGAACTAGATTATTGACTCTAGTGCAAGTGGGAGACTGTTGGAAATATGCCCTAGAGGCAATAAATAAAGTGTTAATTATTGTATTTCCTTGTTGATGATAATCGTTTATTATCCATGCTATAATTGTATTAATTGGAAACATGGATACATGTGTGGATACATAGACAAACACAATGTCCCTGGTATGCCTCTAGTGGACTAGCTCGTTGATCGAAAGATGGTTAAGGTTTCCTAGCCATGGACATGAGATGTCATTTGATAATGGGATCACATCATTAGGAGAATGATGTGATGGACAGGACCCAAAGTACAAACGTAGCTTATGATCGTGTCAGTTTATTGCTACTATTTTCTACATGTCAAGTATATGTTCCTATGACCATGAGATCATGCAACTCACACATATCGGAGGAGTGCCTTGTGTGTATCAAACGTCGCAACGTAACTGGGTGACTATAAAGGTGCTCTATAGGTGTCTCCGAGGGTGTCTGTTGAGTTGGCATGGATCAAGACTGGGATTTGTTACTCCGTGTGATGGAGTGGTATCTCAGGGCCCACTCGGCAATACAACATCACAATAAGCCTTGCAAGCAATGTGACTAAGTGTTAGTTATGGGATCTTGTATTACAGAATGAGTAACGAGACTTGCCAGTAACAAGGTTGAACTAGGTATGGAGATACCGATGATCGAATCTTGGGCAAGTAACATACCGAAGAACAAAGGGAACATCATACGGGATTAACTGAGTCCTTGAGATAGATGTTCGACCGATAAAGATCTTCGTAGAATATGTAGGAACCAATGTGGACATCTAGGTCCCGTCATTGGTTATTGACCGTAGAGGTGTCTCAGTCATGTCTACATAGTTCTCGGACCCGCAGGGTCTGCACACTTAAGGTTTGGTGACGTTTCGGTAGTATAGAGTTATGTATGGTGGTGACTGAAGGTTGTTCAGAGTCCCAGATGAGATCCCGGACGTCACGAGGAGCTCCGGAATGGTCCGAAGGTAAAGATTCATATATAGAAAGTCCTGTTTTGGTCATCGGAAAAGTTTCGGGCTCATCGGTAGTGTACCGGGAGTGCCGGTAGTGTACCGGGAGACCTCTGGGAGGGGTATTTCGACCCAAGAGGCTTCATGGGCTGTGGGAGAGTGAATATCAGCCCTTAGTGGTCTGGTGGAAACTCCCCACACAAGGCCCATGTGGCTGGAGGAAAAAAACCAATAGGGAAAGGTGGAAAAAGAAAAAAAAAAGGAACGAATCCTAGTCCTACTAGGATTGGAGGAGAGTCCTCCAATCCTAGTTGGTTCGGCCGAAGCCCTTGGCTTGGGAAGCCAAGGCTGCCTCCTATCCTCCTCTCCTCTTATATATATTGGAGGTTTTAGGGTTTTTGCACTAGAATTTCAGCCACGTGCTACCCGTTCCTCCAGTGCATAGTTTCTCCTCTAGATCGGATTTCTGTAGTGCTTAGGCGAAGCCCTGCCGGAATTGCTCCACCACCATCGCCGGAGCGCCGTCAGGCTGCCGAAGAACTCTTCTTCCTCTCCACTCCTTCTTGCTGGATCAAGACGGTGGAGATCATCATCAAGCTGTACGTGTGCTGAACGCGGAGGTGCCGTCCGTTCGGTGCTAGATCGGAAGGATCGTGATGAAGTTTGTGGGACGGATCGTGATCAAGTTCATGGGATGGATCGTGATCGGATCGAGGATGGATCGTGATTGGATCACAGGACGAATCGTGATTGGACCACGGGACGCATGGCAATTTGGATCGCGAAGACGTTCGACTACACCAACCGCGTTTCTTAACGCTTCCCGCTTAGCGATCTACAAGGGTATGTAGATCCACTCTCCCTCTTGTAGATGCTCATCACATGGATAGATCTGCGTGCGCGTAGGAAATTTTTTGTTTCCCATGCAACGTTCCCCAACATGGGTAGCCGACTCCTGCTCCTCGATGGTATTGACCTGCTGGCTCCCATAGCGGGGATCCGACTGGTCGTTCTTGCGCTTGTTGTTTTGCGGCTGCCAGTTGTCGGTAGCCGTCCGGGACGTTGCCGGTGTCGTCGTCGCCTTGCCAGGCGGGGTTGTCTTGACCCGGATGGCTGAATCGGCCATGGCGTACTTGTACGCCTTGGTCATGAGCTCGGCAAGCGTGGCCGGCTCGGAGCACAGAAGCTTGTGCTTGAGGGGGGTGCCGTCTCGGCAGCCTTCAATGAACTACTGCACGGCTTGTACCTTGTGCACCCCCTCGCAGGAGTTGTGAAGCTCGGTCCACCGAGTGAGGTAGTCATGGAGGGATTCGTCCGGCCCCTGAATGACCATGGCGAGTTCGCAAGGGCGGCCAGGCCGCTTGTAGGTGCCGGTGAAGTTGCGGACGAAGGCCTCCTCGAAGTCTATCCAAGTGTTGATGCTGCCAGCCGCCAGGCTGTTGAGCCAGGTGTGGGCCGAGCCGATCAACATGAGGGGGCCGTAGCAAACGGCCACACGCTTGTTCCCCCTAGCGATGCCAACCGCGGTGGTGTAGTCGATCAGCAAGTCCTCGGGCTTGGCATCCCCATTGTACTTCGGAGTGTCTCGGGGGAGCGTGAAGTCGGTCGGGAACGGCTCATTGCGGATCTGAGGGCCGAAACAGGCCGGACCAATCGAGCCCTCCTCCTCGAGGAGGACGGACTACGTGAGGTGGTCGATGCGATTGCGGGTGTCGTTCTCGCTGTGGGGGACAAGCGGCCTGATCCGGGCCGAGATCTCGGGGCGGATGATGAGCGGAACCGTCCGTTCTTGCTCGCGCCACGGGGTTGGAGTGTGCCCGTGGTTGCGCCGGCTGCCGGATGCCGGCGTTTCTTGGTGGCTACCGCTGCGAGGCGGGTCGTTGGTGCGCCGACTGCTAACAACCGGCTGCTCTCTCCTCGGCATCTGAGAGTGCCGAGGGTTGTTTGTTCCGGTTCTGCGGCTGGAGACGCGAGGGGAGCCGGAGTGCTGACCCGGCTGACGGTTAGTAGTCCTCATGACCTCACGCTCGAGCCGGGGGCCTCTGGTGGAGGTGCCGTCTGATGCGAGCAGGCGCTGCTGCGTGTCGGTGGCGTCGATGAGCTCCTCGATGTGGTTCTCGTGAGCAGCACGCTCTTCACCCTCCAAGGTGGCCAAATCCGCGTAGGCCACCTTGAGGGTCCACAAGTTGGCTGTGGGGGTGTCGTAGACGGGCATCTTGCCGCAAAGGATTTCGGCGACCACACAACCGCGGTCACGCACGGCCCCACGCCGGTTGGGCCCAGTGCCAGCGGGGGTGAGACCGTAGGTGGAAGCATATTCCCGCTGGGCGGCCTCCATGCGGCGCCGCGTGGCCGCATGGGCGGTGGCGTCCTCGAACAGGACATGACGAGCCGCCTCGAGGTCAACCGCGGCGGCGGCGGGGTTTGTCGTCGGGGCGATAGGGGTGCTCAGGCCCCGGAGGGCCGCACCAAGCGGATTGGAGGTGCCGACGCGGGCCGCGGCGGCGTCAGCCGCGGTCCGCGCGCGTCCGGAGGAGGTGTAGGAGACGATGGCCAACAACCCCACGTGACCATGGGAGCCGCTGGACTGGGTTGCAGCGAGTGCTCCCACGACCATGGGAGGATCGGCGCACACGAGCACCTGCCCGTGGTACTCGTCCACGGCCGGAGCCTCGGCAAGGCTAAGCCTACCGAAGCGCTCGGTGAGCGCGTCGATGTCAGTCGCAAGGTCGATGGAGTCGCCCGTAGGGCATGCCGAAGCAAGCCTCACGAGCCTGTGGTTTCTCCTAGACGTGCGGCGGCAGCGGGGAATGGCGAGGGGTCCCGCTCGGAGCATGAATACGGCCGGTGCTGTGTACGGCCCCACGATGGGCGCCAACTGTCATTGTTTTCTCATGACAGATGCCATAGGGTGGCTTATCGTAGGTGGTTGGGGCCGGAGGACGCCGACGGGCTCCGGGTGCGAGATTGGGCACAAGCGGTGATGACATACGATGTACCCAGGTTCAGGGCCCTCCGAGGGAGGTAACACCCCTAGTACTGCTTGGTTTAGTTGGATGGATGAGTATGTGTACAATGATGCTCCTCGAGCTGAGTCTAGAGGAGGAAGAAGGAGCAGCCGACTCGCCTTCCTCCACTACTAGAAGGGGTTTGAGAGTTCTATGGGTGTGCAAGGGCTATCGTCCGTCCCGTTTGCATGGGGGGCTCGGGGTTTTTTATAGGGCAACCCCCCAGCTCTACAATATGTTATAAGGTACAAGGGTGAGGGGATCCGGCTCGCAGTCTCTCTGGCTGATCAGGGGGGTCCCGCCCTTCGTGCCATCTTGTCGTCTGTAGGGTCCACCGGCTGAGCAGTCCCGTCTCCTGCTAGGGCCCGCCAGCCTGCTCTGCGATTGGCCCTCGCCCACCTGCCGCAGCACGGGTTGCCCGAGAGGCCTCTCCTAGCGCCAGCCGGCCGAAGCCTCCCGTATGGCCGACCGCACTATAGCCACGTCGAGGCAGGTAATCGAGTGGGAGAGGGTGTGCCGACACTGTTCCCTTGCCCGGTCACGCTCGTCGAGGTCAGCGGCCCAGACGGCCGGAATATAGCCATGCGCTTCGGTGCGTCAGCGGCCACTACGGCCACAGGGCCACCCGTCGTGGCGGTTAAGTCACGTCGTTGTACCAGCGCACAGAGGGACGGGACAACTCTTGTCCATCCCAGGGTCAATGGAGGAGGCGGCCCAGAGGCAGCTGGCCGGGGGTCGAGATGGCTCCTCGACCAGCCGTCCGTGGCGCCAACCGGTTGCAGCGCGGGCCGGCCGTCCTCTGGCCGGGCATGTCGAGCAGGCCGCATGGTTTTTCTTCAAAATGCAAAGGGGAGGACCCCATTGCTTTGGCCTACCTAGGGGTAATAACCCCGTCACGTTTGACTACATCAACTGTGTTTCTTAACGCTTCCCTCTTAGCGATCTACAAGGGTATGTACGTCCACTCTCCCTCTTGTAGATACTCATCACCATGGATAGATCTTGTGTGTGCACATGAATTTTTTTGTTTCCCATGCAACGTTCCCCAACAATAGCATCATGAGCTAGGTTTATGCGTATATGAGATCATGAGTAGAACACAAAGGAGTTTGTGGGCGTTGATATTCAGATTGCTTCCTCCCTTGGTATTTTCTTGATTCGGCAGTATTGTGTGTTGAAGCGGCCCGGACCAACCTTACTTGTCCACGTATGAGAGACCGGTTCCATCGACTCACATGTGACTTTGATGCATAAAGATGGCTGGCGGGTGTCTGTCTCTCCCACCTTAGTTGGATCGGATTCGACAAAGGCAGTCCTTGAGAAGGTTGAATAGAAATTTTTGTATCCCCGTTGTGGTTTTGCGTAGGTAAGAATCATTCTTGCTAGATACCCATAGCAGCCACGTAAAACATGCAACAACAGTTAGAGGACGTCTAACTTGTTTTTGCAGAGTATGTTGTGATATGATATGTCCAAAGACGTGATGATATATATTTGATGTATGAGATGATCATGTTTGTAATAGTTCATATCGACTTGCATGTCGATGCATACGGCAACTGGCAGGAGCCATAGGGTTGTCTTTAATCATTGTATGACCTGCGTGTCAATCATTAAGCGCTATGTAATGCTTTACTTTATCGCTAAGTGGTAGCAATAGTAGTAGAAGCATGGTGGGCGTGACAACCACGATGGCGACACAACGATGGAGATCGTGGTGTTGTGACGATGACGATAGAGATCATGCCGGTGCTTTGGAGATGGAGATCAAAAGCACAAGTTCATGGCCATATCATGTCACATATGATTTGCATCTGATATTAATCCTTTTATGCATCTTATTTTACTTAGGATGATGGTAGCATTATAAGGTGACCCCTTACTAAAATTTCAAGATAAAATTGTGTTCTCCCTAAGTGTGCACCGTTGCGTAAGTTCCTCGTTTCGAAGCACCACGTGATGATTGGGTGTGATAGACTACATTCACATACAATGGGTGCAAGCCAGTGTTGCACATGCAGAACACTCGGGTTAAACTTGACGAGCCTAGCATGTACAGACATGGCCTCTGAACACAAGAGACCGAAAGGTGGAACATGAGTCATATAGTAGATATGAATAACATGGAGATGTTCACCATTGAAAACACCTCATCTCACGTGATGATCGGACTTGGATTGGTGAATTTGGATCATGTAGAACTCAGATGACCGGAGGGATGTCAATTTAAGTGGGAGTATTTGAAGTAATGTGATTAACTAAACTTCTTATCATGAACATAGTCTAAAAGTTGTCTTTGCAAAATTATGTTGTAGATCAATAGCTCGCGCTATAGCTCCCCTGTGTTTTTATACGCTCCTAGAGAAAATAGAGTTGAAAGATGATGGTAGCAATAATGTAGACTGGGTCTGTGAACTGAGGATTGTCCTCATTGCTGCACAGATGTCGGGACCCCGATCCTAAGTCATATGAATCCAGACTGTAACATATCACATCACTTTGCGGCCTCACGCACGGTAAGCTCTACGGCTGCAGCCTTACCTTAGCCGGGACCATTTGCGTCTTTTGGCTCACGTATGTGAACGTGTCGCTGGCAATCAAATGAGAGAGAACTCGGGCCGATATAACTAGTCATAGAACCCAAGCAGCACATCCGTACGAAAACAGGCATACATAACCCAACAGTGTAGGTATCGGCCTCAAGCGTGTGTAGACGAGTCATAGCAAGCTATAGGGACTCCATTACGTCGTGAGACACGAATGCCATCACTGCACGTAGACGAGTCGTAGCAGGCTACAGGGACTCCATTACACCGCGAGACATTTCCCCGAAGGGACAGACACAACAGCAAAGAAGGATACATGTCGGTCAATCAATGTGTCCGGAGCAGTAGCAAGCTACCATGGCTCGGTGGAAGCACAAAGAGGCAGTTTCCCGTAAAGAGTACTACTAAAGGCACACAACTAGGTGTCAGATCCCATACATACCATTGCACGTCACACGTACGCACGACATGCCCGATATGCATAGATACAACCATGGCATCACAACATAACTATACAACAACATGACTTTTATTTAAGAGGCTCAGATGAGCCTTGCATGATATGTTCTTACAGATAGGGGTCACATGACCCGACACTCAAGTCATACAAACATGTTCATAAAAACCAAGCGGAAGCATAAGCTGTCTGAGTACAGACAGATGAAAGGGTAAAAAGGCACATGGCCTGACTATCTACAGCCCGCCACAGGGCAAAGGTCCTAGCTCAGACACCAGCTATTCGGCATCGTCAACGTCTAGAAAGAACCGACCTAATGGGTCCTGGGTCTCATCTGCAACATTTATTAAGCAAACGTGAGTACAAACGTACTCAGCAAGTCTTTAAAACAGACCTAGTCTATTCATGCTCATGTATCAACAGAGGGAGTGGTGGAGTTTATGCAACAATGCCAGCTTTGACTCATGGCTAACATACACTACTCAATTTTAACTCTTTGTTTACATTTTATAAATCGCACACGAGTCCACTAACTCCATAACAATACACCACCCTGGATTCACTTCCCTCCTGGAAGAGTGCCATCCACGGTACTCACACTTGTCTTGATATTTTTATGTGTATCCATTAGATTATCTATGAACAACATAAGTTCTCCAAGTAGTCCATATCCGAGGACGCGGCTATTCGAATAGTTTCATACCTTGCAGGGGTGTACTTCTTCACACACGCTCTCGCCACTTATCGCTGTGTGCTCATAAACCATGCACCTAGGCAACATTCAAGCGGATGCCTAGCGGAGGAGTCGGCCACGACCGTCAATCACATAAGACCTCTAGTCCAGGCAATCGCCTATTTAAGACTGAACCCGCACGGAAGTCCGGCTGAAGTTTCCGCTACAACCCCAAACGATGTGCGCAAGGTTCCCAAGCCCACCATCCGGGTGACCCTTGGTACACCGTGCCACTGCCTACCGCGTCGTAACCCACCCTAGGTTCAGTGCTACGCACGGCCCCCAACATACTATAAACACCAGAATCTACTTGCAACTCCTCGACTAAGGACTAAGCGACTGATAAGTCGAGAGGGTCAATTAAGTATCCCAACGTGTGGTAGTAACTAGTCTTGGATCACAAACACGGAACTCAGTTCCTAAGAACGGTCCCAATGAGTCAACCTGCTATGTACTCCTACATAGCCTCTCATCGCTACCTTTACCAAATCGAGTTCATCATTATATCACCACATCAGAACAACATCGTTTCACTCAGTTCATCACCCAGATGAATCCGACCTAACACAACTCTAAGCATAGCAAGCATAGCAGGCAAAGTAAGCTAAGCACATCATGGCACAAGCATCTACCAGGTATACTAGGTTGCAAGGTTTAGCTATTTGCTGTGACAATGTCAGGATATGCAGCAGAATAGGATCATTTCCCGTGTATGACTGACAGGCAATCGATTGTCCTAATGCAATAAACAAGAGCAGGAGCGAGAGAGTAGGATGTTATCGGAATGATCAAAGGGGTTGCTTGCCTTGCTGGGAAACGGAAAGCTTCTCCCTTCGTCGGGATACTCGGGGGTATCCTGAGGAGCAGGGCCAATCGCAATGCAGATAAGAAACAATCAACACACGCAAGTGCAACAATATGATGCATGATCATGTCATGATAGCATGTATAGATGAGCTAATGCAACTAGTGTTCATGTTGATTTGAAATGAATTTGAATATAGGTTGAAAATTGTTCTTCATTTCAAATTCCATTTACTACCTATTAATAAATGTCAATGTTCACCTATTTAGATTGCTCTAACATGCATGACAGTAGCACCATTGGATTCATTGGATTTTTCTGATAAATTTTCATATATAAATTATTTTCATCTGACTTACACATTAATTTATATGAATTTTTGAAGTTTAAAATTTTTTTTGGAATCATTTTTAAACCAGAAATTGCTTTTATTATGCCAGCCTGACGTCATGATGACGTCAACAGGTCAAAGGCGCCAGCCCAGGTCAAACCTGGCAGCTAGGCCCCACCTATCAATGACACAGGCATCTAACAGTTTTTTTAATTAAACTAACTACTAATTAGCAGGGTTGGGCCCACCTGTCAATGGCACAGGGGGGTTAATTAACCTGACAAGTGGGCCCACCTACAAGGCTCAGGCGACGGGCTCGTCGCCGGCGACCTCTGGTCGTGGCGGCGTCCGCGCTGCCGGCCACGGGGACGACAGCCGGAGGCACTGGGGCGAAGCCCCTGCTCGCCCGCACCCAGGGAAGCTAGCAGAGGGCGCGGGGACGCCGGAGCTCACGGCTACGACGCCGGAGGCGATGGCCGGAGCTCGGCCAAGGGAGGCCTCGGCACTTGGGCCTATGGGAGGGGGCGCTGGAGGTCAGGGCGGCACCTACGGGCCCGCGGAAGCACGCCGGGGTGCTTAACTGAGCACGGCAGGTGCTCTGGCCGCAATGGCCATTAACGCCGGTGGCGGGGAGCTTCGGGCGTGACGGTAACGGCGGCTACGGCAGCTAAACGGCAAGGAGAAGGAGGGTAATCAACCGAGGGGCTCACAACGCAGCTGATGACGGAGCTCGCGGGCTGGGGGAGGCGCCGGGGCGACGAATCGGCGGCGGCGATGGCTTCGGATGCCGACAGGAGAGAAGAACAGACAGGGGGAGCGAGAGGGAGAGCGGCGGGCGAGAGAGAGGGAGGGAAAAGGGCCACGACGACGAAGGGGGGGGGGGGCGCTAGCGCTCCCAGGGGGCTCCATGGCAGCCAGGCAAGCAGGAGCTGGCCGGCGCGCCGCTGCCACACGCCCTCCTGCCTACTGGCAGGAGGTTGAAGACGGTGGGGCTAGCTGGGCCAGCTGGGCCAGCTCCACCTGGGCCTCCCCTTCTTCTTTTTCTTTCTGTTAAATGATCTGAAGTTTGTTTATTTATTTGCAGGTACAAATGACTTTGTAAAATTTCCCATATATTTTCTATAATGAAGTTTGAATATTTCAAACTTGTCTAAAAAGTTTCAGGATATTTTGAAAACAAAAATAATGATAGTGCTTCATTTAATGATTTCAGGAGCCTTATCAATTATTTTTGAATTACTTTGATTGTTCAAATAATTAGAATGGTCCTTGTTATAATCATGCGCAAATTTACCAGAAATAGGGAACATTTTTAGTGGGCATTTTGGATTTGTTGAATTTTCACCAAATTTGAGTTGTTTGGATTCAAAGTTAGCTTGGGGTTTCTTTTTGTTCCCCATTTCATGTTGATGCAAAATGAAACATGATGCAAGCACAATACTATTCCTAGGACATCTAGCTAGGGTTGTGAAAACTCACCCCCACTCAAAAGAATCTCGTCCCGAGATTTTGAAGTCATCGGGAAGAGCGTGGGGTACTCTAGTTGAAGACGATCTTCTCTTTCCCATGTCGCCTCCTTTTCAGAATGGTGTGACCACCGAACCTTAAGAAACTTGATGTTTCGACGCCGAGTGGTACGCTCAGCTTGATCAAGAATACGAACAGGGTATTCTCGATATGTAAGGTTATCTTGGATATCAAGCGTTTCGTGGTCTACTTCACGGACAGGGTCCGAGAAGCAACGCCTGAGTTGCGAGACGTGGAAGACATCATGAACCTTGGAAAGATGCGGGGGAAGTTCCAATTGGTAGGCAACCTCTCCTTGTTTAGCAAGAATGCGAAAAGGTCCAATGTAACAAGGAGCCAACTTGCCCTTGATACTGAATCGATGGGTACCCTTCAGAGGTGTAACCCGAAGGTAAGCCTTCTCATCAATTTCATAGGTCATAGCCTTATGATGGTGACCATATTGGCTCTTTTGACGAGATTAGGCTGTTTTCAACTTTTCACGAATAATGCGAACTTGCTCCTCTGCATCCTGGATCATATCCGGGCCAAAGAGTTGCCTCTCTCTGGTTTCTGAACAGTGAAGAGGTGTTCGACACCTTCGTCCATAGAGAACTTCAAAAGGGGCTTTGCCCAAGCTTGATTGATAACTATTGTTATAAGGAAATTCGACAAATGGAAGACATTTCTCCCAGTTCGTACCGAAAGATATAACACAAGCTCCGAGCATGTCTTCAAGGATTTGATTGACTCGCTCAACTTGACCACTTGATTGCGGGTGGAAAGCAGTGCTAAAGGATAGATGAGTCCCCATAGCGGTTTGAAAACTTTTCCAAAATCGGGAAGTAAAGATACTTCCACGGTCTGATTTAATCTCCAAAGGAACACCATGAAGAGAAACTATTTGAGAAACATACAACTCCACTAGCTGGCTAGCAGTTATACTTTCCTGAACAGGAAGAAAATGAGCCACTTTGGAAAGACGGTCAATGACCACAAATATAGCATTATTCCCTCTCTTAGTCCTGGGAAATCCGGTAATGAAATCCATACTGACTTTATACCATTTCCATTCAGGAATAGCTAAAGGTTGAAGGGTGCCAGCAGGCCTTTGATGTTCTGCTTTCACGCGACAGCAAACGTCGCAGTTAGCAACATACTGAGCAATTTCTCTCTTCATTCTAGTCCACCAGAACCTCTGGCATAGGTCCTGATACATTTTGGTACTACCCGGATGAATTGAGAGAGGAGAATCATGAGCCTCCTTAAGGATCAACTGTCTTAAGCGTGTGCTCTTGGGAACCACCAACCGGTTCTAAAAGAACACAACACCTTCATCGTCCTTGGAGAAATCTTTAGCGTTTCCGCTAGCAATATTCCCCTTGATCCGGGATATACCCTTATCATATTTCTGGACAACTACTATTTGATCCTTAAGATTAGGTTTGGCCACCAGGTTGGATAGAAATCCTTGAGGAACAAGGTGAAGGTTTAACTTCCGAAATTCCTCATGGAGAAGTGGTTGACCTTGTTGTAACATCAGGTTGTCACAATAAGACTTACGACTTAGTGCATCAGCCATGACATTGGCTTTCCCCGGGGTGTAAGTTATCCCTAAGTCGTAATCTATAATCAACTCTACCCACCGTCTTTGCCTGAGATTCAAATCCGTCTGGGTGAATACATATTTTAGACTTTGGTGATCAGTGTAAATTTCGCAATGATTACCCAGAAGATAATGTCGCCAGGTTTTCAGTGCATGGACTACAGCTGCAAGCTCAAGATCATGTGTTGGATAATTATCCTCATGTGGACGCAACTGTCGAGATGCGTATGCAATCACATGACGATCTTGCATGAGAATGCAACCTAATCCTTGTCGTGAGGCGTCGCAATAGATAACAAAGTCCTTAGAGAAATCAGGTGGCACCAGAATGGGAGCAGAGGTTAGTCGTCTCTTCAACTCCTGAAAACTGTGCTCGCATTGTGGCATCCACTTGAACTTTTTATCTTTCTTGAGGAGTTCAGTCAGAGGTTTTGCAACTTTGGAGAAATTCTCGACAAAGCGGCGAAAATAGCTCGCTAAGCCAAGGAAACTCCGAACTTGCTTAACCGATTCAGGTTGAGTCCAATCAAGGACGGCCTGAACTCTCTCGGGATAGAGAACAATACCTTTACCAGAAATCAGTGGCCCAGATAGGTCACTTCTGGCAACCAAAATTCACACTTGGAGAATTTGGCGTACAGGCGGTGCTCTCGAAGTTTCATCAATACCAGCCTTAGATGCTCGGCATGTTCTTGTTCGTTCTTCACGTAGATGAGTATATCGTCGAGGTAAACCACGACGAATTTATCTAGATACTCCATGAAGATCGAATTCATCAAGCGAGAGAAGGTGGCTGGGGCATTGGTTAAACCGAAGGACATGACGGTGTACTCGTATTGGCCATAACGAGTAACAAAAGCCGTTTTTGGAATGTCCCCGTTCCTAATTCTGATTTGATGGTATCCCAACCTCAAATCCATTTTGGAAAAGACAGAGGATCCAGCGAGTTGATCATACAAATCATTGATCCTGGGGAGCGGATACTTGTTCTTTATGGTGACCAGATTCACTGGCCGATAATCCACAACCATCCGATCCGAACCATCCTTCTTCTTGACGAAGAGAACGGGACAAGCCCAAGGAGAAGAACTGGGATGGATGAAACCTTTCTTCAAAGCCTCATCAAGTTGGATCTTAAGTTCGGCTAGTTCTAAGGGTGCCATCTTATAGGGTCTTCTGGCTATAGGGACAGTTCCTAGGATGAGCTCTATCACAAACTCAACATCTCTGACAGGAGGAATTCCTGGCAGTTCTTCTAGAAAGACATCCGGAAAGTCACGGACTACCAGAATATCTTCTAACTCTAGAAGAGGGCTAGCATTGAGGGAATAGAGTTGGCGCTTGGTTGTTCGAGTGGAGACATTAACTATCTCACGCGATGGATGTGTAAGTTGAACATTCCTAGAATGAGTATCAATCTTGGCATAGTGGGCTTTCATCCAATCCAAACCTAGAATGATATTGATGTCCGAAGACTTGAGGGCTATCAAAGATGCTAGGAAGACTCGTCTATCCACCAAAATCTCATTATCATGGCTCACTCTAGAAGTTTGCCATTTTGAACCCGGAGTCTGCACTACTAGAGGAGTAGGCATATCACAAAAAGACATGTTATGCAACTGTGCATAACTTTCTGAGATAAAAGAATGAGATGCCCCGGTATCAAATAAAACAGATGATGGATGACTATTGACAAGGAGCGTACCTAGGATAACATCGGGATCCTCAAGAGCTTCCTCAGCAGACACATAGTTCACTCGTCCACGAGCAGGAGCTGGCTTCACGAAGAAGGCTTTTCCTGGCTTTCCACGTCCAGTGGGCTTAACATTATCCTGGGGACACTCACGGGAGTAGTGTCCTGGTTCTCCGCACTTATAGCAAACCACGATGGCACGGGGAGCAACATTTGTAGGCGGTCCTCCAAATGGTCTGACTAGAGGGTTGGGCTGAGCTGGGCGAGGTGCCTGGAAGGATGGCCTCGCATTGAATTTTGGCAGCAGGGCTGCGTTGGGCACCCAGATCCAGTGTTTATTGGAGCCCGAGCCAGATGCGGGGTTGAAGTCACGGTTGTGCTTTCTCGTGGCCTCATAATCAGTCTGTCCAGTCTCGGCATTGATAGCCTTGTTGACGAGAGCCTGGAAAGTGGTGCACTCATGCAGGCACAGATCTCGACGGAGCTCAGGGTTAAGTCCCTTGCGGAACCTAGCCTGCTTCTTGACATCAGTAGAAACTTCCTCAGGAGCATAGCGAGCAAGGTTTCCAAACTCACGACTATAAGCATCCACTGACAGTCTGTCCTAGGTGAAGGCACAGAATTCCTCTCTCTTACGATCCATCAGCCCTTCCGGGATGTGATGGGTACGAAATGCAACACTGAACTCTTCCCAAGTTGGTGCGGGGCCTACGGGACGCATGGCTTCAAAATTCTCCCACCATAGATTGGCGGGACCTTCCAGAAAGTAAGTTGCAAAGGTCACCTTGTTGGCCTCAGTCACATTGGCAGCCCGGATCTTGCGATACATGCTAATCAGCCAGTCATCCGCATCGAGTGGGTCGACCGAATGATGATACTTGGGTGGCTTAGTCTGATGAAATCACCAAGTGATACGCCATCATTGAGGTCACTGCGGGGAGCACGTGTTGTGTTCTGCTCGATTCTTTCCAATAGCCTATTGGTCTCCCTCTTATTCCTTTCAGCTTCTAGCATTACTTCCGCCAGAGAAGGCACATGTGGCAGATATTCTTGCCTTGGCTGGCTTCCCTCGCCTTGCTCAGGGGCAGGCACGGGGTTATTCCTAGTTGCCACCATCCTGGGAAAACAAACCCACAACTTAGTCATCAGGAACAACAACTCTAAGACATGAGATAAGGAATGTACTGAACAACATGGCATGCAGGGTAAACACCAATCAACATGGTAAAACAACTTCCATATGAACACCATGATTCATACACACCATCACATAGTTCAGTAGAAGCCAAGATGAAATACAACTACAGAGAGATGACACAACTCATCAGAGGCATTACAAGCTTCCTATACATTATCTTTCTACACCTCCGGAACTCAACTCTCAACCTCATCATATCCCACAAGACACGCAGGACTGTGGTGATATGATTACTACCATACTAGAACAAACATCCACGTACTCAAGCATTGCCGTAGAATGCCTCATACAGGTTACCCCCATGACCCGGGAGCTGAACCTGAGGATCTAGAAACACTCTAGCCTGTGATCCCTGGGAGCCATAAGGACACGAATGTGGCCTTGGTCCCCTTGTCAGCGGCAACAACGGTCCTCGAAGAGGGGTGATGCCTCCAACATCGGGCCAGTCTACGTGTGCTGGCAGATGAGTCCGCGATGGGGTCAGCATCTCCAAATCTCCATAGCCGGTCTTCACGACAGGTGCCAACTGCGTCAGGGCTGTCCAAAGACATGCACGGTGGCATAAAGCTCCATGCGAAGGGCCCGTGCATCACGATCCCTGTTCTCCAACATTTTGAGCGGTCACCTGCAGCCTAGGGTCCTCATGGGAATGATCATAGTAGGCTGCACTAAGATAACCATCCTCTCCTCCCATAGAAGCAGGAACATAACAAAACTCGGTGTTCTGAAGCAGACCATGGTGGAACCTCATGATAGTCAGCATGGTGTAAGCGGCCTCCTGGACTGCCATATCTATGGTGACACCTAATCCATAAGTCCAGTGAAGTGGCTCTGCAGCTCCAGGATATGAAGGATAAATCTTGACGGTACACAAATATTGACTCTGGTTGAAATCTCGATACTGTTCCTCCACTGTGTACTCCAGGTACCAATGGTATCCAGCCTCCATAATGACTCTGACCAACATGGCCGTGTGACCCGGTACATCGATGCACCTAGTCAGACGGACCACCTGATGGGAAGGACGAGGGGGCATCTGAAACAGAGAATGATGCAAAGACATAAGAGACTCTAGCAGAAATTGGACAGCATAACGGTTGTAATTGCTCAAAAAGGATTTTGAGACAACTGCAAAAGATTGGAAAAGCATAACTACTCGACTTTCTAGGCTCAAATCTCTTCTCCATCTGTTTGTCATACCAACAACACTTGAATACCCACATTCACTTACAACAAGCTAGCTAGTGGTCCATGGTTAGTAACTCGTCATCCTAAGCAATGGATGAGTAGCCTAGTTCCTATCCCCGAAGAAAAGATGAGAATGACTCAGCATAGAATAACTTGGGAAGAGGAGTAAAAAGAGCCTTACGTTCCCTTCCACAATCAATTCCCCTACTTTTCTATAGTGTTTATAGACTCAACTTCGACCGGTTTGGCTTGGTAGTCCTAAAGTCAGTCAGGCTCTGATACCAATGCTGTCAGGACCCCGATCCTAAGTCATATGAATCTAGACTATAACATATCACATCCCTTTGCGGCCTCACGCACGGTAAGCTCCACGGCTGCAGCCTTACCTTAGCCAGGACCGTTTGCGTCTTTTGGCTCACGTATATGAACATGTCGCTGGCAATCAAATGATAGAGAACCCGGGCCGACATAACTAGTCATAGAACCCAAGCGGCACATCCGTATGGAAATAGGCATACATAACCCAGCAGTGCAGGTGTCGGCCTCAAGCATGTGTAGACGAGTCATAGCAAGCTACAGGGACTCCATTACGTCGTGAGACACGAATGCCAAAACTGCACGTAGACGAGTCGTAGCAGGCTATAGGGACTACATTACACCGCGAGACATTTCCCCAAAGGGGCAGACACAACATCAAAGAAGGATACATGCCGGTCAATCAATGTGTCCGGAGCAGTAGGAAGCTACCATGGCTCGGTGGAAGCACAAAGAGGCAGTTTCCCATAAAGAGTACTACTCAAGGCGCACAACTAGGTGTCGGATCCCATACATACCGTTACATGTCACACATACGCATGACATGCCCGATATGCATAGATACAACCATGGCATCACAACATAACTATACAACAACATGACTTTTATTTAAGAGGCTCAGATGAGCCTTGCATGATATGTTCTTATAGATAGGGGTCACATGACCCGACACTCAAGTCATACAAACATGTTCATACAAACCTAGCGGAAGCATAAGCTGTCTGAGTACATACATATGAAAGGGTAAAAAGGCACATGGCCTGACTATCTGCAGCCCGCCATAGGGCAAAGGTCGTAGCTGGGACACCAGCTATTCGGCATCGTCAACGTCTAGAAAGAACCCACCTAATGGGTCCTGGGTCTCATCTGCAACATTTATTAAGCAAACGTGAGTACAAACATACTCAGCAAGTCTTTAAAACAGACCTAGTCTATTCATGCTCATGTATAAACAAAGGGAGTGGTGGAGTTTATGCAGCAATGCCAGCTTTGACTCATGGCTAACCTACACTACTCAATTTTAACTCTTTGTTTACATTTTGTAAATTGCACACGGGTCCACTAACTCCATAACAACACACCACCCTGGATTCACTTCCCTCCTGGAAGAGTGCCATCCATGGTACTCACACTTGTCTTGATATTTTTATGAGTATCCATTAGATTATCTATGAACATCATAAGTTCTCCAAGTAGTCCATATCCGAGGACGCGGCTATTTCAATAGTTTCATACCCTGCAGGGTGTACTTCTTCACACACGCTCTCGCCACTTATCGCTGTGTGCTCATAAACCATGCACCTCGGCAACCTTCAAGCGGATGCCCAGCGAGGGAGTCGGCCACGACCGTCAATCACATAAGACCTCTAGTCCAGGCTATCGCCTATTTAAAACTGAACCCACACGAAAGTCCGGCCGAAGTTTCCGCTACGGCCCGAAACGATGTGCGCAGTGTTCCCAAGCCCACCATCCGGGTGACCCTTGGTACACCGTGCCACTGCCTACCGCGTCGTAACCCACCCCTAGGGTCAGCGCTATGCACGGCCCCCAGCATACTATAAACACCAGAAACTACTTGCAACTCCTCGACTAAGGACTAAGCGACTGATAAGTCGAGAGGTTCAATTAAGTATCCCAACATGTGGTAGTAACTAGTCTTGGATCACAAACACGGAACTCAGTTCCTAAGAACGGTCCCGATGAGGCAACCCTCTATGTACTCTTACATAGCCTCTCATTGCTACCTTTACCAAATCGAGTTCATCATTATATCACCACATCAGAACAACTCGTTTTACTCAATTCATCACCCAGATGAATCCGACCTGACACAACTCTAAGCATAGCAAGCATAGCAGGCAAAGTAAGCTAAGCACATCATGGCACAAGCATCTACCAGGTATGCTAGGTTGCAAGGTTTAGCTATTTACTGTGACAATGTCAGGATATGCAGCAAAATAGGATCATTTACCATGTATGACTTACATGTGATCGATTGTCCTAATGCAATAAACAAGAGCAGGAGCGAGAGAGTAGGATGTTATCGGAATGATCAAAGGGGTTGCTTGCCTTGCTGGGAAACAGAAAGGTTCTCTCCTTTGTCGGGATACTCGGGGGTATCCTCAGGAGCAGAGCCTACCGCAATGCAGATAAGAAACAATCAACACACGCAAGTGCAACAATATGATGCATGATCATGTCATGATAGCATGTATAGATGAGCTAATGCAACTAGTGTTCATGTTGATTTGAAATGAATTTGAATATAGGTTGAAAATTGTTCTTCATTTCAAATTCCATTTACTACCTATTAATAAATGTCAATTTTCACCTATTTAGATTGTTCTAACATGCATGACAGTAGCACCATTGGATTCATTGGATTTTTCTGATAAATTTTCATATATAAATTATTTTCATCTGACTTACAGATTAATTTATATGAATTTTTGAATTTTTGAAAAATTTCTAGAATTATTTTTAAACTACAAATTGCTTTTATTATGCCAACCTGACATCATGATGATGTCAGCAGGTCAATGGCGCCAGCCCAGGTCAAACATGGCAGCTGGGCCCCACCTGTCAATGACACAAGCATCTAACAATTTTTTTAATTAAACTAACTACTAATTAGCAGGGCTAGGCCCACCTGTCAATGGCACATGGGGGGTTAATTAACCTAACAAGGGGCCCCACCTACACGGCTCAGGCGACGGGCTCGTCGCCGGCGACCTCTGGTCGTGGCGGCGTCCGCTGCCGGCCACGGGGGCGGCATTCGGAGGCACTGGGGCGAAGACCCTGCTTGCCCACACCCAGGGAAGCTAGCAAAGGGCACGGGGGACGCCGGAGCTCGTGGCTACGACGCTGGAGGTGGCGGCCGGAGCTCGGCCAAGGGAGGCCTCGGTGCTAGGGCCTACGGGAGGGGGCGCTGGAGGTCGGGGCAGCACCTACGGGCCCGCGCAAGCATGCCGGGGTTCTCAACTAAGCACGGCGGGTGCTCTGGCCGCAGTGGCCATTAACGCCGGCGGCGGGGAGCTTCGGGCGCGACGGGAATGGAGGCTACGGCAGCTAAACGGCAAGGAGAAGGAGGGGAATCGACGGAGGGGCTCACGGCACAGCTGATGACGGAGCTCGTGGGCTCGGGGAGGCACCGGGGGGACAAATCGGCGGCGGCGATGGCTTCGGATGCCAACGGGAGAGAAAAACGGAGAGGAGGAGCAAGAGGGAGAGTGGCGGGCGAGAGAGAGGGAGGGAAAAGGGCCACGGTGACGAGGAGGGGGGCGCTGGCGCTCCCAGGGGTCTCCACGGCAGCCAGGCAAGCAGGAGCTGGCCGGCGCGCCGCTGCCACACGCCCTCCTGCCTACTGGCAGGAGGTTGAAGATGGTGGGGCTGGCTA
Source organism: Hordeum marinum (assembly GCA_022496015.1). Taxonomy (NCBI): domain Eukaryota; kingdom Viridiplantae; phylum Streptophyta; class Magnoliopsida; order Poales; family Poaceae; genus Hordeum; species Hordeum marinum. The sequence continues at coordinate 381,216,045 of CM039674.1, forward strand.
GGCCAGCTGGGCCAGCTCCACCTAGGCCTCCTCCTCTTCTTTTTCTTTCTGTTAAATGATCTGATGTTTGTTTGTTTATTTGCAGGTACAAATGACTTTGTAAAATATCCCATATATTTTCTATAATGAAGTTTGAATATTTCAAACTTGTCTAAAAAGATTCAGGATATTTTGAAAACAAAAATAATGATAGTGCTTTATTTAATGATTTCAGGAGCCTTATCAATTATTTTTGAATTACTTTGATTGTTCAAATAATTAGAATGGTCCCTGTTATAATCATGCGCAAATTTACCAGACATAGGGAACATTTTTAGTGGACATTTTGGATTTGTTGAATTTTCACCAAATTTGAGTTGTTTTGATTCAAAGTTAGCTTGGGGTTTCTTTTTGTTCCACATTTCATGTTGATGCAAAATGAAACATGATGCAAGCACAATACTATTCCTAGGACATCTAGCTAGGGTTGTGACAACAGAAGGCTTATGTGTTTAATGCATCGCTCGGTGCGCCACCCCCTCAAGCGTCGTTTGTAGATGTTGTAAACATCTGACAGGCATGTTCTGATGACTACTTGATAGTTCAGTGCGTCATGCATTACAACTTAGAATTGAGGCTCCAAAATGTTTTGAACATCACGGAACATATGAGATGTTCGAAGAGCTGAAATTGGGATTTCAGGCTCGTACCCGTGTTGAGAGGTATGATACCTTGAACATGATTTTTTCCTGCAAGATGAAGGCGAATAGCTCAATAGGTGAGCATGTGCTCAGATTGTCTGGGTGCTACAATCGCTTGAATCGAGTGGGAGTTGATCTTCCAGATAAGATAGTGATTGATATAGTTCTCCAAGTCACTGCCACTAAGCTACTAGAGCTTCATGATGAACTATAAACATGTTAGGAATGGAAAGGATGATCCCTCAGTTATTCGCGATGTTTGACACCACGAAGGTAGAAATCAAAAAGGGGCATCAAGTGTTGATGGTTAGTAAAACCACTACTTTCGAGAAGGGCAAGGGCAAGAAGGGAAATTTCATGAATGGCAAGCAAGTTGCCACTCTAGTGAAGAAATCCAAGGTTGAACCCAAACCCGAGACTAAGTGCTTCTATTATGAGGAGAATGGTCGTTGAAGGGGAACAACCATATGTACTTGGTAGATAATAAGCCAGGCAACATCGACAAAAGTATATTTGATATACATATTATTGATGTGTACCTTGCTAGTACTCCTAGTAGCACCTGGGTATTAGGTACCAGTTCGAATGCTAATGTTGGTAACTTGAAGTAAAAGTTGTGGAATAAACGGAGACTAGCTAAAGGGTGAGATGACGATGTGTGTTGGAAGTGTTTCCAATGTTCATGTGATCACCATCGCATGCTCCCTCTACCTTCGGGGTTAGTGTTGAACGTAAGTAAATGTTATTTTGTGTTTGCGTTGAGCATGAACATGATTAGATCGTGTTTATTGCAAGAAAGTTATTCATTTAAGTCATAAATAATAGTTATAATGGGTACATCCTCACAAATACCAATATGAATGGCGGTTGATTCGTCAGCCATTTGCAATGATATTTCAGTAGGTGTGAGTTTATTCAAATCAAGTCTTTTATATAAAGAGAAAGGCATAACACTAACACCGGCTCCTAAATCACACAAAGCAGTTTTGACATAATTTCTTTTCATGGAGCAAGGTATAGTTGGTATTCCATGGCCTCCAAGTTTCTTAGGCACTCCATCTTTAAAAGAATAATTAGCAAGCATGGTGGATATTTCTACTTCAGGTATCTTCCTCTTATTAGTGATGATGTCTTTCATATACTTAGCATAAGGAGGCATCTTTAAGATATTCGTTAAACGGGTATGCAAAAAGACATGCCTAATCATTTCAGCAAAGCGTTCGAATTCTTCATCATCTTTCTTCTTAGATGGTTTAGGTGGAAAAGGCATGCGTTTCTGAACCCATGGCTCTCTTCCTTTACCATGTTTTCTAGCCACAAAGTCTTTTTTGTCATATCATTTATTCTTAGGTTGTGGGTTATCAAGATCAACAGCAAGTTTTATTTCTACATCATTATCTGGTTCTTTATCATTACTAGTTTGAGTATCCTCATGAAAATCACTATCATTATTATTATCACTAGGTGGATGTTCATTACCCGATTGAGTTTCAGCATCAGAAATAGAAACACCATTAGTATCATCAGGAGATTTTTCTATCTTAGGTTCACTAGAACCATGCAAATTCCTATCATTTTTCTTTTTCTTTTTCTTCTTAGAAGGACTAGGTGTATCATTATTAATTCCTTGAGAGTCTTGTTCAATTATTTTAGGATGACCTGCAGGATAAAGAGGTTCTTGGGTCATTCTACCTCCTCTAGTTACTACTCTAATAGCATGATCATTCATATTATTATTCATTTCATCAAGAAATTCTCTTCGAGATTTAGCAACTTGTTCTAACTGAGTTTGAACCATAGAGGCATGTTTTCCTACACCTCTAACATCATTACTAATTCTAAATAGCAAGTCACTCAAGCGAGTAATCATATCACAATTATATTTCAAGTGTTTCAGAACATTTGCATTGAAGTGCACTTGTTTCATAATGTAGTTATCAAACTCATACATGCATTGACTAGGATGTTTATTGTAAGGGATACCACCATCATCAAACTTTAATAAAGAATTTACCTCTACTACCTATGGAGGTGGTGGTGTGTTGAGTCCATGAATTTCTTCAATGGGTGGTATATTCTTAACATCCTCAGCTTTAATATCTTTTTCCTTCATACATTTCTTTGCCTCTTGCATATCTTCAGGACTGAGAAATAAGATACCCCTCTTCTTCGGAGTGGGTTCAATTGTTGGTTCGGGGAGAATCCAATCATCAGAATTCTTCAACATATTATTCAATAGTTCCTCAGCTTGTTCAACAGTTCGCTCCTTGAAAACACAACCGACACAACTATCTAGGAAGTCCCTAGAAGCATGAGTTAGTCCATTATAGAAGATATCAAGTATTTCATTTTTCTTAAGTGGATGATCAGGCAAATAATTAAGCAATTGGAGAAGCCTCCCCCAAGCTTGTGGGAGACTCTCTACTTCAATTTGCAAAAACTTAAATATTTCATGTAAGGCAGCTTGTTTCTTATGAGCAGGAAAATATTTTCCAGAGAAGAAGTAAATCATATCCCGGGGACTACGCGCACAACCAGGAGTAAGAGTGTTGTACCATATCTTACCATCACCCTTTAGTGAGAATGGAAATAATTTGAGAATATAATAGTAGCGAATTTTCTCATCATGAGCAAAAAGGGTAGCTATATCATTCAGCTTAGTAAGGTGTGCTACCACAATTTCAGTTTCATATGCATGAAAAGGCTCGAATTCAACCAAAGTAATTAACTCTGGGTCGACAGAGAATTCATAATCCTTATCGTTAACAAAGATAGGTGAAGTAGCAAACTTAGGATCACATTTCATCTTAGCATTCAATGTCTTTTCCTTATACTTGCATAGTAGTTTCTTAACGTCATTTCTATCCTTAAAAGCAAGGATCTCTCTAGCTATTTATCCATATAAAGCATAACCTTCACGTATCTTAGGCATTTCAAATCTAGGAGAGCTAGGTCTATTAGGTGTTTCATAATCATCAGTTTCAGAGTTTTCATCAATTTCAGCAGATTCAGTGATTTCATTCTCTTTAGCTCTAGCAATTTGTTCATCAAGAAATTCACCTAATGGCACAGTTTCATCAAACATGGTACTAGCATCATCATAAGCATCATTCATACTAGAAGTAGAATCATCAATATCAGGATTAATAGCATGTGGTGGTGTTGCAAGCTTACTCATAACAGATGGTGAATCAAGTGCAGAGCTAGATGGCAGTTCCTTACCTCCCCTCGTCTTAGAGGCAAAAATCTTGGTTTTAGTATCCTTCAGATTCTTCAAAGTGATGAATTGGTATAAATCCCAAATGACTCATCAAATATAGCTATGCTCCCCAGCAATGGCGCCAGAAAAAGGTCTTGATAACCCACAAGTATAGGGGATCGCAATAGTTTTCGAGGGTAGAGTATTCAACCCAAATTTATAGATTCGACACGAGCCAAAGAATATTTGAGAGTATTAGCAGTTGAGTTGTCAATTCAACCACACCTGGAGATAAATATATGCAGCAAAGTGATCAATAGCATAGTAATATGATAGTTTGATAGCAGTCGTAATAGTAACAACAGTAGTTTTTGTAGCAAGTGTGACAGTAGCAGCAACAATAGTAACTTAGCGAGAACAATAAGTGAAAAGCTCGTAGGCACTGGATTGGAGTATTTGTTGGATGATATTCATCATATAACTATCATAACCTAGGGTGACAGAGAACTAGCTCCGGTTCGTCAATGTAATGTAGGCATGTATTCCGTATATAGTCATACGTGCTTATGGGCATGACATCTTTTGTCCTACCCTCCCGTGGCAGCGATGTCCATAAGGAAAATAAGGGATATTAAGGCCTCCTTTAAACATAGAACCGGAACAAAGCATTAGCACTTAGTGAATACATGAACTCCTCAAACTACGATCATCACCGTGAAGTATCCCAAATATTATCACTATGGGATTGACAGATCATAACATGTAATAGGTGCATATGACTAGGCAAGATCGGATCAAGAACATAGATATAATGATGATAACACAAATGGTTCAGATTTGAAATCATGGCACTCGGGCTCTAGTGACAAGCCTTAAGCATGGCAAAGTCATAGCAACATCAATCTCAGACCATAATGGATACTAGGATCAAGCCCTAACAAAACTAACTCGATTACATGTTGAATCTCATCCAACTCCTCACTGACCAGCAAGCCTACGAAGGAATTACTCACTCCCGATGGGGAGCGTCATGGAATTGGCCATGGAGAAGGGTTTATGATGACGAAGACCGAAGATTCCGCTCTCTAGATCCCCAAACGCACTCCAGATCTGGCCTCCCGATGAAGAATAGGAGGTGGCGGCGGCTCCGTATTACGAAACGAGGTAAAACCTTCTCTCTATTTTTTCCGAAAAATGTGAATTTATAGCATTGGAATTAGGGCCGAGGGACCCATGAGGTGTCCACCCTCCAACAGGTCGTGCCAGGGGGGCATGGCGCTCCCTGGTATAGGGTGGGCACCCTAGGCCCCCTCTTCGATGACTCTTGGGTCCAAAATTCATTATTTATTCCAAAATAAATCTCCAAAAATTTCCGATCCATCCCGAGAACTTTTATTTCTTCACAAATACAACACCATGGTGGTTCTACTAAAAACATCGTTAGTTCGAGTTAGTTCCATTCAAATTATGCAAATTAGAGTCCAAAACAAAAGCAAATGTGTTAGGAAAAGTGGATACGTTGGAGACGTATCAGGGGGAGGCCCATGGGGCCCACAAGACATCATGGCGCACTCTCATGGGTTTTGGGGCCCATGGGGTCTCCTCCACCACCTCTCAGGTCTATAAGTCCTTAGAAATTCCAGAAACCCTAGGGGAGTTGACGAAACACAATTCTAGCCGCCGCAAGACCATCATGGAGGGGTTCATCATCCTCATGGGTGCCTCTTCCATGATGTGTGATTAGTCCACCATAGATCTATGGGTCCATAGGCAGTATCTAGATGGATTCTTATCTCTCTTTTGATTCTCAATACAATGGTCTCTTGGAGATCTATTTGATGTAATGACTTTTTGCGGTGTGTTTATTGGGATCAGATGAAGTTTGATTTCATGATTAGTTTCTATCCATGAATATTATTTGAGTCTTATTTTGATCTCTTATATGCATGATTATTTATAGCCTCGTATTTCTTCTTTGAATCTTTGGTTTAGTTAGGCCAACTAGATCGATTTTTCTAGCCATGGGAAGAGGTGCTTTGTGATGGGTTCGATCTAGCGATGTCCTCTCCCAGTGACAGAAGGGGCAGCAAGGCACACATGTATCGTTGCTATTAAGGATAACAAGATGGGGTCTATTCCTACATGAATAGATCATGTCGACATCATGTCATCATTCTTATTGCATTACTCCACTTCTTAATGAACTCAATACACTATATGCATGCAGGATAGCGGTCAATGCGTGGAGTAATAGTAGTACATGCAAACTCGTTTTAGTCTACTAATCTTGGATGTGATGCCTATATATTGATCATTTCCTTGGATATAATCATGATTATTTGACCTTCTATCAATTGCCAACAGTAATTTGTTTACCCACCGTGTGCTATTTTCTTGAGAGAAGCCACTAGTGAAATCTACGACCCCCGGGTCTATCCTTTTAATATATTGCTTTTCGATCTATTATTCCAAAAACCCAAAAATACCTTGCCGCACTTTTTATTTGCATCTTTTATTTTGTGTTCTTGTGCGATCTATTTATCCAATCTCATACAAACTAATCTATCTTTTACCGAGGAGAGATTGACAACCTCTCTTACGTGTTGGGTTGCAAGTATTTGTTTTGTGTGTGCATGTACTGTTTACATAGTGTTGCTTGGTTACCCTACTAGTTCATTAACCTTGGTTTCATAACTGAGAGAAATACTTACCGTAGCTGTGGTGCATCATCCCTTCCTCTTTGGGGAAATACCGACGCGGTCTCAAGCAACGTCACGCGACACCACCAACGGAACCATGTAGCATCAGCTGGTTCGAGGAGCACTTTATTGGAAATATGACCTAGAGGCAATAAATAAAGTGTTTATTATTATATTTCCTTGTTCATGATAATCGTTTGTTATCCATGCTATAATTGTATTGATTGGAAACACATTACATGTGTGGGTAAATAGACAACACTTTGTCCCTAGTATGCCTCTAGTGAACTAGCTCGTTGGTCAAAGATGGTCAAGGTTTCCTAGCCATTGACATGTGATGTCATTTGATAACGGGATCACATCAATAGGAGAATGATGTGATGGACAAGACCCAAACTACAAACGTAGCATATGATCGTGTCAGTTTATTGCTACTGTTTCCTGCATGTCAAGTATATGTTTCTATGACCATGAGATCATGCAACTCACGGACACCGGAAGAGTGCCTTGTGTGTATCAAACGTCGCAACGTAACTGGGTGACTATAAAGGTGCTCTACAGGTATCTCCGAGGTTCTCTGTTGGGTTGGCATGGATCAAGACTGGGATTTGTTACTCCGTGTGATGGAGAGGTATCTCAGGGCCCACTCGGTAATACAACATCACAATAAGCCTTGCAAGCAATGTGACTAAGTATTAGTCATGGGATCTTGTATTACAGAATGAGTAAAGAGACTTGCCGGTAACGAGGTTGAGCTAGGTATGGAGATACCGACGATCGAATCTCGGGCAAGTAACATACCGAAGAACAAAGGGAACATCATACGGGATTAACTGAATCCTTGACACAGAGGTTCGACCAATAAAGATCTTCATAGAATATGTAGGAACCAATATGGACATCCAGGTCCCACTATTGGTTATTGACTGTAGAGGTGTCTCGGTCATGTCTACATAGTTCTCGAACCCGTAGGGTCTGCACACTTAAGGTTTGGTGATGTTTCGGTAGTATAGAGATATGTATGGTGGTGACCGAAGGTTGTTCAGAGTCCCGGATGAGATCTCGTACATCACGAGGAGCTCCGGAATGGTCCATAGGTAAATATTGATATATAGGAAGTCCTATTTTGGTCGCCGGAAAAGTTTCGGGCTCATCGGTAGTGTACCGGGAGTGCCGGTAGTGTACCGGAGGGGTATTTCGACCCAAGAGGCTACATGGGCTGTGGGAGAGTGAATACCAGCCCTTAGTGGGCTTGTGGAAGTCCCACACAAGGCCCATGCGGCTGGGAGAGAAAACCCAAAGAGAAAAGGTGGAAAAAAGGCAAAATAGGGAGGAATCCTAGTCCTACTAGGATTGGAGGAGGAATCTTCCTCTCCTCCTTGATTCGGCCGAACCAAGGGCTGGTCCCTTGAGGGCCAAGCCTCCTCCTCTCTTCCTCATATATATACTGGAGGTTTTAGGGTTTTTGCACGAGATGTTCAGCCACGTGCTACGCGTTCCTCTAGTGCATAGTTTCTCTTCTAGATCGGTTTTCTGCAGTGCTTAGGCGAAGCCCTGCCGAAATTGCTCCACCATCATCGCTGTGGCGCCGTCACGCTGCCAGAAAACTCGTCAACCTCTACGCTCCCTCTTGCTGGATCAAGAAGGCGGAGATCGTCATCAAGTTGTACGTGTGCTGAACGCGGAGGTGCCATCCGTTCGGTACTTGATTGGGACGGATCGTGATTGGATCGCGGGACGCTCGGCGATTTGGATCGCGAAGACGTTCGATTACATCAACCGCGTTTCTTAACGCTTCCTACTTAGCGATTTACAAGGGTATGTAGATCCACTCTACCTCTTGTAGATGCTCATCACCATGGATAGGTCTTGCGTGAACGTAGGAAATTTTTTGTTTCCCATGCGACGTTCCCCAACAGTGGCATCATGAGCTAGGTCTATGTGTAGATGAGATCTTGAGTAGAACACAAAGAGTTTGTGGGTGTTGATGCTTAGATTTCTTCCTCCCTTGGTCGTGTTTTGGTTCAGCGGTATTGTGGGATGAAGCGGCCCGGACCAACATTACTCGTACTCTTACGAGAGACCAGTTCCCTCAACTGCAACTTGTTGCAAAAGATGGCTGGCGGGTGGCAGTTTCTCCTACTTTTGTTGGATCGGATTCGACAAAGGCGGTCCTTGAGAAGGTTGAAAAGCAACTAATGTATCACCATTGTGGTTTATGCGTAGGTGAGAATTGTTCTTGCTAGATACCCGTAGCAACCACGTAAAACATGCAACAACAATTAGAGGACGTCTAATTTGTTTTTGCAGGGTATGTTTTGATGTGATATGGCCAATTACATGATGTGATATATGTGATGTATGAGATGATCATGTATTGTATAGAATATCACGACTTGCATGTCGATGAGTACGGCAACCGGCAAGAGCCATAGGGTTGTCTTTAATTATTGTATGACCTACGTGTCAATCATTAAGCGCTATGTAATTCTTTACTTTGTCGCTAAACGGTAGCAATAGTAGTACAAGCATGATGGGTGCGACAACCCCGATGGGGACACGTTGATGGAGATCATGGTGTCGTGCCGGTGACGATGGAGATCATGTCGGTGCTTTCAAGATGGAGATCAAAAGCACAAGTTCATGGCATATCATGTCACTTATGATTTGCATGGGATGTTAATCCTTTTATGCACCTTGTTTTGCTTAGTACGACGGTAGCATTATAAGGTGATCCCTCACTTAAATTGCAAGATGAATTATGTTCTCCCTGAGTGTGCACCGTTGCGAAAGTTCGTCGTGTCGAGACACCACGTGATGATCGGGTGTGATAGACTCTACGTTCACATACAACAGGTGCAAGCCAGTGTTGCACGTGCAGATCACTTGGGTTAAACTTGACGAGCCTAGCATGTACAGACATGGCCTCAGAACACAAGAGACCAGAAGGTCGAACATGAGTCATATAGTAGATATGATCAACATGATGATGTTCACCATTGAAGCCACCTCAACTCACGTGATGATCGGACTTGAGTTGGTGAATTTGGATCATGTGATACTTAGATGACCTGAGGGATGTCAATTTGAGTGGGAGCTTTAGTAATTTGATTAACTAAACTCATTGTCTTGAACAATAGTCTAAGCAACCTTTATATTTATGTTGTAGATCAATGGCTCGCGCAGTAGCACCCCTGAATTTTAATGCGTTCCTAGAGAAAGCTAAATTGAAAGATGATGGAAGTAACTTTGTTGACTGGGCTCGCAATCTGAGGATTATCCTCACGGCTTCCCAGAAATCATATGTCCTTGATGCACCGCTTGGTGACCAACCAGAAGACATGACCTCCGAAGACGTTAAGAACGCTTGGGAGGCACGTACTGGAGATTAGTCAATAGTTCAGTGTGCAATATTGTATGGCTTAGAACCGGGACTTCAAAGACATTTTGAACGTCATGGAGCATATGAGATGTTCCAGGAGTTGAAGTTTATCTTTCAGAAGAATGCCCGAATCGAGAGGTATGAGACCTCTGATAAGTTCTATGCTTGCAAGATGGAGGAGAACGGGTCTATCAGTGAACATATACTCAGAATGTCTGGGTATTCGACTCGTCTAGTGGAGTTGGGAATTTCCCTTCCACCAGAGGCGATCACTGACAGAGTTCTTCAATCACTGCCACCAAGTTACAAGAGCTTTGTGATGAACTATAACATGCACGGGATGAACAAGTTAGTCGCCGAGCTATTTGCGATGCTAAAAGTCGCTGACTTTGAAATCCAGAAAGAACATCAAGTGTTGATGGTCAATAAAACCACTAGTTTCAAGAAGAATAGCAAGGGCAAGGGCAAGAAGGGTAAAACCAAGAAGGATGGCAAAGTAGTTGCTACTCCTGTAAAGAAGCCCAAGCATGGACCCAAGCCAGAAACTGAGTGCTTTCATTGCAGGGGAACTGGTCACTAGAAGCGGAACTGCCCCAAGTACCTGGCTGACAAGAAGGCGGACAACGACAAACAAGGTATATGTGATATACATGTTATTGATGTGTACCTTACTAGCTCTTGTTCTAGTGCCTGGGTATTTGATACCGGTTCGGTTGCTCACATTTGCAACTCAAAATAGGAGCTACGGAATAGATGAAGGCTGGCAAAGGTTGAAGTGACGATGCGTGTGGGAAATGGTTCCAAGGTTGATGTGATCGCCGTCAGCACGCTCTCTCTTCAATTACCATCGGGATTTGTGATGAACCTGAATAATTGTTATTTAGTGCCTGCGTTAAGCATGAACATTATATCTGGATCTTGTTTATTGCGAGATGGTTACTCATTTAAATCAAAGAATAAAGGTTGTTCTATTTATATGAGTAGTATCTTTTATGGTCATGCACCCAATGTGAGAGGTTTACTAATATTGAATCTTGATAGTGACGATACACATGTTCATAACATTGATGCCAAAAGATGTAGAGTTGATAATGATAGTACCACTTTCTTGTGGCACTGCCGTTTAGGTCATATTGGTGTAAAACGCATGAGGAAGCTCCATGCTGATGGACTTTTGGAGTCGCTTGATTTTGAATCACTTGACACATGTGAACCATGCCTCATGCGCAAGATGACTAAAACGCCTTTCTCTGGAACAATGGAACGGGCAAGTGACTTATTGGAAATCATACATACCGATGTGTGCGGTCCAATGAATGTTATAGCGCGTGGTGGATATCGTTATTTTCTCACCTTCACTGATGACTTAAGTAGATATGGGTATATTTACTTAATGAAACACAAGTCTGAAACATTTGAAAAGTTCAAGCAATTTCAGAGTGAAGTTGAGAATCATCGTAAAAAGAAGATTAAATTCCTACGATCCGATTGAGGAGGTGAATATCTGAGTTATGAGTTTGGCAGTCACTTAAGACAGTGTGGAATTGTTTCATAGTTGATACCGCCCGGAACACCACAGCATAATGGTGTGTCAGAACGTCATAATCGAACCTTATTAGATATGGCGCGTTCTATGATGTCTCTTGCTGATTTGCCACTATCATTTTGGGGTTATGCATTAGAGACAGCTGCATTCACTTTAAATAGGGCACCATCGAAATCCATTGAGACGACGCCATATGAACTATGGTTTGGCAAAAGGCCAAAGTTGTCGTTTCTTAAAGTTTGGGGATGTGATGCTTATGTAAAAAGCTTCAGCCTGAAAAGCTGGAACCCAAAGCGGAGAAATGCGTCTTCATAGGATACCCGAAAGAGACAGTCGGGTATACCTTCTATCTCAGATCCGAAGGCAAAGTGTTTGTCACTAAGAACGGAACATTTCTTGAGAAAGAGTTTCTCTCGAAAGAATTGAGTGGGAGGAAAATAGAGCTTGATGAGGTTATTGAACCTTTACTTCAACCAGAAAGTAGCGCAGCACAGAAAGATGTTTCTGTGGAACCTATGACGATTGAAGAGGAATTTAATGATGATGATCATGAAGCTTCGGATCAAGCAGCTATTGAACCCCATAGGTCGACAAGGACGCGTACTACTCCCGAGTGGTACGGCAACCCTGTCTTGGAGGTCATGTTGTTGGACAACAATGAACCTACGAGCTATGGAGGAGCGGTGATGGGCCCAGATTCCGAGAAATGGTTAGAGGCCATGAAATCTGAGATGGGATCCATGTATGAAAATAAAGTATGGACTTTGGAAGTATTACCTGAAGGGCGAAAGGCCATTCAGAACAAATGGATCTTTAAGAAGAAGACAGACGTGGACGGTAATGTCACCGTCTATAAAGCTCGACTTGTGGCAAAGGGTTTTTCACAAGTTCAAGGAGTTGACTACGATGAGACCTTCTCACCCGTAGCGATGCTTAAGTCTGTCAGAATCATGTTGGCAATAGCTGCTTATTTCGACTATGAAATTTGGCAGATGGATGTCAAAACAGCGTTCCTTAACGGTTTCCTTGAGGAAGAGTTGTATATGATGCAACCAGAAGGTTTTGTCGATCCAGAGAATGCTGACAAAGTTTGCAAACTCCAGCGATCCATTTATGGGCTGGTGCAAGCATCTCAGAGTTGGAATAAGCGCTTTGATGAGGTGATCAAAGCGTTTGAGTTTATACAAGTTTATGGAGAAGCTTGTATTTACAAGAAAGTGAGTGGGAGCTCTATAGCATTTTAATATTATATGTGGATGACATATTGTTGATTGGAAACAATATAGAAATGCTGGAAAGCGTAAAGGAATATTTGAACAAGAGTTTTTCAATGAAGGACCTAGGAGAAGCTGCTTTCTTATTAGGCATTAAGATCTATAGAGATAGATCAAGACGCTTAATAGCACTTTCACAAAGCACATACCTTGATAAAGTTTTGAAGAAGTTCAAAATGGATAAGTCCAAGAAGGGGTTCTTGCCTGTGTTACAAGGTGTGAAGTTGAGTAAGACTCAATGCCTAATGACTACAGAAGATAGAGAAAAGATGAGTGTCATCCCCTATGCTTCAGCCATAGGCTCTATCCTGTATGCAATGTTGTGCACAAGACCGGATGTCAGCCTTGCCATAAGTATGGCCGGAAGGTTTCAAAGTGATCCTGGAATGGAGCACTAGGCAGCGGTCAAGAATATCCTTAAGTACCTAAAAAGGACTAAGGAAATATTTCTCGTTCATGGAGGTGATGAAGAGCTCGTCATAAAGGGTTACGTCGATGCAAGCTTTCACACTGATCCGGATGACTCTAAGTCACAAACCGGATACGTATTTATTCTCAACGGGGGAGCGGTAAGCTGGTGCAGTTCCAAGCAAAGTGTGGTAGCCGATTCTACGTGCGACGCAGAGTACATCGCAGCCTCGGAGGCAGCGAAGGAAGGTGTCTGGATGAAGCAGTTCATGACAGATCTTGGAGTAGTGCCCAGTGCACTGAATCCAATGAACCTGTTTTGTGACAACACTGGTGCCATTGCTCTGGCCAAGGAACCAAGGTTTCACAAGAGGACCAGACACATAAAGCGACGCTTCAACTCCATCCGCGATTACATCGAGGAAAAGGACATAAATATTTGCAAAGTACACACGGATCTGAATGTTGCAGACCCGTTGACTAAACCTCTTCCAAGGGCTAAACATGATCAACACCAGAAGTGCATGGGTGTTCGATTCATTACAATGTAAATCACATAGTGATGTGAACTAGATTATTGACTCTAGTGCAAGTGTGAGACTATTGGAAATATGCCCTAGAGGCAATAAATAAAGTGTTTATTATTATATTTCCTTATTCATGATAATCGTTTATTATCCATGCTATAATTGTATTGATTGGAAACACATTACATGTGTGGGTAAATAGACAACACTTTGTCCCTAGTATGCCTCTAGTGAACTAGCTCGTTGTTCAAAGATGTTCAAGGTTTCCTAGCCATTGACATGTGATGTCATTTGATAACGGGATCACATCATTAGGAGAATGATGTGATGGACAAGACCCAAACTACAAACGTAGCATACGATCGTGTCAGTTTATTGCTACTGTTTTCTGCATGTCAAGTATATGTTTCTATGACCATGAGATCATGCAACTCACGGACACCGGAAGAGCGCCTTGTGTGTATCAAATGTCACAACGTAACTGGGTGACTATAAATGTGCTCTACAGGTATCTCCGTGGTTGTCTGTTGGGTTGGCATGGATCAAGACTGGGATTTGTTACTCCGTGTGACGGAGAGGTATCTCAAAGCCCACTCGGTAATACAACATCACAATAAGCCTTGCAAGCAATGTGACTAAGTGTTAGTCACGGGATCTTGTATTACGGAATGAGTAAAGAGACTTGCCGATAACGAGGTTGAGATAGGCATGAAGATACCGACGATCGAATCTCGGGCAAGTAACATACCGAAGAACAAAGGGAACATCATACGGAATTAACTGAATCCTTGACATAGAGGTTCAACCGATAAAGATTTTCATAGAATATGTAGGAACCAATATGGACATCCAGGTCCTGCTATTTGTTATTGACCGTAGAGGTTTCTCGGTCATGTCTACATAGTTCTCGAACCCGCAGGGTCTGCACACTTAAGGTTTGGTGATGTTTCGGTAGTATAGAGTTATGTATGGTGGTGACCGAACATTGTTCGGAGTCCTGGATGAGATCCCGGACGTCACGAGGAGCTACGAAATGGTCCGGAGGTAAAGATTGATATATAGGAAGTCCTATTTTGGTCGTCGGAAAAGTTCGGGCTCATCGGTAGTGTACCGGGAGTGCCGGTAGTGTACCGGGAGACCATCGGGAGGGGTATTTCGACCCAAGAGGCTACATGGGCTGTGGGAGAGTTAATACCAGCCCTTAGTGGGCTAGTGGAAGTCCCACACAAGGCCCATGCGGCTGGGAGAGAAAACCCAAAGAGAAAAGGTGGGAAAAGGCAAAATAGGGAGGAATCCTAGTCCTGCTAGGATTGGAGGAGGAGTCCTCCTCTCCTCCTTGATTCGGCCAAACCAAGGGCTGGTCCCTTGAGGGCCAAGCCTCCTCCTCTCTTCCTCCTATATATACTGGAGGTTTTAGGGTTTTTGCATGAGATTTTCAGCCACGTGCTACCCGTTCCTCTAGTGCATAGTTTCTCCTCTAGACCGGTTTACTACAGTGCTTAGGCGAAGCCCTGCCGGAATTGCTCCACCACCATCGCCGCAGCGCCGTCACGCTGCCGGAGAACTCATCTACCTCTCTGCTCCCTCTTGCTGGATCAAGAAGGCAGAGATCGTCATCAAGCTGTACGTGTGCTGAACGCGGTGGTGCCGTCCGTTTGGTACTTGATCGGGACGGATCGTGATTGGATCGCGGGACGCTCATTGATTTGGATCACGAAGACGTTCGACTACACCAACCGCGTTTCTTAACACTTTCCGCTTAGCGATTTACAAGGGTATGTAGATCCACTCTCCCTCTCGTAGATGCTCATCACCATGGATAGGTCTTGCGTGAACGTAGGAAATTTTTTGTTTCCCATGCGATGTTCCCCAACACACGTGTGATGTCGTCTCTCCACGACGGCGATGAGCAGCTTGGATGGGAGACAAGTTGCTCATAGAAGCATCGGGTGAGGAAAGTTACTCGAAACATAAGGTGGGCCGCCCTCAACGACAGCGGTCGGTGGACGCCCTCCACGGACAAGAGAGGGAGAGAGTGAGCAGGAGGTCACTCGGGGGAGAGAAGGGATCTCATGTGTGCCAGAAACTCGCATGAGGGGATAAGAGTGCAAGACGGGATGTGAGCCACTTGATCTAGTCACATCAAACAACGTGTGATGGACCGGTCGAGCGTTTGGCCGGTCTGTCATACGCAAACGTTTACCAATGGTCATTACTCATAGTTATTGCTTACCAAGTGTTCTGGTTCCTCTACTGGTCGATAAGATGATCTAGCTAGGCAGGGGTACGATAGCGCAGTAATGCGCACCAAGATGGTAGTCCTCTGCATCATTGTTCTTGTATGTCCTGGCATTCGGGCTAGATGATGCCTTCATCTACTAGCGCACGTCCAGATCTTGCATCGGGCCATCGCTGGAATAACTCCGCCTTCTTGGCTCATGATGTCTCGACAAGTCTTGTGTGCAGCAACTCACGGCCACACGGGAGTGCACTACACGACAATAGCATACTCATCCTACTTGATACAACATTTACGGTTGTATCCCTCTCTCTTTTGTACTTGTATAGCAGAAAGAATAATGGAAATCCTTTGATACACATTTTCAAGTTCATCTTAGTCCGCTTTGCTTTGTTTTTTGCTCAACCAATAGCACATTCACACACAATAAAGAGATGGGACAAACTCGTGTCGAGGATGACATAGAAGTGCCGGATCTAGACCTTGGAGGGAGGGGTGACTGTCTAGGGCCCAGGCCTCACGGGAGCTGTAGGACCGAAAGTAGGTCTAGAGGGGGTGATTAGACTACTTGACCAAATAAAACTATGCTTTTTCCTAATTTTAATTCTTGGCAAGTTTTAGCATTCATAGTATGTCAAGTAAACCCCACACATACATGTCTAAGAGTATAGCAGCGGAAACTGAAGACATTGCACATGTAAGTAAAGAGAGGGTAAGGAAAGCAAACACAATTGATGACACGATGATTTTTCCCGTGGTTCCGATAGGTGGTGCTATCGTACGTCCACGTTGATGAAGTCTTCAACCCACGGAGGGTGGAAGTCACGAGAGACCATAGAGGGCTCTACCCACGGAGGGTTCCATGAAGAAGCAACCTTGACTATACCATGACGGCCTACGTCCACAGAGGACTAGCCTTACTCGGGGTAGATCTTCACGAAGTAGGCGATCTTCTTGCCCTTACAAACTTCTTGGTTCACTCCACAACACGAAGTAGGAGGCTCCCAAGCGACACCTAACCAATCTAGGAGGCACCACCCTCCAAAAGGTAATAGGCTCGGTAATGTCGATGAACTCCTTGCTCTTGTGCTTCAAAATGATAGACTCCTCAACACACAATCACTCTATCATAGATATGGCTTGTTAGAAGAGATGGGATTGGTGGAAAGCAACATGGGGAGGCTAGAAATCAAGATCCATATGGTTGGAGTGGAAGATCTTGATCTCAACACAAGGGTAGGTGGTTCTCTCTCTGAAAACTGATAGGATAGGTATGGAATGGTTCTGAGTGCTTCTCCACCGAGTAGGTGGTGGTGAAGGGGTATATATAGGAATCCCAAAAAATCCAACCGTTACACACAAAATGACCAACTCGGTGACACCGATGTGTTAATCTCGGTGGTACCGAAGTGACCAAAAGGTGGCAACTTTTGAATCTTGGAGGGACCGATATATGAATCTCGGTTTCACCGATAAGGTGACCAACAGTCAGAATGCCCATTCTCGCTGACACCGATTCAACATTCTCAGACGGATCGAAAATATGAACTTGCGTGACAGAAAGTTGGCAGCCCAACTCGGTGGCACCGAAAGCAGTATCGGCTGTACCGAAGGGTTAGGGTTTGGCTGAGTCTGTCTAGGGTTTAGAATCGGTGGCACCGAATGTGGAATGTTGGTTGCACCGATTTTGAGTGTTTGGCTTAGGACAGACTTTGGTGGGAGAGTTTGTGGGTGTGTTTGGTGAGTATCACTTATGCACGTATGAGATTTTGATCACCAACAAAACTTTACCCCCTTTTAATTGTATTGGCTTTCCTATGGACTCAACGTGATTTCTCACAAATATAAAATGTAGAGTCCTCTTGCTTGAAGCTTTGCCAATCCATGTCCTTGCATCTTGGGGTGTTTCCACAATCTCTTTGCCAACCCATCATTAAACATTTCCTGAGATATACTTGATGGAAACATTAGTTCAATGACATATATGTTGTTATAAATTACCAAAACCACCAAGGGAGCAAATGTGCTTTCAATCTCCCCCTTTTTGGTAATTGATGACAACATATAGATCAAAGCTTCGACATATGATATAATGAATGAATATAATCGTCGCTTTGAGAAGTATGTGATAAGAAAGAGCTCCCCCTAAATTTGTGCATTATTTTGAATATGCGTTTGAATGCAAATGCACAATCGATTAGGTACTTGGGGCACTTCTTCCATGTCACATACATCTTGGTGGTGTGCGAGAATAATTAGAGTGAACATCATAGCACAACACAATCAACCAATGTAGAAAGATCATTTCATGAAGCATACTTCTCCCCCTTTGTAATAAGGTGATAGGAAATAGTAGCATTTCATAAAAGTGTATCACAAGCAACAAAAATACAATAGTTTGTTTTGAAAATCAACAACAAAACTCTCTCTCACTCGAAGCCTAAAGATCTATATACACTCCTCCCCCTTTGGCAGCAAGTTACCAAAAAGTTCAAAGGCATATGTCTAAGCATTCTTGGGCTGATCTCCTCTGGTTGTTGATGAAGGAGTCGAGAGAATAGCGTTGGTGAAAATCTCTGCAGATGTTGTGGATGGAGCTGGAGTGGATACTAGAGGAACTGGAGCTGATGGAGCAGAAGCTGAGGTGACAGCAGCAGGAGCTGATGAAGAGGGCCTCAAGTCTGGAGCTGGCACTGTGGCTGATCTGGCCTGAGTAGGAATCTGTGTGCCTGTCCTAAGAGGTGATGCATCTTGCTCCTCCTCCTCCTCCTCCTCATCATCATCATCAGAAGCATGAGGTATGTGCACTGAGTCAACTTCCTTCTAAAGCTCTATGACTGTCTTAGTCGCCCTGTCCACCTTATCATTAAGAGTCTTGATCCTTGTTTCAAATATCCTCACAAGACTGTTCTGGTTGTCCAAAATCCCCTTAATGTCCTTCTGCATGTTCTGAACTGATGAAATCAACAGATCCATTTGCTCACTTTAGGATCTAGGAACCTGAGCACTAGTGGCTCTAACTGCCTCTGCCTCTGCCTGAGCTGCAGTTGATGTGGGATGATCTGGGTCCATCACCACAACATTGTCCTTGAGATCTGGCTGTAGGGGCAAATGGGGACGATCTAGAGCAAATATGTGCTTTTCCAACTTGGAGTTGATGAGCATCTGGATGTAGGGTGCATAGCAGCAAGAGCGCTTCTGATCAACAACAACCCTCTTAACTGTCTCAACAATCAAGTCCATGACTCTAATCCTGGTGTGTGTGTCAAGGTGGATCAACATGTTGATGGAATATCCTCGGATCATCTTTTCATCTCCTGACTTGGGCATCAAAGTATGCCTCGGAATGCTGTTCATAGTACGGAGGCCAGCCTAAAGATAGTAGATGGATCCTAGCTTGTGAGACTTCACATTAGCAGCAGGGATCTCCTTGTACATTTTGGACATAGCATTATGGCTCTCCTTGGACTCTGAGTAGACATCCAAATCATCATCCTGTGCCTATGGAATTCCTAGAATAGCAGCTCATTCATCAACAGTCGACTCATCTTGCTCCTTCTGTCATCCATATAATCCTACCATCTCCATAGAAATGTGTAGTGGAGTAGAACTGCATGATCATTTCATCATTCCATGCAGTAAATTATCTACCAATGAATTCATCCAGACCAATGCAGTGGAAATTGTCTTGGACACTTGGAAAGTAGTCCTCATTCTCCTTAATGAATTTCCAGTCTACATATCTCATGTCACTAAGTGCTGGGCTCTTGTCTAGCAGGACTGTCTCATAGAAGTCTTGCTGCTCCTTGGTGTAGAATCTGTAATCAACAGCAGTCTTCCTCCTCTGGGCATATGGATCAACATCTCTCCATGCCCTCAAACCCGAGTCTTTCCTCTTCTTCATATCTTCAGCAACTAGGTGGCTGACATCATGTACTGGAAGGTGTGGTCTAAGCTTCATCAAGGTTGTAAAGTCATCATCATCCTCAACTCTGGAGGTAGTTCCTTTGTTCTTTTCAGAAGCTAGAATCTGCCTGGATGTCCTCTTAGGATTTTTAGCAACAGCCTTCTTGGATGTAGACTTGGTGCTCTTGGATGTGCCTGTCTTAGGCATAGCATTAACTAGAAGTTTCTTGGCCTTCTTCTTGGGAGGAGCCTTTGCAGCTAGCTCATCCTCCTCTTCAGCAGCAGCTGCTTCCTCTGGATCTTCATACATAGATGTAGGACTGCCAGTCACATAGATAATACTCTTTCTAGATTTCTTCTCCCCCTTCCTTCTTAGGCATAGACTTCCTTGGGGGATCAATGGTCACTGTTGCCCTAGCACTCTCATGTGCTTTGGTAGTTTCAGAAGGTGCATAAATTTTGTTGACCACCCTCTTGGATGAGGTGGCCTCATTTGCTGACTTCTTGGCAATAACCTCTTCTGGCACGAAGTCTGAATCTTCCTCATCTGAATTCAGCTTCTTCCTAGCCCTAGTGGCAGCCTTGGGCAACCCATGAGAGCTGGGGGTGCCTGGATCTAAAAATGAACTAGGCTCTGGACTTGTGCCTGAACTCATGTCAACTCCCTGCTCTCGCAGATTCTGACTGTCTGACTCTGACATGCTGACCCCGTGAATAAAGTAAAGAAGACTGGAATAGGTTGAGTTATCACAAAATATTCAGCTAGTTTTTGAAATTTTGAACAGAAAAATTATAGATGTAGTTCACTTTAAAATTGGATTTTGGTGTCACCGAGTCAACCATTTCGGTGCTTCTGAGACTCACAAAACCCTTAACCAAAACTTGGCAACAATTTTGGTCGGACCAAAAACTGTCACTCGGTCTCGCCGAGTTCTGTCCTTAGTAGCTCAAAAAGGAAATCGGTGGAACCAATTTTTACGACTTGGTCTCACCGAGATGCAATTTTTCGGGCAACTAAACCTAAATTTTTTGATTCGCTAGTCTATGGAATTAATGTGTGGATAGAATGATATCAATCTGTGGTAAGATAATGGTGAAACCCTAATGAGCAAGATTTGGAGGTTGGAGCGCAAGAGGGAGCCGAATTCGTACCCTAGATCGTTGACGAATCTACTACGACGGCGACGAGGGCAAGATTCCGTCGACGGTGGCGATTCCCAATGGCGGAGGAGCGCTGGAAGACAAGGGCGATGAACAGAGGGTCCTTCTGAGGCATCTTAGGGCTTAGGGCGTGACGATTCGATGAATGAAATTTTGATCCGTCGAGTCTAGAGATTAATGGTCAGTCCTTGTCGATACGGAACTCCGAGTGCTCCACACACAGAGGGATCGAAAAGCACTTGTTCAAATTTTGTGATGCAACATGAATAGAGTATGAGGTGAGAAAGCATAGATATCTAAAGAAGTGGTCCTAGGCATTCTTGTATATTCAATTGGCAAAAGATAAATCAAAAAGCCAAATAGCAACAATTGGATATCCTCGAATGAGTAAATAAATGCAGACCAACATGCTCACACAATAAGATGTCAAACGAAATCATGGCAAACATGCACAAATACTATAGCATCTAACAAGCACTTTGGCGATGACGAAGTCATCTATATATGAGTATATTGACTTAGGATCCAAGTAAGAATACTTTATCATAGGTCATACTCATCGTTTAAGCACAAGTGGGGTTACCACTTTCACATAAAGAATTTAATGTTGTCACATTCTTTTGAGATGCTTTAACTCAAGTCTTAGAGTAAAGCTCCCCCTAGATGTGACATCCCCCATAAGAGGGATAAACTAACCTTGGGTTTTGTCGATGAAGACTTCATGTTGGTGAGGTAGTGGTGGATGCTCAAAGTTGATGACGATCACCAAGAGTTGGGAGCATCCTTGTTGTTTAATTACTCTTCTCACCTACATGGGTTAGTCCCAACACACAAGAGACAAATACAAGGATATCTATGGACATGGAGTGCAATGCATATGAGATGATGTCCATTGATTTGTTGATTACCTTGTCCCTTGCTTACCTTTAAGGGAATGTGTGACTCCTTGAACTATTGCATAGAGTTGATGTTGACTGCAAATAGTCCTTGCCAATAATGAATATGAGTGAATTTCATTGGCGGAGTCACCCCTCAAGAACTCTCTAGTTCTTCTTCTTGGGGACCCACATCAAGTTGATGGGGATCCTTGGTGTTGAAGTAGCACTTGTAGAAGTTGAGCTTGTAGTAGCCTTGGGAACCCACTTCACCAAAGCTTGGGATTCATCTTCATATGAGTCACAGTCCTCTTGGAACTTGTTCTTGCCCTTGATCTTGGTGTCTTGTGGTGGAAGGTCATCTGGCAACTTTGTTCCCTTGGGGATAGTATTTTCATACTTCCCCTTTTGAGGAACAAACTGGGGATTGGGGTATTGACCTTCTTCCCATTCAACTCCATTAGTGTTGTAGTAGCCAACACCACGATTCTTCCGGTATCCTCCATGCTTGCGTACAATCTCCTCAAATTGTTTGCATCCTTCAAGACTCTTGTAGATACCTTTCTCTATAATCCCTTTCAAGAGTTCATTTTCTTGCTCAAGTGTAACTTGGCTAAGAGAAGATTTAGTGGGATCAAGAGAACTACTAGAAGCAATATCATTGGGTTCATCATTTTTATTGCTACTAGTTGAAGACCCTTTCTTTCCTTTGTTACTAGCTTGCTTAGACTTAACTTGAGGCATGAATGTAGATAAGATAAGTCGTTTGGCTAGATAAGAGGAAGTCTTCTTTCGAAGATCCTCATTGATAGCTTTAAGGAACTCATGCTCTTGCTGTAAATTGAGCTTCTCGAAGCGTAGCTTCTCGAAGCGTAGCTTCTCATGTGTCCTTATAAGCTCTCTATGATCTTCTAGAGTTGACTCATGAGCTAACTTAAGAGTTTTTAGTTCTTGAGTTAGTCATTCTATTTCCAACTTATCATCATCACACGACTTATCTTTACTAGAGTGAGTACTTGCAAGTTCATTTTGACTATCATTACTAGTTTTGTCAAATAGAAAGTCATCTTCATCACTATTGAAATCAATATACTCGGGGTGTGATACCTTGGGGCCTTTAGCCATGAAGCAACTTCCACTTCCTTAATTTGGTGAATCAAATAGATCATAGGAGTTGGTTGTCACTAGTGCAATTCCGGCAACACCTTCATCTTGACTATAGTCGGAGTTGGAGTGATAGCTTCTCTCGGAGTGGTTGTCAGAGTCGGAGCCGGAAACCCATTCACCAGCATGAGCTTGATGTTTCCTTCTTGAGTAGCTCTTGGTGTACTTGTACTTCTTCTCCGAGTCCCTACTTCTCCTTGAGGGTCTTCGTTCATAACGATCATCTCTACTCCTTCTCTCTCTTTGAGGTGACTCATCTCTTGAGCTTCGTCTTCCTGGTGATTCTTCTCTTCGTTTGTAAGGAGTCGTGCACTCATTGGAGTAGTGTTCGATCTTCCCACAACTGTAGCAGTTTCGGTCACGACTTGACGAACTCTTCTCTTCATGTCTTGAGTTGGAGCTTCGATCTTTGCTTCTATTCTTGTAGAACTTGTTGAATTTCTTGACCATGAGGCTTATCTCTTCACTTGTGACAAGGTTGTCGCTTGAGGTAGCGGGAGTATCGCTTGTGGCTTTGTAAGCACCGCTAGACTTGTGATGAAGCTCCTTGTCTTTGAGTGTCATCTCATGTGCAACAATTCTACCACTCACTTCTGTTGGTTTGAGATCTTTGTAGTTGGGCATCATTTGGATCAATGTGCAAACGGTGTCATATCAATCATCCAAAGCTCGAAGTATCTTCTTGATGATGAATTTGTCAATCATTTCTTCGCTTCCTAAGCTGACAATCTCATTGGTGATGAGAGCTAGCCTAGAGTACATCTCAGCGACTCCTTCACCATCCTTCATCTTGAACTTGTCAAGCTGACCTTGAAGAATATCTAACTTGGATTCTCTCATGGACTCAGTTCCTTCGTGCATATCAACCAAAGTATCCCAAATCTCTTTTGCGTGTTCAAGGCGGCTAATCTGGTTGAATTCTTCGGGGCATAGGCAGTTGAAAAGAATGGCACATGCTTGAGCATTGAGTAGCAACATGTTCAATTCATCCGTAGTCGCTTCACGATCGGTTCCTTTCCTTCCGCAAAGAATTCACCTTGCAAGAAAACATGAACAACTGCCCAAACGACAGGATTATGACCAAGCAAATGCATTTTAATTTTGTGCTGCCAACTAGCCAAATTTGTGCCATCAAAGTACGGACCTCTACGATGATAGTTTCCCTCACTAGATGCCATACTTCTCCTAGGTTGCGAAACCAATGCAATGGAGATCAATGCTTTGATACCACCTGTAGGATCGAAAGTAAGTCTAGACAGGGGGAGGTGATTAGACTACTTGACCAAACAAAACTATGCTTTTCACCAATTTTAATTCTTGGCAAGTTTTAGCATTCATAGTATGTCACGTACACCCTACACATGCATGTCTAAGAGTATAGCAGCGGAAAGTAAAGACATTGCACATGTAAGTAAAGAGAGGGTAAGGAGAGCAAACACAATTGGTGACATGATGATTTTTCCCGTGGTTCCGATAGGTGGTGCTATCGTACGTCCACATTCATGGAGTCTTAACCCCACGAAACGTGGCGGTCGCGAGAGTCCACGGAGGGTTCCACGAAGAAGCAACCTTGACTATACCATGACGGCCTACGTCCACGGAGGACTAGCCTTACTCGGGGTAGATCTTCACGAAGTAGGTGATCTCCTTGCCCTTACAAACTTCTTGGTTCACTCCACAACATGAAGTAGGAGGATCCCAAGCGACACCTAACCAATCTAGGAGGCACCACCCTCCAAAAGGTAATAGGCTCGGTAATGTGGATGAACTCCTTGCTCTTGTGCTTCAAGATGATAGACTCCTCAACACACAATCACTCTCTCACAGATATGTCTTGGTAGAAGAGATGGGATTGGTGGAAAGCAACTTGAGGAGGCTAGAAATCAAGATCCACATGGTTGGAGTGGAAGATCTTGATCTCAACACAAGGGTAGGAGGTTCTCTCTCAGAAAACTGATAGGATAGGTATGTAATGGTTCTGAGTGCTTTTGTATTGAATAGGTGGTGGTGAAGGGGTATATATAGGCATCCCCCAAAAATCCCTGTGACGCCGATTCAACATTCTCGGACGGACCAAAAATGTGAACTTGCGTACAAGAAAGTTGGCAGCCCAACTCGGTGGCACTGAAAGCAGTATCAGTTGTACCGAAGGGTTAGGGTTTGGCTGAGTCTGTCTAGGGTTTAGAATCGGTGGCATAGAATGTGGAATGTTGGTTGCACCAATTTTGAGTGTTTGGCTCAGGACAGACTTTGGTGGGAGAGTTTGTGGGTGTCTTTGGTGAGTATCACTTGTGCATGTATGGGCTTTTGTTCATCAACAAAACTTTACCCCCTTTTAATAGTATTGGCTTTTCTATGGACTCAAGGTGATTTCTCACAAATATAAAATATAGAGTCCTCTTGCTTGAAGCTTTGCCAATTCATTTCCTTGCATCTTGGGGTGTTTCCACAATCTCTTTGCCAACCCATCATTGAACTTTTCCTGAGACATACTTGATGAAAACATTAGTTCAATGACATATATATTGTTATAAATTAACAAAACCACCAAGGGAGCAAATGTTCTTTCAGGAGCCCAAAATTCTATATGTTATATGTGCTTGTACACATAAGCCCATACTCATTTCTAAAAAAAGGCCTACGGTCCCATCTTTGTAGCTTAGCATGCAACAAGGCTTGAACCCCCATTCGACACCTTGTGCGTCGGTTAAAGGCTATTCAATGCGCAGTGCACACCCCTTCTCTTTGCTCTATCTAAATGGTCTGCCCTAGCGGAACGCACGAGAGGAAACTCCCTCATCGTTTTGGGTCTTTCGAACGATTTTTTGACTTGCTTTGTTCTTTTTTCCCCTCCTTTTCCTTCTTTTAAAATGCGTGAATGTTTCAAATTCAAAAACTTCTCTTGAAACTTGTGAACCTCTTTTTAAACACATGAACTTTTTTGATTCCACGAACTTTTTTTTGAAAATGATGGAACTTTTCTGAATCCGTTAAATTTGATTCATCAAAATCCATGCTTTATCTTTAAAAATTAACGACTTTTTTGAATTCGTGAATCTTTTCAAAATTAATCATTTTTGTTTCCAAATCCGTAAGTTTTTTTAAATTGTGAACTTATGTAAAGTTGATGTACTTTTTTTGAATTCGTGAATTATTTTTTAAAATTGGTGAAATTTATAAAATAAAGTTTGTTTTGAATTTGTGAACCTTTTCAAATCGATGAAAAATTTGAGATCCATGAACTTTTTGAATTTGTGAGATTTTCCCAATTTGTGAACTTCTTATGAATACACAAACTTTTAAAATCTGTGAACCTTTTGAAGCTTACAATTTTTATTTGAAATTCGTGAACTTTTCTCAAAAGAATTCAAATCCAAGCATTTTTTAAAGTCAATTTTATTGTTCCCAAGCAAGGGGTCAATGCTTTTTTCAAAAGCATTAGAGAAAGGAAAACGGTCGCCTTCTTTCCATGGATCGTACGCGAGAGGTCCACCGCCTTCTTGATGTGACATGTGTCTGCTTTTGTGTGCCTTTTACTGTACTATTTTTTGCAGCATCATGTGTGCTATAAAATTGCCTTCCATAAAAATATTCATCTTGCAATAAAATGAAGACAAAAAATACTGCATATTTTCCGCAACATGATATGTGTCACAAAAATTTCTTTTGCTACAGCACTCATGCTATAAAAATAATGAAAAAATATGCAACATCACCTATGTTTCAAAAGGTTTCTGCAACATAACCTCCGTTGCAAAGGATTCTGTAACATTACCATTGTTTCAATAATGAGGACAGTATTAGGCGCAGGATCCAATGGCTACCGAAGCAACCGATCTTTTAAAATGATCCATCGGCTGTCGCGTAGCGCGACCCTTAGATAAAACCCATATTATTATATAGTAGATCAATCCATATCTATATATATACCTATAATAAAGAGGTTATTGTTTCTCACGGTACGTCACAGAAATTGCTTTCAAAGTTACAAAATATTACCCACCAATGCTATCTATGAGTGATAAAAAACGTTTCATGCAGGGGAATCCCTACCTGGCCCGACCCATGGAGCAGGGACCTTCTATGCTATGCTCTGCTCGTTCATGTCCGAATGGCCTGATTTTTAAATTTTGGTTTTCCATTTTTTTTTCTTTTTTCCTTTTCTATTTTAAATAATTTGGGACCTTAAAAATGTTTCAAAAAATTAAGAGACTAAGAATATTTAATAAATAATAAAATGTTTTTGAATTAAAAAAATCTTTACAATTTTGTAAAAAAAATACTTATTCAAAAAATGTTTGCAATTTTGAAAACTAATGTTTAGTAAATAAACAAATGTTCATGATTTTTTAAAAAGTTCATGTATTTTTTAAATAAATTGAACAAAATTTTACCAATTCAAAAATTATTCATGAATGAAAAAATATCTTAAAATTCAAAAAACAATCCATGACTTAAAAATAGTTTAGTCATTCATAAAATGTTCGTTCATTCAAAAAACAATCATGTATTTCAAATAATGTTCGTTAAATCAAAGAAAAGTCGTTAAATAAAAAATAATGAATTTTAAAATTGTTTGTTGATTCGTCGATTGTAGAATTTTAAAATTGTTTGCTGATTCGTCGATCCTAGAATTTTAGAAAAAAATACGAATTTTAAAAATGAGAAAATTATTTGTTAAATAAAAAAACTCCGATTCTAGAATTGTTTGTCGATTCAAGAAAATTGTTTAGAAAAATATTCACTATTTTTAGTAAATGTTTGCATATATTATAAAACGTTCATGAATTCAAAAAAATGTTTTGTCTTTAGAAAATGTTTGGAAATTTGTGTAAGTGTTCACCAATTTAAAAAATGACGATTTCAAATATGTGCATGAGTTTAAAAAATCTTCATAATTTTGAAAATTGTTCATGATTTCACCAAATTGAGAGTGATACGAATGAAGAAGAAGAAGAAGAGGATACAGATAGCGGAGAAGGACATGAAAGAACTGGTGAAGAGGGCTCTAAAGATGACATAAATGATGACTTGATTGAGGATGACTCAGCTATTGATGAACTTGACAAATCCAACTTATCTAATCAGGGAAGTATGGTGGTTCTACTAGTAAATTCGGGGCTTCTGCCTATTCCTTTGTGCCTCATTTAGATTCTAACCAGGAGAACTTCGTTATCGAATGTGCTACATCTGATGGACACCTTCCTCATGAATCTCCTTTTGTAGGAAAGATTAACACATTTGACTTAGGTCTGATGGCCAGCAATCTACTTCATCCTTGTTGTTTTGGGACTACTACTCGTGATTCTGATGGAACTAATGTGCAGGATCGGGTGTCTACTCCTAAGGTACTGATTTGAGGCTGTTGTTGGATGGTAAGAAATTTGAAAACCCAGAGTACAACGAGAACCAATTGAAATCTGTGGATATGGTTAAATCTGAGGATGAAAAAGGTATTGAAGATGATGAGGAGATGGGGATTCTTCCTCCTAAGGCAGTCCAAATACTGCAACCAATGGCCTTAAAAGATCCTTGTTGGAGTCTCTGAACCAAACACATGTTGATGTTCACATTCATGCTAAGAATACAAAATGGGGCTAGTTATGGCATCGAAATATGGGACGAGAGGGCATGGTAATGTTAACATCATTGAAAAATCCGTTACATACATGATGAAAAAGAACATGGAAATCCCAAGAACTTTCAAAGGTAAATCTTCGCCTTCTGCTTACCCTCCTCTTTATACGATCAATTTACCAAAGTTGATATGGTGTTTGGGGGGATAAGTCTAAAAAACTTGCTATTGTGGAAGATTTAGTTGTTAGGAGCAAGAAAAATGTTTAGCTTTTGCTAAGAATCATCCTGAAATTGTTTTGCCTGAGAATATTGATGTAAATTATGATGATTTAGTAGGGACCTCAGCTGGGGTTTCTCTTACTATCCAAGTGGGCACTTCTGATGCTTTAGGAGAGACTCATGTTTTCCTTAATAAGGTTAAGCCTTGTGGATTGTCTCATCCTTTTAGATATTCTTAAAGGATAGATCTGATATGGAATATTAGAGATTTGGGATAACCTGGTAAAATCCAGTGCCTATGTGATGTGATTGCCAAAACTAATCTTGATTTCATTGGGTTCAATAGACTAAGATAGTGAACATTTCTAAGGGTTTCCTCAAGGACTTAGATAGAATGGGAAATTTTACCTCGCATTTTTTCCTGTTGATAACACTGTTGGTGGCATCTTGCTTGGGCTAAGAGGAGACATGTTTGAGGTGATTGGCTTTATTAATAATATATTTTCCTTTAAGTCTACTATTAAAAACAAAATTGTTGGGTTTCTCTAGCATTTCATTATGGTGTATGGATCTGCTTATGCAGAATATATGATAGACTTTATTAGCGATTTGCACGATGTTTCTGATTTTGCTTCTTATCCTATTTTAATCTTTGGGTACTGTAACCTAGTGAGGGGTGATTATGAAAAGAGTCACGGTTTCGCTAACCATCAAAGGACCTTTCTGTTTAATGCTTGGATCAATAGATGGTGGCTCCTTGATATTTTCTAACAGAAAGTACACTTGGTCCAACAATCAAGAAGATCCCATTTTAGTTGTCTTGGATAGAGTGTTCACTTCTGTGGATGGGGATGGACATTTCCCTTTATCTTTCCTTAATGTTCTTCTGAGGGTTGGTAGTGATCATACTCCACTTGTATTTGACACTCGGCTAGGAAATGCTCTAGTCCCAAGATGTTTAGATTTGACAAGTGGACGCTCTCCCTACATGGGTTTGACTAGCTGATTAGAGAGGTTCGGAATTCTGTTTCTTCATGCACCAGTACCATTGATAATTGGATTATTAAAACCAGGAGTCTTCAGAAGAAACTAACAGGATGGAGTGTTAACTTGGAAGCTGCCATGAAGAAAAAATAGAAAATCTCTCCTTATGGAGTTTGATATTTTGGATGTATTATCTGGATCACAATATTTGTTTGTTGTTGACTTTGAAGGACAAAAAGTATTAAAAAGGAACTTGATGATATTTGGAAGAAGGAAGAGATTGCTCTGTGGCAGAGATCTAGAAATAGTATTTTGGAAGGTGATCGAAACAATGCATATTTTCATGCCTTGGCCAACCACACACACATGAAAAATCACCTCTCTGAGTTGGCAGGGCCAAAGGGTGTGGTGACAAATACTCAGGGTATGATGGATGTTGCTACTGATTTATATGAGAATATTTTTGCCTTTGAACCTAAATCCGACATCCATCTGGATTCTAACTTCTATTCTGAAGGAGATTTAGTATCTGATTTAGAGAGATGTGAGCTGGAAAAAATACTTTTGTGAGGAATATATTAAGAAGGCCATTATGAGCTCCTATGCTTATGGAGCTCCTGGTCCTGATGGGATTTCCTTTTTATTCTATCAGAAGTTCTGGGATCTTATAAAAAGTGATTTTATGTGGGATGGTTGGAGATTTTGAAATGGGACCCTAGATGTGCATAGATTAAATTTCATTATTATCACCCTCATCCCTAAGGCTCCTTAGGCTAGAGACAAGAAAAACTTTAGACCCATCAGTTTAAGCAATTGTGTTGTCAAAATATTTTCCAAGGCTATGACTACTAGGGTTTCCCCTCTTTGTGACAAAATCATTTCCTTAAATCAAACAACCTTCATTCAAGGGAGGTTTATCCTGGAAATTTTGGTGATGTCCCATGAAGTTATTCATGAGGTGCATAGGTCTGGCTCTAGTGTCCTGGTATTGAAACTAGACTATGAGAAAGCCCATGATAGAGTTAGTTGGGATTTTCTCTTAGAGATGCTACTTTCTAGGGGTTTTGGTGAGATATGGGTAGGCTCGATATGTAGTACATTATATCAAGGGACATTTCAAGTCAGGATTAATGACACCGATGATCCTCATTTTGTGGGAAGGGGGAGGCATAAACAGGGTGATCCTCACTCACCCCCGTTGTTTAATTTTGTGGCTGATGTATTTACCAAAATTTTATCCAAAGTCGCTAATTTTGGCTTGATTGCTGGCTTGCTTCCACAGGTTATTCCTAGGGGTGTGATCAGCCTGCAGTATCTCGATGATACCATTTTATTTCTTAAGGATTCCCTAGATTATTCTAGGAGCGTGATATTGATTCTTACTTGTTTTGAGAAGCTCTCTTTCTTAAAAATTAATTTCCATAAAAGTGGCCTACACACTCCTCATGTGTGTGATGATATGTCTAAAGAATTTGCACAAATCTTTGTCTTTCAGTTTGGGGATGTCCTTTTAAATACTTGGGAGTACCCCTCCACTTTAAAAAACTCAGGAGGGAAGATCTTCAACCTATCATTGATAGGATTATTAAGAATATTGCAGGGTGTTTCGATAAAAACTTATCTCATATTCAAATTAATTCTCCTGTCCACTTGCATTGCAAGCATACCTACCTATATTATGTCCATTATGAAATTTCCTAAGTGGGCTATTGATGCCTTCACTTCCCAAATGTCTCAGTTCTTTTGGGGGAATGTAGGGGAGGTTCATAAGTATCATTTGGCTAATTGGGGGATGATCTCGAGGAGGAAAGAGTTTGGTGGCATGGGGGTTCCCAACCTTAGGGAATTCAACACAGCCATGTTGGCTTCCTAGGGGAAAAGATTTTATGATGGTATAGACAAGGATTGGAAGAAAATCATTTGTTATAAGTATGGGGTGGGTAAACCAGGCATTTCTTGCACAAAACCTGGCCTAGGCTCTTCCTTCTGGAAGAGTGAAACCTGGGACTTTTGGGTCTGCTAGGAATATCTTTAAGTGGTCTCCTGGTAATGGATAAAATATTGCTTTTGGCATGATATTTGGAATGGGGAGTGTTCACTAAAAAGCCTTTTCTAGGATCTTTTTGGGGTCTGTCAAGAACAAGATGCAACCCTGGCTCAAGTCTGTGATGGGGTGTATATGCATCTTACTTTTAGAAGGTGTGTGGATGCAAATATGATGAGTAGATGGCAAAGTTTGGGTGATCTAATCAAATCTTATAATCTTTCTACTATTGTTGATTTTCCTGTTTGGACCCTAGAACCCTCTGGTAGTTACACTGTGAAATCAATTTACAAGTTGATTAATTTGGGGGGCATATCTTTTGATATTAATGACTCTATTTGGAAGATCAAAGTGCCACCTAATATACATGTCTTCCTCTCACTAGCTCTCTATAACAAATGTCTGACTAGAGATAACCTAGCTAAGAGAAGACACCTGGATGACCTGTCTTGTGTGTTTTGTAGTGAACATGTATCCATTCAACATTTATTATTTGAGTACATTGTTACTAGAGAGATTTGGTAAAATAATTGTTGATGCTTGTGGTATTTCTGTACCTTCATCATTTCATGATTTAGATGTTTTCTCGAAACAAAAAAAAGCCTCGAAAGGTGGGCAATACCGTGACTTCTACTACCTTGTGGAGCTTATGGCTTCTGCGAAAAGATTTTGTCTTTCACGGGCGAAGATGGCGAAGTTTGCACTGTATCATGGATCTGGTGGGTGCTATGATCAGGCAGTGGAAAATTCTGTGTTTGGACGTCCAACATGCTCTTCTTCTCCGGTGCTTAAGACTTTTGGATCATAGAAGAGGGGAATTTCTTAGGATAGCTTGGTATGGTTGAAGGATTCAGACACGAAGGGGTGTGATTTTGGTGCATTGTTGTCTTACCTATGTTAGCACTCTCCCTTGGCCATGTAATGAAAAATGATGTAATAGGGATAGACTTTTGGTCCTTTGTTTGGTTTGTGTCAACAACTTTTGGTTGTTGCCGAGAGTTGTGTAACAGCTTGGTCATACTTTGTATTGGCTTTAATAAAAAGTTCGGGCAGGGGGAGACCTTTTCTTAAAAAAATTGTATCTTGGTGATGTAGCAAAATGTGCTATGGCGGTCGGAGATTATGATTATTTTTCTCCCATTACAATGAGCCCTTTTGCTAGTAATAATAGGAAAACACAAAAAAAACAGGGGCGAAAAGAGGAGCCGAACCTAGTAGCCGAGTGTTAGCTGGCATAAGTTTGGGATGTGTACGTTAACATTGGTGTGGGCAACTATTTGGCCCCCTGAGGCGTTGGGGAGGAGGTCTCACAACAAGAATTTACGTCGCCTCAATCGATTTGATACGACCGTGCTCATGGGTCACGATTCATCTTTAGGGCAGCTGCTTAGCTCTCTCACATCACGTCACTGCCAATATCGAGGGCCAAGTATGTCATCTTCGTCGCTCGTCGGCGACCTTCGTGCCCCTCTAGACGTTACCTTCGTCGTCCAAGTTGTTAGCCCTACATACACGTACATCCATGATCCGTCCCCAACTCCCCTTTTCATTATCAAGTTAACATTATTTGTCATGATATATTACATTGTTAGCGTCTT
Source organism: Hordeum marinum (assembly GCA_022496015.1). NCBI lineage: Eukaryota > Viridiplantae > Streptophyta > Magnoliopsida > Poales > Poaceae > Hordeum > Hordeum marinum. The sequence goes on from CM039674.1 coordinate 381,249,527, forward strand.
AGTTTTCAAAATTGTAAATTCATAATTTTATTTAGGTTTTAAAATATCACCTTAGAAACATTTGTCTTGTATCGAGGAAAAAAGAGAGGATAATTTTATTGAATGACAAAGTGTGCTTCAAAGAAGTCATTTCATTCGCAAGTAATGTTAGTGTCACTGGAAAACAATTGCAGGAACCTGATCCTAGACAGTAACAATCTCACAATTAAAATACAAAGGTCAATGAAGACGCTACATGGGAGCAACATTTAAATACACATGTTGATGTTAATGAGGATAATACCGAGAGGAAAATTTTGCAGCCTTCATCTGATACTGAAAATCCAAATGAGAAGCATATAGGGAATGATGGTGAGACTTGCCTAAGGGAAGCCTGCCAGCATACCTACCATGGGGCCCACATGGCCTGAAGGGTGCTCGACGATAGGAGGGAGCTCGGAGGCCCGGAAGGAGCTCAACGATCGTATTGGAATGCAAGCCAAGTAAGGCGGTCGCTCGAGGTTGGTTAGATTCATGTGTAAATCCTAGCCATAACCATCTATATAGCGCAAAGCTAGGGATTAGCCTGATCGTCCATTCTGGTAGAAACAAACTCTCAGTAGTCATACATCATGCTCCATTGTAACCCTGGCACGAGCACTCCACCATCAATACAAACCAAAAGCAGGACGCAGGGTGTTACCCCTCCAAGGAGGGCCAAACTTGGGTAACTTACTCGCGTGACCTCCGTTTTGGTACTTCCGACCACGTTCGCCACCCTACCGACGGTACTGATGGTTTTACGTACCGTCGGTTGGTGCGCTAGGCAAGGGCTACATTGGTCGGAGTGAACCAAGATCGAATCTCTATTCATGCGTGACAACTAAATGTTAAGCCAAACCTTCACTTTCGAATCCTTCGAGCCCAACAGCGTCATGCACTTCGAGAGTCTCGAATTCCACTTTGATCGACATAGTGACATCGCATGCCTCTGTGTTCCTCCGTCACTTTTGGCGCGGGGGTGGGGGTGGGGGCAACTAGCCACGACCAACCATGCATTGGTTGGCCCTTCACCAACCTATTGGCCCGCCCAATACCAAAGCTTCAACATGATCTTCGAGGACGCGAATGCACGCTGGGCCTAGAAGCTCACCTGACGCGCGGTCTACGGAATCACGTAGGCCCCAACAAAGCCCCTAGAGTGGTCCAATTATGTGGTCACCTTCAGCCGCACCAATCATCTAGCCTACTTCCCACATCCAGGCAAGTTCGCCCTAGTGGTGGACCCTGATCATCGGGGGCTACCGCCTCCCTAGAATTCTGATGGATGGTAGCAGCGGCATGAACATCATCTTCCTTGACACCCTGACCAAGATGGGGTTCTCCCGGTCTCGCCAGCACACCTCAACCATCGGGTTCCACGGTTCGCTGCAAGGTGGCCAGGTGTAGCCCCCCGGGACAACTCAATCTAGAGGCCGCCTTTAGGCACGAGGAACACTTTAAATCAAAATCAATACGATTCAAGATCACGCCATTCCAAACCGGCTATAACACCATCCTGGGCCGACCAACCTACATCAGATGTATGATGCTACCCTCTTACGCATATCTCCAACTGAAGATGTTAGGCCGAAGCAACATGATAACAAACCACGAAAACCCCATGAGGGCTCTCAAAGCTGAAGTCACGAACGTGAAGCTCGCTGAGGGAGTGCTGACCTTCACCGAGGACATCAAGAAGTTTGTTGACCCATCCACAACAACATTATCAACCAAGACCCAAACGGGTACGACCTTCCAAACAATGAAGGAAACCAAAATATTCCAAGTACACTCAAAAGATCCGGTAAAACGGTAATCATTGGAGGAGACCTACCAGAAGAATATGAGGTCACGCTCCTGCAATTCCTTCAAATCAACTGAGTCATCTTTGCTTGGAGGCCCAGAGACATCCCCGGGGTTCCCACAAAGATTGCACAACACAACCTCGATGCCTAGAAAGATGCCAGACCAATCAAAAAAGCCATCCGCTTATTTGCCATAGAGAAATGATGGGCCACCAATAAAGAGATCGCCAGCCTCTTAGCTGCTAGGTTCACTAGAGAAGTAGCGCACCCGAGTGACTAGCCAACCCCGTCAAGGTATGGAAGAGGAACATGTCATGGCGCATGTGTGTTGACTACACCGACCTCAACAAAGCATGCCCAAAGGGCCAGTTCCCTCTTCCTCACATCGACCAAGTAATAGATTCAACCACGGGCTACGAATGCATGTGTTTCCTGGACGCCTAGTCCGGCTACCATCATATACGCATCAAGGAGTCGGACCACGAGAAGGCCTCCTTCACCAGACCCTTCAGACCTTTTTGCTACATCATCATGCCCTTTGAGATTAAGAATGCCAGGGTTATGTATCATCGAACAATGCAAAAATGCCTCCATGACTAGATCAATATCAACGATGAGGCATGCATCGACGACGTAGTCATCAAGTCCAGGCAAAGCTTCAATCTCTTCTCCAACCTCGAGCAAACCTTCACAAACTTGCGCCGCTTCAGAACGAAGTTGAAGTCCGAAAAATGTGTCTTCGGGGTTCCCTCCGGACGGATCCCCGGCTTCACCGTCTCCTAGAGATTCTTGCTTATTGCAGTTTATTCATATCTTGTAGTCCTGGAACTGAAGTCCGCAAAAACCACTCAAATACAAAAATACATATGCATATGATTCGGCACATAAGGCGATTGCATATCATAATGCATTCATATATGTTCAATATTCAAATCTAACATATACAAAAGTTATACATAGTTCACAACATATGAAACATAGTTCTAGAACCTCAAGAGTTATATTGAGCAAACAAAAGAGGTAACCATTTTTTTCCTTGTGTAAGACATTGTGGTTGTCTTAAGTTGTGTACCCATTTTGTATGTTTATGTCCTCTCATGTACATAGGCTTTTAAGAGGCTGGTGTGGGCGGGATTATGCCAGCCTTTCTGATGGTGGAGTCTCTGTGTTCCAGCACATGGACAACATGGAGCACGGTATTAAAAAGACAAAAAATATAAAGTTAATTCTTTGTCTATTTGAACATCTCGTTCCGAAATAAAATTTCAAAGACATATCTCTTCCGTTTTGGGAAAGTCAAAGAAGGGGAGAACCAATACAAAAAGTCGATTTTGTGCCTTGATAACAAAGCGGTGTTGAATGCCTTTCAATCACTTATTCATGAGCTTACAAAAGCACATCAGGAGGCCAAGATAACAAAGGGGTAAAGTTCCAGTCTCACTACCAAACAACTTTTTGTATTGGTTCTCCCCTTCTTTGACTTTCCCAAAACAGAAGAAGAGACCTGCTTCGGTAGACCCCTCCTTACAAACCGTATAAGGGCAGTAAGGTCATTTCATCAAGCCGTATACACATATGTATATGTGACACGTACAAGGCGTCGTATTCATTTTTTATGATAAACTCCAAAAACAATGCAAGCATTGTGATTTGAACTCAAGACCTCCCAATCTAACAAGAACCACACTAACCAACTAGGACATGCTAATGCTTGTGTAAATTAACTTCTTTTCCTTGTCTAGTGCTACTTCACTTCGTGACTGGGCCGGCTCATTATGGTACGGTCCTTTTATCACTATCACTTTTTGTTTTTTCTATTCGTTCTTCCTCTTTTTTCTTTTTTAATTTCTTTTTTCAGAAAATTCTCACACTTACAAAAATCTGTTCAAATTTCAAAATATGTTCGCTTTTTAAAATTTGTTCATAAAGTACAAATATTTCGCATTTCTAAAAATTTGTTAAGATATGCCAAAAAATATTCGTTTAATAGAAAAATGCCCACATCATATATTTAAATTTCTGAACGTCTATTAAATAGAAAAATGGTTCGTCTAAAATAAATATCGTTTATTGCTTGTTTAAATAGAAACATGCTCACATAAAAAATCAAACACAATCAGGCAATTTTAAGCTTTCTAAACATTTATTAAATAGAAAAATAAAAATGAAAATATATAAATCAGCGACTAGTTTATTATCCATTTTTGTTCCTTTTTCTTTCTTGTTATTCTTTCTTTTGCCTTTTTTTCTTCCTTTTATTTTTCAACAAATGCTCACATCAATAGAATGGACCTAAATTTTTCCACACACTAGCATCATCATGCCAAGCATCCGTGATAAATTTTATTGAGTTCTCACATTTTACGCATTTCCTAATGTTTTTCTGGTGAAAAAACCTAAAACACTAATCGAACGTGACGCAATGTGCGTTCGGTGTCCGAATTTTTTCAAATTTTGCATGGAGGTCCGCCATGAGCATGCCCACATGCTGAAAATTTTTGATGTCATTTCAAGCAGGTCAAGAAGAACATCGTGTTCAAAGTCGATGATTTGGGTAGGCCCACAGGGCAAGGCTTTTGTTATTTGCAATCTCTGTCATTATCAATCAAAATGAACAGTTTCATCTGAATTACTTTTTGAAATTTGTCAACAATTTTAGGACTTCAAATTGTGCGTGAAAATTTTATTAACATGAACACTTATTCCAAAATTGTTGCAAACTGCATACTTTTGGGGGGAATTTATTCAAAACTGCATACTTTTTAAAATTTATCAACATTTTTAAAACACAAACATTTCTTAAATTTATGAACAAAATTTTCGAAAATTGGTCCTTTTGGGGTGAATATTTAAAATAAATTGGTTTAATTTTTTTTCATATTTTCATATTTTATATTTAAATTTAATTTCATAGTATTCTTCAAAACATGTTTGTATCAAAATATTTTTTTCCTGTTTTTAAAGTATGTTCGTGTTATGACATGCTGAGAAATTTTGAAATGCACGAACAATATTTTTTACATATCTATACAATATTTTCAGAATACGAATATTAGTACTTTATGAATAAAATGTAAGTAAAACAAACATTTGTTAGAAAAAATTACAAAATTTATAAGCGTGAGTATTTTTTGAAAAAATAAGAGACGAATTTTGAAAAAAAAGAATTAGTGATAAAGTACAGATTCACCAATGGGACGGCCCAGCCACGAATTTGAGTAGAACAAAACAAATAAAAGAAAAGAAATCACAAACATTAGGATGTCTAAGTTGGTTAGTGTGGTTGTTGTTAGACCAAGAGGTCTTGAGATCAAATCCCATTGTGTGTATAATTTTATTTTAAACAAAAAACTAGGACGTCACGTATATTTACGCAGCCATGTATCGATACGGGTGAAAGGACCATCCTACCCTTTATTACGAAGGGGTATAGAGAGATCTCAGCCGTCAATGTGTTTAGGGAGGATCTACCGAAGCAAAAGTGTTTTTTTATATCTTGAGTCAATATATATAATCCGATGCAAGTCGTCCAATCAATTACTAATCGTTATGGAAGGCTCTAGCTTTTGCCCCACGTGTTTTGATCCCAAATTGGGACGTGTTCACATCCAACTGGGTGGTTTATTAGGTTAAGTAGTGGAACATGAATCTTGTTGCTGAGTTCACTTTTTACCTACTCATGTAAGCTTGCGGCTTTTTTGGGACTCCTCTGTTCCCTAAAATTCAGCTTTGCTCTAAAAAGTGCAAGTCAAATGGAATAGCTCCATGATGTTCCACGCCATAAGAAAAACTAGAATCTCAAAAATGCTACACGCACGGGATTACTACGGACAACTTACTGACCCTTCCAACTAATTAAACATGCCCTCCCTGATTTTCAGGTGGGAGGGGGCCAGCCATTCCCTTTAATCCAATCACGCTTTGCCATCTCAAATCCATCCCGTAATAGCCCCGTAAACATCCGTTGATTTTTTGTTTTTCGTGGAACACTTAGGGGATGCTGCAAAAACCGTTTGAAAAGTCCTCATGGAGTTGGGGAAATTTACACGCCACCACCACCGGTAAGTGAATAGCACTTCTTTTTTTCCACGTGACACAACCCCTAATAGACCTTTCTCACTAAAGTTCCTAAATATTGAAACTGAAGCTAGCTGGAAACCAAACAATATGAACCGTTCTATGTTAGAGTTGCACCTCCTGGGTGAAACTACATTAAAGTGGATTTGATGAAATAGATCTGATTTTGATAGAGTGGAGTGATTCATGAAATTGTTGACAACCTTCATGTGATTACAACTCCGTGCATGGTTGTGTGCATTCAGAACTTGGAGGGTGGTAAGGTGAATACTTGTTGTGGCTCACTGCAAGGACAGTGGTTTATCTCGAGATCGTTGGTAGCACCGTTATCTTGTACCGAATTACATGATACAAATTAAGTATGTTCCAGTACAATCGACAGTTATTTCGCTCGTTACACCCGTTAAAAGTCATAGTACTATATACATATGGAGTCTTGGACACTAAAACGGTTGTGCCAAATAGCAGGCCGCGTTCTTCAACAGGTAAGGGACCGTCTCAAGGATTCAGCCTTTGTTCAAATACAGGGACCAGTCCCCAGATCATTTCTCTGTATCCTTCCATAGTTTCATACTTCAATTTTGTAGCTTCTGTATATTTGAAGTACACAAAGCCAATACATTCATTCCGTGTATACCTTGATAGTGTGCATGTTACTTAGACGTTTACTTGTTCAAGATTGATCCTGATGATTTCGCCATCCTCTGCATTTTCCTGGATGATATCCATCAGCTTGGGCCTACAGATCCTTAGGACCTGAGATAGCTTAGTCGTCCGGAAAGTGAAGGGCTGTGGCTTGTTGCACAGTACTCCGATCTCCCCTAGCAGTCCTCCCTCAGTTGCTTTTCCATAAACCTGAAATGTGCACATTAGCACCAAGTACAAGTAACTACTTCAGGGACCAACTTTGCACTTTGCAGTGCATGTTTTTTGGTCAAGTCATGAACCCGGGAATTAGTACCTGCTCTGTTCCATCAAGGAACGCCACAATATCCTGTTAATGAACAAGCACACTGATTAATACTAATACACAAGTCCTACAAGGTCTGTCAATACATCATAACGTGTTAAATCTGTAAGGATTCTAACATACCACTTCTCCGGTGACAAGAAGGTGTAGGTCAGATGGGTACTCGTTCTGCAGTATGATGTCCTCCTTTGGGGCGAAGTACTCAGCCACCATCTCTGTTACCTGCATACATACATATGGTTGAACCAAATTTAAAATTTGTGAGAACCCTTCCATTCCTACACCTCCAAGCTCCAACCGTAAGGCTTTACAAGTTTCTCACCAGTTGCTGGATGAAGCTCGGGGAGACTCCCCTGAACAAGTAGGCGCCCTGAACCACCGGGAAGAAGAGATAGAGCGATATGCTGGATCGCATCGCCTTGGGGAGGATGTCCAGTGTGTCCTGCTGCTTGAGCCCCTCTGCCTTGAACCTCAGGCATATGTGGTTCAGCATCTGGTCTTCTATCTGCCGCGGCAGCTGGTTCCTCGCCGCGAACTCCGTAGCAGCCTGAACCATGTCCCTCTGCATTTTTGTGTGTGCACAAGCCATGATCACAGCCCAATATGCATGAGAGCAGTGCAGTGGTACGAGGCTAGCGTTTATGGTTTGGAATGGGATACGTATACGTACGAAGTCTCTGGTGCGGCTGGTGCTGTGGACGACGAGGTTGGTCATGTTGCCGATGAGGTAGGCGGTGAGCCAGAGGTTGAAGAGCATGTAGGTGATGCCGAAGAGCATCTCCCGGGCGTTCTGGGCGTGCAGGTCGCCGTAGCCGGTGGTGGTCATGGTGGTGATGGACCAGTAGAGGCACGTGACGTAGCGCACCCACAGCCCGTCCTCCCGGAAGTCCGGGTGCGCCGCGCCTATCCAGGTCCTCGCCGGGTCGGGGTACCTGTCGGCGATCAGGTAGTTGATGCACCCGGCGCAGTGCACCGCGAACAGAGTGACCTGCATCGTATCATCCGTGGTGCATGCATGCATGAAGAAGAAGAACTCGGTACGGTAGAAAGGAAAGGGAGAATCAGCCGGACGTACCGAGATGAGCTTTGTGCAGCGTATCACGGCGTAGTTGAACCGGATGTCCTTCTCAAGCCTACGGAACGGAATAAGAGAATCATCATGTCCATAAAGTTGCTCGTACTGACCATTCTTAGTGTGGTAGTATATTGCAAAGTATTTAACTACATCAGTAGACTACTGTACCTTGCAAATAAGGAACTGACTCTGCGCAGCCGCCAGAGGCGAAGAACATTGAGGAACTTGAGGCCGAGGCTGTGCTCGTGCCTGGTGAAGAGGTGGGTGATGGAGCGGAATGGCACCGTGGAGCAAACGTCAAAGATGAACCAGGTGGACAGATACCTGTAAACCAAAAGAAACAAGGCAACACCTAAAGGTAAGCACAGCGGAGTACGTTGATGCGTGCGTGAGAGTGAGACCGGGACCGAGAAACAAGGCACCACCTGAGTGCTATCTTCTTCGGATCGTCGACGACAAGGTAAGACTTCTTGTCAACGAAGGGCACGAAGAAAGTGAGCAGGATGTCGACCGCGAAGAAGCCGTTGACGACATCGTCCACGACAAAAGGCGCGCGGGGCAGGTACCTCAGGAACGCGAACTCCAGCGGGCATATCCACGCCGAGTACACCACCAGCAGGATCAGAAACGTCTCCCACACCCTGCACATCAACGATTACGTACCGATCGATCGATCACCGCCTATCTATCTATCTAACAGCACGCGACTCGGACATGCAATCGTGATTTGCGTGCGTGCGTACCTGTAGCGCCGGCCGTAAGGCGAGACGAGGTACTTGCTGAGCTTGCCGGCGGTCGGCTGGGCGGCGGCGGTGGCGCCGAGCGACGGGAGGAGATCGTCGGGGACGTTGCAGCCGCCGCTCCTGTCGCCGTCGTAGCATGGGAAGCACCGTGTCACCCGTGACCCCGTGCGAGCGCAGGAAGAACGTGCCATTTCGCTCCCTCGCTGGCTCGCTCTTCGCTAGTGGAGCTGGGCAGTTCGTTTTAACCGAAGGCAGAGCGCGGAGAACTGCAGAGGGATCCCGCGGCCGCACCGCGTATTTATACCGGCCGAGCGCGAGGCGCCCCGGCCGGCTACCCCTTTGGCTTCCCGTTACGTTTCGTGGCTCTCAGCTGACCAAAACGGTTGTATGGAACGGGAACACCTTTAGGAAGACGATAACTCGCCTTTGGTCTTGTCACGGGGCAGCAGAGACATGCCGATGGGCCGCCCATGTCCGGGGTCCCTCGACTCGCCTGTGGACTTGTCGATCCCAGATTGCGTCCCTGGCCAATGGTGGCGCGGCCATTAGCGGTCCAAGTGGTGGCGCACACGGGCTGTCAGGGCTCTCCCATTGGGGGTAAATCTCAGTTGCAGGCAGTTATGATGTTAAAGCGCGGCATGATGGTCAGATTAGAAAGGCACCTCATGAAATATGTTGTTTGTCTTTTTTGCCAAGGCTGGGAAGATGTGCTCTCTCTTAAATGGTACAAAAAATGCCATGCAAGACATGAATTAGATGTTGGCCAAATTCTGTCGCGTCAAATATTAGGCAATGTTTTACTCTTGCGCAGTCGCGTCAAAATTCAATTCACACCAGATGATTTTGACCGAAGCCCTGAGCCAAAGACGGGAACACGGCTGTTTTCCGCTGCAGGTGGTTTTTCGTTGTACGCACTTGCTTCGTACTTGGTCTACGCTACAACGTGTGAAGTATTAATCGCTGTTTAAGGTGGTGTATACACAGTTAGAGTAGGTGGCTATGGAGGTTTTTACCCAACATGGGTGACATCATAATCTTCGGATCGGTCCACCATCCCCTTCGACATAGGCATAATGTCGGTCTATAGGACTCTACTATTGTCGAATTGTCGGTCTTTTACCTTTCTCTTTGTCAGACTGCTGGTAGTTGGCTGTGTGCATTCTGATTATGCAGAGGCCGGGTGTTACTCTTAATGCATTGTATCCGCTTGATGCTACATTTTAAGATAATAAAAACATCCTTTATTGAAAAAAAAGACGGAAACGGGCACTGAGCCGTAGCAAAGTGCGGGCAGCAGACGAGGCTGGGCTAATAGCGACCCGAAGTTGGGGAATACGTGGTAGTGGTGTTGCCGGCAAAGGGGAGTTGGACGTCGATGGGTTCGGGAGACGTGCGGGGTGGTCACCAGCAATGGAGATCATGGGGGAACGGCAGAGCCTTGGTTTGGATTGGGTGATGCGCCAAGTCCCGTGCGCCATCGCCACCGACACGGGTGGCGAAGCGGGTGATGTCCTGCAAATGCACATGGTACAGTTGTAGTCTTTTTGGAGGAAGAATATCAATACTACAAGGAGCTTAGGAAACTTTTTTTTGCCTCTTATAGAGATTTATTGGAAAATGTTTGCAAGTTATTTGTGATCGGAAACAAAAGTGTTCCGAAGGTGAAAATAATACAAACATGTCTAAATAAGAACTAAAGTGTTTTAGAAAAGGTAGTGGCAAGTGGTGAAAATTGCAATTAGGCTAAAGTGTTCTAAAGGCGTCCGGATTTATGGCTAGTATGTTTGTAACTTAATCATGCATAGACATAATTTTAGGTTCAGATACAAATCCAAGTTACAGGTTTTTCGCGTGAATGGATCCAAATAAAGATATGTTGCATACTATCGCAATTCCATATCACGCACGCCACCAACATCTACCTCCCCTTTTTTTTAGCATCGCCATCTACCCCCTTGCTGGGTGGAAGTGATGAAGATTACTAGTCTCCCGTGGACGCCACATAAGGTTGTCACCCCCGTTATTGACCCTAGCAAACGTCGTAAAAGTTTTGAGATAGCTTTTATCACCGCAATACCTCTGCATCACCACGTCCTAGTTGTAGTAACGTCCTTCATGTCCATTGAGGCAAAGGTGTGCGGTTGAGTTCACACAACATCATGAAGAATAGTTAACATAAACATATAAAGAAAATATTGCATCTTATGAGACTTCAGCTCATACAAATACTAGGGTTCCATCATATCCTGAAAAACTACACATCTACTTGGATAGAGAGATAATAGACATTATCTACTTGATGTCGAGAATGTGCATGATGATGATGTTGGAATCCGACTAGCGCTGGCGACTAGTGAGCTTTAGCATCACTGCTAGCCAACATGTCTATCCGGTAAGCAACTCTTTGCTAATTGTATCTCTATACGACTCATGTCGGTCAGGAAGGTATCTCATACCCCGGCACCCAACAGTCTTTGCCAAAAGGCCCAAAACCGTTTTGATAGGAATGTCAAGTTAACCTGATGCAGTGCATGTCTGTGTTCGACACGAACCGTTCAGTTCAAGGACACCTAACAACACCCCAATTTTATGATCCCACTACTAGACATACTTGACGTGCGAAGGTGCAACATCGGGGATGGCAGTTCGCTTAGTATTAATGAGGGATCTTTCTACCATTTTAACATGCATAGTGAAAGGATCGAGATGGACCTAGAGGGGGGGGTGAATAGGTACAATTACAAATTTTAATTGTTACTTAGCAATTTATATGAAAGTGAGCCGAACAATTGCAAGTAGGATACTAAGCAAGGTAAGTAACAAACACAAGTAGGTAAGTAAGCAAGCACAATAAGATATAAGTAAGGATTAAGAGACAAGTACCCACAAGTAGGAAGTTAGAGTTAGGAATAACCGCAACTTCGAGAGACGAGGATGTATGCCGATGTTCACTTCCTTGGAGGGAAGCTACGTCACCGTTTAGAGAGGTGGATGTTACCACGAAGGCACACCAATGCCACGAAGGCTCACCCTATTCTCTCCTTGAGATATCACCACGAAGGTGATTCCCAACCACTAGTGGTAGACCTTTAGGTGGCCTCCAAACCCTCACAAACTTTCCGGGGGTAATGACAACGTTTGATTCCTCTCCAATGACTCCTACCGCCTAGGAGTCTCCAACCTCCAAGAGTAACAAGAACGATGGGAAAAAGCTCAAGACTTGCTCAAATCACGAATTCCTTTGGTGCAAAGACGGGGAAGGAGTGGATCTATCACTTGGGTGGACAACTTCTCTCAAATGCTTTCAAATCCATTGGGGATCTAAGATTTGGTGTGTGAGAGTGAGGGAGAGTGAAATGTGTTCTTGGGTAAGCTCAAAGTGAATGGTCAACCCTCTCCAATGGGGAAAGAGAGCTATATATACTATGAGAGCACACATGACCGTTGTAGTGCAAGTGACCGGGTAGGCCGGACATCCGGGCTAGAGGCCGGAAATCCAGCCTGGCAAGGTATATGGAAAACAGGGCAGGTCAGAGGCTAAAACAGAGGGCTCGGACATCCGGGGCCAAGCCCGGACATCCGGCATGCCAGGAAATCCCGGACATCTAGCCAATGGTTGGAAATCCGGCGTGTCCGCGGAATGGTTATACAGAACCGTGGTTTCTCGGGTAGTAGTGGCCGGACATCCGGGGTTGAGCCCGGACATCCAGCATGCCAGGATAGCCCGGACATCCGGCAGATGGCCAGAAATCCGGCGTGTCCAGAGAATGGTTATACAGAACCTTGGTTTCACGGTTAGTAGTGGCCGGACATCCGGGATGGAGCCTGGACATCCGGCGTGGAAGTAAGGCTCAGACATCCGGCTTGCAGCCCGGACATCCGGCAACCCCAAAGACAGAGACATAACCAAGGGAGAAATTCATAGATCCAAACAAACTCTTGAAGGTGGAATATAGTGGCATGAGCAAGTCTTTTATTGACCCCATCGATCCCCTCTTAATAGTGCGGGATCCTATACTCAAGAAAAAAACAAATATGCAATCTTCTTGATACTTATTCCTTCAGTAAGATTAACTTCATTTGTTCATGATCCACACCCTTTTGATAAACCGGGGACTAACACCTGAGATTCACTTGACAAACATAGTTAGTCCCCTACATGTATATTTTTATCAACATCAAAACATGATGTAAGGGCATGAGGGCACTGTGGACTTAGCACCACCAGCGGACCTCTTGGGCTGAGCAGGAGCAGCAGACCGAGGAGTAGTTGTCACGCGCATATGAGTTGGAGGTTTCCAAATGGAGTTCACAACAGTCTTGGCAACCGCAAATGGGACAACATGATCAATCAAAGCCGGAATGAATGGAGCATGAGGGAATTGGCGTGTCTGAATGAAACCTTCAAGACGGATCTCATGCCAAATGAAATGAGCCGTGTCCAGAGGCTCCGTAGGTGCGGCTTGCATACGAACCATCAAATCAATACAATAGTTGCAAACCCTTGAGCGATCTCCCTTCCTGGGATAGAGAGTGCGAAGCACACACTGATAGAGAATGTGGAAAGGAGCACAGAAGAGAGATACCTCATTGGGAGGATAACTACGTTCCTTCGGAGTGAGCTGAGTGGGAGGTTTAATAAGAGAAATGCGATCATCAATCCCCTTGGGCCTCTGATGTGGATCACTGTTATGGATCTGATGGCCAACACCAGAAAAACCCAAAAACTGAACAAATTGGGCATAGGTGACACTGAGCTAAGTATTATCAGTCATCCAAGTGAGGTTGTCATCTAGACCAAAGAAGCATGTGGCAAAGAACTGGAGGATGGCGGCTTCATTACAGTCACACTTAAAGGTCATTGCCGGACCGAGAGTCATATCATCAATGATTTTGACCGGGCCTCTAGGGGACATGGTAGGATTATCATGCAAGAACTGAAGATCCACGTATGCATGAGGGGCAAGACCACGGCCACAGACAAAGCTGGAGAAGAGGTCCTGCTGCATGCGGGTACGGAACCGTGGATCCTCAGCATCAGCCTTCATCTCAAATTGGTTGATGTCCCGGCGAAACTCAAGGTATGGACCAACCCCCATGGTTGTGAAATCGTGGATGGGGCGATCTCCACTGAAAGGGAGCTCCATGGAGACGTGATGACCATGAGAAACGGGCATTGCAGAGCCCCGGACTTGAGGCACGGGCGCCTTCCGTGTGCCCGGCTTCGACTGGCCAACAGATGTCCGTGGAGCAATGTTGGTCTCATCCTCCAAAAAAAAATCTATATCATCTGGATCAGAGGCCGATGGACTAGGGGAGGGATCCCTACGCTTCTTCTTGGGTCCGGAGGTGGTCTGCTTCTTCTTAGGTCAAGCCCAGTCCTCGGAGTCGGTGGAGCCTTGCCGGGGATTGACTGAAAACGGATACACGATAGGAATACCGATGAGAAATAGCCATAGAGCTATGAACAAGGGTAGAACAATGACACAACGGAGATGTGAACATTTTTGAACATGACCACAAGTGGTAGATCAAAGTATTGACATACACATGGTTCAGTTGTTTTAGCCAAGTATGTAGATTTTGGGTTAGGCAAGTGTTATCAAATCTCTTAGAGAAAGAGATATATCAAGATAAATATGACAAAGCATCGAAAACCTAGAAGGGGTGAGGCAAACAAAGATGGAGGCAAGAGCAGAACATTGCCATACCCAGGGAAGAAGGAGGAGGACCATATTGCTTGGTACGCACCATGATGAACTCGGGCGACCGAACCTCAAGTCAACACCTGAATCTGTCCCTCCCGAGTGATTCGCACCGCAACCCAGAAAATGGATTGGGTGGAAGTGTAGATTGGGAGGAGAATATCATCATGCATGATTGCCTCTAGGGCATATCTCCAACAGGTGGTGTTGGTGTTGGTAATCATAATTTCCTTGATCGAGGTGATGGTGTGACGGTGCTCTTTGCACCCCCAATCCCTTTTAGAGGTGAGGTTTGATACTTCTGTTTTTTGGATATGGCCAGTTTGTTCGTTATCTACAAGATCCGATCACATGGGGATGAAATAGTTGTCGAGTGATAAGCGGAAACTGTATGAGTGGGCGATGCTCGTACCACACTCAACTTCTTCACTAGAAATCTGGCACAGATGGTGTTCTTTCCACATGGTATTTTCATTTTTTGGAAGGTTGTTATGAGGTCAATTAGCATGATTTTTCCAGAAATATATGTTCTATCATTAGTGATCAAGATCTCTTTCTCCTTTCAAAATCGGGCTAAATCAGTCAAAAAGGGTGTGCAGATGTGGTAAAATTCTAAGAATCCTATGATTATGATACTAAAACAAAGGGTAAAAAGTGGCACAAAATAGACTCATCAACTCCCTAGGCTTAAATTTTGCTCGCCCTCGAGCAACGACCGCATCTGAGAGAACGAGGTCATCACATTCATGAAGATAAATACAAAACATATTTAAACAATATGACCAACCTTATATTCCTGCCATCAAGATAACCAAGAGAGGCTTCACACCTTTAGTGATGGATTACTTGGCGGAGGAAAGACAGTCCTATGAAATAAATTATTAGAGACACAAACTTTCTATTCACTTTGGATTTTTTTTAAAATCGACCAATCATTTTCATTTCATCACAAAATGCCAAAAACACATATTTTCCCACGAAATAGTTTCCATGTGTTACTTGTGAGCATGAAAGATAAGCATGTTCTATGGCCATGGGGGAAAGAAAAATGATCAAGCTAAGTGCTAATTTCAGAGTAAAGTATGGATGGCTAAGCTTTTACTTTTACTAATATTCTTCTTGTTATTTTATTTATTTCTATAGAGGAACTGAACCACTAATAGTTTAACACACAGGATTAATAACTTACACTTAGTAATCGACACTGGTGGTGTGGAAGACCTATAGTCATAGAAAAGTAACAAATACCGTAGCATTCAACGTAGTTTATACATCTTATAAAAATACCATATGGTCACAATACCATCATCCATGATCAAAACTCGCACTTTGTCGAATAAGTAATTTGTTCCCTAGTCATAAGGAGCTAACAACGCAATTTATTAACGAAATTGGAAATAAACTAACTTGACTTGCAAAAAAGTAAACATGCAAAGTGAGAAATATACAAAGTTTTTCAATGATCTCACAAATCTTTAAATCAAGCTGACATGATCCTGATACATAATTTTCATCGGGCTCAGTTGGTGCTTCTTCCTT
The DNA here is from genome assembly GCA_022496015.1 of Hordeum marinum. NCBI lineage: Eukaryota > Viridiplantae > Streptophyta > Magnoliopsida > Poales > Poaceae > Hordeum > Hordeum marinum. The sequence goes on from CM039674.1 coordinate 381,265,462, forward strand.
ATCCTCCTCTACAGGCTTCTTGTCTTCTTTTGGTTCCATGCATTGGACATACTCTTGAAGCGAGCAAAGTGCATGATGACTTTCTCTTGGTGTTCGACAATAACTAGCATAAGGGTTTTCGATATCATGATGACTTCCTCTTGGTGTTTGATAATAACTTTCATGAGGGATTTTGAGTCTCCAGATAATGCAAGGATAAGCTCGATTAGGTATTCATCCCTACTGTAGAGTACATCAACCCTTTTTTCAAGGTCTTTTCTCATCATCCAATAGGCGTTAATACCCTCTCCAATAGTATGAACACAAGCTTTAGAGATTTCTTCAAGTTCACAATCTTTTCCATAATCCCATAGGGAATTAGTGTTTTCTTCTCATGGTTGATAGCTAAAGGCCCTAGAGGATATTTTATAAGTGATCCATGCATATTATATACGTAGGGTTTTGGAGGGTAGTCCCTTTCCTTCTTTTCCTTCACATCCTTCTTGTCCTCCGAGTTCTCCTCCTCAATGCCCATGCATCAGAGTTGCTCCCAAGGTTTGGGGACCATGTCCTCCTAGTTGCTAATAGGTATGATCTTTCTTGGTAAAGAGCTTGAGGAGGATCCCTTCTCACTGGCAGAGATGACGGGGGCATTCTTTGATGCCATCAAAGCCGATGCCTTCTTGATATTGGAGATAAGTTTTTTCCGGAGAGGAGGAATAGGTTGGAGGCAACGAGTTGGATTGATGATGAGTCATGGATGTCCCCTCTGGATGCAGAGCACCATATGGTCTCGTTTTTTAAGGAGGCCTATGGTACGGGCGATTCACTCATACCTTTGTCCCGCATGAGTTGTTTGGATTACCCAAAGTGTAAGAGAAAATCAGAACGTAGCAAGTATTTCCCTTAGTTTCAGAACCAAGGTTATCGATCTAGTAGTAGTCTCCCAATCTTGCAATGTGAACAACACCTGCCCACAAAAGACACACACGCACGCACACACACACACGCACATGCACACGCACACGCACACGCGCGCGCACACACACTTGTACCCAACACGTCAAGAGGGTAGTAAATCCACTTGTCTTGCTAGTTATAGTATTAAAAACAATAAATAAAGGTAGATGGTTGAAAATTAGCATGAAAAATAGAGTAGCAATTGTGTAGAAGAATTCATTAATGGATAATATACCTAGGGGGCCATAGGCTCACCAGTGGCATCTCTCTCGAAAACAAACGAACGACATGGTAAACAAATTACAGTTGCGCAATTGACAAGATTAAAAAAATTCAATATTTATGACTATGATCATTCATGGCATAATGTCATATATGCATTACACCAGTGATAAGTAGACTGCTAATCAAACTACATATACTATACTCAACCCCAAAACCACTATCCAATATGCATCTCAAGGTATTAAGTTTGCAAGAAACAGAGTATTGACAATAAGCAAGATGAAATAATGTAGATATGAAGAATTCAATCCATCTGACAAAACCCCATTGTTTTACCCTAGGTGGAAACAATATAATATGTGCCTTAGCCCTTGTTGTCACCGGGTTAGGTCACTGTATGGTTGAATCCACTTCAAATCACCAATCCCTTCGAAGAAAAACCCGAAACTTGGCAAAATAAGATAGATAGATTAGAGAGCATGAAAATATATTTAATTATACAAAAAATATTCAATTGATTTCAATGAACAATCGATCATAAAGTGATCATTCATCATGTCCCAACAAACACAGTATCGAATACATTGAATTGATCTCGATCATGTGAGAAGGATCACAAGAACATGGTATTGAAGATACAAAAAGAGATATAATCATCTAGCTACTACTATGGACCCTAAAGTCCTAATTAAACTACTAACACATCATCATGGAGGCAACAATGTTGATGAACAAGCCTCCGGCAATGGACTTCCCCTCTGGCGGAGCTCCGGAACAGGCCTCCAGATTGGATCTTCGTAAAACAGGAACTTGTTGCGGCAATAAAATTCTACTAAAAATATGTCGAAGCGTTTCGGTACTTATAGGGATTTGTGGTGGTAAAATTGATGTAAGGCGGTTTAGCGGGGCCCCACATGGCCTTGGGATACACCCTACCCCCGAGGGTGCCTCGGGTGGCTGTGTGCCCCCTGCAGCTCCTCTTGATCTCTCCCGAAGCTTCTAGGGTCCCTTGTTGCCCAAAAAATAGTATTAAATCGTCAAGTGATTTTGACCATCATAGATACTGATTTCTTGTAAAACAAAAAACAAATAGAAAACATGAACTAGCACCGGGCACTAAATTAATAGGTTAGTCCATAAAAGTAATAGAAATTGCAATAAAAAGGATATAAAAATGATAATATAGTATCTTGAAACAATAAAAATTATATATATGTTTGAGTCATATCAATCACCTCCCTTGGCTCGACATCAACGTAATATCAAGCCTTTGTTGGATATAGCCTCCCTCCAAAACCTCATACTAGAGGATAAACAAGTTTGCCTCTACCATGGGTGACAGATCTTGTTCGTCACCTTGCTCAACCTCCGTCAAGATCATTCTCTTCCCAAGCTTAGAGGTGATAATCCCGACAGTTTGGGAAGATCTTTGGAAGATGATACACAAGAAGGAAACGTCGCTAGAGGTGGCGACCAGCAAGGATAAGATCACTAAGGAGGAGACACATCAGATGAGTATCTTCCAAATCACTTCCACTTTAAGATCTGAGGATCTATTCACCCATTTCTTCTTGGGTTGAAACCATGCCAATGAGGAAATGAATCACTGACCCTATAGACATAAATGAAAATATCAAGGAGCTTCACAAGGTCTCAAGGCATGCATAAACACTATTGGTGAATGGGTTGATTCTTATTAGATGATGAGAAAATGCCATGACGCTAGTGTTGATGGTATCTTCCATGATATAGCCCTTATGATTGACACTATCTCCCAAAAATTTATGCATATGGGATTTTTCACTATGGTGGTCAATGAGCAGCAGAGGATGACTGTTGGGATAGGGCATGCTTCAATTGCATCGTCACCGCATACTACTGGGGAGATAACAAGGACGATGCCAACAAGGAAGTTGAAAACTAGAGACGGGGATCATGTCGGCTTGATCGTAAGCTTGCGGGAGATCCCATGGTGCCTTGTATCTTTACTTTCATGTCTTTATTTTCTACAAGTCGAGATTAGCTCACCCCTCTTCATTTAATAAAGTTGAACTCTCTAGTCCTTTTGAATAAGGGGAGATTGTCCTTCAAGGCGCAATGTATATTGTGATGTGTAGAACCATTGCATGAGATGAAAAGTATATGAGTTGGTGATAGAACTTGAGTGCTAGGACGTAGTTACCTATGCGATGATTATAAGTCTTCCACATCTTTGGTATGAACTGATTAGAGAAGGAAAAAATAATTACATATGTTAGTCCATTGGAATTTCAAATGTTGAAATAAAATGCTTCAATGAAAATATTGAGGCATAAGGTCCGATCAAGAAAATATATATGAGCAAGTGTCAAAAGAAAGATACCCTATGAAAATTCAATGAATGTTTTTGAAAGGGAAAGTCTCAAACGAGAATTATGTTTAGCCTACATGTCACGTGAGAAAAATAAGTGTGAGATGGGTTAATAAACATATTTACGAGTAAATATCATAAAAGTGATGTCAATTATTTAGATAAAAAGTTAAGGTCCCCTTGCTATTTGTGTAACTGAAATACTGAATGGCCTAACACATGGGGTTACGACTCTAAGTAACAAGTTTTGAAAGCCTTCATGATCATCCTAATGGTGAAGATGTGCTAATACTCATTGTGATAATTTATCTTATGTGAGTTTCAATTACTTGAGATGGACTCATGCTTCTATGTGTATCTGCATTTTTTCGACTTATGACAAGATTGGTGTCCTCATATCTATGCAAACTTTGTTGCGATTGTGCAAACAATTATCAAAAGAAGATCCATAGACGACAAAATAATTCATGAACACTTCCGCTGTTTGTTCAACAAGTATGAACAACCATGCATTTTTGTAAAGTAGTGGGTGCATTAAACAACCCAGAAGGCATTCTATGATATACATACGTTCCAAATGGACACTTGAATGTTATTTTCTCTTGATCTTCGAGATGGACTTCTATTTGGGTGAATTCATAGTACCTATCAAGGTAGCAATAATGAGAAGTCTTGGCAATTCTTTCAAGCATTTGATATATGAAAGGCGGCGGGTAATAATCTTCCCGGGTCTCTTCATTTAATTTCTTGTTACCAACACACATATGATATCCAATGATAGTATTAACATGGGTTAGGTCATTATTTTTATTCGGAATGATTGTGAGTGTTCCCTTTTCGGTAGCACACTACACTGGAATAACCCACTTACTATTGGATATAGGAAATACAATACATGCATCACGTAGGCGTATTACCTCCTTTATTACCACATCCTTTGTTGTAGGACTTAGTCTTCGTTAGCTTTCGAGCACCAATTTAGCTCCTTCTTCTCTAAGTATATGGTGCATCCAAATTGAGGGGCTTATACCTTCTATATCGTTCACAGAATATCGAAAAGCCTTACGGTTCCCCCTTAACATCGTCACAAGTTTGTTTTATTACATCCTTGAAAGTTTAGAATTTAGTGACAAATAATCCTTACAGTTTGAAAAGTATCTACAAGTTATTTGAAAAGTATCTACAAGTGTGTCTAAATGAGAATTAAAGTATGCTAGAAAAATAATAAATACCAAGAGAGTGATGGAAAGTGATGGAAACTACCAGTGGGACAAAGCATTATCGGGTGATTCCATATTCACCACTAGTATATTTGTTACTTAATCGTGCATAGAGACAATTTTAAGTTCACATACATATTCCATGTTACATGTTTTCCATGTGGATGGAGCCCAATAAATATGCATTGCCTGCTGCAACTTTGTATCACACACGCCACCACCATTCTCCCTATGGATGCTGCATACGGCTTTCGGGTCTCCATTATTTCATGTAACAAAGGTCAGCAAAGGAGGGAAATAGCTTGTCATCGCAATACTTTTGCATACCAGTTATGGTAAAATTTGTCATGTCCATTAAGGCAAATGTTGTTTTGTCGACTTCACACGACATCATGGAGAATAGTTAGCACAAACATATAAAGAGAATATTGCATCTTTTGAGATTTCACCACAAACACAAACTAGGTTCCTCCATATGCCTAAGGACTAGGGTTACTCATACATAGAGAGAATTGACATCATCATGTTATTCAGAGCAATAGCACATGAATGATTAATGTAAGACACATATGAATCAACACTATAGTTTGATATTACAACCAGATGAATGGAGGGGTCGATGTCGAGGATGATGATGATGATGATGATGATGATGATGATGATGATGACGACGACGATGATGATGATGACGACGATGATGATAGTGGTGATGAGGTTGTAGTCTCCTTGATCGATCCCCTGGTTGCCCCTTAGGATCCCTTCTGAAGGTGAGGTTTATGCTTCAATTTCGTGGTTTTGGCCTGTGTGTTCGTCGTCTGCGGGATCAGATCACATAGGGATGAACTAGTTGACCAGGAGGAGGTAGCGTCGTACGATATGAGGGGTGGAAAGAGCACGCGCTGCTCATAGTGCATGCTATCTTCTGGTCTGAAAGGCTTGGCTCGAATTCTTCCCACACGATGTTCTCTTTGTTTGGAACGTTATTATGACATCAATTGGCCTGATTTTCATCGATAAATAGGTGTTTTCTCATCAATGCTCAAAATATAATTCTCCTTTAGGAGCAAAATAAGAAAAAAGGATGCGCAAACGCGATAAAATTCTGAAAATCCTATGACTATGATGCAAAAACGAACGGTAAAAAGTTATGCAAAACGGACTCATCAGCTAGGTGTTCGGACAACGGTCCGGATGGGACTATCGGGATGAGGAAGAAGGTGGAGGTGGAAGAGGCACATCATCCATTAATTTCAACCTAATGTCCGAGAAAACTCGACTGTTTTTTAAAATAAAAATCAGGCAATTGATGTAGAGATGGCCCCTTAGTTTTCATCTCCAAACTTCCAAACCAGACAATTGATCTTCACCACAGTCAAAATGGTATGGCTAATGATGTGGTTGCGTGCATGTTTAAATCCAAAACAACCTAAAACTAAGAAATATTCAAAAAAATACATAACATTTCAGATATTTAAGTTGGAAAACTGAAGAAGTATTTGGCCAAGTATTGAGACAACCCACGGATAGTCTCTAGTTATTCATGAAAAAGGAAAAACTTATGATGACGACATAGTCGATAGGATAGGTCCCGCAACCTCCTCGCCTTAGGCATGGTTTTGGTGTACTGTGATTTTACTCTTTATCAACGTTTTTCTATTTCCCACATGTCATGTGTTCATGACGTATGTGTGTATTCTAATAATGAAGAGGTTGAGTGTATGCTTTGTACTCCTGGATAATACAATTATATTGTTTCGAAATGAATATACGGACTAAATATATCAAAAATACTCAAATGAAGTGGGCATAGGTGCACCCTAATTGATTCTTTTAAAAAAGTCAAATATTTCTGAAACTTTTTTGTAACGAATATAGTCTAGTCATATACTCACATGTCAAGTTTTACGAACAAACGATTGCTTAGTGGTTTGATATACTTAAGGATAGGATCGATGTCATGTAATGGTTTATGGATAAGCATAACCGGGGTATAAAATTTCGAGTGTCGAGGCACAAGAATCTGCAAGTTGTCACTTTTCTATTGGAGAAATCGTACGAATTGTCACTTTTATCCTGACATAACTGGCATCAAAATATCAGTACATCTTGGACCCGATGGAACTAGTAAGCTGTTGGAAGGCAATGCAACTGAACTAGGCAGCTATGGCAGTTGCTGATCAGAGTTCAGAAATACAACCAGAGAAACAAAGCTACAGTCTAATACTGTAGTAGGAGTATATGCTAAGTGTTGGTAAACCAGTGCTTTTATTTTGGCGACCTCTTTAATTGGGCGGCCTTGTTCCCCTGCGTTTGGTTCCTCTCCAGCCATTCCGCATACAGCACAGATGCATGGGCGCCTTTTGCTCTTTTCATGAAACTCGGCTTTGTGGTGAATAACTAAAGGGATCGTCACTTTAATGATATAAAATTCACTTTGTGATCAGTGAAATAGGAAAAGTGGCAATACATATATTGTGATTCTATATGGAGCAAGATTGTGCATATTTTTGATCCTGTGAACTCAGCTTCAGCTTCGCTCATGTCCGTACTCTAGCAGGAAAATATCGTGAGTAGCACCTACACCCTAGGGGCCTTTTTGATTCGTAGGATTCTCAAAATAAAGAAATAGAAAAATGCAGAAATAAGATGGCATGTCCTATAATATCCTATAAGATTTGAAAGAATGTTTGATAGCAGAGGAAAAACAAAAAAAAACTACAAAAAGGTTTGAGTGGATGGAAATTTTCTTTTCAAAATGTACTACAAATGGATCCTATGAAAAAAACTCTAAAGATGTCAATTCTATAAATCAAACGACCATCAAAGAAAAAATTACTAAGGGTCCAAATCCTTCAAAAATCATATGCAATTCCTTTGAATCAAAGGAGCCCTAGTTAGAGCATCTATGACGCGGACCCTCAAACTATCCGTAATTGTCCAGACTAAAAGGCTCGAACGTAGTTTGTCATTAAATGCAGTACCTTATCGATCTGTGGGCCTATCTTGACGTCTGTTTTCCTTGCAAATCGTAGGCAAACTAAAGGACCTTTACGGTCATCCGACCACTGCCACGAACGCGTCGGCCACCCCTGACCCACCCTAAAAACCTCATTCGTGCCAGCGCCCTCTCCTGAGCGAAGTGGTTGGCATGTATTCATGATGTAGGCACCGCATTCATGCCAACCTAGAGCGGCCGCGACCTCTCACTGGACCGACATTGAAGCGGCCGATATCCACTATTTAAACGTAACATTGCCCTACATCATCTACTACACAAACATGTCTGCCTCCAATACTCCTCCTTGCACCACCTTCGCCATCACCGCGAGCTATAGGGTGGTGTGGAAGAGCCTCTCGGCGGAGCAGACGCGCGAGGTGGCTAGCCTCGCAATGGAGGAAGTTGTCGATGACGAGCCAGCTCCCCTGCCCGCGTCGGTCCATGTCGGCTTCACCATGGAGCCGGCGCATGCGCACTTCAACGCTCCCACTACGGATGAGCAGCCGGCGCATGCGCACTTCAAAGCTCCCACTACGGATGAGCAGCCAATGCCATGACCAATGTCGGCGCTCCGGCACGCGCAACAAGAGAAGCACTATGACCACCCCCTCCTCACGCATCAATTGTTGGCGAGGACGAGATCTACGACGAGTTTGCGAGTGAGGAGGCCGTGGGGTCCATGACCGTGGAGAACACAAACTTCGCCGAGGAGTAGAAGGTGCTCTACGAGGCCACCCACAACGCTCGTGTGGTGGCGTCGGATGCGCAGGCGGTCGCGGACGGGAACTCCGCTAGCTGCATGTCATTCATGCTGACAACTGCGTGCCATTTGCGCCGCTACGACCATGACGACGACCCGTACATGTCCATCGTCGACCTCACCTCCAATGGCAACGGTTGGGTCATGGACTCCAGCGAGGAGGATAGGGAGATGGTGGCTCCTTATGTCCCATGTGAGTCAGTCCATGTCCTATGTCTTACTCTTCCTTACTGGTGACCGCATCTTCACTTCGTGGGGTTCACTACCACTGGAGATAGGCATGGAGGGGAACCTCAAAGACTTGGAGGATGGGTGTCGGCAGGGATTTAGACTATGTTAGGGTCCGGAACCTTTTGTGTAATCAAATATGTCGAGATTGTGATGAATTTGGTCTGGTTTAAATAAAAATCATCCTTTTTCCGAAAAGCATCCAGTTTGTTCAAATCCCATTTGAAATATGTGCGGACACGGTTGTTCGCGGACGCGTCCGGACGTGTCTGCAGACGGATACTATGTTTTAGAGTTCCATGTTGGAGATGCCCTTAGAACAACTCTAGTTGATCCCCTAAAAATAAAGAAGTAAAAACTCCACTAAGTTTTGGTGAGTCTTAGTTGATCCCCTAAATTTAGTGGAGTAAAATACAAATTTTCATAAGTTGAAGATATATTCGATTTAAACAAACTTCTACACAAACACATAATTTACACAAGCATCCGTGAAAACATAGTCTAGTTTATCTAAACAAAAACTTGAACTTAAACATAAACTAAAACTAAAAAGTAACCAAACACTTAGTTGATATCCGACTTTGCGAGGGCGAGCCAATCCGCTCTAGACATGCCACCGGCCATCGGGTCAGGCCTCATGCCGTCGTCGTCGTAGCCGGGCAAGGTTCCACACTACTCTTTGATTTTGAAGTTGTCATCATTGTCGCCATTGTCGTCCTCCTCGTCGCTTGAGAGTACAATGACATTGACCCTGCCGGCTTCTCGTGCCACGAACAACTTGCGCTCTATCTTCACCAGCTCGGGTTGCTAGCAGTGGAGGTTTGCCATGTACGCCTCGGTGGCGGCCTCCACCGCGAGCCGCTCCTTCGTCTCCCGCTACAGCCGAGCCACCGATGCATTCACCACCCTTGGCAGTGACGGGTCGAGTGGTGCATGTAGACCAAATAGGGTAGTGTATTACTTTCGCAGAAGTATCCCAATGACTAATCGCCCCAACAAACATGGGAGAAGAGTATTTATGAAGGCCTTTATGTCACACACACAAGGTGTCACAGTTCTTATGTGAAGTAGTGCTTGAGCTTGTGCACATATTGTCATTGTCCTAAGTAAACGATAAACTAAATATGCTTGTAAAAAGAGAGTTTAAAAGTGTCTACTAAATAACTAATGAAATATAATGACACGATCTTAAAATGTAAATGGTGTTTTCTCCGATGAAGAGATTAGGTCGAGACAGATTTTAGTTCATGGTAAGAAAATATGAATTGTGTCGGTGCGACCGTAATACGAATTACCTTGTATTGTACTCATAGTATTTTGTATAAAATTTCTATAGGCGGTTATCCCTAGAGTCATGAAACTCCTCCACTTGGGGTTACATTTCATTCTATTGTCTTGCTTCTCCGTTGCCACAGAGTGGTCATTTCCACAATTAAGGTCATCAGACAGGAAACAAGCATTAGGTTCAATGGATCACCGTTATCTCATATTGTCTTCGGTTCTCATAGATATGTCCACCTGTCACGTCATAGGTCACGGAGTTTCTAAACAATACGTTTTACCTATGTAGCTCTTGAGATCGTATTGCCTGGGCCCTTAAATTGGACAACACATATAAGGTTCACCAGCGTATAACAACATACTAAATAGATCATACTACTACGAATTCAAATGATGACATATAGGATAGGCACATATCAATCTTACCACTTACCTACATCTCCCACACCTACGGAAATTACTCAGACATCATAAGAGGGGAATCAATCGTAGCAGAGAGAAAAACCATGAAAACCATATCAATAGTATTGAGGGGATCGAAAGTGAGATGAAATGGTGCTCAAATAGTCTTGATCTCACATGATATGGAGTAGAGTTTACAAGTTCCAATCCCTCTTACAATGGTCAATGAGATGATGCTGATGATGTAGATGAAAGGACTAAATAGTATGATGATCTTCGTCAGTTCTTCAGATCCTCCCTTCTCCTGTTTTGGATGGTGTGGCGGCGGCAAGGGTTCTCTTCCCCCTGAGTCCCTTCACAAAAGTTGCTTGTATAGACGAGGAGGAGTCGTGGGCACTCCAAACGACCACTCAAACGAGTGGGCGTAGTCGTATGCAAGGCCGTATTTCACTCGGGTGTGCCTATTGACAATGCTCTCTCCAGGAAAGTTGCTCCAATTGGCTTGATTTGTAGCAATCTCCTTTGGTTTCCTTCCAAATGTGTTATTTTCTGTCATCCAAAGGACAAAGTTGCTTTTCCTTTCTTTTGTGGGATTAGTGTTAGAAACATTCAAAGAATAACAAAAGTCCAGTGAAACTAAATGGAAACCACTCTGAAAAACATCGCAAATTCTTGAGCCATCAACTCCCCCAAGCTTAAGATTTGCTCTTCCCCGAGCAAACAAAAAAATCAAGAGAGTGAAAAGGATCTTGGTTGAATGTAAAGAACTTTACCGGCTCGAGAAAATACATCATATCCATCCTCTCTTATCCTTCAAAACCACTCAAGAAAGTATTTGCAATTGAACGGCTGCACCTAAACTCATTGCCTAACCACGCATAGTCTCATACCGTTAGTTATAATTTCTCAAAGCAAATTTTCTTTTCTAACCAAGTGTGTAGGAAACTAAAGGTGTTCATTTACTATATGGATACTCAACTCAAGCTCAATCATCAAAATGCATTTAGAAGGTTTGGACATCAAATATAGCAAAGTACTCAAGTTTTTCATTAACACCCACTAATGCCTCCTAGTCATGGCTCTCAAACACTTCTCTTAGTCATTGTTCTTCGGGATTTAAACTCTTAGTGACGGGGTTATGCCAAAATTCACTATATGCAAATGGGTGTCATTGTGGCTTAATTTCATGCACTATGAATCAAGAATGGTTGTCTCTTTCGAGCTCAGCGATTTGTGATTTTATTGACCACTTGCACACACCGTTTTGGAAGGTCGATCGTTTACCACAGAATCCCCAAGTTCTTGACGGAGTTGCAGTTATGCGAATTATCTCAACATATAGCAATGAGACGTAAAGCCATCCTAGAGCTGGAGCTCCATGATTTAAGTATTGCGAATAAATTTTCGCATAACCTCAACCACCTCAAATATTCATCCTTCTAAACAACTCCATCAATAAGTTTCATCAAGTCTATCAAAATCAGCATGTGGAGTTGAATTGCTTAAGGCTTGTTCTCTTTGAGAGTTCCTAACCTACAAAAATTATAAGTTTTTCAATTAAACAAAACATGATTTCCCACAAGGCTTGACTAGCAAAATATGAAATTAGGGGTTATGACTTGATGTATTCAACCAACCCGAGAACTAATCCAAGTGCAACCAGTCAACTAAAAATTCTTCCTTGAATAATGTTGTGAGACAATGAATTATGCATATGTTATACCTTCTCGCGTTGGCTCATTCTTCCCCTTCATCAAGTCCTAGTTCGTTCTCTTCTTTTGCTCTTGCTAGTAGAGAACAAACGTATAGGCTCAAAGAAAACAAATGAAAAGAACTACAACAAGGCAGGACCAAAGTGTACTCTTCGTGTTATTAGCCAAACTAAAAATAAATATGTAAAATACAAAAAAAAACAAATAAAAATAAATATGCATGCATGGATAACTAGGGGATGAGCTCCCCCAAGCTTAGGCTCTTTGCCTACTCTCTACTCCATGTCCTCGTCCCGCCCGCCTGGCCAAACTGTGTCCACTAGTGGGAGGGGCCACTAGAGGATGGACTTCCTGCTCCAGGATGTGGCTACCAGAAAGAAAAGAGGGACTGCATGTTCCCACTCAGCAAGTTAATGTTGTTGTTGGCCTCACGGAGGTCTGTACAAATCCCTCCAACCTGTTGTTGCAGCTACTGAAACTCAAACCTTGGCACAAAATCTTGAGGTTGCCCATATTGGACATATGGGGCATCCTGTGGTGGAAAGTTGGGTGTGATGTATGGGGCATTGCCCCATGCATCCCAACTGTGGGTCGGGCCTGCTGTTGCTACGGATGGCAATTTTATCCATGGACATGGATACCCGTGGATACCCGGCCTAAATGGATAGGGTTTGGGTACATCTTTACATCCATGGACAACATCCGAACCCGACCCGACCATTCATGCATAGGGCATGGACATAATTATGTACCCTTGGATATACACAAACTCGGCCCGATAGTATGACAATCTGGGGGCAAAATTCAATGGACCACACTATCCCACCTCCCAACCGGAATTTCCTCTCATGTCGTTTCACATTCTTTTTTGGGTTTTTTACATCTGTGCCCCTGGTTCCTTAGCTCTACTCATTCATCCCCACACTCTTAACTTTTGCTCAATTTTCCCCACTCCCTTGCGAGAAACCGTCAGAACTGGTCACAACGGACATTGTTGTCGGGTCAAAGGCTTGACCGTTAACTCTGACGAGTGGGGCCGTGTTGGACTGTGTCGTCCGTTGGACCTGACAAGTGGGGCCGTGTTGGGTGGTGTCGATGTTGATCGTTGGGTCGTGGTTTCGTTGGGCTGTCCCTTGCATTAAATGCATGCGCGTGCCTAGCAAAGCCTGCCTGCATGCGTTGATCGAGCCTGCATGTGCCGATGCCATGATGCCACGATGCGCCGACCGAGCCTGCATGTGTCGATGCGTCTACAATGATGCACTGACCGAGCAGCTTTCTTGCATGCCAGCCGCCACAGATGCAGCAACGGTCACTGTCGCTGGTTCTTCTCTTCTAGCTAGGTGTCTACATATTTGTAGCTTGTGTAAAAAAAGAGAAGTGTTCGTTGTGGCTGCATGCACTAGGTCGTTACTAACAAGGGAACCCTACGAACAAAGCGAGTTCTCTAAGAAAACAATCAACAAATATGTAGTCCCAATATGTAGATAGGGCCAACAAGCCCATAGCACGATCACATAGTTCAAACTAGGAAGAACTTAATAATAGAATACATAGAAAACTTAATGATAAAACGTAAGAAAAGTGCCAACAAGCCCATAACAACTCTAACATAGTTCAATTACAACTTAACATAACATAGACTAAAAAAAGATAGAGGGTTTAGAACCCTAGCCGCCGCCTTCTCCACCTCGCTCCTCCTCTGGGCGCCCTTTTCACTCCTCCTCTAGGGCGTTGTCGATTGGGTATGGAAGAGTGTGCATGCGGGTCGCGGTGAGGAAGATGTTGGTGTAATCCGTGAACCTGTTGTGGATGGTGAAAGCGATGAACTCGCAGCCACACCAAAACACCCGGCCAAGGAGGTAGAAGGCATCGATTGTGTTGGTGAAGTGGGCAAGGAGAGCAACCACCACCCCGTTTTGGATGACCTCCTCGACGCGGAACATCGTTGGAGATCCCCGCGGGAGGTGTCTATAGCCGGCCCCGAGGAAGAACTTGGTGAAGTTCCTTGCGGTTCTCCACCTTGATATCACCCACACACGTAGTGTGTGCTCAACGCACACGCCAGTAGGGTAGAGTCTCTCCAGCACGGTGGGTGGGAAGCGGTAGGTTGGTCCGGTATACTGCATGGCTAAGGAATGTGCAGAAGAAGGAGAAGGGGGCGAAGAGAAAGAAGGGCTGATGGCAGAGAATGGGAGACGGATGAGGGATGGTAGAGTTAGACGGTGGATAAAATAGCCGTAGTGCTATGTGTTATTTGGCCATGGCAATAATGGGTCAAATGTGAAGTAGCCTATTTTCAGACCCACCGCGGCATCGGGAGTGTACACGCATGGGAAACGGTGGTTTGAACAGAAGAAGAAAAGGAAGCTAATTGCACACGTGGGAATCCGTGGTCATATATATTATATGAACAAATACATCAAAAATCCCAAAAAATATACTATATGAACAAAAAGAGACAATTTTTGAATAGTTTGTGGCCATTTTGCATGATAAAAATAAATTTGGCCCTTATAAATTTGATCATTTTGCATTTGTACAGAACAAAAAGAACTAAATTTTCTACGTAATATCAATTGTTGTGTAATATCAAACGATGCAACCAAGAAACAGAGTCGGCACGTTCACAAAAAACAAAGCAAACGATGCAAAAAAATGATGCAATTCGACGGCCCAATGAAAGCTTGGTTTCCTTTTGGGCCCAATAACAATTCGACGGACAGGATCCATTTTTTCGCAAAGTCAGTGGTGGGCGAGAAGCCGAGCACAAACAATAGGATCGCCTCTCGCGGATTGCCCCACGATCCAACGATGCAGAGTCGTCCTTGTGATCC